>CM035131.1:9165187-10365187 GCA_020205605.1 Panax ginseng | reverse complement strand
CTAATCATCACTACTAGGGCTAGCTTTACCTACAACTATACATTAATATTGTACGTACTTGGCTGTGGCTGCTCCATCCCTTCATTTCTATTTCCCGTACCCTAGTTAAATTAAATGGAAGACTGCACTGCTGATATCTCTCGCTCCATGCCCACATGCATACTCCTTTTTTTTTACCTAATAATGTAATTATCTTTAATTTTACATGTTATTGTCTTACATACATACAGGCTACAACTCTTATCCGCCCACCTTTTTAATTGGGTTGTCATATACAGAGTCCGGATCTTAAACTCACCCCTTATCTAACTCATCCGAGCTCACCCCCCTTTAGCGACGAAAACGACGAAATATAAGCTTTCTCTCTTTCTCTCTCTATATTATCGAGCGTATTTTGTGAGTATTTAGATACTTTGAGAGTTGTTGTTCAGTATAAGTTTCATTCAGCATCACTTCCGACCTTTCATTCCGAAGTACTGATTCTTTGAGGTAAGGGATATTATTTTCTTCTTAAATGATATTATTTTCTTCAATATCATTATGCCGAAATATTGGTTTGAACTTTTTAATCAAATTTGAAACTTTTTGTGTCGGAGTTACTATTCACGTATACAGCACTATTCACGTATACGGCACTATTCACAAATACGGCACTATTCACTGAAAAATGATATTTTCTCTTTTTCGTCCCAAATATTTTTTATGGTTACTATCTTTGATTGTATCCATATTTTGATCTTTATTCTACTTCACACTTGGTTATTATGGAGTATTATTGAATTTGGATAAATCGAAATACGAATCCCTAATATTTGCCATTCTGTTTCACTGGATTCGTTCTCTAAAATATTTTTCATCATCCTCAGTCCTTAATGGTGATATTTAATGGATATCTTTGGCCTGTAGTGCAAAGATGTATGATTACTTGGTGAATATCTTTGGCCATAGTGCAAAGATGAACAGGTGTTGAGATGAACATGACCAACTGGTGATACAAATGAATATCTTTGGCCCGTAGTGAAAAGATGAATATTTGATGCAAGATGTATATTGATTGATATTACAGGGATAAAATATTGATGATAGACTTTTAAATTCATAGATGATAGTAGATTTGATTCTCTACTTAACTCTTCTAATGAATTGTTGTTTCCGCTGCAGTTGTTGATCTAAAACTTGTTGTCTATTGTATTCTATCAGATAAGACTAAGGAGAATTTGTTGTATATTATTTTAGTCATAATATTTTTTACTGGGCTAGTTGAGCTCACCCTTTTCCTTTTTGTTCCATTTTTCTTCTCAGGAAGCGAGAACATAGCAGGAACCAGTTGGGGTATAGAGTGATAGTCCTAGTCAGTTGTTTTAGCAGTCCTCACTATTTTTATAAAATAGTACATTAATAATTGTAATGAGAATTTTATTTGGGTGTGGATATTATCTAGAAGATAATATTTGTATTTAAACTCACAGTATGTGTTGTCGTATTTTGCACGACAATTGTAATAATAAAGTTGTAATTGTTTTTCTGTACCATGTATTTAGCGACTCAAAATGGATGTTGTATACCTATTTTGGGGGCTTCATATTTTGAGTTTGAAATTAATATAATTTTAAAAAGTCAATTATAGCTAGACTTCTAAATTAAAATAGAGGAATTAAGTACTACGCCATTTTATAACAAAAAATGCACATAATGAAATAAATTAAATTACAATTTAAGAGAGAGAAGTCGATAAGATCTTAACTTGTTGATTACACGTTTAGACTTAACTAATGGTCTCAAATTCGCTTTTTAACAATGGTGTAGATCTGTATTTATTTTCTTCTTCATTTGGTGACTTAAACTTATTAAATACAAAACTTGCAGATATTGTAATTAATGTTGATTAAATTTATTAGTTTAATATAAATAAATTAGAATAGTACAATCTTATACAACATAATTAAAATTAAACATCTGTTTTGTACATATATTTAACCCACATAATAATAATGACAATATTTAAAGAAAAAAAGTCTCATAATTTAATTTGTGGGTTATGGTTATGCAGCAACAATTCATTCATTTTATGAACTGATTAATTAAATTAAAACTAGCTAGAATATATATATATATATATATATATAGTCCTCCTAGGGTTAGGGTAAATTAAAATATAGTATAGTATAGGCGATGCATGGTCCTATTCTAATCCTTCATAGCTCCATGCATAGGAAATTAAATAAAGATCCGCAAATATTAATGGGATAGGACATAAATACGGCTATGCAAAGTACAAAAGAAACCAGCTTAATTCACTATTCAATCGAAGCTACCACTCTGCAACTTAATTTGCAGCTTTTGTATATAATAAACATAGCCTATACTACTAGGTTACGGAAGATATGATTATTTATATATGTATATCCCATTAATTTCTTTCTTTCTCATTTCTTGTTATTATTCCATAACACTTGGCCCTGCAATTCTATCAGGCCAACTGTAACCACCTATAATCTTTTACGTGTCATCAACATTTTTATTTTATTTTTTTTTGTTAATTTTGCATCAATATTTTTTCTTTGCACTCATATATATATATATATATATATATATATATATAATAAAATATAATTAATTTTAAATTTTTCGTTCATACTAATAAATTATTTGAATCGTTCAAAATTTAAAATAAATTTTATTATCAAAAATACAAGACACAATTAGTATATATATATCACTGGGACTCCTTGTACTATCACAATTAATCTTCTAGCGGCGAAACTAATTACTATTCGTACGTTCAAATTCATATAGACTTCTACCTCTCTCTAAATGTGATAAATTATAAACTTTACTCCTTTTTTTTAATTAAGACTACCAATACAAGTGCAATGAGAAATTAATTAATTACTCACATTACGAATGGTTTTTATATTTTAATAATCACTAACGACTTCACTAGCTCAAAGAAGCAAAAATAACAAACTCACACAAGTGCGATAGAATAATTAAGATAATAATCAAACTTAATTTCACATGCATGGTTTGTATTTTGAAATGTCATTGTGCTCTTATAAAATATAATTATTGCGCACCTTGAACAATATAATTATATTATCATACTAGTGATGAAATTAATTACTAAAACTAAATATATTTATAAATATAACTCATGTTAATTTAAAAGAAGAAAAAAGAACATAATAAAAGCGTACTAGATTCTATAATATTGTTTGATCAAACTATTGAAATTTGAGCCTAAAATAATGTGGGTGTCATTAATTAATTTAAATGATTCCATATATTAATGTGTTATACTCCATGAGTAGATTAAATTAAGTATTTAGAAGCTCAAATTCATAAAGTAATGAATGAGATATTAACTCCATAAGATCACAATTGAAAGATAAAAAATACATGTGAAAAAAAGTCCCACATAAGTTAGAAATTAAATATTTTATATGTTTATATACAAGAAAAATGTTCTTGAGTTTGTGCCCCAAGAAGAACCCCACTTTTGTGAAAGGGAGAGGACCTAGCCAAGGCTAGATTTAAACCCATTACGTCTTGTGCCGATCGGCCAGTACCACTGGCTGGTCACACGAGGCATGAATCAAAAGTGTGTCGTTTTAAGAAGTTATATTATTAAAACTGTGTCGTTTTGAGGAAGCGGTATCTGTAAATTTGAACGGACGGCCCAAAATTATGTCGTTTTTGTCGCGCCTTTTCTTCTAAGCCTAAAACTACGTAGTTTTGGTTCTGCTAACGCTTAAACGATGTCATTTTAATGGACCGAATAGTTGCGCCTATTCTGCAAATGGTTAAAAGTACGTCGTTTTGACCAAGAGATACAAATAATACCTCTTCAGAAGGCACCCCATGTTTTTTCAGGGGTGATGTGCCCACTCGAAAGGTCACCAATCCCTCCTATAAATAGATAGGAGCGACCAGCCATTTCAATCATTCAATTTTCAAGCATTCAAGCACATTAGAGTTTTTGAAGCCTTATTTCTTCATTAGTTTCTTAGTTAATTTTGTGAGAGTCTGAGCATTACTTTGGTTTGTAGAATATACTTTTTGTAGTGCTGTAAAAGTATACAGTGTCATTGTATCTTGGGAGACAAGTGTCATCAATTCTAAGCACCATACGAATGGCATAATTGTTTTAAAGACATAGTACCAAGTACTAGTCTTGACAAATTAGTTACTACAAGATAAATTTATTTATATATATATATATATAACTTCTTTTAAAGTTATCAACACAAACTGATTAAGATATTCCAATTGATGCGTAATTTTAGAATTGAATTTCTCTGTTGATGGGGATACAAAAAAAACTCTAAAGAGAAAAATAAAAAAAAAAACTTACGCTCAATTAGGGACTATGACCCCATTATAAAAAAAATGTCTTGTGAAGAAACTGTCAATGACAGTTATTATCTTTTAATATTTTTAAATTGGTCCCTCATCAATTTAAAAATACAAGTCCGATCTCTACACATTAATTCCATGACAAACATACTCTTAAGTCTACTTAAAACTTAATTAGATCACTTAAATTTAGACCTATATATAATAACAAATATTAATAATATACATGTATGGTCCCAATTAAGATTAATAAATATTAATTCAACAACTAGTCGAGCGTTGAGCTCACTTGGTTAATATGTAACTCAACATTGAATTGACTAAGTAACACATAAACAACTTAATTAATATCAAAGAGAGAGGTTACTCGAAGATCATAACTTCAACTAATTAGAACTGATATATATATATATATATATATATATATATATATATATATATATATATATATATATATATATATATATATATATATATCATCATAAAAAGTTTACTCCCAAAACTGACGTTCATATATCATCAGCAAATTCACATGCATGCAAGTACAATATTTCAACATAAACACTCAAATGGGAAAAACAATACCACCCCCTCCATAAAGTTAATCGACCAACTACCTCATTTTAGAACCATGCAAAAATTAGTACCATATATCTTTAATTTCATTTAAAATTAATTAAAACCCACCCAGGCCATAAGTCAACCGTTAAACTCTTCTTTTTCTACCCATTGCTAGCTACAGTCTACAGATTAATTCTCAACTTACCTACATACTTAGCTAATTAACCACATGATAAATAATAATTAATGGCGCAACTTAGCAACAACGAGTCTTGCAAAAACAGAGTATATATAAATAAATTTGTACCGGTTAGTTTAATAAAGAATTCGTTACTGACGGTAATGACTATCGTGCGCCGTGGGGTCACGGACTTCGAAGAACGAACGGTTCTTCACCACGATATCGTACATATGAAGGGACTTGAAGTTAGAAAACCTTTTAGGGAGAGAGATGAGATGGGCCGACTCATTGGAGCGGTGGAACTGGATGAGCTCCGACTCACCCGGGTTATGGTAACGGCTCCACCCGAGTTCGGCTAGCCGGAGCTCCAGCTCGTCGTAGGACCGGATCACCTGGTTCGTCGGGAGGTAGACAAGGACTTTGGGGCGTGCACCGGGTGCGGTGGCTGTGCCCGGGCATGGTGGGTCCTTTTGCTCGAAGGATTCACGGGTCGGGTTGGTGACTAGGCGGGCTACGCCCTTCTTGTCGAATATCCATACCCCGGACATTGTTGTTGCAGAAAAGAAAGAAAGAGAGAGGAGAAGGGTACGGACGGAAAAGAGTGGGAAAAGTGGTGAAAATATATTTAGACTTGAGGCGTTATGTATATATAGGACTATGACAACATGTGAATGGTTAAAGCATAGGACCAAACTATCCTTTTTACATGCATGTGGAGAGGAGATATATAGGATGTTTACATCCCCTGTTTTTCATCAATTAATGCTTACTTTTTTTCTTTTGTTTTTGTAATATACATACATGAAATCAAGAATTTTTTATTTTATTTTATTTTTTGAGAGGGTCCGAACATAATGTAACATGCATGCTCAAATGTAAAATAATTTAATAATAAAAAATATTTATAATTTTTTAACAAAAATAATGAAAATATATATTTAACATTCACATTTTTATCTTTCCTTGCAACTTAAAAGAACTATTATTTTTGCTCTTTTAATTCTTTCGCAATTAATTTTAAAGAGATTTTTTCAGCAATTTTTCTCTCAACATTCGCCATCATATCATATAATTTTTCAGCAATTTCTTTTTTATGTTATTAGTCTTTTTTATGTTATTAGTCTTTACCAAAAAAACTTAGGGGCCTTGTGAAAAAATCAACAAAATTTAAAGGGTAAAAATATATATTATAAAAGCTAAGGTAGCCTAACCCCCCAGGCCCCTTAATGGCTTCTTCTCTATACCTATATTACATGAGATTAAATATAATTATAAAATTGACCTATTATATTAAATATATTATTAAAATATTATTAAATTAATTAATTTATTATTAAAAAAATAAAAATACGTGACAGAATTTTATGACAGTTTTTAAAAATAATTATAAAAGATAGTAATTGTTATGAACTTTTTAAGCAATCACAAAATAATAGTATATATGATGGCTCTTAATGATGACTAATTTTGCAATCAATGTATTATAATTGTGATGGCCATGTCAATCACACCAAATTTTTAACGGAAAAAAAAAATTGTGACTCACTAAGTCATCACTTCTCGGTATACCCTTTTCGTGATTGCATTTAAGCTATCACTAATATTTTGGTGTAAGAAATAATCAAAACAATATTTTATGACGGTCATGAAAATTATTAAAAAAGATAGATTTTTGTGACGACTTTTATTTGTAATTACAAGAAGAAGGTATTTTGTGATGAAATTTTTTAAGCCATCACAAAATAATAAAACATATGATGACTCTTAGTGATGACTAATTTTACCATCATTATAGAATATTTGTGACTGTCATTGCAATCACAAAATCTTATGTGGAAGTAATTTTATTTAGTAAGTCAACTCACATATGTTTTCTTTTATATTTTGTTTTAAAATTATAATAATGATTTGGGCTTTGGTGTAATTGTAATACTCATTATTTAGTTTGCAAATGGGGGGAGGGTTCGAATCCTACAAGTATCATTTGATATAATTAATATATAGTGAAATAAATTGTCCGTAAATAGAAATTCACGTTCTTACTTGTCATCCCTAAATTCTTGTTTTTTTTAACCTTTCATGATGACCGTATACAAAACGGTCATTGTGATGCTTAAAGTCATAATGTAAACTTTGATACAATTAATATATAGTGAAATAAATTATCTATAAATAGAAATTCACGTTCTTACTTGTCATCCCTAAATTATTATTTTTTTGTACTTTTCATGATGAACGTATACAAAACGGTCATTGTGATGCTTAAAGTCATCCTATAAACTTTTCATGATGGTTTTTCTACTTTTTGTGATGGATTTTGACCATCACAAATGACTATTTTTTTTAGTAGTAACTATAATTATTCACATAACTCGCAATTAAAAAGTCGACATATAAAGTTACAAGATATAATGTTATCCATATATATTAAAAAAATAATCTAAGACATGTTTTAGCCAAATTTAGGGGGTATTTAATAAAACTAAATAAAATAGTTCAGAATGTTTAAATAATCTAAATGAGCCTCTGAAAAAATTCAAAATTATTGTAAATTTATTTAATATTTCTTAATATAATAGTTAATATTGTAAAAAATTAAATATAAAATACTTCATTCAGCAGTCATTCACCACATTCAACAAAAAAAATTACAGTTGGCCATTGAGCCCAAAAATCTGATCGATTCAGCCATTCAGACGATTTTTATATTCAAAACAAGTCAGATTGAATAAATTGTGGAATTCAAATTCCCTTCATCTCTAAACAAACACCCCCTTAAATAAAATTACTTGATAAAACATTAGTAAAACGAATGCATAGTTTTACCTCATATAAACTAAGTTTTAATTTTTCAGGTTTTATATAAAAATATTTAATTACAAAATACAAATTACGTGGTTTTGTTAAGTAATCATATATATATATATATATATATATATATATATATATATATATATATATATATATATATATAAATATATATGAGGTTTCATCCGATGTAATTCTTTGTGGAAGCAACCCTTTTTTCTGCATTAAATTTTTATTTTTTTTTTTTTTGCTCCACCCGAAATTTTAACAGCCGAAAAGGGTTCTTCCTTGACAATCGATTCTTGCCACAAAGAACCTTTGTTGTGGATGGAACCCTATATATATATATATATATATATATATATATATATATATATATATTTTACATATTTACATATTACATCTTGTTGCTCAGTTAAAAAAAATCAATATATAATTAATGAATGAACAATATAATTAATATGGGATTAGGTTATACCTGACAATATAAGTAGTTAACTGTTTGGTCAAACCATATTAACTGAAACCAAATGGGTCAGTTAACCATTTTTATTTATTCAGGTTGGTTAAAGTTTGAACCCATATTTTAAAAACAAATATAGTTAATTAACCTGGTTAACCATTTTCAACCCATATTCTATTCAATTGCACTCTCTCTCTCTATCGATGTCGCACCAAACACGATTATTATTTCTTTGGGTGGGTGGGTGGGTGGGTGGGGGTGTGAGAGGTGAGTGGTGTATACATAATCGCTTAATATTAATTTATTTTGGGAGAGAGTGGTGTGGTGTGGGTGGGGTGGGGTGGGGTGGGGTTGGGGTGAGGTGGGGGCGAGATGGGGTGGGGTGGGTGGTGTACATTATTTTTTTTAGGTGGGGGTGGGGGTGGGGGGTGGGGGTGGGAGTTGGGGGTATGGGTAGGTGGTAGGGGTGGGTGGGGTATACATAATCGCTTAATATCATTTTTTGAGAGAAAGTGTTGGATGGGTGGGTGGGTGGGGTGGGGTGGGGTGGGGTGGGGTGGGTAAGTTGGTGGGGGGTGGGGGTGTGGGGTAGGGGTGGATTGGGTATACATAATCGCTTAATATCATTTTTTTGGGAGAGAGAGTGTGGGGTGGCGGCGTGGGTAGGTGGGGGTGGGTGGGTAGGTGGGGGTGGGGTGGGGATAAGAGATGGGGTGTGTAGTGCAGGTGGGGGTATGTGGAGGTGGGGTAGGTTGGGTTGGTGGGGGTGAGTGGGTGGGGTGGGAGTGGGAGTGGGGGGTGGGGTAAGGGATATATACATAATCACATAATATAATTATTTTGGTTGGGTTGGGTTGGGTTGGGTTGGGGTGGGGTGGGGTGGGGTGGGGCGGGGACGGGGCCCAGGTTGGGGTGGGGGGTAAGGGATATATACATAATCACATAATATTATTATTTTTTTAGTGGTGGTGGGGGTGGTGGGGTTGTGACGCTCCCAAAATAGATATGCATCACTCATTTTGAGTCGTCAATAACATGGTACAGAAATAACTACAACTTTATTAATACAACATATAAAATGTGAGTTTAAATACAAATATTATCATCTAGACAATATTCACACTCAAATAAGTCCTCATTATAATTATTGGTATATTATTATAAAAATGGTGAGGACAACTAAGACAACTTTCTAGATCCATCATTCCACAACCCGAGTAGAACTCGCTACATTCTCGCCTCCTGAGAAGAAAAATGGAACAAAAAAAAGAAAAGGGTGACCTCAACTAGCCCAGTAAAGAATATTATGACTAAGATAATATGGAACAAATTATTGTTAGTCTTCAACAGGAAAAAATCAGATAAATTGCACTACAGGCCAAAGATATTCAGTAATACCATCATTTAGAACTGAGGATGATGAAAAATATTTTTTAAAAAAAAGAATCCAGTGAAACAAAAGAACAAGTATTATGGATTAGTACTCTAAACAATCCGAGTTCAAAAATACTTCATAAATAATCATAGTGAAGTAAAATTCAAGAATTATCAAAACATGGATACAATCAAAGCTAGTATCCATAATAAATATTTTGGACAAAATACGAAAAATTTAATTTTTCTGTGAATAGTCTTCGTGATAAGTGAATCGTGTCAGATATCGTGAATAAGTCCGAGTATCGTGAATAAGAACTTCCAAATTACTAAAAGAACAAAATTTCACAAAAAAAAAATCTTACCAATATTCCAAGCGTAATGATATTAGAAGAATTTAAAAAAATATCCCTTACCTTGAAAAGATTGTACTTCTAATTTGGAATAACGGGATATAGTCTTCAAGAAACTTGCATGAGTATAACAACACTCAAAGTATCAAAATACTCACAAGAATACGCTCGATAATATAGAGAGAAAACTTCAGTTACGGTGTGATTTTCAATTCTAACCTAAGCACCCTATATTTATAGAAAAATACTTAGAATACCAAAAGCGAGAAAATTTAATATAATATTAATATAATTAACAAATTCAAGCCCACCTTAGACAACTGATCTCAGCTCATTTTGCACATGTTAGTGAGGCCCAAAAAATGTTTTTCTTAATAAACATAATTAAAACTTCCAAAAATTAATTATTTTGGAACTTCGAAACTTCGGAACTTCAATAATTCATAATAAATAGCCCTTTTATCAGAAAAATTTGAACCATGTGTCCTGATCAACGGGTGGGTCTTGCAGTCAAGCTCCCTTCTGCCTTTGCACTCGAGGGGCAAGCGGATCCTTTATGATGAAGAGGATGAGTTTCAAGAGAATGATTCGGAGTTCTTGCAGAGTGGAACCATGCAGTACCAAGATAAAGACGACTGAGCCAACTTGGTATTTTGGTATTATCTTCACAAAGAAGAACTTTCGGATTTTTCTCGTGTATAAGAATCAAGAAAATTTTAACAAAATAAAAATACTTGATAAAAAAGATTCATTCCCCGTAGGCCCGTCTTCCCCCAACTCTTTTCATTCTACCAACTTCCATAGGAAATTCCATTCTCTACAACTTTGTAAGTTTAAGTTTTCCCAATTCCAAAGCGAAGTTGATCGAAATTCACAAACTGGACGATTTTACTGCTATAATCCAATTTCGGTCACAAAGTGGGGCCTGAAACATGTTTAACATATTTTAAATAATTTTGTAACAAAAATACTCTTCCTCCTCATTTATTCATATATCCCACATTCATTGTAAAATATCACCATTATTATATTATTAAAATATAATAATATATTTAAATGAATTATTTTATCGAAAAAGATAAAATATCAATTTTCAACAATTGTCACATTAAAATTTTCTCCATCTATATCCACATAAAATGAATATTTTTCTTATCATATAAATCAATAATTAATTATTCACAAATAATATTACGTAATCACAATACTGCAACCAGTGTTGTTCTTCAGAGGAGAGGGGCTTTCCAATAAGGATTTCTCCTTATTGACGCTCAATTAGGTGACCAAACCTCTCCTTAGACAGAACTTTCTAGACATTGTCAATAATGTTATCTAATAATATTATTCAAATAATATGAATTATTGATCTGATAATAAAAATACTGTGTATTGACAGTTATTGAAACAACAATAATATAAAATATCAACGTAGCAATTATTGAATCAATAAAATAAAATATTGAACAGTAACTACTGTAACAATTATTAAGTAGTGCCTTCTTACGTAAGAATCAATAATTGGTGTAATATCGTGTCTTCTTGTGTTTTAACCACCGGGGTATTTTAACAAGATAATTGCAGAATAACTACGTTATTTATAAACAACTTATATTTGTCGTTTTCTTCATCCAATCGCTTTTCAGTTATGGGGCCCACACAAGGTCAAAAACTTGCATGCATTTAATATTTCCTACGCAGTAAGAATATTCCACGACCAAACGAATATTCTCCGATAAAATGAATATTTTATAACCACTTGCATATTTGAAATATTTAAGCGCATTTACCCATAACTAACCACATTAATCAAATCAACCCTTACTATTTCAAAATAATAAATAGAGGAAATTTAATTTTATTTATAATAAGTTGGGGTCTTACAACCTCCCTCCTTATAAAATTTCGTCCTCAAAATTGGCGTCACGCACTGTGTTTCAAAAGGTGAGGATACCTCGCTTTCATTTCCGCTTTCAACTCCCGGTCATTTCCTCAATAAAGCATTGTTCCTCCACAAAACTTTGACTTGTGGTATGACCTTTCAGACGTAAGACATGCTCCTTCCTATCCAAGATCTTGATAGTACCTCCTCGTCACGTTAATTCTTCTATTATCTCATCCGGGTTCTAACTCAATAATGTGGTTCGTCTTTCACATATTTACGAAGCACGATATATGAAAAACATTATGAACACGAGACATACTTGGAGGTAACGCGAGCTATAGGCTACATTTTACTACTCGGTCGAGAATCAAAATGGACCAATAAATCATGGATTGAGCTTTCCTCTCTTCCCGAATCTTGTAACTCCCTTCCATGGGGCAACACGCAACAATACATGATCTCCAATACTAAATTTCACGTCCTTTCGATGAAGATCCGCATAACTCTTTTTTCGATCTTGAGCCGTTTGTATACGTTGTCGAATCATTTGGATCTTTTTCATAGTCATACATACCAACTCGGGTCCCAACAATGTTGCTTCACCCACCTCATCCCAACATATTGGAGAGCGACACTTTCGTCCATACAATGCTTCGAATGGAGCCACACCTATACTTGCCTGATAATTGTTGTTGTATGAGAATTCCACCAATGGTAAATACTTATCCCAACTCCCTTTGAAGTCTAGGACACAAAGTCTTAATAGATCTTCAAGATTTTGAATAGTCCTCTCTGATTGTCCGTCTGCTTTGAGGATGGTATGCTTGAATCGAATTGTAAATCCGTGCCCATAGCTTTTTGCAAGCTAACCCAAAATCGTGAAGTGAATCTTGGGTCACGATCCAAAATTATGGATACTGGCATGCCATGCAATCTCACAATCTCATTTACATACATATAAGCAAGACGTTCAAGGGAATAAATCTCCCGTATCGGCAAGAAATGAAAGCGGAACTTGGTTAATCTATCAACAATAACCCAAATAGCATTTGCACCTTGAGAAACCGTGGGAAGACCGTGAACGAAATCCATGGTAATGTGTTCCCACTTCCATTTCGGAATCTCAAGTGGTTGCAACGGACCCTTAGGTACTTGATGCTTCGCCTTTACACGTTGACAAGTTAAACACCTCGAGATAAACTTTGCAATCTCTCTCTTCGTATTGTTCCACCAAAATGTATGTCAAGATCACGATACATTTTGGTACTTTCGAGATGGATTGCAAATGGTGTATTGTGTGCCTCCATCATGATCTTGTTCTTTAAATCGAATCGTTAGAACACAAAGTCCGGAGGTGGACTCAAGTATTCCTTCTTCATCGATTCTTGCTTACGGAATAACACCTTCTTGTACTTTCTTCTTCATACGCATCGCACTGGAGTGCGTGGCTTGAGCAACTTTAACTTTATCGATTAAAGTTGGTTCTATGCGTATACTTGATATCATCGCACTCGTTCCTGTATATGATCTTCTACTCAACGCGTCAGCTAGCACGTTTGCTTTTCCAGGATGGTATTGAATGGTGTAGTCATAATTTTTTAATAGCTCGAGCCAATGTCATTGTCGCATGTTGAGTTCCTTTTGGGTGAAGAAATATTTGAGGCTTTTATGGTCTGAATATATCTCCACTTTCTCTCCATATAGATAGTGCCTCCAGCGCGAAAATGACTGTTGCCAACTTTAGATCATGAGTAGGATAATTCCTCTCATATTTTTTAAGTTGTCGCGAGGCATAGGCTATGACTTTTCCATGTTGCATGAGAACACATCCTAACCCTTTGCCCGAAGCATCGCTGTAGATAACAAATCCATCGGAACCAGATGGTATTGTCAGAACAGGTGCCGAAATGAGTCTCCTCTTAAGCTCTTATAAACTCTTTTCGCATTCCTCGCTTCATACAAATTTTGTATCTTTCCGAGTCAGTTGAGTTAACGGGGTAGAGATTCGAGAAAATCCTTCCACGAATCTCCGATAATAACCAGCTAGGCCCAGAAAGCTACATACTTCAGTCACCGACTTTTGTTGCTCCTAACTTTGTATTGTTTCAATTTTCGCCGGGTCGACAGATACTCCATGTTTTGACACCACGTGCCCAAGGAATGCTACTTCCTCAAGCCAAAATTCACATTTTTTTCAACTTGGCATATAACTTGTTTTCACAAAGCCTTTTTCGTACCAACTTCAAATGGTGCTCATGATCTTCACGGCTTGTGGAATATATGAGAATGTCATCAATAAAGACAACAAACGAACCGATCCAAATAGTCCTTGAATATTCGGTTCATCATATCCATGAAAAGCCATAGGAGAGCATTAGTCAATCCAAAAGACGTGACTAAAAATTCATAATGCCCAGACGAGTTCCGAGGCGCTTTTGGAATATCCTCGGTTAAATCTTGGTGATGATATCCAGAACGAAGATCGATCTTTGAAAAGAATTGTGCTCCTTGTAACTGGTCAAACAGGTCAAACAGGTCATCAATACGAGGTAACGGATACCTATTCTTGATGGTGACATGGTTCAATTCTCGATAGTCAATACAAAGTCGCATACTCTCCTCTTTCTTCTTTACAAATAAAATAGGATCACCCCAAGGAGATGTACTAGGACGAATGAAACCGATGTCCAACAACTGCTGTAGTTGGACCTTTAACTCCTGAAGTTCAATAGGAGCCATTCGATATGGGATTTTAGAAATGGGTTTTGTATCAGGTTCAAGATCAATAAAGAATTCAACTTCACGTTCTGGGGGTAGACCGGGAAGTTCTTCAAGAAACACGTCAGGAAATTTACTAACAACATGAATATTATTCAAATCTGACGTGTCTTTATTCAAATCCATAACATGTGCTTTAAGAAAGCTTGACATCCGTTTTTCAATAAACGAATAGCTTTATGACTAGATATGACAGTAATTGATTTTAATGGTTTAGTTGCTTGAATTCGTACAACATGTTGGCTAGGAATATGAAAACTAACAACCTTACGAAAGCAATCAATCCCTAAAATCACATCAAAAGCAAGTATCTTTAAAGAGATAAGGTCAACAGGTAATGTGATGGTGCCAACTTGGATCAAACAAGATTTATAAACAGTGGATGTGATGAAAGTTTCTCCTAATCTGAGTCTCCATGATAAATCAAAGTCTAATTTCTCCGAGTTAAGTTTAAACGTTGAGCACAAGCAAGAGATAAATGAATGGGTAGCACCCCAGATCTTGTAAGGTATAAACTTCGCAAGAATTTATGATTAGCTTACCCGTGATCACCTCGTTTGGGTTCTTCGCATTTTGACCAGTCACGACAAACGCTCTTCTAGGGACCGTTGACTTTGACTTTTCTGGGATAGCCTTTTGAGTCACCATTCCCATTGGACTTGGTTTCGCTACCGTACAATCTCGAGCGATATGTACTTCTTTTCCACAATTATAGCATACCTTGAACTGTTGTGGGCAGTTTGGGCTTATATGTCCCTCTTTTCCACATTTATAGCATACGATCGGTGGTCGTTCTCCTCCCTTAGAACTAGTTGCTGCTGGCGCTGACGTCTTCAAATGGTCGTTAAATCTCCTCTTTTTAAAATCTTCTCCCGATTCGCTTCTTTTATTCTCATGGCCATGATTACCACCAGAGTGGTTACCGCTTTTGTCCGTATTCTTCTTTCTCCGTTGGTTATCGTTGTTCTGATGACTGTTGTCACCAGTATGTGTTAGGTTTGTAATATTCATGAGCGCAATCAAATTGCATAAAATATGCGAAAACGTGGAAAATCATAGTTTTAAAAATTTTACAAACCATATACCCGGATCACCCTTTATGCACAATTATTAATTAAACGAAAAAGAAAGAACAAGAATCATACCCTTGAAGATCCGAGCTTTCTCAGGTACAAGTTCACCTCCAATCCTTTTCGCGTTCAACTTGAATCCACCGGGTTTGGTTCCTTCCTTTGATCAACGTTAGCTACCCAAGTGTTTGATCTCTAGAGGTGATCCACCAAGGAAGAAGAAGGATTCAAGAAGATGGGTGTTTGGCAAAACCCTACTTTTTCTATCTCTATAGAAAAAGGCGTACTCTCCCAACTATTGGAATTACATTTGTTGTTAAAAAGTCAACAACCACCACCCATAATAAGACTCCTCTTATTTATAAATGTGGGCAACCCTCCTTAACAATTAAGAAATTGAGTTTTATTTTAATTAATTAAATTCCTTTAATTAATTAGGCTCCCAATCTTATTAGGAATAATTAATTAAACTCTTTTAATTAATTAGCCTCCTAATCTTATTAGGATATTTGAGAGTACTTTTATTAATTAATTCTCAAACTCCTTTAGGAATTAAATAATAATAATAATAAGACTCCTCTTATTCATTTATATTTAATATTTCCAAAATATTAAATAATAAATATTAAGCTATTTAATTTATTCTATCACCATAGATTAAATTAAATATACTTAATTTATTATTACGATTATGCCATTAACTTCTTAAATAATTATTCTTCCTTTTATGGTGTGACCCTTTAGGTTCTCCATATTAAACCTAAGTATGAATAAATCAATTAGAACAATTCTAATCTTATTTAAATAAATAAATTAAACTAATAATTTATTTAAATAAATAATATTTATTCTACAATAGGGATAAGCCTCCCTAGCGATCAACGATTTTCCAAATAATATAGATTTCAACATCAATCATAAAAGAACCTTTGAGTAAATAGTTACCGTACAATTCAATCCTTCCACCATACAATGTCTCAATTAAATATAAGACGTGGAATTACTGTCAAGTCTTATTTTATTTAATTATATGTATTTCGATCCTTAAATGCACAACCCCAAATAATGCAAATTAGAAACTCCTTTTTAATTTCATTCTGCCTTGGCCAAGGACTATTGAGTTGTCATTTATCGAATCACAAAGAACATTTCTCTTCTTTTACTAGAAGTGATAGATTCTTTATTAATCATACATTATCTCTATGTACAACTTATTATACCCAAACATACCCTTTGATATACCCTAAGGGTCTTAAGGAATAAGTCAAAGTATAACTCATCATACACAAGATACTATGATGATCTCAAGTCCAAGGATCACTTGTCTTACTATCACTACAGAATTCTATTGACAGCAAGTAAAACTCCATTAGGTATTCCTTAGCGAGCCACGCTCAATGAACTTATTCTCTAATAAGCACCTACATACTTGCTTTAGTGTCTCCACACAAATGATCATGAGATCAATCATCCTCATCCAACGAAGCAAGCAACGTATGTACCAATCTATCCGGATTTATTAATCCCCAATTTAGTAATCCAACGATTGGGAACTATTTTATTTTTAAGCTTTCTAAGAATTTAGATATCATTAGAATGATCATCATCATTATTCTAAAAGCATTGCTTAAAACTATGGGTTTATCACATATTATAAAACAGCATAATGTAGATAATTAAAAGCCTTTAATAAATTAATACTTTTTTATTAATAAATGAATAAGATTATTACAAAGTATATATTTTATCATCAAACCTGATTGGCTTGTATGCATACTACTTTCAGTATGATCCTGGTTATGGTCCATCGGTTGAACGTACTCGTTATCTCGCTCTAAAAATTGAGCCCTGTTGACAACATCTGAATAGAGAGAAAATTTATGAGAAATGAGATACTAACGTATGTCGGGTTTCAAACCTCTCAGAAACATCCGCGTCATACGTTCCTCATTCTCCACCAAATGAGGTGCAAACCTGGATAACTCTGCAACTTTGCCTCGTAGTGGGATACCGTCATGTTATTTTGTTCTAGTCTAATGAACTCCACTTCCTTCATATGACGAATATTTTCAGGAAAGTACTTGTCATTAAAAAGTTTCAAACGCTCCCAAGACATCTTTGAGTCTTGGTGGATGGAGTACGCTTCACGATTCTCACTAAGTCTCAGCCTCATTACTTTTAACATAAAGGTGGCGAATGGAACCTTCTGTTCCTCCGTGCATCCCAAGACATCGAATATCTTGGTGATTTATTTGACCCACGTTTATGCCTTAATCGGATCTGCGTTGTTATCATTTCTACCGGTATTTTATGCACGAGTCTCCCTTGTCTAATTTTGCATGAACTGTAAAAAAACTTCTAAACATCCTATCGTTCATCATCTACTCAGTGGTGTTATTCACAGGAGGAACATTGCCAGTCTGTTGTACGTTCTCCTCGTTGGTGAGTAAATATGTCTCCACGGTCTCATTTACTCCACTGTTAATATTCTCAGTCGACATTCTCAAATACTGCCATAAAACAATGGTTAATTAAAGAAATCAACATATCACATAATATCCCTATATATTGACCAACTAACAAATAAGCTTAGGTAGAACACACTTTAATAAGGATTTACTCATCTCTCCCTCCTAGTTACATTCCCCGATCTCCGCCAGAGATCATAACCCCTAAGCTCGATACCATTATGGCGCCCCCAAAATAGGTATACATCGCCCATTTTGAGTCGTCAATAACATGGTCTGTAAACAACTACAACTTTATTAATACAACATATAAAGCTGTGAGTTTAAATACAAATATTGTCATCTGTAGACAATATTCACACCCAAATAAGTCCTCATTATAATTATTGGTATATTATTTTACAAAAATAGTGAGGACTACTAAGACAACTTTCTAGATCCATCATTCCACACCCCGACTAGAACTCGCTACATTCTCGCCTCCTGAGAAGAAAAATAGAATAAAAAAAAGAAAAGGGTGAGCTCAACTAGCCCAGTAAAGAATATTATGACTAAGATAATATGGAACAAATTATCGTTAGTCTTCAACAGGGAAAAATCTGATAAAATACAATAGACAACAAGTTTCAGATCAATATTTGCAGCGGAAATAATAATTCATAGAAGAGTTACGTAGAGAATGAAATATACTATAATCTATGAATTTAAAAGTCCATCATCAATATTTTATCCCTGTAACATCAACCAATATTCATCTTAAATCAAATATTCATCTTTGCACTACAGGCCAAAGATATTCATCAGTCGGTCATGTTTATCTCAAAATCTGTACATCTTTGCATTACGAGCCAAAGATATTCATAAGAAAATCAACCATCTTTGCACTACAGGCCAAAGATATTCAGTAATATCATCATTTAGGACTTAGGATGATGAAAAATATTTTAAAGAAAATGAATTCAGTGAAACAAAAGAATAAGTATTATGGATTCGTATTTTAAACAATCCGAGTTCAAAAATACTTCATAAATAATCATAGTGAAGTAAAATTCAAGAATGATCAAAACATGGATACAATCAAAGCTAGTATCCATAATAGATATTTTGGACAAAATACAAAAATTTAATTTTTCTGTGTAAAGTATCGTATTCGTGAATCGTGTCGTATACGTGAATAGTGTCATATACGTGAATAAGAACTCCCCATAACTAAAAAGACAAAAACTTCACAAGAAAAATCTTACCAATATTCCCAAGATAATGATATTAAAAGAAATAATATCATTTTAAAAAATAATATCCCTTACCTGAAAATATTGTCTTCAAATTTGGAATACTGGGATATAAATAAATGAAGGAACTTACAACGTATAACAACACTCAAAGTATCAAAATACTCACAAGAATACGCCGATAATATAGAGAGAAAACTTGAGTTTCGTGTGATTTTCAATTCTAACCTAAGCACCCTATTTATAGGAAAATACTTAGAACACCAAAGCAGAAAATTTAATATAATATTAATATAATTAACAAAATTCAAGCCCACCTTAGACAACTGATCTCAGCTCATTTTGCACATGTTAGTGTAGCCCAAAAAACGGGTTTCTTAATAAACGTAATTAAAACTTCCAAAAATCAATTATTCTAGAACTTCGGAACTTCAATAATTCATAATAAATAGCCCTTTTATCAGAAAAATTCAAACCACGTGTCCTTTCCATAGGAAATTCCATTATCTACAACTTTGTAAGTTTAAATTTTTCCAAATTTCAAGCAGAAGTTGACCGAAATCCACAAACGGACGATTTTACGGGCTATAATCCAATTTTGGTCACGAAGTGGGGCCCACAAACATGTTTAACATATTTTAAACATTTTTTTGTAACAAAAACACTCTTCCTCCTCATTTATTCATATATCCCACATTCATTATAAAAATATCACCATTATTATATTATTAAAATATAATAATATATTTAAATGAATTATTTTATCGAAAAAGATAAAATATCAATTTTCAACAATTGTCACATTAAAAATTTTCTCCATCTATATCCACATAAAATGAATATTTTCCTTATCATATAAATCAATAATTAATTATTCACAAATAATATTACAGAATCACAATCATGTGCAACCGGTTGTTCCCAAGAAAGAGGGCTTTCGATAAGGATTTCTCCTTACTAAAGCAAGCAATTAGGTGACCAAACCTCTCCTTAGATGTAACTTTCTAGACATTGCCAATAATGTTATCTAATAATATTATTCAAATAATACTGAATTATTGATCCGATAATGAAAATATCGTGTATTGACAATTATTGAAACAACAATAATATAAAATATCAACGTAGCAATTATTGAATCAATAAAATAAAATATTGAATAATAACTCACCGTGACAATTATTAAGTAGTGCTTTCTTTACGTAAGAATCAATAATTGGTGTAATACTGCAGTGTCTTCGTGTTTTAACCATCGAATTATTTTAACAAGATTAATTGATAATAACTACGTCGTTATTTATAAACAACTTATATTTGTCGCTTTCTTCATCCAATCGCTTTTTAGTTATGGGGCTCACACAAAGCGTCAAGGCCAATACTTACGAATATTCCCCGACAAAGTTAAGAATATTCCACGACCAAACGAATATTCTACGATAAAATAAATATTTTATAACCACTTGCATATTTGAAATATTTCATGATTTTACCCATAACTAACCACATTAATCAAATCAACCCTTACTATTTTAAAATAATAAATAGAGGAAATTTAATTTTATTTATAATAAGTTGGGGTCTTACTAGGGCGGTGGGGTGAGAGTAAAGGGTTGGGTGGGGTAGGTGGGTGGATAGGTAGATGGGGGTGGGGTGAAATGGAGTGGGGAGTAAGGGGTATATACATAATCACATAATATTATTATTTTTGGTTGGGTTGGATTGGGGTAGAGTAGGGTAGGGTAGGGTAGGGTAGGGTGGGGTGGGGTGGGGTGGGGTGGGGTGGGGTGGGGTGGGGTGGGGTGGGGTGGGGTGGGGTGGGGTGGGGGGTAAAGGGTATATACATAATCATATAATATTAGTGTCAAATCAGGTCTTCATAAAACCTATAACCCATAACAATATTAAAATGGTTAATATGGTTTTTAACCATAACCATATGATTCCAACCCACATTATCCGTATTAAAAATAATTAATATAATTTTTGTTCTTAAATGAAATCATAACCATATTTTAAAAATCAAAACCAACTCATAACCATATTTTATCAGGCCTAGATTAGGTAATTGTTATGTGGATGGCTAGTTTTAACAAATATGGTAAAATATGGAGATTTGGTTTTCTTCTATTTTGATTCTCCGTATTCTTTGATAGTCATAACTAAGGATAATAATTGAAACTCGTGCAAAAATGTTACTACGTATATGACTTATTATTCATTGGGTGACTTGGGTCATATTGTGTAGATTTCAATATTTGAATTATGTTGCAAACCCCCCTTTCTTGAATAGATAGATTTTTAATAGTCAAAAAATGTTTATAAAAACTTGCAAAATACTAGCTCATTTGCTAACGTTTTGTTTTGTTTTAATTTTTTATTTTCAGGGGAAAAAACTAATTAAAACGTTATTGTTATGTTTTTGAAAGACAAAAATGAAAATTGGTTTGGTTGACACCTATGCTGGATTAAAATTTTTCAAAAAATGATTTTAACTTTTTACTTTGTTTTACAAGTTAATTATTTGTTTTTACTTTAAATTGCAATTGAATTATATATGTAATTTGATATATTTATAATTAATTATTAATTCTTGTATAATAAATTCATATGTAATCTACCATTGTCATACTTACATATATTCGGTTCGATAGTGATAAATGGATTATAAGAGTCATATTTAAATTGGTTATATATAGATGAGAAAGTAAAAGTTACGGAAAGACAAAGTTAAAATTTAAGAAAGCAAAAGAAGGAGAAAATAATTAAAGAAGAAAATGAAGTTTTAGAAAAGATAAAATTAGAGAGAACATGAGAATCTTTATAGAGAAAGAGTGAAAATAATTACGGAGAATAAGTGAATAATTTTAGAGGAAGAAAATGAAAAATTTTGAAGAAAGAAATTAACATTACATAAAATCATTTTGAAGAAAGAAAGTGAACAATTTTTGTATATAGTTTGTGCACATAAAATTATTCATAAATAAAATTATAATATTGAACTTATTACAACCTGTAATAAATAGAAAGATTAAAATTGTTGAATAATAAATAATTTAAATACATGTTATTAATAACAAAATGCAGTCTGTTTAGTGTTTAATTATAGAGTTAAAATATAATTCTTTTTCATATTAAATAATACTCATAATAAGAATATGTTTGGAATTGTTTAAGAAATGTGATAAGTGATTTTGATTAGTGCTTTTGCTTATAATTAGTTTAAAAAAAGTAGTCTGCATTTGGTTAAAAAAAGTACTTAAACTAGTAAAATGTGTTTGGTACGTATATCAAAAAATCTAATTATCAAGAGTAAATTATTAAAAATAAAGGTTTGGAAAAGTAGTGATAAGTAATCGATAGAATTATTAAAATAATAAAGGATATATTTGTAATATACTTAATTAGTCGAGCCTAATTATTATATTTGGCAAATAGTCAGAAGCTTCAAACAAACTAGAGTTCTGATATATTGTGTAAAAAGTGATTATTAAGCCTTTTTAAATTAAATTACCAAACACTTTTTAGTTATTAAAAATGTGTTTTAAGTGATTATAAGATATAATCTCAAAAACCCTTTAAAAACAAATTATCAAGTTATGAATGTTAATACATTGACTAAAATATATAATTACGTTTCAAATGTATAAAATTGTCAATTCCTTAAATTTATTGGATCTTTTTAAAATCATTGAAGGGATTAATTTTGTTCATAAATTGTTTTTGATTTTTCAGGATAAAAGAGAGATTAAATATTTTCTGAAAATATTTCTATATGTAATTAACATGCTAATTCTGAGTTTTATATATATATATATATATATATATATATATATATATTACTCACTCTGGATCATATATTACTGGTCCTTGGTAATTTCATTTCATGAGATCGTTTCTTCTTATTCTCGGCGTGCAGGGTGAGTATGTATTAATTCAAGTCAACTTAGTTTGAAGTACAATGTCTGGATTTTGTTTAAATTAATGTGTCTTGATGGTAATTGAAAATAATTTGTAATTTGAATGATTTTATGCTCCGATCCATCGATCCCGCTTGATGCATTATAAGTAGTACGTACTAGACTTTATTAGGTTACTACTGTAACCAAGAACTCAGCTTCTTAATTTTGCTCTGTCAGACTGGCCTGTGGCAATTGGCATGCATGTACTGAGTCTACTGACTTTAATTTTATAGATATATAGTTTGTTGTTTATCTTAAATTCTTATTAATTTCTATACTTTTAGCTAGCAATAGCCATGCACTTTGACTTTTTAAGTGAAATTCGTTGTCTTTAATTGGTAGTTGAGGACTGACTTATGATCGATAACAGCAAAATTATATATATATATATATATATATATATATATATATATATTATTTTAAACAACCCTCAAATATATATACCATCATATCATACATCCACGATCTACCAAAACCTTAATCTTCTTCTCCCTTCGTCTGATCTCTAGCTTTGTAAGTTATGTCTCATGTTCGGGATTATTTTTCCGAACTTCATCTGGGTTGAAGGCATGATATTAGAAGAGCTTTGGGAGTCCACTGGGCCGAAGCCCAAGGAAGAATTGGAAGTGTTCGGATCGGCGTCCGAGTCTTTCTGGACCGGAGCCTCATCTCAGTGGATGTATTCGGGTTTGGCATCCGAGCCCCTTGGGCCGGAGCCTTACTTTGTTGTGGGGTGTTCGGGGTCGGGCCTTCGAGTCCTCTGGGCCGAAGCCCAGACCTGATGGTGAGATTGTTTGGGCCTGCACAGTGGGCTCTCCTGCGTGCAGAGTTCAGGATCCTAATCATAATTGAATAAGGTAACTCCAAAGGTAGTGGTTGGATTGAATTCCACCTGCACCTTTTAAGGAGATTGTGTTGGACCCAAGTTATGGTAACTAGCATGACTAGAAGTCCTAATTCGACTCGGAGAAGGATTCTAAAGGTGGTGAACACTATAAATACAAGGCCAAGGTCACAATTAACAGGTAATACCTATTTTGAGCACTAAACACATAGCCTCCATTGTTAAACCTTGTAACGGCCTGTACTTATTCTCACACCGGAGTTATCCCCCGGCGACACAAGCCGTCAAGCTTCTGTGTGATCTGTTATTGTGCAAGTTCCAGCGCGTGGATTCTGTGATTGGACGCGCCGGCGAAACTTGGCGTTAACATTGGCGCTAGAAGGAGGGCTTTTTAGTGTTCTTACAATCACAACCCAACTTTTTCGGTAACAGGTCATGGCAAGTAAGGAGAAAAGTGCCTCTAACCAGGAAAAGGCAAAGACCCATCAAACCACATTGGTGAGGGGGTCGGTGAAAGATAGACTGGGCTCTCGAATCCAGGGTGATCAAGAAGAACCGGCTGCTTCTCTCCGGTGAAGACTCTTCCATGACAGCCATCATACCCCCAACCAGGCTAGTCGTGCGGATGAGAACCGTTCTCGGGCATTGGAGGTTCACAGGAAGGGCCGAGGGGAGAACAACCGAGATCAGAGGGAGTTCATTCTGCTGAAAAAGATGCAACAGAACAAGGACGCCATGCTGGCCCTACGCCTTCAGCAAGTGGAACTCGAACAACAGATGGCGAAGGTGGCCGGAGGGTAGAAAGCCACATCAAAAAGGCGTAGGCATCGGAGCCGATCCCGGTCACCTTGACGGGGAGAGGTTGGAAACGAAAGAAGCAAGCATCGCAGTCGGTCACGAGAAGGCCGAAGCAGAATGAGGAGCTGTTCGCCAGATCAAAGATCTGACCATCCGGTCAGATCGGGACATAGGAGAAGGGACGTGACCCTTGAATACGGGAGGGACAGACCCCGATCGTCCCCTCGTAAGGAAGAGTCTGACCCCCTCGCCCGAAGAGTGGCTGAATTGGAGAAGTTGATGTCTGATAAAAATACGTTGGGGACACCTTCAGCTTGTTTAGGGTCACCTTTCTCGCCGGAGATTAATCAGGAGACAGCCGACCCCAAAAAGAAGATGCCCCCAATGGAGACCTACGATGGGCTGGGGGATCCGTATGACCATTCGGATGGGTACGATAGGCTAATGACGTATTATGGCCATTTCGATGCGGCCAAGTGTCACATGTTCGCGACCACTCTGAAGAAGAGCGCCCGAGAGTGGATGGGGACCTTGGCGGCGGGATCAATTACCTCATGGAATGATCTTCAGGAAAAATATCATGCCCGGTTCGGCAGCAACAAGGAGGAAAGATCCTTTGCTTGACTTATCTTGCGGTTCGATGAAATCTGACGAGAGTCTGGGACAGTATGTGAAGAGGTTCCGAGAGGCTGTGGGGTCAGTAGCAGAGTTGAATTCCCCGCAAGCCCTGGGCTTCTTCACGACCGGGTTAGATATTGGGAAGTCGAAGAAGTTAATGAAGGATCTGGTGATCAACCCCCCGATCGATTTGATAGAGGCCTTCCATCGAGCCGAAGGCCACATAGCGATTGAAGAGGCAATGGGGAATTTCAAACCACAATCCCAGTCTTATGAGAAGTCCAGGGATCGAGATAAACAAAGTTATCAGAAGTCGGATAATCAGGGGAGGTCAGACTGTTATAATAAGAAAAGCTACACTGGGGGAGGGTCGGGCAGTGGAAGACCACCTTTCCCGAACAAAAATGTCAACAAAGTCTACACCGCTCTCAACACGGATCGGGCTAAAATACTAGAGGAGATGCGGAACAAGCCCTTTTTCGAACCATGCCAAACGATCCCAAAGCCTGGGAAGAGGGGTCGAAACAAATATTGTGCATATCATCAGAGTCGGGGCATCTGACGGAGGATTGCAACAACTTGAAAGATCGATAAAAAAAAATGTCGAGCAGGCGGTTTGGTGCAATATGTGGTTGGTCGAGAAGGCTCAAAGCCCCCGGGAGAAGAATAGAGAAACAAGCCCGGAAAAACAGTCATAACCGCACCCACAAGCCCTTGAGAGTCATTGATGTGATTTCGGCGTGTCGGTGGGGCGTGTTAGGAAGGAAGAGTAGTGGGCATCTCGAGGCCGTGTTGGCGGTAGCTGGTTCATCGCCTAGAAAGGATAGGGCATACCCAGGGGTATCCATCTCCTTCTCAGACGAAGACTATCCTACAGATCATATCGAACCACGTGATGGGGTGTTGGTGATAACTGCACAGGTCGGGCCAGTCGATATAAAAAGGATGATGATCGATAACGGGTCCTTGGTTGATATACTCTACACGCATGCCTATCAGAGAATGGATCTGGGAGGGAAAAAAATGGAATTGGGAGGAGAAAGTCCGTTATCTGACTTACTTGACCCACCGGTCGTATGACAGAACGATAGAGCTACCGGTCGAGGTTGGGACTACCCCTCGGCGAAAGTAAAAGATAATGGTAAAAATTTTGTTGTACAAGTGGATTGACCTCTGGCAACCATATTGGGGAGGCCGAGCGTTAGCAACATTGCGAGGCGGTGACTTCTATACCTCACTTCAAAATCAAGTTTCCGACAATCGAGCGGGATCGGGGAGGTAAAGGAGAATTGGATATCGCCTAGAAGGTGTTATCGGAATACTTTGATTTCCTCGGGGTGGGGTCGACAAACAAAAACAAACAATGGCCATCCGAGATAGAGCCATTCATTCGAGAAAGACCTCGAACCCATAGCGCTGCTTGCCAAGCGAAGAGCGAAGATGTGGAATTGATACCAGGGAATCCGGAAAAACCGATAAAAATTGGGGCAGGATTGACAGAACCACTTCGGATTGGATTGGTGGACTTGCTCCGGGTATACGCCGATATTTTTTCTTGGGAGCCTAGTGATATGCCAGGGGTGAGTGAATCGGTGGCGCTACACAGGCTACATACAGACCAGAAGAGAAAACCGGTGATACAAAAAGAAGGACCTTTGCCCCGGAAAGACATAAAATCATAGATGAAGAGGTTGCTAAATTGCTAGAGGCGGGGTTCATCTTCGAGATCGATTATCCCGAATGGCTGGCAAATGTGGTATTGGTTCAGAAGCAAAATGGGAAGTGGAGGATGTACATCGACTACACGGATCTGAATAAGGCATGCCCAAAAGATTTCTACCCTTTACCCGACATAGACCAGCTGATTGATGCCACTTCGGGGTATGGAATGTTAAGTTTCATGGACGCTTTCTCGGGATATCATCAAATTTCGATTTCGATGTGCAAGGATGACATCCCGAAGACAAGCTTCATCACTCATCGGGCTATATATGCGTATCGGAAGATGACATTCGGATTGCTGAACGCACGAGCGAATTATCAACGGATGATGAATTTCGTATTCGGAAAGCAGCTGGGTCGGAGTATGGAAGTGTATGTGGACGACGTGATCGTGAAAAAAATGTCAGTCCGGGATCATTTGGAAGACCTGGAAGACTGTTTCGAAACGGTAAAGAAGCATAAACTGCGCCTGAACTCGACCAAATGTACCTTCGGTTTGGGTTCAGGAAAATTCCTCGGATACTTAGTCAGTAAAAGGGGAATCGAGACGAATTCGGAAAAAATTACGGCGAACTTAGACATGAAATCTCCAAAGACATACAAAGATGTGCAGAGGTTGACGGGCCGGGTAGCTGCCCTTCGGAGATTCGTGTCAAGGTCAACCGAAAGATGTCTACCCTTTTTTGACACTCTTAAGGGTCTGAAGAATGACAAGAGCTTCCAGTGGACTTCAGAATGGGAAGACGCGTTCCAAGGGATCAAGAAATATCTGGGTTAACATCATTATTGATGAAACCGATCCCTTGAACCTTTATATTTATATTTAGCTGCGAGCTTGAATGGCGATAGAAAGACCGGTAAGGATAAGGGAGAAAGCGATTTCGTTATACTATATCGACCATGTTCTTGGAGACGCAGAGGGCAGAGATACGAACTTGGAAAAATTTACCTATGCCTTAATAATTGTTAGCAGGAAGCTCTGGCACTATTTCTAGGGCCGGTTAGTAGTGGTGTATACGGATCAGCCGTTAAAGAAGATCTTGCATAAGCCGGAGGTATCAGGTCGGTTGGCCTCATGGGCAATGGAATTGACACAATTTGTCATAGAATATCATCCCCGAACGGCAATCAAAGGGCAGGCCTTAGCAGACTTCGTGGTAGAGTGTTCCTTTACCTGAAGTGGGACGTGAAACACGATGGCGAAACTTAACAAAGACCGAAATGGCGTGGATGACGTTGTATGTGAATGGATCATCGACTGCGGACATCAGTGGAGCAGGAGTCATTCTGACAAGTCCCGAAGGGTTTAAGGTACAACATGCTATTCAATTTGGGTTCAAAGCCACGAACAACGAAACAGAGTATGAGGCCATCCTAGCAGGAATACGGTTGGCCCGAAGCTTGGAGGTACAGAAGTTGGTCATCTACAGTGATTCACAACTGGTAGTCAAGCAGTTGTCGGGTGAGTATGAGGCTCGGGGGGCAAGAATGTCAAAGTATCTGGCCGAGATAAAGGATAAACTTATGTACTTCACATCACACAGCTGTTAGGGGGTGGACCGGACAGATAATATAATAGCAGATTCCCTAGCAAGATTGGCAACCACCGAAGCAAGCTCCTTCAATGGGTCGGTATATTTGGAAGTTCTAGAAAGACCCAGTGTTTCGAAGACAGACGTGATAGCTGTGGACCCACTTGATTGTTGGCTCACCCCTTACATCTCCTATCTATCAGATGGGACTCTCCCTTCGGACAGAAACCTAGCAAGATAGATCAAACACCGAAGCTCAAACTTCGTCCTCATAGATGGAGATCTATACCGAAGGGCCTTTAGCTCTCCTCTGCTCAAATGCTTAACTCCGTCAGAGGCAGACTATACACTTCTGGAGGTACACGAAGGGATCTGTGGGGATCACATGGGAGCAAAGTCACTGGCACATAAGATTTTGAGGCAAGGGTATTACTGGCCGACCATCTACACGGAAGCCAAAGAATTCGTCAGAAAATGTCCAAAGTGTCAGTTGAACAACAACATTCCACATCAACCCCCCTAAAATCTTTATTCGGTCCTATCCCCGATTCCCTTTGCTGTATGGGGAATCGACATCCTGGGGCCTCTACCGAAAGCCAAGGGACAAGTCAGCTTTGTGATTATGGCTATCGACTATATGACGAAGTGGGTCGAAGCCAAACCACTATAGAAGATCACCGAACAAGAATGTCTGAAATTCTTCAAAGAAAGAGTGGTTTATCGCTTTGGTATCCCGATGGCAGTGGTCTCGGATAATGGCAGATAGTTCGTGGGATCAAAGTTCTAGGGTTTTCTGAAAGAGTTGGGGATCCAGCATCGTAAGACTTCGGTCGCTCATCCTAAATCGAATGGTCAAGTAGAAGTGACTAACCGAACCTTGCTCAACGGGATCAAAAGAAGGTTGGATGAATTAAAGGGTCGGTGGCCCGAAGAGCTGTTGTCTGTTTTGTGGGCATATCGAACTACTCCGAGGACGACAACCGGAGACTCTCCATTCAGACTGGCATACGGGACCGATGCCCCCATACTAGTTGAGATCGGATCCCCCACCCTTCGAGTCAGTCAGTACAAGGAGTTGTACAATGATGAAGGTTTGAGAACAAACTTGGATTTGTTGGAGGAAGTTTGGGATTCAGCTGTGATGAAGTTGGCTATCTATCAGCAGCGAACAGCCCGACACTATAATCAGAATGTGAAGCCGAGGAGGTTTGCAGTAGGCGATTTGTTCCTCCGGGAGTCGGAGGCATCAACCCCCCAGAACACTGGCAAGTTAATACCTAACTGGGAGGGACCTTATGAGGTGGTAGAGGTCTGAAGCCAGTGTCTGTCGGCTTCGAGCAATGGATGGTTCGAAAGTAAAGAATACATGGCATGCTGGAAGACTTAGAAAATTTTACCAGTAATAGTTATGTCATTCTTTATCCATGTAACCTTTCAGTCTTAAATGAAATAAATGAAAGTTTTCTTTGGAGATGCTTAACTTCATCTATATTCATATGACTCTTAATACTCGAACGGATAAACTTCAGACACAATCCGATCAGAAGGTTCAGAAAGACACCACTGATCGAGATAAGTCACAAGTATAACTGACCGAGAAAACTGTTAATTTTTTAAATCAGACAAACTTCAAGCACAATCCGATCAAAAGGTTCGGGAAGAAATAACCGATCAAGATTAGTCACGAGTATAACTGATAACAAAAATTTAAGCAAGGATGTTCTAATCCATTCATACTTTAATTTTTTTTACAAACCCGATCGCTTACGATTCGGGCGAAGTACAAATAAAAAGTAACAAAAATGTACAAGTCTTAAAAAAGCTATTCGGGAGGAGGATCATCGCCGGCTTCGGATTCTTCATCCGACGAGTTCAGAAGGGCGGCATCGAGCCCAGTAGTTATTAACTTTGCCTTGGCCTTTTCACGATAAGTCTCGTACCCTTCTCCAAACTGGGCCATGACTTTCTCGTTCAAGGCTTCCGACTCTTCATATTCAGTAACCGCTTGCTGCTGAGCCGTGACGATCTTTTCGGGAAAGCCGTTGACAATGGCGGTTAGAGAATTGTTCTCCTTGTCAACTTGCATCATCTTGTCATGCATCTCGGAGAACTTCTGGGTGATAATGTCAACGGCATTTTCCCGATCCTTGACCTCCCCAAGTAGACTGTCCCTCTCCACCAGGAGCGAGGCATACTTCTTCTCAAGCTCCTCGGAGTACCTTTCGGCTCGGGATGCCTTATTTCGGGTCTCGGCGTGGAGATCCCGTTCTTTCTTTAGGTTCGAGTTCAGGTCCCGAATTTCATCTTCGAGCAACTGCATGTCCGTCCTCAGCTGAACCTTCTTTTTTATGGTTCGGGCAAGGGGAGGAATGGCTTGTGCAAGAATGGCGTTGGCCTACAACAAAAACATATGTCAGCAGACGAAGTAAAAGTACAAGTTATAGTAATAAGATAGAATTGAAACCCAGAGTTACTTGACACTGGGCTCGGACATATGCAACAAGATACTCTTCAGAAGAGAAACCCTTGAACTTCTCGTCATCACCCGACAGTTTAAAGTGATTAAAGAGGGTAAAGGGGAAAACTTCTGAAGGACTCTTCGGCCAACAAGTATTTGGCGTTCCGTGCGAAGAGCTCAGGTGCGAAGTAGGAGTTGGAGTGGGGAGGGGTTTGGCTTCCACGACGGTCTGCTCAGCGTTTAGCTGCTCCGGAATTTTAGCCGTGCGTTGCCTCTTTAGTCGGGGTTCGAGAGGATCCTCTTCGGTTCCTTCCGAATCCTCGATCACCTCCATTTGTGTAGGGGGAGGGGGAGTCGGCTTTGACACAATTGCCAAAGTGGTCTTGGCAGATGGTTTGACAGGCTTCTTCGCCTTCTTTAATAGTGCCGCTTTCTCGGCCCGACTCATCTTCAAAGCAGGCTTGGTGGTGGTTGGAGGATCGAGTCCCGTAGCGGAGCCTATCGAAAGTTCGGCGATCGGGATGGTCTCTTCATCACGGAAATTGTCGGTTGCTGGTGGACGGATTGGTCCGGTGGTGGTCGGTAGTGGTATTAGGGAGGCGTTTGCTCCCTCGGGTTTGAAAATTGTCACTGTAAAAAGAAAAAGGATGGATCAAGGCATAACATATCAGAAAGTAACAAAGTAAGTCAAGAGGGGAGTTGCTTACAGCCGTGTTTGTATAACCAGGCTTCATTGATCAGAACCCCCAGACTCTATTCGGCCTTATTCCACTTCTGGTAAAATGCTTTGAAGGCGTCTGCCCGATCCTTGGGGAACTTGGACACCTTCGCCATGGGATCTTGGGGATGGGCCCAATCAAGCGTGAGTTGGAGATCGGTTCCTTTCACAAAAAACCATTGTTCATGCCACCCCTTATTGCTTGAAGGGGTCTTAATTGGGACGGATCAAGTAGGGCGTTTGTTTAATTGCCGAAGACCGGGCTCTTTTGACCCGCCAATGGTGAATAGAGCGAAGAACAAATCGAGCCCAGGAGTGATTCCCAATTCCTGGCATATGGCTATGAATGAGACTAGGTGGATATACGAGTTCGGCACGAGCTGTGCAAACCCGACTCCCACGAAGCACAAGAAAGAAGAAATGAATTCATGTAAGGGGAACCGAACCCCGTACTTCAGAACGTACAGAGGGACCGCCACCCATTCGCCCTCGGGACGCCAGAACATCTTCTTGTCGGGCTTCGGGATCCGGAGTTTGTATTCTTTGGGAATATTAAAGAGGGTTCGGATATCGGTAATCTGAGACGATGTGATGGTAGATGGGGTGTGGAGATGAGAAAACTCCTCTTTGGAGTGGTAAGCGTTTCGGATCCTGACCTCGACGTCTACTGGAGAAGGCAGGATCGAAGGAGTGGTGTCGGTGGGGGCTGCCGGTAATTCGACCTCTAGGAGGTCGTCCGGTGGTGAAATTGATGACGGTGGCGATAGCGAGCTCGATGAGCTGGAGGAATGATGGTATCAGCCATTTAGTGTTGAAATTGAATGGAATGAGACACAAACAGAGGTTTTGGGAAGTAAACGCATGAAATGATGCTCAAAGACAAATAGAGTAGACGGAACTGGTGAGATTTGGGGGAAGCAATGAACTCGCCGGAAATCGTTCTCGCCGGAAAATCTTAGCAGAGATTTTGAGATGAAGAGTTCTGCAAAAGGTGACAGTGATTGACGGGAGGGGTTTTTGATAAAGCGTGTGGCACAGAACCTAAGGGCGGCTATTAAATGCCCAAGGTGGGACCCGGCGCGAAAAAGCGTGCAACATTTCGAGAAACGAGATCAGACCGTTCGGCTTCCCCAGACAACTCATCATTAGCTGTCGTGACCTTTCATATACCTGACCTTTCAAGTCTTCAAATATAAGTACATTATAATCGGAGACTGGGGGGCAATGTTCGGGAGTATTTTTCGGACCTTCATGTGGGCCAAGGCCCCATTAGAAAGGCTTTGGGAGTCCACTTGGTAGGCCCCAAGGAGGAATCGAGGATGTTCGGCCTGGCGTCCGAGTCCTTCCCAGGTAGAGCCTTACTTTGTTGTGGGGTGTTGAGGTCTGCCTTGAGTCCTCTGGGGCCAAGCCTGACTACTGATGGTGAGATTGTTTGGGCCTGCACAGTGGGCTCTCCTGCGTACAGAGTTCAAGATCCTAATCATAATTGAATAAGGTAACTCCAAAGGTAGTGGTTGGATTGGATTCCACCTGCACCTTTTAAGGAGATTGTGTTGGACCCAAGTTATGGTAATTAGCATGACTAGGAGTCCTAATCCGACTCGGAGAAGGATTCTAAAGGTGGTGAGCACTATAAATACAAGGTCAAGGTCACAATTAACAGGTAATACCTATTTTGAGCACTAAACACATAGCCTCCATTGTTAAACCTTGTAACGGCCTGTACTTATTCTCACACCGGAGCTATCCCTCGACGGCACAAGTCGTCAAGTTTCTGTGTAATTTATTATTGTGCAAGTTCCAACGCGTAAATTTTGTGATTGGACGCGCTGGTAAAATTTGGCATTAACATCTCACAAAAATATTCTTGGTTCTCCTGCATGCAAACTCCTTTCATACAAGTGCATGTGGTTGCAACATATAAGTGATGAATATATTGTGTAGGTAAGGTCAAATTAAACTAAGATGTTTATCATTACGTGGCCGTATACGTATTGTGTTAATATTTTTTTAGGTTAAATTACTAGCTAGTCCTACATCCGAACCATGTAAATTAATTTGACATGTATATAAGGTACTACCTAGACTATCTTTAACCATGATATATATTTTGGGCGGTGCTTGTGGTGGTTAAGATGATCTAATAAATTAAAGAAATTAATAAATTAATAATAGAAAATAATATTTTTATGTAAAAATATTGATTTTTTAAAAATAAATAAAACTATTGTTATAGTGGATTGAACCAAGGGGCCATATTTTGTCTTTACAATTTATTTTTCACAATTTCAAAAGTTTCAAGGCCCATAGTTATCTAGTAGCGGAGGGAACATGAGGGCACGGGGTGTTCTGTTCTGTTCTGACTTACAATTTATTTTTGATAATAAGACTTGATTGAAATGGATCAATATTTTAAGGCCCGTAGTTAATATGTGAGACAATTCGATTCTTCGAAAATAATTGACTTCTCATTTCGGTATCAAAATAAATTTGTTTGGATTTGGGACTCCATTGTTTCTAGGACCCAATGGATGGGTTTTAAATTTTAAATGAACTCCGTTAACTTTGAATTTAAAAATATCTCATATTAATTATTATGATAAATAAAGTTTGAAAAAAATATTTAATTATAAATTGTTATAATATTTTTACATAATTTCTCTAACACATTCATACATATAAAAGAAATATCAGTTTTTTTAATTAATTTACTTAAATGGGAATTCAACCCAGGGCAGATTAAATTTACATTTATATCTATATCTATACAATAGAATATACTAAGACGTAATGCTAAATTTTTTGTTCAATTCAACTTGGTTGAATTTTTGTTTCATCTGAAATCTGACCGGAGAGCAACATGCAATCTAATATATATAGATAAATAAAGAGTTGTCAAAGTAAAATATGATATCTAGATTATTAAAGAATTTTACAAGTATAAGCATTAATTGAGTTCTAAGTGTTTCAAGCATAATATTAATATTATAGTGGTGGTACCTTCAACATTAGCTGTATATTTATTAAAGGTAACATTAACTTTTAACCATATTAAAAGCAAGTTGATACACACACATACGAATTCAATTGCTATCAAGTTAACTTTCATAGTAAATTAATTAATTAATTAATATATACTGACACGTAGATAGAAAGATTACCTCATGGTTTACGTGCTGACACTGTATTAATTAATTGACCAAAATTAACTTCATACTAACCACTCCCACACCCCTCACACACACACACACACACACATATATATATGAGATTCCATCAGTGGCAATCGGTGTCATTGACACTGTTATAATAATCCATTTTCGGACCGTTAATCAACTTATTGGAAGGCTTAGATTGAAACATAAAAATTGCCCAACCAACATAACTTGTTGTGCCTAATTAACAGGTTGTACCGACTTTTATTTTAATATAAGGGCCCCACATGATCAACTGATGTCATTTTGGTTAAACAAAACGAATTTTAATATAAAAAAAGTCCAACCGGCACAGCTTGTACCGACCGGGTATTATTATTTTTTTTTTAAACGCATTTATCCATTATATAATCATGACTCAGCACATCAAAATCACATAAAAAAATAAAAAAATGGTTTTATCGGTTTGATGCATGTCGTGTACTTACCGAGAATTCGTTAAAGTTATGGTATGTGTAGTTTTAAAATATTTTACTTTTATAATGTCAAGTATATTATAAAATTATTAACCAACTATTTTGTACATGAAGGTATATTTGATATCATTTTGTTTGCGAAATGGTAATCCGATGCTTGAGTGGCCCAGCGTTGATCCTAATGTGCAGGTAACAAAAAACTGACCAAAACAACACAACAACTCAGACTATGGCGTTTTTGTATGCAAGTATGTTGACGCTTTCGTTAGGACAAATGTTGATGTTTGTGAAGAGAAGTGATCCTTGGAAGATGTAAAGGTCTTTCGTTATCCCATCGCGTGGGAGCTCTACAAAAAATTTACAAGATTACTTCTAACCTCTGAAATATAGAAAATGTTCTAGCGGCACCCTATGTACACTATGTGAATAAGAATATCTATTTGGTTGAATTGTATGAATATTATTATTAGAATTAATATTAATAATCACATTTTTATTCCAAGTCGTGACAGCTCGAACCAACTGGATTATTTTTAAAAAAAATTATTCTTAGTAAGACAAACTTGTGTAATTTAACTTACCATTTTTATATTTTTTTTATGTGATTTTGATGTGCTGAGTCATGACTATATAATGGATAAATGCGTTAAAAAAAATTTCCCGCCGGTAGAAGCTGTGCCGGTTGGACTTTTTTAATATTAAAAATTCGTTTAGTTTAACCAAAATGACAACAGTTGACCATGTGGAGCCCTTATATTAAAATAAAAACCGGAACAACCTGTTAATTAGGCATAACAAGTTGTGCCGGCTGGACAATTTTTATGTTTCAATCTAAGCCTTCCAATAAGTTGATCAACGGTCCAAAAATGAGTTATTATAACAGTGTTCATGACAATCGGTTAGCATAGATAAAATCTCTCTTTCTATATATATATATATATATATATATATATATATATATAGGATTCTTATTAAAAATATACTAGTATCTTATAAATACAAGAAATAAAAATACTTCAACCCAATGAGGCAATGATGGGTTGGGCGAGGCCCAAGAATCCCTTTCCAGAAACTGCGCGCTGAACTCTAATTCAGCTGCGACCAACCCAAGCCAGGCTGCCAGAGATGCACCCCTATCCAGGAACATAATTTTTGTTGCCTAATTTTATTTTTGACTTTTTCCGATCCAAAAAGTTACTCCACCTATTAGTTCTCGAAAACACAAATTTTTAATGGCTTCACAAGAATATATAAAATAATAAATTTTTTAATTTTATTATATTAATGTATTCTACTAAATAACTTATTCTTTATTTTATGTATTTTAATTCATTCTTTTAATGACAAATTTTATTTTATTTTTTACTTTTAGTCGTCTTTTTAAAGATGAAAAGAGTAGATAGCTTGGTGTGGGAATTTTCAAGAAGAATGACTCAAGTTTCATAGTAGTAGATGGAAAAGATGAGAGAAAAGAATATGAAATCAATGTCACTCCCTATTCATTGCATGTTTAGGAAAGGAATATATTTATGGAATAAAACGGACGGACGGACGGACGGGTGGAGACTGACTACCTCCCATGCAAAAACAGAAACAAAAAAAGAGGGTCTTATTTCTCAACAAAACAAAAATAAAATTCACAAGTTTAGTCGCACAATATTCTTAAATTTATAGTATCATAATTTTATTGTTATAACATCACACAAATATAAAATTGATATTTTTACAGATAAAAATAATAATTTTATTAAGATCATTTTACATGAATAATAAATGAACACCACACTCTTGTGAAAATATAAAATTTTATTTAAAAAAATATTACTCCCTTCGTTTCTAAAAGATTGTCGTTTTATAAGGTAAAATTTGTTTCAAAAAGTTTGTCGTTTACAACTTTCAAGGAGAATAAATTATTTATTTTCCTATATTACCCCTACCTTCTCTCATTGTCTCAAGAAATTCTCTCTCTTGTATTAATAGTTTTCAACTTCTCATAAAGGAGTAGTGATAAAATTTTAAATAAGTTTTACTTGATAAATGATACTTTTTTAATTCATATGTAAAAATATTAAACGACAAATTTTTAGGAACACAAGAGTCCAAAGAAATAATTTGTTTTATGGTACCATGCATGTGCTGAGCATAGATTTGTAGATTCTCATGCAAACCAACAAGGTAATTATTAAGGACCAACCAAACCTTTGTGTCCATGTCAATTTGTGATGTGAAAAGAAATTCCTCCCGGCATAGAACGGTGGTTTTGGATGAATAGAAGAGTGACAATGGAGGAGAGGGTATCCAAAGCTTTTCCCTTTTTCCAGTAAAAGGAATCCAAAGCAACGACCTCTGTCTTCTAGATTGGAGGAAAGCTACTCATTAACCACCCCTCATGTGAACATGGGAAGGCAGGGATCACTCTTCTACCCTACCCTACCCTACCCTCACATCAACACTTTTTTTTTTCTTTTTTTTAAACAATTTACTCAAACATATCATTAACATTTAATAAAAATAAATATAATAATGATAATTATTCAATTTATATAAAGTATATGAAATGACATTTAAATGTCAATTTCATAGTCCAAGAACAAAAATATACACTTAATTACTAAAAGTGGAAATTACAATTCTAATGTTATGTTTTGACCGTACAAATAATAAAAATAAAAATGAGAATGGAATGACTCATTTTTATAGAATGGACAAAAATATTATTTAATTGTTTCATTGGAATGAAATAAGTCATTTTCATTTTTCATAAATTTATGAATTTTATAATTTGATGAGAAAGTGTATAAAATGACTCATTTTAACCATGAATATAATAAATCATTACACTCTCCATGTTATTTCTTTTTTTTATTCAATTCCTTCAATGTATTATTTTCTTCGATCTAAAAGTAACATAATTTTAAAAGAAAATTATGAGTTAGGTTTTATTTACTATTTGAAGTTTGAACTTCAAAGTCTTCACATTCTCTGCCAAAAAAGTTTTAGTGCAACAAAGACAAAGGGAACTTCAAGGTGAAGTTATCAATTTCAACAATGAAATATCAATCCCTTTTTAAAAAAAAAAAAAAACATACATACAATGATACAAATGCAAAAAGATTAAGATTACAACATACCGAATGGCTACTACTTTCCCAATTTCCCGCTTACATGTTGGTATACATACAATACAATACAATATTTTCTCCGTTCCTTAATATAAGTTGTTTTAGGGTTGTGCACAAGTATTAAGGTAATGATTGTATAACATTAACTATAATATCAATTGTCTATATTGTCTTGTATTGAAAGAAGAAATTGTTATTTATTAGACAAAAAATAGTAAGAGAATCAAAATTACATTTAATACTTAGGATAATATTAAAAAGTAAACAATTAATGCTTATTTAAAATTCTCGAACGACTTATATTAAGGAACGGAGGAGGGAGTACAATACATAACTAATTAAAAGCATATATGAATATATTCATACATTTGCCACCATTAACATAACAATTCAGCAGCAGCTGCGGGCTGCATGTTTTTGCAGCCGCCTCAGCCTTAACCACTCACTCTCTCTCTCTCTCTCCTCTACAAACACATTCTTTTTCCCTCTCGATCAAACCACAACAAAAACAAAACAAAGAACCACAAAACACCCGCACTAATTAAACCCAAAATCAACAAGTCTAAAAAGTTACCCCTTCCCTCTCTCTTTTTCTACTACACTTGGAATAATCCTCCTGTCTTTTACAATACCACCACCCAAAATTTACCAAAACCAAAACAAAATGGCGCCAATCGAAGCAAATTAAGGCGGAATATTTAAATTTAAAATATTGTTGTCTAGTTTTTTTTTGTCCGAATTCAGACTCTGAAGTTCTTTCCGGTGAATGTTTGACCGAATTGCCAGTGGGCCGGGACAATGTTCCACGAGGTGGAAGTGCGACGGTCACTGCCTGTGACCCTGAAGGAGAGCGACTGTCCAACCAAAACAGCATTTGATTGCCAATTCTGTCCCCAGTTACGGCTCATGCTCATCCAACCAGTCTTGGATCCTTTCACGCTAACCCTTGCGATATCCCCTGCACCAGCGACGTTGCTGATCAGAACCAGATTAAAGTAACGGAATCCGTTGATTGTGAACCTGATCCCGCCTCTCTTCCGGCATGACACTCTGCGTAATAATTACAAACGTTTAGGTTAATTTAGTCATTTCAGCAGTTAACTGGAGTATAAATAAAACATAAAAAAAAAGAGTCCAAAATACTATACCATAAAAAAATAAAGGGAAAAAACAGAGCATGACAGAGAAAAGAATAGAGAGACTGTTTACCGGCGGAAAGAGACGGGAACAATTCCCGCTCGGTACTCGGCGATCTTGAGGAACATGGGCATGGCAAGGTCGAAGTGGGTTCGAGGAGGGTTGCACCATCCCCCATTGTCGTTTGGAAGAGCAAAATTCGGTGGGCAAAAATTGGTGGCCGTGATGAAGATAGACGGGCTGCCGGAGTGGCACCATTGTGGGTCATTCGCGCACTTGATCTCGAAGCACGCGCCGCAGCTCTGGCCGTTGTTGAAGAGCGCCGTGCTCAGCGCTGCTGTGTTCACGCCGTAGCCTTGGCTGTACAGGTTTCCATACCCACAAGCTCCACCTGTAGGCAGATAATTTAGAGCAATTAGTAGTAAATTTTAAAATTTTGAGAAAATTGAACCCAATGTGGGTAGGTAGAGGAGGAGATGGATGAATTAAAAGCATACCCATAGTGCCGGAGGCGTCACTGCCGCCGTAGAAGGTGGCGTGGGCACTTTGCCAGGAGCCGCCGGAGTAAACTCCGGGGATTCTAGCTTGAGCTAGTGAGAGAAGTGAGATAAGAAGGGAGGCAATGCAGGCCACATTTAGAATACCCATTTTGTGTTTAGGAATGCTAGTACTAGAACAAAGATTAAAATAGATTTAGAGAGAGAATAAGGATTGGGGTTGGGGATTGGGGATTGGGGATGGGGGGAGGGGAAATGGTGGAGGGAGGTGGACTACTTATGGAGGTGTGATGCGAGGGGATGAGGGCAGTTTATGTAATTTGAGTGTGATTGATGATCCTCTTGTGTAAAATGGAAGATTTTTGGATGTCCTACGCCTTTTTAAAGTGCGTTTCGATTACGCTCGAATTGTTTCACAGCTGAGGAACAAGATCGTGAACAATAACTAATTTGTTTGTGTATAGAGATTAATGTTTTGTTTATTTTGTTTTTTATTGTAATATTAATTATATCGGAATATGTTGATGGTAATTAAGCTTTCAAATTCATATTCAATTTTTTTTTTTACAAAAAGGAATTAAATTCAACCAAACATGCAAAAAATTAAACATAAATTTCTTTTAAATCATTTCCTAATGTCCCTATTGGTTCCCTGCCTATGATTCCATTTTTTAATTGTATTTTAATGCATATTAACAACTTATATTTTTGTATTAAAAAATCTTATGAATAATTAAGATACAAATATGAGGAGATCTTAATATAAATGTGTAGGTTGTTAAAATACATTGAAAAATAGATTATTAAGATACAATCAAACACAACCTAACTTAATTAATTTTTCCTCTTTTTAATTAAGTTGTTTACACCAACTTTAATTATTATACGATCTTGCACATGGTTTCCTTTTTGATAAATAGGCCCAACAAGTCGGAGAATTAAGTACATGCGACCGAATAAACCTCTTTGCTTCAGTCCGAAGTTGAGGCGTAACAAGCGGTTATGATTTGAAGAATTTATGTTATGACAATCCCCACAAAATTTAAAGCAGGTTGATAGAAAATGCAAAAAACGAAAATTATACTACTCTTTTCCTCTCAAAATATATTTTATTTTATTTATTTAATTGAGACACACACTATGTATGTATAAATATAAATACATTTAAATAAAAGATGTAAAATATGTGTCAAAAAATACCGGAGCGATTTTAAATATAAAGAGGGAAAGAAAATAGAAGTTAAAAAAATTACACAACTTCAAGATACTAGTTAAATTTTCTTCAATTTCTTAATAAATTATTATAACTATTTACGTACGTACAAATTATGAAGTTTTTGTTGATGTTCTTTTTTGGTTCAAAGATAATTGAAACCTAGTACCAAAAATGATCATTGAAACCAATCTTAATTAATTTAAACCCTCCCTTTTATAGAAAGAGTCGTGTGAGTTTATTTTGTTTAACAATAATAATTTTCTTATTTATTAACAAAATATTTATGTCAATTTTTTTATTATTAATTATCTGAAAAAATATTAGTAGTAATTTTTTTTAAAATGTATATAATAATTGGGTCAGTCTTATAATCCTACAAATGTTATGTATGGATAAGTTTTATAATTAAAATTCCGACTTAAATTTATAGCAGTATATGGCCGGACGCCCGGACTCAAAAAAAAAAAATTAAAAAAAATAAAAGATACGAATGAGCCAACTAGAAGACACAAACACACTAACGAACTAACTAACGAAAGGCGAGAGCAGGGTTGGAGTGGGCCCACAGATTCCCGTAATCGTCGGACCATATACTGCCCCGGGCTTTCTTTACCTGTTAAAAGTTGGGCCGCCCCGCCCTCGAGCCTCACGCGCCTACCGCTAATCCTTTCTAATTGCACCTCCTACCTTTTACTACTAATTTCTAACTTTTCCCAACATGCATTTCTTATTTTTCTTGATTTTTTTTTTCCAGCTTTTCTCCCCCCACTCCACCTCACCTCACCTCACCTTATTATTATTATTATTATTTTTAAGAGTAAACAAAAAAAAATTCTTAATTATTTATAATTTTGTATTAGAAGATCATTATTGTTGGCTTTGGGGGAAAGCAACCCCTAATATACAGTAGTAATTTGTTTTTGGCATGAGAAAAATTAATTGATAGTTGACTTTTCATATATTCTCTCTTTTGATGATATTGAATTTGCATATCTTGCAAAATATATTGACTTATTTAAACACACACGCAAGCTTAACGTATTTTTATTTATTCGATTTTTGCCATTTTGTACGTATTCCTCATTCCAATTACAACTTAATGTCAACAAATAATAATAATAATAAAAATTAAAAACTACTTTTCTAATTTTGAAATTCATAAAATTAACATAAATTGATAGCATTTCTCAAAAAAATTAATTTCCTTGTGTTTAAAGTTTATCGTCTTAATTTCCCTCTCCATTTAAATACTTCTATATATATAAGCATGCATACTTGCATAGAGTAACTGCTAAGAAATGTTTTGTAACTTGTATAAATATATATGAGTACTTCGACTCTTGTAACTTGTTGTAGTACAAACCAAGCAATAAATAAAATTTGAAAATTTAAAATTGATATAAATTTATTTAGTTTTAGTACAAATAAATATAATAATTATAAATTAATTAAAAAATATTATTAATTATTATTTTTATTGCATGTTTTGAAAACTTAAATAAAATTATATCAATTTTGAGTTTTAAGATTAATTTTGTTAACTAATTGAATCTAAAAACTCAAAATATATCTCTAATAACCGGATGGGGATGGGGATGGGCGTAGGGGTAGGGGTAGGGGTAGGGGTAGGGGTGGGGGTGACTCTACCATCCATTCATCAATGATTACACCATGCATGCTTCTCACTTCCCCCTACAAAATTTCTACAAGTTAGAATCATTTCTCACCAGTCAGATTAACCAGTTTTTGGCTCTTCTTCCCTGTCTCCACTCCATCATCTACCCTTAAAAGAATATTAGGCCTTATAATACTTGTCATTTCGTTAATCAAACTTTTAATTACATGTAAAACGTTACCATCATTGATCACTTGAAACTCTATCATTAATTCCAATATTAAATAATCGTTACAAAATCTACAATATTATTTAATTTGGACAATATTACACATTCCATCGACCTAACGTTAAATATATAAGAGCTCTTTTTATATTGAAACTTGTAAAAAACTGTACTATTAAATATTACATGGCATAGCTACTTTGTATAGGAGAGATTGATGGACGTAAGTAGGCAGTACTTTTATTTATTTATGGAAATGTTAATATTAATTTAATTTGTATAGGCATTCGGATTGTCCCGATAATTTATCGTGATATATAAAAAAGTAAGATTAAAGTCAACTATTAAAAAATATGTCAAATTAATTGACTGATACAAATCTTAATATTTTAAAAAATAAATAATAAATTAGATTTTTTTTATAAAAGGACGGATGGAATAATATTGGTGAATTCTCCCACGGCCAGGCATTTAGGCATATCAACCACCTTAAAAAATAGAGATAGTATAAAGTTGAGTATGTAACGGCATTCCGATAGTACTAGCTAGTAGTATTATACAAATATTAGACATGCATGTACCGTACGTACTTAAATTATTAAAATTGGAATTTTTCCGTCCGTAATAGCCGTGTACCACAATTCATGTCAATTGTCATATCATATTCTAAAAGTTGAATGAAAAAAAGAAGAAACATCATCACACTCACAGATGAATATATGTACGTACATGCTACTACTGTTTAATCTTAGACTTGCAATACCAAGTGTGGATATGTTGCCACCAATCCAGGCTTAATTACCGGAACATTCTGCCTAGTTGGCCAAGTGCTTTGGACTATGAAATAAATTGAGGAGGATAGACATTAAATTGGCTTACATAAATTTATTTCTGAATCCAGTGTGAATATTTAACCGAGTAAATGCTAAAAAATGAGATTAATATTGTGTTTAATTATATCTTAATACATCTTAATAATTTTTAATAGATCATCTAAATAGTTAAAATATAAATATAAATTTAAATTATTAAAATAATTTTTAAATATAAAGATGTAAAGAAATAAATTATTAAAATTGATCGAGATATAATTAAACATCACCTAACTTCTCACATCAACTTAATAGACCTGAGTACGTTGAATGGATATATGGGTAATAAGAAACATGCCATCATGCAAGCAGCAAGCATATGTTCGTTCAGTCATTTGCTTGCTTACAAAATGTCAGTACTGACTGACTCACTCACTCACTCATTTTTCCCCATCCAAACATATCGATTATTGGAATGGAATGGAATGGAATAAATAAGAGCTTTTATAAACCAGTTTGACTGATAAATAAATCGTCATCACTCATCAGCACGTCGATAGCTGACTGTGGGAGAGGGAGAGTCCTTCTCTTTTATTGATTTTTTATAGGTAATTATGACAATTGTTTAAAGGGATCCGGTTCCTGTAAGGAAGAGTCTTATTTTCTTAAAATACGGATATTTTTTTTGGTTTTTTTAAAAAAATAACTATAAAAAAAAATTTAATTTTTTATAGAACTGAATTTTTTTTCATAATACAGTGTTTTGGATGTGATTTGGATACGTATAACAAAACAGATCTGTACAGTCTGTGCAGATTGTACATATATTATGCAAATTATTACAACAAATGCATATAATTTATGTGGCGGATCACTATCTAGCTGTCCATTTTTTTTAGCTATGATAATTGCTAAATTGACGATGAATCTATAACTACCATATAGAGATCAATACGCATTCAGAGATCAATCCTTGTCTCTCCGTCGTCGTTGACGGCTTCAACAAATAACGACCTCGATTAAAACTTCAACATCCAATGCCTAATTCATTTCACAAAAAAAAAAAAAAAAATCCCAATTCAAAAATCCCCCTACACTCTGCCCAAGTAAGATTTCCCCCAAAATCAAGCCTTTTTCGGATGCCATATCGCAGGGGATTATTCATTTTCGATCACTATCGCAGAAAGCAACAAGGTTTTATTTTAAAGTCTTTTGGTATGTAAAGGGTTCAATATTGAGCATTGATGCTTGGTTTGTGTTTATGAATTGATCTTTTTTTTCTTAAGTGTTCTTATTTTTTCTGTTTCATTTTGTTTTAGTTTAAATTTTTTGTTGTTGGGAATTTCCAATCAAGGGTTTTAGCAGATGTGCCTGTCAGTATTATTCGTCTCTCTTTCTCTTTGGTATGAGTTTGTTATTGTAAATTGCAGTATCATGGGCTAGGTTAAATTTTGATTAGCGTGTGATGAAGCTTTTTTTTTGTTTTATTTGTAGTGTCTGCATCCGCTTCATTACCATGGGAATATATCAATAGCTTATATGCTTATTGATCAGGTACATTGTTGTTTAACTTAATTGTGCAGAAAAAAATTAATATCATTCAGTTGTACCTGTGGTAGTTGTTCCATCCCAAAGAAACCTCCTCTTTTTTTTCATGGGGGGAGGGGTTTGGGAAGGAATGTAAGTGGAGTTCTATGGATTTATATTTAGTAGAGTTTCTATATATAACTCTTTATTTGTTAAATAATTTTCTTTAGTTTATCACGATAAATGTAATAAACACTACATATGTAAGACCCCAAATAATTAATAAATGAAATTTAATTTCCTCTAATTATTATTTTGAAATAGTAAGGGTTGATGTGATTAATGTGGATAGTTATGGGTAAAATACGCAAATATTTCAAAATAAGCAAATGGTTATAAAATATTCATTGTTGTTTGGGAATATTCGTTTGGTCGTGGAATATTCAATGACCGTCGAGGAATATTATTAACAACTGCAAGCATGACCATGTGTGGCCCCATAATGTGAAAGCGATTGGAGGAAGAAAAACGACAAATATAAGTTGTTTAAAATAATCTGGCGTAGTTGTTCTGCTTTACCGTTGGAATACCCGGTTAAAACACAATAATACGCGTTGTTGCACAAGAAGACACGGTATTGCACCAATTATCGACTTTCTTACGTAAAGAAGGCACTTTTCAATAATGGTTACAATTCTTATCGCTCATTTTTATTGGTTCAATAATTGTTGCGTTGATATTTTATATTGTTTGTTTCATAATTGTCATTACACAAGATTTTTCATTATCGAAGCAATAATTCATATTATCCGAATAATATTATTAGATAACATTATTGGCAATGTCTAGAAAGTTCTATCTAAGGAGAGGTTTGGTCACCTAATTACGCGCCAAAGATGAGAGAAATTCTTATTGAAAGCCCTCTTTCCGGAACCGCTGGGTTGTCAATATTGTGATTCTGTAATATTATTTGTGAATAATTAATTATTGATTCAATACGGATTTTGTTTTTGGTTTTTTTAAAAAATAACTAAAAAAAAAAGTTTACTATTTTATGGAACTGAATTTTTTTCATAATACAGTATTTTGGATGTGATTTGGATACATATAACAAAACAGGTCTGTACAATCTGTGCAGATTGTACATATATTTTTTTGGTATAGATATCCAAATCACGCCCAAAACATTGTATTATGGAAAATTTTCAGTTCCATAAAATATTAAAAAAAAAATTAGTTGTTTAAAAAAAAAAGCAAAAAAAAAAAAAAAAGTCCGCATTTTAACAAAATAAGGGAACCCTTACTGACGGCTCATTGTTTAGATATATATATATATATATATATATATATATATATATATATATATAATAAAATAGAATCTAATTTAAATTTTTTTAAAAAGTACGGTTTACATTCATTCTAATTGATTTGAGCGGAAAAGCACAATTACGCTTCGATTCATTCTAATTTTAAATTGTTGAAATGGGGAGAGGGGAGATTTTTGTTATATGTCGTTCTGCAGTACAAATAAATACTAGTATATATATATATATATATATATATATATATATATATATATATATATATTACATGTCTTACAAGTTTTTTATTTAAAAAAATATACGGGTCCAATTTATTGTTCACTTTCGTTTCTCAAATCAAAAATCATTCAAGCTCTTCTCCCCCCAAACAAGTTTCTTTCTTCCATCCTCTCTCTCCACATGTATGTATATATATGTTTGTCAGTTTTTATCTATCTATTTATTTATAGATAGATAGATAGATATTTTTGAACTTAAAAAAAAAAGAAAAAGCAATCATTATATGAGTGACACATCTAATTTATTATTAAAAATTACGTTTAAATATGTCTTGTGCGAATCTTATTATTCGTAAAACATAAGAAAACAAAATCTTTTTCACCTCCTTTTATTTTATTGCTTTGTGAATTTGTATCTTATCCTTTTTCTTTTACCGAGCTCTCCTAGGTAAATATAAAAATTAGACATAAAATTCAAATGTGGACCTTTTAAGGAATGAACAATTGTGGACCAAATGTTTGTCCAATGCAATGCTGGCCAACCACCCAACGAATCCTACTCCCCTCTCCTCAATGTAATATAATGTAGGATCATTTATATAAGTATACAATATTTAGAAAGTAATTACACTATTAGTGCACTCATAAAATATTTATACAATTAATACACTTTCTATATTTATTTATAATATTAGTGCAATAAGGATTCCTTAATTTAGGAAATTAGTATAGGATTAAATTCATAATAATAAGGAAACCTAAAATCAAGGAGAAATAACTACCATAATTAATAATTCAAATTCAAATATCTTAGATCTAACAAACAAAACAAATTCAAATTCAAAAATAATAATTAAAATTCAAATATTCAAAGTTTGGCAACGTCATCTTCCTCCTCCCTTCATCTTCCTCCTCCTTGACACCATGGACGCCACCATCACAATCGCCATTATATGACGAAGGTTGATTTAGTCCAGAAATTAAAAGGAAAAAAAAGATAAATTTTAGTGCAGTTGGTATCCAAATATCTATACAAAGGTAACCATTTTAGTTTTTGTGGGTAACCAAAAGAAATTTCAGTGCAGTTGGTAACCAAAACTTTCAAAGGTAAAAATTTTAGTTTTTGTTTGGTTACATTTGTATTAAGGTTTGGCTACCAACTGCACTATAAAAAAAAATCTATAATAGATTTTTTATAATTAATTGGTAAGCCAATAAAACTAAATTGGTTAGGTTTGGCTACCAACTGCATTATAAAAAAAAAATCTACAATAGATTTTTTTTAATTAATTGATAACCCAATAAAACTGAATTGGTTACATTTGTATAAAGAGTTAGCTACCAATCAAGCATTTATTAAATAAAAAAAATCTATAATAGATTTTTTAAAAATAAATTAAAAACCTAATAACACTGAATTGGTTACCTTGGTATGAATGTTTGGATACGCCACTACTTATCAATGCTGTTAATGACCCCTGTTTACCCTTTACCCGTAGAATATGTTGTTGCTGCGTCAAACTCCTCGTACTGAATCTGTCGGCGACGGAGGTCTGCAACGATCACCGGATGGTGGGTAAAGAGATGCCTTTGAAGAGATGAAATGGCCACCGCAAATGCCACCAGCCCAAGTGTTGGCCCCACACCTTGCACCGACATAGATTGATTCTGGTTCCACACTCCACGCATCCAACACCCATATTTATATAAATAAATGTGGAATTAATTAAGGTTTTAATTAAAAAAAGAGATCGTGATGAAGAATCGAAGGAGCAAGTAATTAATGAAAGAAAATGAAGAGAGAACAAATAGAAGAAAAGTGTAGGTTTATATATATATATATATATATATATATATATATATATATATATATATACTCCTAATTGATGAAATTTTAGTAACGTGGCGGTAAACCACAAAATGGTCGCCGGATGGTGGATACTTTACTTTAGACAAGCGAGAATATGAAGAAGAAATATCAACAAGTAATTAACGTTGAGAATAGAAGATAACAATGGAGACTAAGTTTGTGTTTCTGATGGAGAGAGGGAGAGTACAGAATTTCCTAAATTAAAGAATCCTAATTGCATACTAATTCCCTAAATTAAGGAATTCTAATTGCACTAATATTGTAAATAAATATAAAATTGTATTAATTGTATAAATATTTTATGAGTACACTATTGTTGTAATTATTTTCAAAAATGTAATAGAATATGTAATTGTACCTATAATGTATTGTGAAACATTAAATAATACCCACAAAAAAAGGGTCATTAACACTAATATACAACAATTAGAAAGTAATTACAAAAATAAAACACACACAACATAATTACAAAAATAAAACAACAAAATATAAAGTTGCTAAAATCAGTCCTACATTCAAGCAACTGAACAGAACACGCTCCTACATTCAAGCAACTGAACAGAACACGCAACTTTGATATCAGAGAAATCTAAATCTTCTGGCGCGACACACCACTGAGATCGCAGAAGACGAAAAAAAAAGTCGCGACGGAACGCTGAGATCGACAGCAACACTGAGATCGGAGTTGAATGATCAACGACGATCTCTAGGAGAAGATTTAAATCTCTTGTCGCGACGCAACTCTGAGATCGGAGAAGAACATAAAAGAACGACAACAACTTGGTTAGTATATAATGCTGACTTGGTTACTGTGTAAAATTGCAATGGTTACTGCATAATGTTACCCCCAGTTCATGTTCTGGTTACTAACATTATGTAGTTTGATTCTTTGTCTCCGACATCGAGTTGGTTACTTTACGTGACTATAAGCTAACAAAGAATATTACCATATATATTGTTCTTCGCCTAATATGTATTTAGATCTTTGTAAGGTGTTTATTTAGTTACTTGTGATAATGTTATTGTGGTTTATAATTGTTTCTTTTATATTGGTGGTTACTTTACGTACCATAAACTAACAAAGTAATATTACCATATATATTGGTTCCGCAACTTTTGGTTACCGCCTAATCTGAATTTGGTTAGTATATAATGTCGACTTGTTTATCGTAAAATTGCAATAGTTCTTGCATAATATTACCCCCCAGCTCATGTTCAAGTTACTAACATTATGTAGTTTGTTATCGTCGACATCGAGTTGGTTACTTTACGCACCATAAGCTAACAAGAATATTACCATATATATTGAGTTATTTATCTAATATGTATTTAGATAATTTGTAAGGTGTTTATTTGTTCTTCGTATAATGTTATTGTGGTTTATAATTATTTTTTTTATATTGGTGGTTACTTATTGACTACATTGGTTACCTCCATACAACTGTTAATCTGATTATATATATTGGTTACTGTATACTATTTAATTTGTTACTGTATAATGTTTATTTGGTTGCTGAATAATATTAATGTATACTTGTATTGATGTTTTTTATAGTTATGAAAAGATTTGATCCAGTGGCAATTTGGTAATTTCTGTCAAGATTGGAGTGTCGGATTTTGGCATTTTTGGAGCCTAATTTCATTGAAAACGGGCCAACGATCAAAAGTCACGAGCTTTGCTCGTGATGTGCATGGTTTTTTGGTCAAATTCCATCATTTAGGCCTTAAAAATGGCATGTAAAAATGTTGTTTATGTTTTGGTTACTAAGATTATGCAGTTTAGTTACTGTCTAATATTGATTTGGTTACTTTATAATATTTATTCAGTTGTTAGACTATGGAGATGATTCCAACAGTGCTTTACTTCAACTTAACATAAACAAAAAAGAGTGTATATACAAGAATATATAATTGTTTATCGTTAGTAACCATTAACCATATGGTTGGTAACATTTTGATGGTATGGTGTATGAGAACTAAAATTGTTATTGATTAATATTTTGATTTTTGATTCCATCAGGAGTTGTCAATATAAAGTAAACATATACATTGAACAATTGGTAACTGTTCTGAATTATTTTTATGTAAATTTGGTTACCCATCTAAAATAAAATGGTTACCTCTATATTCATATTTAGTTACCAACTGGACCATTTCCAAATAACTTTTATAACTATGTAATTTAAAAGTATCCATCAGCTAGATAAATGGGGACCCTCACATGTACATTAAGCACTTGATAACTGTTCTGATATAAGTTTTTAATTATTTAGTTACTAACAAAAACTAAAATGATTACCTTTATATGCATGTTTGGATACCAACTGCACCTCTCAAACTATTTTTATTTTAATATGAGATCTATAAGTAACCATATATATAAATGAAAACTCTCACATGTACATTTAATAATTGATGTTTGTCCCGATACAAGCTTGTAACTATCTGGTTACTAATAACAGTAACTATAATGTAACATAATAAAACAGTAACCACATAATTATATAGACAAAGAACTATAATGTAACATAATAAAACAAGAACCACATAATTATATAATAAGAACTGTAACATGTTTTAATGGTAACCAATACATAAATATCATGTAATGAAACCCAGTTTAGGCAATCCATGTATACTAAACAATTTCATATTAACTAGAATAAAAATAACAGTAACCAAAATCCCACATCGAGGGCACAATAATAGTAGCCAAACCATAAGGGAACAATAACCAAAACATAATAAAGAAGTAACCAAATAGTTATATGAAAGGTAACCAGAACATGTTTAAATGGTAACCAAAACAGAAACAACCTGTATATCCAACCCAGTTTAGGCAACCTATGTATACTCACACGTACATTTAACATTTAACACTTAACCTTGATACAAGCTTCAGAATTATCTCGGTTACTACCAAAAAATAAAATGGTTACCCTTTTATGCATGTTTGGTTACCAACTGCACCTTTCAAATAATGTATCAGACACAACTTAATACGAACCAACAAACAATGTCAAATAATTGATTATATAATCAAATATGTAATTCTATTTGTATAAGCTCCAATAAATATTACATACTCACTAACCATAACAAATGGTTATGGATATCCAACAAAAACCAAAGTACGAAACACAATTCAGAAGGACAAGACAACGACAATCGAACTAATCAAAATCTGGTACAAATCTTCCTGAAACTTGAGTTTTTTGGCTGCTGCTACTTTCTTCTTCATGGCTGCTCTCATTCTATAGAAAAAACTTCTACATTATGAACCTATGGGAGGAAGAGAAATACCTTGGGATTAGTGAATAGAGAGCCCGTGTAGGATGTGTTTGTGGAAATGGAAGTAGAACTAGAAGAACATAAACCTTGTAGAAGATATTTGAAGGAATTTACAAAAATAATACATCAATGTATACTAAGTAAATACATGGTTTAACCATACTAAAAAGTAACCAAACAGTTATATGATAGTAATCAAATCATATTTTAATGGTAACCAACATAAAAAAAACATGTAGACCAAACCCAGTTTAGGCAACCAATGTATACTAAGCAAATACAAGGTAACCAAAATAACATAAAAAAGTAACCAAAATTCCAAATTGAGGGAACAAGAATGGTATCCAAATCATAAGCTAATAGTAACAAAAAAAAAATACTAAAAGAAGTGACCAAACAGTTATATGTTAGTAACAAAAACTTATTTTAATGGTAACCAAAACATAAACAAACTTCCCCTTCCTCTCCATAGCAAACTTCTTCAAGTCCTTAACAGAATCACCCTCCGTGATTCTTTTTCTCTTTCCATCCTTCTTCTTTGTATTAACCATTCTATACAAAATATAAAAAACAACACAAACCCAAACAATCAATACTCCATTCTGTTAGTAAACTACTTTAATAGATAATATATTAAACTGTTTAGAAAATACTCACTTAAAACAATAATAAACACCAGAATCGATCAATGGAGAAGAAGAAACCAACTGAACCACTGTGCAACAGTGATAACGAGTAACAACGATAATGACGAACAACTAAACAAAAATGATAACAAGTAACGATCACGAAAATGTAGAATAAATCACCGAAAACGATCAATAGAGATGAAGAAGGCACGAACACAAGAGAGAAACAAGGGTTCAATATCTGTAACAAGGGTTTATGGCCCAAGAGTCTCAATTAAATGATAGATGACAGTTATCACGCGTTTCAAAATAAACCAACCCCATTTTAAGATGAACACTAAATTGTCATGTCAGCCCATTAATATTAATCCCTTAAATCAAGGACTCCTAATTGTATTAGTATTATAAATAAATATGATGAAATGTCATATTTTTGTAATTATTTTATGGATGTATGATTATTATAATTATTTCTAAAAATGTACTAATATATGTAATTTATCCCCAAAAAAATTGACTTGTCTTAATGGCCTACTACATTTAATAATTGGACCCATAGTCCATTGCCTAAGAAGGGCTTTATATCGGGTGGCGCACCAACTATTGGGCTGAACCGCGCATATTTGGGTCCAACTATTATTTATTAACATGAACCAGAGGTATTAAATGAACACTCTAATGTGTTTAGGCAAATTTTAATATGAATAAAAAAGTCGAGCAAATAAAATAGAAATAATATAATGGCTAAATGACATTTTTGTTCCTTTAAGTTGTCATTCACTTTTAAAATCGTTTTTAAAGTGATATTTTTTTGGCGTTTCCGTTCCTTTTATACGATTTGACCCCAACCCGACTCATTTTGACCCAACTCAAACAAATTTGACCCGACCCCAATTTATGAAACTTTCCTCATTCTGTGAAAAAAAATGTTTCTAATATTTTTTTCTGAAAATAATAATAATTTTTAAAAATATTTAAACTAATAATAAATTTTAAACTTTTTAGTTTTTTCTTAAAAATATTTAATTGGTGAAATTGGTGTCGGACTAAATTAGGTCGGGTTGGGTCAAAATTTAATTAAACTAGGTCGGGATTGGGTCAAATCGGATAAAAGGAACGAAAACGTCAAAAAAATATCACTTTAAGAATCTAATTAATGAAAAATGAACTTTAAATATGATTTTAAAAGTGAATAGTAATTTGAAGTGTTATTCAACCATAATATAATTGATCGAGTGATTAAATAACATTCAATATCTTTCATTTAAAGTAAGTAATCATAATAACCCTAACAAATTATTTTACAAGGCAACAATAAACAATTGAAACAATTTTCAAATTTAAGTCGACACAAATCAATTAACCTAATAAATTGAAATTAAGACAGATTGACTCGCACATAATGATAGTGTGGTATAAATATGTACTTACAAGGCGAAGCTACATAGGAGATTGTGGGGTTAATTGATTCAATTGAAAAAAAATAATTATTTTATAATATAAAATAAATTTAAAAAATTTTAAGTATTATATATAAATTGACCCTACTAAAATTTTATAAATTTTATATTATATGGGATCAAATTAAAAATTTATAACTTTGTCAATCAAATTTTAACCACATATGACTCATCATCTCAATATATGTATCTGCTCATAATATTTTAAACTAAATAATAATCTAATTTATATTATTTTTAAAATAATTAATGAATTAATTACGTACTTATGAACAGTTATGATTAAAAAAGTCTATTATGAGTCAATATAATGTATATATATCATATATTATTACTTATTATATTGTCATTGTAATATAGTATATATGTGTGTATATTTGTGTGTGATCCGAAAGTATAAATTATTATAAAAAAAAATTGACATGGGGACACTGCTCTTGAACCTCCGCCAAATTATTTATAACTTACTCCCTCCGTCCCTATTTAAATGACGTTTTAGAATTTTTTATTTGTCCCTAATTTATTAACGTTTGTTCAAATCTAGGAGAATTAATGATAATTTTTTCAAAATTACCCCTCACTACTCTACCTATTTTTTTGGTACTTTAAACTCTTGTGCTATGATAAATTAATGATTTAAGGGTATTGTAGACAATTGAGTACTATATTTACTGTTTTCCAATCATTATCTTAATTCTTGTGTCCATCTCTAAAACGTCATTTAAATAGGGACGGAGGGAGTAATAATAATTTTGACCCCACTGAAAAATACTACCTCCGTTCTTTTATATAAGTCGTTTTAGAGAAATGTTTTTGTTCATTAATATAAGTCGTTTGAAAACTTCAAGTAAGCATTAATTGCTTAGTTTTCAATATTACCCCAAGTATTAAATGTAATTTTGATTCTCTAACTATTTTATGTCAAATAAATAACAATCTCTTCTTCCAATATAAGGGTAATATAGACAATTGATATTATAATTAATGTTATACAATCATTATTTTAATACTTATATACAACTCTAAAACGACCTATATTAAAAAACGAAGGGAGTAATCTTACTGCGTACAACTCGCATGCATGGCGGGATCATAAAAAACATGGTCCTTTTTAAATATAATGCCGTGGTCCTAACAGGCAAAACCCAAAAGGGACCATGTTTTGTTTAGAAAAAAACATAACATAAATAAATGTGTTTTACACTTGAAGCAATTCCACCCTTCAAATTATGAAGTAGCCCCCTTACCTCTCTATATGTTTGTCAATCAAGCAAATTTAAGTGTACCTCTATTTAAATTTTGACACTGAGTCTTTTATTTAATATTAATTAATTTTAAAATTAAATAAAAAAATATGTATCAAAATTTAAATGAATGAACACAAAAGAAATAGAAAATTTAAGGACAAAAGATTTACTCTCATATGGGGGCCGGGACTACTGATGACTAGCTAGTGGAAATCATAATTGATGTCATCCACCACATGCATAAAATTAGGGCAAATCCTAGTTCCAACTCTTACTTCTCTTCTACTCATTAATCACTCATGGATTTCTTATAAACAAAAATATCATTAAAAATTGTTTACTAAAGGATGAATCTATGATTAAACTTAAAAACATATTAAAAAATATTTAAGACTAATATAAGATTTATTAACCGTTTTTACATATATTAAATTTATTAACCATTTTCAAGTTTAATTGTAAACTTTCTCAATCTCTCAAAATTTAGGATTTGAGTCCTATTATAAATTATGAGTTTTTTTTTGGTTAAATTACAATTGTAACGTATATCGATGCATGAAATTGAGTAGAATTATAAAATTAGCTCACCATATTGTATACATCATTAAAATATTGTCAACTATAACTATTCACGTTACTAAAAAATTGACATATAAAATTATAAAATATATATCATTATCCTTAGTATTTTAAGCAAACCTTTAAGTAACCTAACATTATGAGAAACACTTGTGGGCAAAATCCAAACATTATGGGTAACTCTCCATGGAAGTGAGACCATGAACGATAAATATACATGTTAATATTTGGCAAAGGTGCAAAAATATTATTGATGTTTATTTTGAAATCTCATTTTTATTCTGAATTTTTTTTTAAAGTACTCTTGACGTTATAAAACTTATTTCACTACATATTGATATGATAATTACTTTTAAAAAAACAAGCTTAAGAGAAATAATTACTTACATAAAATATAGTTACTAAAAAAAAGGCATTCCACATAATTATTTTTACTTAATAAAATTATTAATAAATAGAACTAATTAATAAAATACACATAATAAATAAATTATAAAATACACATTAAATATTATTTTTATACACATCAGATATCACGTCAGCAAATTTGGCCAAGTGTCAACCATATCAAAAATAGACTAACATTTGTTTGTTTAGCTGTCATTTTTTTAACAGAAGGGACATATTGGAGCTACGTTTTATAACGTTTAAGTGTACGTTTGGCTGAAAGTGAAATTTCGAAAAAAACATCAGAGACATTTTTACACTTTTGCCGTGCAATATATCTTGGGCAACTTTTAGTCCAATTTACTCGTGGTTCAATTTTTAGCCCATAATTCAACTCTAAAAATCTAAAGGCCGAATACATTGGACCATAGTTGAAAGGCTTGAAAAGAGACTACTTGTTTTATTAGAATGTTATGGCTAATAACATTTTCACGCAAGTTCTTAATATTTTTACTATTTGAAAGTATGAAAAACACATTAAAAATATCTGTTTCCTATTTGTTATCATTAACTTTGTGCATTACATGTATTATACCTTGAATCTCATGTTACAATACTTGACAAATTTGATAACTCAAATAAACTAAAAAATTAATAAACAAAATAAGTCCATTTGGTTAGATACATACTTGAAATAAAAGGACTCATGTTCTTGTTAGTCCTTTACCGGGAAAAGGGAATAAAAAGATGCAGTAATAACAAAAAGGAGCTACCATAAAGAAAAGAAAAGAAAAAAAGTTAGCACCGCTCATCTACTAAAAAGTTTGTCTGAAAGGAAATAAACTGCCTATATCCACCTAATCATTCATTAAATGTTTACAAGCTCGATTAACACTCCGCAAGAGTATTAGAGAGACTCGGAGTAGCAAAGAAAGCTTAGAACAGGCAGATGAGTCCACTTGACACAGAAACTACATTTTCAATTTTAAAACCTAATAGCGATGCACGGTTCGCAGAGCATGGTAATCACGCAGGCCACCTGAAGAAGAACGAAACTCAGTTGGAGGACCTACAAGCCGGTATTCATGTGGCAAGCCTGCTGGAGCTAGGTTTTCAGTCGGTATGCCTGCAGCACGGTACTCCGCTAGTAAGCTCCCCGAAGAATGATACTCTGCCGGTAGGCCCGCAGAGGAACGGTACTCTGTTGGTAGGTCTGCAGTAGTGCGGTACTCAGCCTCTCTGCCTACAGGACGGTATTCAGCAGGCAAGGCTGCTGGAGGATAGTACTCTCGTCGTAACCTTGAAGAATAAACAGGCTCACGGTATGAAGGAGCTTCTCTTTCTCTATAAGATAGATAAGGATCAAGTCTTCCAGTCTCATAATGATGCCTTGGTTCCAACTCTACAAGCTGGAGACCTCGCTCTACTACAGGTTCACGTCTGTAAGGATCCATCTCCAAGGTTCTCTCGTAGTAAGGATATAATGGGGCAGGAGCTCTAGGCAGGGGTGCCACTTGAGACGGAAAAACCTCTGTCGTATATCTAACGGAATGCTCCTGGTGCCTTCGCTCCCTCCGCTCCCGACCCAATGCAGAACCCCGCTCTTCAACCCGACCACGCCGTCTAATTCTATCTCGATCTCCAGATATATGTCTCTCTGCTACAAGACTCTTACTGACCTTTTGAGGCTTAGAGCCTTTGCTAGCAGAAACAAAAAGCTTACACAACTTCTTCACCTATTTAAACAATATATCATGTAACCATTGTTTGTCATGAAATGCAAAAGCAACGACTACTAAATAGTTTCAAGCTACATATACTTCTAAATTTAAATCTTTCAAAAGAATAAAGGACAACAAACCTGTTCCGAGTTCAGTTGGCAATCAAATTTGTTCTTGGAAAAGTAGTTATCTTTGATGACCATCTTGAAATTTTCTTCTGCTAATGGCAAGCAATCCTCCAAAACAGTAAATCGGACCTACAACAAATAATTGACTTCTAAATTAAAATTAAAATCTCAAATAAAAAGAAGTCAAAGAAGTAATCATCGTCATTTTCTTCTGTTTATTGAAAGACATTTTTAGCAGCACACAGCACACGCTCTACAATAAGAAAAACAATATTCTGGGCAGAAAGTTGAAGATAAGAAGTTTTCTTGCATAAAAAGGTACATCAACTAGAAGAAAAACTCTAAATGCAACTTGAATTATGAAAAAGAAATACAAATGCTACATAGAGCTAATGAGGAAAGCTCTAAATTATTATTATGTACAAGTCTATGATGCCATGACAAAACCACCAAGACAGAACGAGCAAAAAAAAGAATTATAAAACTATTGGCCAGATAAACTGAACACAGGTGACCATATCCACTTTTCAAAAGATACAATTGTCATAATTCTGGTCCTTCTTTTAATCCCAACTCAGGAGTCAATTCATGGAAAACGGCCGAGCCTCAACCATTCCGACATCTACAGCAAGGAGCTTGAACAAACTTGTCAAGTTCAACACTTGTTCAAGGTAGACTGAACCTACACTACCAAAACTTGTAGTGAGAATGAAAGGGAACCACCGAGCCAGAGCAGAGTGCTCAGTCTAGGAGAATTATGAGATCTACAGCATGTTTCTGGATAATTAAGAGCTCTTTCTGTAAAATGTAACTATGTAAGCTACTTAGTAATCAGTTAATAATCAAAACTTGCTCCTTACATAGTCTTTAAAGGGTCTCATGGCTCGTAGGTAAATGGGTAACTACTGTTCCTACATTCAAGACCTCTAAAGCTAAGCTCCTCGAAGACTTGAAGACTCTTCAATAAAGTTAGTATCCATGCCTTCAAACCCTTGTTGCGAAAGTAAAAACATAGAAAGGGAGTTCATAGCAACCGTTGATCAATTAGTATCCTATGCTTGATCACAGAATATATCACCAAGTGGGCTCAACTCAGCACGCCTGCTCTAGCTAGGAGTGAAGAGTTTGAGCAGTAAAAAAGTAAACCAAACACCTCTGACAGATGACAAATTTTTCATACACCAAAAGGGTTTGGGCTAAGATGTTGCTCTCATGCTTTTGTGTGTTGTATATACAACATTCTGCCTCACATCATAGAATAATGTCAGCTTTAAAACATCGGTATAATATTCATTTCCATAACTAGGAAATAAATAAATATGTCTTATCTAATCAAGCAATGCTCCTAAAAAAGCTGATCGAGTGATAAATCCCAACTCCAAATTCAATAAATAGATTCTTATCTTTATATAAGGTGAAAAAGTAAAATGAGGCAGGCAAAGAAACATGGAAATAATGAAAAAAGACTATTTACACAAGTGTTAATACTGGAGTATTTAGACTCGATGTCAAGAGAAAATATAGAGAATGATTGAACATAACAACAAAAGAATACAAGCCCCTTCACCACTACTAGGGTGGTAAATGGTGTCATGGTTTATGGTTAGGAGTAAGCTTATAATCTTGTGACGTGGAAGGAAATAAAAATATTTTTTTACTAGTGAATTTTTTTTTTATTTTAACTCTAAATAATTTTTATGAGATAGAAAAGATGGATCAAGTGCCTCAGAGAGAAACTTCCCATTAGGTTTACTTTCAGGCAAAAAAATATTAATAGCATATGTACTATTGCAAGAATATATTTATCCACGATTTTTCTAGCAAATAAGTTTTTTTCATAAAAATAAAAAAAAAGAAAAGAAAAGGCTAAGTTGGCAGCTTATTTTAGAGCATTAGAAGGCATGGGTCCAAAAAAAAAAAGCAAATCCCATTTGTTTAAAAGTTTGACTCCACCAGCAAAAGCATGAATTTGCCAACAAAAGAAAATCACAACAAGGGCAAAACTAAAAATTGGAAAGAATAAAGTAATATAACAATCTATGTACTCAACAAGAATTTATGTCAACTTCAAAGCATATATTTAAATAATTTTGTCAAAGGTACACCATAATAGATTCAACTCAGTGCATTAGCCTAGACAACAAAAGGACTCTGATATCAAAAAGGTATATCATTCAACGCACAACATCTTGCAATCAAGAGGAGAAAAGAGTTGGGGGAAGAGCGTAAGGGAAAGGGATAAAGGGGGTTTATGTATATGTCGACGTCCACCAGAACAAGGAGAGAGAGAGACAGTGATTGTAAAATACGCCTCTAGAGCTAATACACTGACAGAAAAAGTGAGGGTTTATGTATGTCGACATCCACCAGAACATATCCATTGTTTGCAAAAAGTAATTTGGTATTGTTGTGTAATGCGAGTGTGGAAAACCAATAACGATTCAAACAAATTTTAAAAGCTCAAACTAACCTGAGAAGGGAATGCTGACTTAAAAGCCTTGGGTTCAATGTTAGAACCCCCAGGTCCTGCAGCTTTATAGATCCCATACATCAGCCTCAGATCAAAATCAAACAAAAACAGCCTCATTCCTTTATAAATCTTCTGTACTATATCCTTCTTGCTTGCAGGCAGTCCGAGAACCTTGTAACGGTAGCAATCCTTCTTGGTCTTTGAACTGCACATGAAAATCATCCCCATGCTTGCAACCTTTTTTGAAGCCTGTTTTTTACCTTTAGACTCTGGCTTATCTTCATCTTTACTTTCCACCTTATCGGCAGCTCCTTGTGTAACCTTCTTCCCTCTGTTCCTTTTCCTTGGTTTTCTGACCTTCTCGTTCAAATTTGAATCCACCTTTTCTTTAGTATGCTCTTTAATTTTATCTTTTTCAGCTTCTTCGTCCTCCATTGCGTTTTCTTCATTCTTTTCTTCTTTTTCTTCCATTGCATCTTCTTCAATCTTTTCTTCTTCCATTCCGTAGTCTCCATTTTCTTCTTCTTCATCTTCTTCCATTGAAAATTCTCCATTCTTTTCTTCATTTTCTTTTCCTGCATGTTCTCCATTATCTTCTTCTTCTATTGAATTTTCTTCATTTCTCACAACTATTATTGCTTTTTCTTCATTCCTCACTTCTTCCATTATGTTTTCCACTGTATTTTCACCTTCAGAAACAATCACAATTTCATAAAGATTTGATTTCGTTGGGCTGGACACAGTGGACTCTGTCAGAGTTGACAAATAATTATCAATTTTTGGACTTGAAATTATTAAATTCCTTTATTAAAATACCTTAGATAACTTGGGCAACTGAGTGGTTCCAGCCAAAGCTCCCACCCAATAGCAAAAAGGTATCTGACAAAGAAACCAAATCATTACCAGAGGAAAGAACAACCATTAGAAACTAAACACCAGAAATAACATATCAAAGATAATCATGGTCAAGCGCAAACCTAAAACTGAATTATACTCCCTCCATTCCAGAAAAAGGTTTGAGCCTGATCTAGTTAATTTGAGAAATCTTAAAATTCAATTTGTGAAGTGAATTTATTTTAATTTTTGAAATAATAGTTGTGTCATTAGGTCCGACCAAATGCAGTTGCTCTTGTTGGTATATATGCACCTAACTTATAAAAATGACTTCTTTTTGTACAAGGAAATAAACATGAACACCAAACCAAAGTTATCATGATTCAGACACATAAAATCACAAATAAATATTTTAATATTAAATAATACTATCAAACCCATTGTTCAGCTGCTGATTGAAGATGGATAAATTCAAAAGGATTCCGCTGAGTGAATCTCTTCTAATACTTCCTCTCCCTACCTTTTCACAGGAATCAGAAACAAAATTTGACAGTAGAGGAAAGCGAGAAGAAATACATACAAGACAATAATAAAAATAATTCCAATACGTTATCAACTCAAAACCCTAGTTTCAGAAACAGTGACAAAACTTTTATAAAAAAAACTAATTGTATGCAGTAGAAACTACAAACTAACGAAAACGAATGAAATTAGAGTGAAAAGGGAAAGACAAATCACCAATTATTTGCACAAAGGATTGAGAATTGAGGCCGACAGATGGATATGGACGGAAAGAAATGGGTTCCCCTGGAGGAGAGAACGAGATCCCTTCTGAGTAAGTTTTTATTTTCTCAAGTGAATGTTCATTTTGTTTAGCTTAATAAACTTCGGTGTGTATTTTGTCGAGTTAAAAATGTATTTTGTATTTTGAAGTGTATTTTGTTGAGCATATTTTGAATAGTTTAAATATAGAAGGGTATATTTTATTTAGCATAAAAAAATTTTGAGGTGCACATAAATACGTTTTAAGTATCGAGATGCAAAATCTCAATGAAAATTTTAAAATTTCTTTTTAAAAATTTTGAAAATTTGATAACTCTAAAAATTTTGGGATTCAAAGTGTATTTTAGTCTTTAAATTCTTTTTAATGTTATAGATGTTAAAAAAAAAACCTTAAAGTCTACATTTTTAAAATTTTATTTTTTATTTAAAAAGGAATGAGTAATTCGCAAACTCCTTGTAGTATTTCTAATGATATTTCACTACATTTTAATATTTAGATGGACTTTATAATTGATTCAAAAAAAACAAGATCAATTCTCTTATTAGAATTAATAGGGTCACAATTACATTTAAACTTTTTTCTTAATCAACTTTTACCATCCATAATTACAATAAACTCATACAGTATTGGTGAGAAATATAATTATAATCAAAATAAACTTTCCAAAATCTAAATATTTGTTTCAATTTTAACCATAACCATATCGTTAGCATAAACTAGTTAGTTAAAGTAGCGGGGTAATTCTCTGAGATTTAGTTCCTAAAATTATGTAGCCATTCATTCTCTATGCAACATTACTAATTAATTAAAAAGGGAAATTAGCATATAGTTTTTACAAAGCCATAAAAAGGATGAAAGGGCGGGCCAACACACAAATTTTCAAGTGCTTGCTTGTATGTACAATTCTCAATATAGTTTCTTTATATCAAGATACGTAACACTATCCAAAGTACAAACCCTCACCTCATTTGAGCTACAAAACCTAATTAAATTGAACTTCCATAACTAATACAGAAAATATATATAATTGTACACTTGATGATTAGCTTCAACGGCACCATGGCTCAGATTATCTGTACGTGCATTACATCAATGGCAAAGCTGCGCAACCTCATCAGTGGCGCTTCCACTCGACATGGTGTAACTGTTGCTCTTCCCATTGCCTAGGCATGTCAACTACACTTGGGTTTTATTCTGATCCACAACATGAAAACATAAAAAAAAGATTAAAAAAATAAAATAAGCAATAATAATAGCTAGCCACAGATTGAGATGACTATTCTTCCATGCAAATCATATTCGACAGCAATAATCTGATGGGAGAATTTGGTTCATATTTTCAATCACAGATAAAAATTTGGTTCATATTTTCAACGTCAGCTCAAAATTAATGGGGGAAAATTCATGCAAAAGATACCCAGTCGGACCATCATTACCTGGCAATTGGTTGTCACATTTCAAAAATTATGGGGTAGGGAAATAGCTCAAACAGTGACACCAAGAACGGTATTCATTTCCATTGACTCCTCCAGCCCAACAACAAATCTGACAGAATGGGTTAAATCAAGTCATAACTTCCCAAATTTAGTAATGCCAAGCAAATGACAAAATGAAAAAAATGTCAACCATTATTACACAAACTTTGAATTTACAAGTATGAAATCACTGGAGCAGGATGAGTTTCCAACAACAGGGACTAACGTCATGAACTTTGTTTCTCGAGTTTGGTGACTTGAAACTTGAAATATAAGCTGCTTTTGGTAACAAGATTTAAAAATCGGATTCAAAGATGTCAAACTATCATGACATCTTCAGCCAAGAGGAGGAATAAACAGTGACTACAACAATATAAAAAACGAACTAAAGTAAATACTACAAATTATACTATTCTCCAAAACATTTAAAAAGGAAGATTAAAATAAAGTAATCAATATATGACTACCATCACTATTTTAGCTACTAAACTTCCTTACACTCGAGTGTGCGTACATATCGAATTGTTTCATATTGCTCTGATAATTAAATAAAATGTCATTTGGAATCAGAATCTATTATATAAAACAGAGCAGAGAGAGCTCACATCCAAGATCTACGTCTCTCATTCCTCCCGTTTCAAATTTCAAACCATCTATCTCTCTCTTTACACACATAGCTGAGAGATAACACGGAACTTGAAAAACAAAAACAAAACACGCACGCAGAGAGAAATGCGAAACAGAAGAAGTTGAAGAGAGAGAGAAACACGATCTAAGACCTCCTCTTGGCTCTCATCTTCCGCGGCACCTTAGGTCGTGGTGATCGACTTCCCACTGGTCGTTTTTATAACGACACGTCGATTATCTTGGTATTTCTTTAATTTCAGTTTGGTTGTCTGAGGGTTTAGCTTTATTGGGTTTATGGAGTTCTTGATTTGATTGAATCTGAATTTTTTGAATTGTTTTTTTTAGGGTTCCTTTTAATTGGTTTGATGTTTACAATTATGTTTCTTGGTTAAATTGATCAGCATTTTGTCTTGGGCTTCCCTTTGTGCGGAGTTATCTTGGGCGTGTAGGGAGAGAAAAAAAACTTGGGCGGAAAAAGTCTGAGTAAGAGAGATAGAGAAAATGTTCGGAGCTGCGGGAAGAGGCTCTGGAACCTGATTTCCGATTATTTATGTCAATTCCATTCCTCGACAGAAACTGGTAAACTTTCACTTCTCTCTCTATATATTTCTATTGATGTACAAATTTGAATTAGCTCACGTAGTTGTCTCTCTGTTTGTGTTTTGGCAAATTATGCTTATGCTTGGTTTGGTAGTTTGATTGATTGGAAATACTGTGTATTAATAAATTGGATTGTCTATCCAGCTAAATATCTGTATTAGAGGGTAAAAAATGTATAGTGATTTATTTCTTCGCGCTGGCCACAAGTCATAAATTTAGATTCGGAAGCTTTTGGTTTGTGTGAAAAACAAAAACAAAACTCCATTGCATGACAATATATGTGTTTATATATATTTTCCCTATCAAAAAAATTGCTTCAAATAAAGCCAATATCACAGTAAACATGACCTGTTCGACAAAATGCGGGTTCATAACCTGTTTGAGAAAATGCCCAACTAAAAATGAAATTAATTGGTTATATGGTTTATATTTTTGTTAGATATGGATGTGGTACTTTGCTACCTAGACGGCAATGCCGATGGGGTAGAGTTCTGCCCACATGGCATGAATCTTTTCACTATGTGCTTAGCCTAGCCGCTTCAACGTACACACTTGATGAGGTGATCGGCCCAGCCGATCAGGAAGTGTATCATAGAGTGGAAACTGTGGGTGTCTTTAATGTGAGTCCCTTGTTTGCTCAAGCTGATGTTAATGCTCACTTGAGGCTTCATCGTCTTTAAAGTTTGGGAAATAGATCACAAGTTCATGGTAGGTTTAAATGGCACTTACTATGCACCGCATGTGCCAATGTTTCTTATAAAACAGCGAAGAAATATATTTTGTTAAATACGGGACGGAGGACACATGAGAAATAGAATTAGAAAACTCGATTGCATTCTTACATTTGTTCGACTTTCTTATTTTTTTCAAACTTCCTGTCCATACTTATAATTGTGAAGCTCTTAACAAACATGTTGGGCCAGGATATTGTAAGAAACTAGCTAAGTGGAGTATATTGAAAGCTAATTAAGGAACATAACAGTTATAAGACCAAAGGACATATCTCAACATGCTGATGAAGTCTCAATGGCATTGACAAATAGCATTGCTTCAGAGGCTCTGCATGGTGACATATCTCAACATCAGAGGGAGAGAACTCTAAATGGATTTCGGCAAGGGAAATTCACTGTGCTTGTTGCCACTGATGTTGCATCTCGCGGGCTTGATATCCCAAATGTAGATTTAGTAAGTCAATGACATTTCTTATCATCCCCTCTCAATATCATGTGTTGTCACATTTTATGCTAATTTTTTTATTTCAGACTTGTTCATAATGAGAGATTTAAACTTTTGATAATTTTAAAATATTGGCTTTCAAATTTTGTAACTTCCATAACCTCCTTGGCATTTTTTCCCTTTTTGTTTTACCTCATAACTAAAACAATTCTTTAATAATGTGCCATTTGGGGGAGAGGGGAAACCCAAGTACATAAGAGATATAAATGGAATCAGCCAAAGTAGAGCTAAATGATGGAGATTTAGACAGAGAAACTGCCAAAAAGTAAACTTATTCTCAGTTACAGAATTTATATCCCACACCACAAAAAATTGTCCAGGAATCCATAACATTAGCTTCGCCTACACCCACTTGCTAAGGAGTGTTGTATTTTGAAGTCATTCCTATAAATACATGCGAGTTACGTGATAAAAAGAAAATAACGCCGGACAAGCTGTTATCATCTGCATGAGAATCAGTTATGAAAAGCAAGCATCCATTTAGTTATATATTGTCCTGAAGATGTATATTGTTCAAGACTAAACAATTGTATTACTTACTGTGCAAATTTTTAGATAGTTCACCATGTGAAGAAGTTACTTTGCAATTATGGATTTATATGCTTGTATGATACATCTATGAATCACAATGCTATGATTCATCGGTACAAGGAATTAGCAGGTGCTATTTAATTACAGAAATCTAGTTTATTCGCCTGATTATTTTTGATATTGTGAACAGGTTGAAAAGTGCACATTCTTGATTCGTTTTATTATATTTATCATGTTATATTTATTTGTCGTGCTAATGTTATGATTCACAACTGGCATGGTTTGTTTGGATGTGTGTTTACTTGAAAGATACAGAGTTGGTTGATTTCCATTATGACTTTTGTATCTTAAAATAATTATGGGGTTTATGTGCACAATTACTGCAAACATTCTTTTTTAATAATGTTTTTGCTCATCTGCTCTATTTCCTCCAGATAATCCACTATGAACTACCCAATGACGCAGATACGTTTGTTCATCGTTCTGGTCGCACTGGACGTGCAGGAAAAGAAGGTTCAACCATTCTGATGTTCACTAATAACCAGAGGAGAACGATCAGCTCACTTGAGCGTGATGTGGGGTGCAAGTTTGATTTTATTAGTCCACCAGCTGTCGAAGAGGTTTTGGAGTCATCAGCTGAGCAAGTTGTTGCCACCCTTAGTGGAGTTCATCCCGAGTCTGTGGAGTTCTTTACCCCAACTGCACAAAAATTGATCGATGAACGGGGAACGAGTGCTCTTACTGCTGCAATAGCACAATTGAGTGGTTTTTCGCGACCTCCCTCATCCCGATCTCTTATTTCATATGAGCAGGTTAGTTATGGATTAACAATTTAAAAAATAGCTACTGTTTATGTCATTGAAATAAGCTCCTATCTTAATTGAATGTATTGATTAGGTGCTCAAAGGTATTACACAATAGGACCCCTTAAATTTTACAGGGTCTTTTAGTAAAGTCTCTGTGAGTTACTAAGTCATTTATCATATGTTTCTTACATTGCCATTGTATGATTTGCTACAGTTTAACTAATTATCAATGTTGATTTTACACTTCTGTCATAGGGAAAAGTTACATTGCAGTTGACTCGTGATCCTGCTTATGCTAGATGGTTCTTGTCCGCTGGATCCGTAATTGGATTTTTATCTTTTGTATATACAACTGCTGCTGATGAAATTGGAAAAATACACATAATTGCAAATCCAAGGGTGTGTATATTGAACAGATATTTGGCTAATCCTGTTTCAAAGTTCCCCTATTGACATGAATTTGTGTGTGACGTTATATTTTCAGGTTCAAGGCGTTGTTTTTGATCTTCCTGAGGAGATTGCAAAAGAGCTGCTGAATAAGCAGATACCACCTGGAAACACCATTTCTAAAATCACCAAGGTTAATTTTCAATTGTGGTCACTGTTTACATATATGACCCCTTTATTGCAACAATGATGGCTTTAGCGGCTAATATTATTTATCTGATTTTATCTATTAGTTCATGCACTCCATTTTAACCATTATCTGATTCGCAATGGTAAGTACTCATTGAAGCTTTACATTTTGTACAGTTGCCCGCATTGCAAGATGATGGGCCAACAAATGATAACTATGGCAGATTCTCAAACAGAGACAGGGGTATGCGAGGAGGAGGTCCAAGGGACCGCAGAAGTTACAGTACCTCCCGTGGCCGAGGTGGGTGTGACACCCCCAAAATAGGTCTACATCACCCATTCTGAGTTGTCAATACACGGTACAGAAATAACTACAACTTTATTATTACAATAGTAAAACTGTGAGTTTAAATACAGATATTTCCATCTAGACAATATCCACATACAAATAAATCATCATCATAATTATTGATACATTATTTTACAACAATGGTGAGGACTACTAAACAACTCTCCCTAGAACCTTCATTCCATACCCAGGCTAATTTTTCGCTATATTCTCGCCACCGAGAAGAAAAAATGGAACAAAAAGAAAAAGGGTGAGCTCGACTAGCCCAGTAAAGAATATTATGACTAAGATAATATACAACAAAATTATCGTTAGTCTTCAACAGGAAAAAATATAATAGAATACAATAGACAACAAGTTTTAAATCAATATTCGCAATGAAATAATAATTCATTAGAAGAGTTAAGTAGAGAATGCAAACTACTATCTTACATGTATGAATTTTAAAGTTCATCGTCTATTTTTTATCCTCATAACATCAATCAATATATATCGGGATCAAATATTCATCCTTACCTTTCTGGCCGGGATATTCACCATTGGTCATGTTCATCTAAACACTGCTCATCTTTACTCACGGACAAAGATATATTCATCAAAAATCATTCATCTTTGCCTTCTACGCATCAAAGATATTCATCATAAATCATTCATCTCTTTGCACTTCTGTGCCAAAGATATTTCAATAATATCATCATTTAAGACCGAGGATGATGAAAAATATTTTAAAGAAAGCGAATCCATTGAAACAAAATGACAAGGATTAAGGATTAAGAATTAGTACTTTGTTTTATCCACGTCCAAAAATACCTCAAAAATAATCATCATAGTGGTGTAAAATTCAAGAATGATCAAAACATGGATACAATCAAAGCTAGTATCCGTAATAGATATTTTTAGACGAAAAAGAAAATTTTTCATTTTTCGATGAATAATTAATCGATCCAGTGAATAGTCTTGATATCGTGAATAAGTCTTGATATCGTGAATAAGAACCCCGTCACTAAAAGTTCCAAATTTGATAAAACTTCTTGATCAATATTTCAAAGATAATGATATTGAAGAAATAATATCATTACGAAAAAAAATAATATCTCTTTTACCTCGGAAAGACATGTGATTTCACCGGAATAACGGATATAAAGCTATAACTTGAACTTGCACCAGAGATATAGCAATACTCAAAGTATACTCAAAATACTCACAAGAATACGTTCGATAATATAGAGAGAAAACTTCAGCTTTACGGTGTAATTTTAATTCTAACCTAAGCACCCTATTTATAGAAAATGCTTAACACAAAGCGAAAATTTAATTAAAATATTAATATATATTAAATTTTCCTACGCACACTTTCTAAGATCTCGAAATTCACATTTTCATCATACGCAAGGCCCACCTTTAATGACAAAAAACGTTTTTCATAATAAAATAATTAAAACTTCCAAAATCAATTATTTGAACTCCTAACTTCAATAATTCACAATAAATAGCCCTTTGTCGGAAAATTGAATCTTGCATTTTTTATAGGAAATTCAATTCTCTACAACTTTGCGAAGAAAGTTTTTCTAAATTCCAAATGTAAATTGGCGAAATCCACAAATCAGGCGATTTTAGAGGCTATAATCAAATTTCAATTAATAAATGGGGTCACAAGCATGTTTAACATGTTTTAAACATTTATTGCAACAAAAATACTCTTCCTCCTCAGATACTCATATATCCCACATTCGTTGTAAAATATCACCATTATTATATTATTAAAATATAATAATATATATATTTAAATGAATTATTTTATCGAAAAAAGATAAAATATTAATTTTCAACAATTGTCACATTAAAAATTTTCTCCATCTATATCCATATAAAATCAATATTTTCCTCATCATATGAATCAATAATTAATTATTCACAAATAATATTACGTAATCACAATATCGATGACTGTGTGATTCCTGGAAAGAGGGACTTTCCAATAAGAATTTCTCCTCATTGGCGCCAAGTGTTAGGTGACCAAACCTCTCCTTGATGTAACTTTCTAGACATTGCCAATAATGTTATCTAATAATATTATTCAGATAATATGAATTATTGCTTCGATAATGAAAAATATTGTGTAATGATAATTATCAAAACAATGAAATATAAATATCAACGCAATAATTATCGAACCAATAAAATAAAATATCGAAGCGAGAATTACAGTAACCATTATCGAGTAAAGCCTTACTTCACGTAAAAGTCAATAATTGGTGCAATACCGTGCCATCGCGGCAACAACGCCAGACATCGTGTTTTAACCACCGTATTCCAACAATGTAAAATAAATATACTACTGTAGTTATTTTTAAACAACTTATATTTGTAGTTTTCTTCCTCCAATCGCTTTCCAGTTATGGGGGGCTTCACACACGGTCGCTACCTTGGTCGCATTTAATATTCCCACAGATGTAATATTCCACGACTCAAACGAATATTCTCCGACAACAATGAATATTTTATAACCATTTGCTTATTTTGAAATATTTGCGTATTTTATCGAAAAAGGCAGGTGGTTATGGGTAAAATACGCAAATATTTCAAAATAAGCAAGTGGTTATAAAATATTTGCGTATTTTACCCATAACTATCCACATTAATCACATCAACCCTTACTATTTTAAAATAATAAATAGAGGAAATTAAATTTCATTTATTAATATATATTAATATTTTAATTAAATTTTCTGCTTTGGTGTTCTAAGCATTTTCCTATAAATAGGGTGCTTAGGTTAGAATTGAAAATTACACCGTAAACTCAAGTTTTCTCTCTATATTATCGAACGTATTCTTGTTAGTATTTTGAGTATACTTTGAGTATTGCTATATCTGGTCTGAAGTTCGTTATAAATTTATATCCGATTCCAAAGTGAGAAAGATTGCCTTTTCGAGGTAAGGGATATTATTTTTTTTCAGTAATGATATTATTTCTTCAATATCATTATCTTTGAAATATTGATCTGAAGTTTTTATCAAATTTGGAACTTTTAGTTTACGGGTTTCTTATTCACGATATCAAGACTATTCATTCACGAATCTGGCAGACTATTCATCGAAAAATAAAATTTTTCTTTCGTCGTCAAAATATCTATTCGGATACTAGCTTTGATCAGATCCATGTTTTGATCATTCTTGAATTTTACACCACTACGATTATTTTTGAGGAATTTTGGACGTGGATAAAACAAAAAGTACTGAATCCTTAGTCCTTAATCCTTGTCATTTTGTTTCACCGGATTCGCTTTTTTAAAAATATTTTTATCATCCTCGGTCTTAAATGATGATATTATTGAATATCTTTGGCCCTGAGTGCAAAGATGAATGATTTATGATGAATATCTTTGGCCCGTAGAGTAAAAGATGAATGATTTCGATGAATATCTTTGGCCCGTAGTGCAAAGATGAACAGTGTTTAGATGAACATAACCAATGGTGAATGCCCTCGGCTCAGAAGTGCGATGATGAATATCTCGATCCCGTATATATATTGATTGATGTTATAGGGATAAAAAATAGACGATGAACTTTAAAATTCATACATAGAAGATAGTAGTTTGCATTCTCTTTAACTCTTCTAATGAATTATTATTTTCATTGCGAATATTGATTTAAAACTTGTTGTCTATTGTATTCTATTATATTTTTCCTGTTGAAGACTAACGATAATTTTATCAGATATTATCTTAGTCATAATATTCTTCTTCGGGCTAGTCGAGCTCACCCTTTTCCTTTTTATTCCATTTTTCTTCTCGGGAGGCGAGAATATAAATAAAGACGTGCCTGGGTATGGAAACGAAGGTTCTAGGGAGAGTTGTTTAGTAGTCCTCACCATTGTTGTAAAATAATGTATCAATAATTATGATGAGGATTTATTTGTATGTGGATATTATGCAGATGGCAATATCCGTATTTAAACTCACGCTTTCTATTGTAATAATAAAGTTGTAGTTGCTTCGCACTGTATCGACAACCCGTAATGGGTGATGTAGACTTATTTTGGGGTGTCACGGTTGGTATCGTAGCTTGTGGATACGATCTCCTGGCGCAGATCGGGGAATAGAACTAGGAGGGGAGGAGACGTAAATCCCTTCGCTAGTGTGTCCTACCTAAGCTTATTTGTTAGTTGGTCAATATAGGGATATTATGTGATATATTGATTTCATTAATTAACCCTTGTTTTATGACAAAGATTTGAGAATGTCGACTAAGAATATTAACAAAGGAAATGAGACCGTGGAGACGCTTTGACTCACCAACGAGGAGAACGTCTGCAACAGTCGGTAATGTTCCTCCCGTGAACAACACCACGGAGCAGATGATGAAACGAGGGATGTTTAGAATCTTTTGCGGTTCATACAAAATCGCATTTGAGGAGACTCGTGTTCAAAACATAGGAGAAATGATAGCAATTCACGGGTTGTCACAACCTAAGCATTCAAAAAGAGTTGGGACCACCATAATTTAAGGGAAAGCTAATCCGATCGTATGCATGGAAACATGGGTCAAGCAAATTACCAAGATATTCGATGTCTTAGGATGTGGAGAGATGAAGAAGGTTCCATTCGCCACCTTTATGTTAAGTGGGCGAGGCAGACATCGGTGGGAATCAGAAGTACCCATCCATTGCTGCTCCAACGTATGTCTTGAGAGACGTTTGAGAACTATTTAATGACAAATACTTTCCCGAAAGTGTTCGTCGTATGAAGGAAGTGGAGTTTATTAGGCGGAGCGCAGGAACAACACGACGGTTTCTCGATGACGGCGAAGTTTGCAGAGTTATCCGTGTTTGTACCTCATTTGGTGGAGAATGAGGAACGATGACGCGGATGTTTCGAGAGGTTTGAAACTCTAAGATACGTCAAGATCTCATCTCTCATAAATTTTCTCTTTATTCAGAGATGTTGTTAATAGGGCTCAATTCTTAGAAATGAGATAACGAAGTACGGCCAACCGAGGTACCACAATCGATCATACCGAGATAAGCGATCAACAAAACAACAATAACCAAATGGAGAAAGAAAAAAGCGAAAAAAAATGGTAACCACTGGTGGTAATCACGGCCAATAAATAAAGAAGCGAGTCGGGAGGAGATTTTAAAAAGAGGAGATTTAACAACGACCATGTGAAGACGACGATGTTACAAGACGAAATTGGTTCTAAGGAGGAGAAGCGACCACCGGTCATATCTGCTACAAATGCGGAAAAAGGGACATATCACCAAACCGCCCACACAGTTCGGTATACGCTATAATTGTGGAAAGGAAGGACATATCGCTTCGAGATAAAGACGCAGAATGAAACCTAGTTCAATGAGGATCGTGACTCAAAAGACCGTCCCGTAAAAGTCAAAGTCAATCAGCCTCGGAAGAAGGCGTTTGTTGTGGTAGTCAAAATGCAAGGAACCCAAACGAGGTGATCATGGGTAAGCTATTTATAAATTCTTGTGAATTTTATACTTTACTGAATCTGGGGTCTTTACATTCATTTATCTCTCCTACTTGTGCTCAACGTTTAAACTCGACTCCGGAGAAATTAGACTTTGACTGTCTCGTGGAAACTCAGATTAGAGAAACTTTCATCACATCCACATCGCTTATAAATCTTGTTTGATTCAAGTTGGCACCATCACCTTACCGCTGACCTTATCTCTTTAAAGATACTTGCTTTTGATGTGATTTTAGGGATTGATTGGTTAACTACTCATCACGCCAAAATTGATTGTTTTAAATAAGGTTGTTAGCTTTCATATTCCTAAACAACTTTTGTATGCAATTCAAGCAACTAAACCATTAAAATCATCCACTATCATATCTAATCATAAAGCTATTCGCTTATCAAAAACGGATGTCAAGCTTTCTTAGCCCATGTTATGGATTTGAATAAAGACACGCCAAAATTGAATAATATTCCCGTTGTTATTAACTTTCCCGATGTATTTCTGAAGAACTTCCTGGCCACCCCGAATGTGAAGTTGAATTCTTTATCGACCTTGAACCCGTACAAAGCCCATTTCTAAAACCCCATATCGAATGGCTCTATCAAACTTCGTGAGTTAAAGGTCCAACTACAGAATTGTTGGACATCGGTTTCATTCGTCCCTAAGTACATCTCCTTGGGTGCTCTGCTTTTATTCGTAAAGAAGAAAGACGGAGTATGCGACTTTGTATTGACTATCGAGAATCGAACCATGTCACCATCAAGAATAGTATCCTCACCTCGTATAGATGACTTGTTTGACCAACAGTTCTGGAGGAGCACAATTCTTTTCAAAAATCGATCTTCATTCGGATATCATCAAATCAAGATTAAATCGAGGATATTCCAAAGACCTTCCTTCGTAACTCTCATGACGGCATTACGAATTCTTAGTCATGTCTTTTGATCGACTAATGCTCCTGCGGCTTTCATGGATATGATGAATCGAGTATTCAAAGAATATTTGATAAATTCGTTGTTGTCTTTATTGATGACATCCTCATATATTCCAAAAGTAGTGAAGATCATGAGCACCATTCGTTTGGTACTCCAAAGGCTTTGTGAAAACAAGCTTTATGCCAAGTTAAAGAAATGTGAGTTCGGCTCGAGGAAGTAGCATTTCTTGGGCATGTGGTGTCAAAACATGGAGTATCTCAGAGACCCGGTGAAGATCAAGCAATACAAAGTTGGGAGCAACCAAGACGGTGATGTAAGACGTAGCTACGGGCTTAGCCGGTTATTATCGGAGATTCGTGGAAGGGTTTTCTCGAATCGCTATCTGCTAACTCGCTTAACTCGGAAGGAAACAAAATTCGTTTGAGCGAAGAATGCGAGAAGAGTTTCCAAGAGCTTAAGAGAAGACTTATTTCAAGACTGTTTAACAATACCATCCGCATGGATGGGTTTTATTATCTACAAATGATGCTTCGAGCAAAGGGTTAGGATGTGTTCTCATGCAATACGGGAAAGTCATAGCTTTATGCCTCGCGACAACTTAAAGAATATGAGAGGAATTATCCTACTCATGATCTGTGAGTTAAGCGGCCCGATCGTTTCAATGGCTAAAGATATGGAGGCACTATCTATATGGGGAGAAAGTGGAGATATATTCGGACCATAAAAGCCTTAAATATTTCTTCACTCAAAAGAACTTAACACGCTAAATGACGTTGGCTCGAAAGCTATCGAAAGACTACGACCACACTATTCATACCATCCCGGAAAAGCGAACGTGGTAGCCGACGTTAAGTAGAAGATCATATGCGGAACGAAAGCAATGATGTTAAGTATACGACAGAGCCAACTTTAATAGAAAAGTTAAGGTTGCTCGAAGCCATCGACCCTTGAAATGATGCGTACGAAGAAGAAAGTACAAAGAAGGTGCTATTCCGGCGAAAATTGATGAAGAAGGAATACTTGAGTCCATTCCGCACTTTGTGTTCCTAACGATTCGATTTGAAGTACAAGATCACGATGGAGGCACTGCAATACACCATTTGCAATTCATCTCGAAGTACCAAAATGTATCGTGATCTTCACATACATTTTGGTGGAACAATATGAAGAGAGAGATTGCAAAGTTTATCTCAACATGTTTAACTTGTCAACGTGTAAAGGCGAGCATCAAGTGCCTAAGGGACCATTGCAACCACTGAGATTCCAAAATGGAAGTGGGAACACATTACCATGGATTTCGTTCACGGTCTTCCCATTTGCTTCTCAAGGCATAAATGCCATTTGGGTTATTGTTGATAGATTAACCAAGTCTGCACATTTCTTGCCGACACGGAGACTTATTCTCTTGAACGCCTTCTTGAGATGTATGTAAATGAGATTGTGAAGTTGCGTGGCATGCCAAGATCCATAGTTTCGTGATCGCGACCCAAGATTCACTTCAAGATTTTGGGTTAGCTTGCAAAAAGCTATGGGTGCGGATTTACGATCTGATTCGCATACCATCCTCAAACCAGACGACAATCGAGAGGACTATTCAAACTCTTGAAGATTTATTAAGACTCGTGTCCTAGACTTCAAGGAAGTTGATAAGTATTTACCATTGGTGGAATTCTCATACAATGTCATGCTTATCGCAAGTATAATATAGGTGTGGCTCCATATGAAGCATTATATGGACGAAAAGTGTCGCTTCCGATATGTTGGGATGAGGTGGGTGAAGCAACATTGTTGGGACTCGAAGTTAAGACGTATTTACTCACCGAAAAGATCCAAATGATTCGACAACGATACAAACTGAAGCGGCAGGATCGATAAAAAGAGTTATGCGGATCTTCATCGAAAGGACGTGAAATTTAGTATAGTGGAATCATGTATTGTCATGTTGCCCCACGGAAGGGAGTTACAAGATTCGGAAGAGAGAAAAGCTCAATCCACGATTTATTGGTCCATTTCAAATTCTTGACCGAGTAGGTTGTGGCGCCCCAAAATAGGTATACTGACACCCATTCTGAAGTCGCCAAAATACATGGTATAGAAAGCAAACTACAACTTTGACAATCACATGTGTCGTAGAATACTGACAATCTGTTCGTGAGTTTGAATACAAATATTGTCTTCAGGCAATATACACACCCAAATAAGTCCTCATTAATTATTATACACTATTTTTTCTAAATAGTGAGGATAAATTAAAACATCTTCTAGAGCCATCACTCCATACCCATTTCGATCCTGCTATGTTACCACCTCCCGAGAAGAAAATGGAATAAAAAGGAAAGGGTGAGCTCAGCTAGCCAGGTAAAAGAATATTATGACTAAGATAATATCTGACAAATTATCGTTAGTCTTCAACAGGGGAAAATCTAACAGAATCAATAGGCAACAAGTTTTAGATCAACAAATGCAATGAAATGCAATCCATTAGAAGAGTCACGTGAGAAAAGAATTCTACTTGCCTTCTAAGGTTTAAAAGTCCATCATCAATAGTTTATCCTCGTAATAACAATCAATATACATCTTTAATCATCTTTTTTCTACGGGCGAAGATATTCATTTTATATCACCAATTTATTCGTGTTCATCTCTCACACACATTCGTCATCTTTGCTACTGGTGCCAAAGATATTCATCGATTAATCGTTCATCTTTGCTACTGGGCCAAAAGATATTCATTTATATCACCATTTAGGGCCGAGGATGATGAAAAACATTTTTAAAAAAGCGAATCCGATGAAACAAAATATGACAGGATTAAGGATTAAGGATTAATATTTTGTTTTACCCATGTCCAAAAATACTTGAAAATAATCATATTGGTGTAAAATTCAAGAATGATCAAAAACATGGATCTGATCAAAGCTAGTATCCGAATAGATATTTTGACAAAAAGAAAAATTTTTTATTTTTCGATTGAATAGTCTTGAATATTAAGTGAATAGTATCGTATGCGTGAATGAAGTCAGATATCGTGAATAAGTTCCCGAACCTAATGAGTTCCAAATTTGATAAAAAGTTCACCAATACTTGATAATGATATTGAAGAAAAATATCATTTAAGAAGAAAATAATACCCCTTTACCTCAAAATATCCGTATTTACATCGAATTTCTAGATAGTGTTGTGAAAACCAGCATGTAGATAAAGAACACTCAAAGTATACTCACAAGAATACGCCGATAATTTAGAGAAAAAAGAAAGAAAACTTTGTTTACGGTGTGATTTTCAATTCTAACTTAGCCCTCATTTATTTATAGGAAAATGTTAGAACGCCAAAAGAGACTAAAATAATAAATTATTATTATTTACCAAATATTCAAGCCCACCACCAAGGAATCGATTTTAGCCACCAACCACATGTTAAAGATGCTCACTAACCTTTGAAAAACGTATTTCTTGAAAATAATAATTAAAATTTCAAAAATCAATTATTTGAACTCAAAACATCATAATTCACAATAAATATCCTTTTATCGTAAAATTCAAATCTCGCGACTTTTTATAGAATTTCAATTCTCACAACTTTCAGAGAAGAAAATTTTTCCAAATTCCAAATGAAATTATCCAAAATCCATAAACGGGCAATTTTACGCCTATAATAAATTTTGAATTAAGAATCGTGTCCACTGACACACAAAACATATATTAAACATTTAATGCCACAAAATACTTACCTCTCATATACTCATATATCCCACATTATTATAAAAATATCACCAGATTAATATATTATTAAAATAATATATTTAAATGTATTATTTATCGTAAAAAGATAAAATATTAATTTTCAACAATTGTCACATTAAAAATTTTCTCATCTATATCCACATAAAATAAATATTTTCTTTATCATAATAATCAATAATTAATTATTCAAAAATAATATTACGTAATCCACGATCTTGACAAACGGTAGTTCCGGAAAGAGGGGCTTTCGATAAGGATTTCTCACTAACTGGCGCTGATTAGGTGACCAAACCTCTCCTTGATGCGAGAACTTTCTAGACATTGCCAATAATGTTATCTCGATAATATTATTCAAATAATATAAATTATTGATTTGATAATGGAAAATACTTGTGTAATGACAATTATTGAAACAATAATAATATAAATATCAATGCAATTATTGAATCAATAAGATAAAATAATGAAAGAAGAATTATCGTAACAATTATTGAGTAGTGCCTTGCTACGTAAGGATCAATAATTCAACAATCTTGTCGCGATACCGTGTCTCTTCTTCGTGTAACCACAGATATCAGATTTTAACCACCAGTAACCCAACAAAGTGTTAATTCGGTAATAATTTACGCCGTTATTTATAAAACTCAATCTTTATCGTTTTCCTTCATCCAATGGCTTTTTCGTTATACCACGATCGCTACTTGCCGTCAGATGCGGAGATTCTCGACAAAAAAGAATATTCCACGACCAAACGAATATTCCCCGACAATAATGAATATTTTATAACCACTTGCTTATTTTGTAAACTTTGCACATTTCACCCATAACCAAAGAATTATATCAAATTAACCCTTATTAATTTAGAATAATGAATAAAGAAAAATTTAATTTTATTTATAATAAGTTGGGGTCTTACATAGGTAATGTAGCCTATAGACTCGCTTTACCTCCGAGTATGTCTCGTGTTCATAATGTGCTTCACATATCTTTACTTCGTAAATATGTGAAAGACCCGAACCACGTTATTGAGTTAGAACCCCACGAGATAGCCAAGACTTAACGTATGAGGAGGTACTGCCAAGATCTTGGATAGGAAGGAGCACGCCCTACGCACGGGAAGGTCATACCACAAGTTAAAGTTTTATGGAGGAACCATGCTATAGAGGAAATGACCGAATTGGAAACGGAAATGAAAGCGAGGTATCCTCACCTTTTCAAACACTGTGCACGTATGTCAATTTCGAGGTGACTAATTTCATAAGGAGGGAGGTTGTAAGACCCCAAATAATTAATAAATGAAATTTAATTTCTCTATTTATTATTTTGAAATAGTAAGGGTTGATGTGATTAATGTGGATAGTTATGGGTAAAATACGCAAATATTTCAAAATAAGCAAGTGGTTATAAAATATTCATTGTTGTTGAGAATATTCGTTTGGTCGTGGAATATTCAGATCGCGCTGTCTGGAATATTCGTATTTATGCGCCAAATGACCATGTGTGGGCCCCATAACTGAAAGCGATTGGAGGAAGAAAACGATAAATATAAGTTGTTTAAAATAACGACAGAAGTTATTACCGCTATACCGCTGAATACCCTATGGGTTAAAACACGATAATATGCGTTGTTGCACAAGAAGAAGACACTCAGTATTGCACCACTTATCGACTTTTTACGTAGAAGGCACTACTCAATAATGGTTACGTAATTACCGCTCAATATTTTATTTTATCGGTTCAATAATTGTCATAATGATATTTATATTTCATTGTTTCAATAATTATCATTACACAATATTTTTTCATTATCGGCTAATAATTCATATTATCCTAATAATATTATTAGATAACATTATTGGCAATGTCTAGAAAGTTCTGCCTCAAGGAGAGGTTTGGTCACCTAATCATACTACCAAGAAGTGAGAAATTTTATCGAAAGTCCCCTTTCCTGAACCGCCTCGTCATCAATATCAGATTCTCATAATATTATTTGTGAATAATTAATTATTGATTCATATGATGAGGAAAATATTGATTTTATATGGATATAGATGGAGAAAATTTTAATGTGACAATTATTGAAAATTAATATTTTATCTTTTTCCGATAAAAATAATTCATTTAAATATATATTATTATATTTTAATAATATAATAATGGTGATATTTTTACAAATCTAATGTGGGATATATGAGTATACGAGGAGGAAGAGTATTTTTGTTGTAATAAATGTTTAAAACATGTTAAACATGCTCATGGACCCCATTTATCGAATCGAAATTTGATTATAGCCTTCTAAAATCGCTTGCTTGTGGATTTCGCCAATTTCGCTTTTGAATTTAGAAAACTTTCTTCTCGTAAAGTTGTAGAGAATTGAATTTCCTATAAAAAAAATCGCAAGATTCAATTTTCCACAAAAGGGCTATTTATTGTGAATTATCAAGTTCTGAGTTCAAATAATTGATTTTTGGAAGTTTTAATTATTTTTATTATGAAAAACGTTTTTGTCATTAAAGGTGGGCCTTGCATGTGATGAAAATGTTTGAATTTCGGATCTTAGAAAGTGTGCGTAGGAAAATTTAATATATATTAATATTTTAATTAAATTTTCGCTTTTTTGTTCTAAGCATTTTCCTATAAATATGGTGCTTAGGTTAGAATTGAAAATTACACCGTAAACCAAGTTTTCTCTCTATATTATCGAACGTATTCTTGTGAGTATTTTGAGTATACTTTGAGTATTGCTATACTGTCTGCAAGTTCAAGTTATAGCTTATATCCAAAGATTCCAAAGAAAAGTACCGCTCTTTCCGAGGTAAGGGATATTATTTTTTCCATAATGATATTATTTCTTCAATATCATTATGTCAAATATCGATCCAAGTTTTTATCAAATTTGGAACTTTTAGTGACGGGTTACTATTCACGATACGCTTGACTATTCACGATACTGAAGACTATTCACTTAATTTACACTATTCATCTAAAAAATGAAAATTTTTCTTTTCGTCTCAAAATATCTATTCGGATACTAGCTTTGATCAGATCCATGTTTTGATCATTCTCAATTTTACACCACTATGATTATTTTGAGGTATTTTTGACGGATAAAACAAAGTACTTAATTTTAATCCTTAATCCTTGTCATTTTGTTTCACCGGATTCGCTTTAAAAATATTTTTCATCATCCTCGCCTTAAATGATGATATTATTGAATATCTTTGGCCCGTAGGCAAAAGATGAATGATTTATGATGAATATCTTTGGTCCAGAGTAAAAGATAAATGATTTTTGATGAATATCTTTATTCGCCCGTAGCAAAAAGATGAACAGTGTTTAGATGAACACGACCAATCGTGGTGAATGTCCTCGGCCTCAGAAAAGGATGAATATTTGATCCCGGATATATATTGATTGATGTTGTTACAGGATAAAAAATAGACGATGAACTTTAAAATTCATACATAAGATATAGTAGTTTGCATTCTCTACTTAACTCTTCTAATGAATTATTATTTCATTGCGAATATTGATTTAAAACTTGTTGTCTATTGTATTCTATTATATTTTTCCTCGTTGAAGACTAACGATAATTTTGTTGTATATTATCTTAGTCATAATATTCTTTATCAAGGCTAGTCGAGCTCACCCTTTTCCTTTTGTTCCATTTTTCTTCTCGTGAGGCGTAGAATATAGCGAATACGTAGTCTGGTATATGGAATGAAGGTTCTAGGGAGAGTTGTTTAGTAGTCCTCACCATTGTGTAAAATAATGTATCAATAATTATGATGAGGATTTATTTGTATGTGGATATTGTCTAGATGGCAATATCTCAGATTTAAACTCACGCTTTTACTATCAGAATAATAAAGTTGTAGTTGTTTCTGTACCGTGTATTGACAACTCAGAATGGGTGATGTAGACCTATTTTGGGGGTGTCACATACTGTACTTGGCGGGTGTTGTTTTTTTGTTTTTTTATAAGCAACATCGACAATTACTTCATAGTTCATATCTGCCATATGATGCACAATCTATGGTTTAAAATTCATGTTATCTGATCTTGCATTTTATTGCCTAATATCAGAAGCTTCAGGGGTGCATGTTTCACCTGTGGGCAGTCTGGGCACAGGGCATCAGAATGCCCCAAGAAGCTAGGTTTTTAGTTATTTGTTGTTAAATCAGCTTCATTGTGTTGCGGTTGACGGTGAAAGGCTACCACTACGAGTGCTTCTACTGGGCATTGCATTATATTTTTGTTATTGACCGAAAGATGATCAAGAGATGTATGAAGCTCAGGAAAATGAACCTGGAGAAAATTAGGGACAAGCTGCTTCAAATTCTCTGCCCGAGTCCCCCAATCCCAACACACACCACTCAATTACATGTATGTTTTTCATATGCCAATTGCTTTGATGCTTTTGGCAACATTATGATTAATCTTTGTGAAAAAAAATATTTAGTTGGTGCTAAATTAGCAAATGTAATTTGTCCTCATCTTCCGACTCCTTTTGTTATCGAAATTCAGATGATAGAATGAATTATTCAACCGATTAGATAGCACTGATGATATCTTCTGACTGAGTGGAGTATGATAATTTTTTACCTTATTATTTTTTTGATCTTTTTCTATCAAATTGTTATCTTTTAGTGCCGCAATTGTAGTGCAGTGGATGAAAATGTGGTAGATGTGAAAATCAAAAAGATCAAACTTACTTCTATAACGATGATTACTTGACAAATTATTAAACTGATTAGTCCTTGTGCAAATAGGCTTATTTCTAACTACCAGAATCTTGTAACTGTAAGCTTGAATCAAATGAAAACCAACAATACAACTAAGGAGATTCTACCCAAGCCATGTATTATGTTTCATAATATTAATTTGGTATTCAGTTTATGTAAAGGTCTATAAAACTTGGGATTTAAGTAAGATTATTATGTAATCTAAGACACGTTTAAGTTAGTATATACAGGAATGTACGGATATTTATAGTATTGTGAGCACCAAGTCTGAGTTAAAGGTAACCCGAATTTGGGAAAGTCACAATACAACTAAAATACAAATCTATCTGCTTTGTTTGTTGTTGTTAGATCTATGTTATGTGTTATATTTGTTCACTTGCATGTTGTCTACACACTGAACGTATTAGATCACATAAATTAGATCTGTAGTGAAAATTATAGTGATCGAAAGTAGGCAGTATGAATTGTTCTTCATTTCTGAAAAAACCCAAAAATGAAGAACAACTCTGACAATGGATTTGAGGGCTTATAACTCTCTGATCTGTTGTGTTATGTCCATGATATCGATTGTTAATGGTAGTATTACAGTTATACTACAATACCAACACATTAGCAAGCCCAGAATCGTGATAACCAAATATTTACAACCGGTCAAAGTAGGTACCTTGTGTACTGACTATGAAGATCTGGGTTTGCTGAAAAACACAATCAGAGACAGTTTTGTCACTAAAGCCACTTTTAGCGACAGATAATTTCTAAAATCAATTATTTTATTTATTAAATAGAAAAAAATAGTTTTAAATTATTTAAAATACATAATAAATTATTAAAAATTATTTTAAAGTCCGAAAATTAATTTTTAATTATTTTAAGTATATTTTATAAATATTTAATATTTTTAAAATATTAATGGTATGGAAGCTGACATTTCACCAAAAATTGGAAGGCTGGAGGTTGACAACAAATTAGAGGGTTTTGATTTGGGCGATAATTTTTTTTTTTTTGTGAAATGAAATCTGACCCTTAGATTAAGTTAGCTGAAATCTGAGCCATTATTGTGGCTTGTCAAGTTTTAAAGTGAGAATTGATTCAAATTTGGTTGCTCAGAAACAGGTTCAAACACTTTATAAAATAGGTTGCTCAGAAGATAAAATCCAATAAAGCATTTAAAGAATGAGGATAAAGAGTGAGGAGGCCAGTAAAGGCTACAAAAAAAATTATAAAAGACTTGTTTATGTTCTTTATTTTTTTTTTATCTACTTATAAATTTATGTCCAAAAATAAAAGTATCTAAGTATTTTAGCTATTTTTTTCTTCTCTATTCATTAAAAAGTTGAATAACTACACAATTAAAATAACTTAAATTTTTCGTTAAATTTTTTCCTTTTTCTTCCATTTTAAAACTTTATAAATCTTATACTTTTTGTTCTTTGTTATTTTTTTCTTCTTTATTTTTTTATAAGAATTGTTTCTTCTTGTGTTTGGGTATGAGTTTGAAAGGTAAGAACAAGTTAAAATTGTACATTATTATTTTACCTTTGTTAGATCAAGTTTGATAAGTTATTTTAAAAATAAAATATAAGTATTTCATTATTGTTTTTCTCAAATCTTTGGTCTTAAATGCTCTAAGTAGCCTTTCATCTAATTTGATAAGAACCTCAAGTTGTTTGGTAAAAGACAATCATACCCCTTAGTGCTCTAAGTAGCCTTGGGCAAAGTGCGTTCGTATTGATACGAGGACATTAAGGATAGTGATGCAGAGAAGGTTTGAAGGGATGAAGAAGACGTTTAAGAGAGTTAAATGATATGTAATCCAGTACCGTCCTGTCTACCTTTGACGATGACTAACCCATCACTGACAAAATAATTGTCTAGGTGTGAAAGTCTCTCTGACTAAGACTTTATATTTCTCTACTTCTCATGCAGACACACAACACGCACAATACATGCAAAAACACACACATAATTGTAACCAATCAAACACTCGCAAATCAAACTCGCACTCCATTATACTACCACCAATACAGATTTATGAGTTAAATCATTAAGCAAATGAACCGTTTGTTGAAATGGTACTAAGAATACTTTATTTGATTGTAAGTCTACATTTATCCGTAGTTTTTCTTAAATAAATTGATAATTTGTTACAATCTCTCTAAATTCTTACTTATATCAATCTAAATCATTCCCCCCACTACATACAAATGTGTGTGCTCATTTGTTTTTTAGATAATTCAGGGTAAAGGGTTCTTATTTTTCGGATTTACAGTTGTTTTATTTTGACTCACATATTTCGATTATTTTTATATTTCAAATATTTTCAGGTATACATTGAAGGATACTTGGTGTAAGCTGTAAAGAATACTTGGTATAAGCTATAAAATAATGGGTCTTATGCTCGACATGTTGTTTTTCTATTTTCTGCATGTTTGTATTTTTTGTGTTCCGTCTTTTATAAAGTTAACTAATTATACATGCTTATGATGATTTTTGGGTAACGAATGATGGTTTTTTTTGGTGGTTTGGATATGTATTGATGATTGTAAATTTTGTAGACATGTTTAGATTTTTTTGGATATCTATTTTTAAAGGAAACTCTGTTGAAATTTCTTGAAATTAGTATCGACTAGCTCGATGTTTTGGTGGTTGGATATGTATTGATGATTGAATTTGTATTAATGGTTGTGGTGGTATAATGTAATATTTTTTGAATTTTAATTTAATTTTTCGTTACGTCGTGCCTTCAGGCACCGATTATCGCTAGTATTTTAATAATACACCCCGAGTCTAGACCACTGGTTTGCTCAACATAGTAACCATTTCTATGTAAAAACAACTTTCCAACCTTCCTAACCATTTTCCAGATAGGTGTATATGTAAAACCACATGAATCAAGATACCATCTTGATTCCCATTAAAGGATGTGATACTTCCAGTCACAAAACTAGGACAAAGCCAAATTGTTGGAACCAGAAAACCTCAAAAGGAAAAGTATGTGGAGTCGAGGGCTTATAAAAATTGTCCTTTCATCAGGCTTGTGACAATGGTTAAAGTCTGACGCAGAACCATTTAATGGGGAAGAGATTATGGTCATCAACTTAAAATTTGGCAAAGATATATGGAACTGAAGAAACAACAGCTTGAGTGAGCAAGTTTTATATTTCAACTTCAGGTAGAGTTCAATGGGAAATCAGAACAAAACTAACTAATATGGTTGAACTAAGTTATGCCCTTGAAATAAATTATGGATAAGAATGGCTTGTATTAGGTAGAACTAGCAGTACGATAGAAAAGCTAGTAATAAAGTTAACCGCTGATGAGTATAAAATAAAAGTTTCCTTTAAAATATTTGCGTGGAAAAAGCATCATTTGGATTAAAAGTTAAACGAAACGGGCCTTGGGACATACCCAACAATCAGAAGTATCAGAGAGAGCGCAAATAGCACATACTGGTACGTCTTGTACTTGGACTTAGGTGTGGGCGCAAAGTAACCTGGAGGAGCACTTTTATGGTTAATCCATCCATACTGGGGGAGGACCAAAACAATGAACCCAAGTAAAAAACCAGTAACGAAGCCTCCAAGATGTGCATAGTTGTCCACACGAGGAAGAACTCCCACAGCTAAATTCATTGCGATAATAAGAACGAGAGTCATCAATGCTGAAAGCTGATGAAAACAGGTCATACAATCATACACAATCCATTAACTAGTAAAAGAGATATGTCAGGGCTAGTACCGGCCCTGGGCTAAAGCCCAAGATGTCCGGGCTTTAGGCCCAAAATTTTTAAAGTACTTTTTTCCAATTTTTAGTCTTTGAATGATCTTTGAAAATATTGAAAAAATCGGTTATTATATTTGGTATTCTTTCGTATTTATGTTCTTTTGTTCAGAGAAAATTCATAGTGTTTTTTTTATACCTATCTTAATAGCAATTCACAAAGGGCCCAATTTTTTTTTGTCGTTTTAGGCCCTGAAAAACTCAGGGCCGGCCGTGTGTCAGGCTCAGCTAATCAAACAGTTGTTTCCAAATACCTTATTGGCATGTATTGTCCAATTTGTAAGGAGTTCTGAAAGCATGCCTCCAAGTAATCCAAATAATGCACCAGAGGCACCGACCGAGACACTGTAACGGATAAACAAACTGGATAACAAACTCCCTCCGATTCCCGATAATATATAAAGCAACCCAATCCGCACTGTTGAAGAATTAAATTATTTAAAGGGAATAAATGATATAAAGTTGCAGGTGTAGAAGGAACTAAATCATTCTTAACCACTTGTATGTTCTTGGTTTGACTTTTGTTTTTGACTCCTGCTCGAGCCGAATGCCAACAAAAATCAGACTCACCATATTGGAAACAATGTGGACCACCCCGGCATGTAACCACATACAAGATGCTATGCGCCATGCCTGGTGTTGTTCAACCACATTTATCCATTTTAGTCCCCCCATCTGCAGCAGCCTGAATAATTAGAGTAGATAACTACTTAAGAACTGATGAATTGGATGTATGCATTTCAAAGATTCAAAGTAGTTCAAATTGGAAAGTAATTCTCTAATGAAGATTCTATCGTCCATAAGTTATCTATTATGCTATATGCATGGTACAAAGCTGTGCACAACTATGACCACTTGGCAAATCCTTCAGCAATACAACCCCTTATTAGATATAAAGGTAAATAATGATTTCTTCATCTTCATGTATAACGAAGAGTGGGATTAAGTTAGTAAGATACCCCAGTCCCCTTGATCACTAGTTACAAAGAACTTATAATTAACAACTATTGGTTTGCAGTAAGTTATTAGCCATGTCTCCTAACTAGCTGGGAAATTTTTATTGCTCTTTCCAAGGCTATCTGAAATACGGCTATGAAGAATACTGTTTGTAATTTTACTTTTCTTAAGATTATACAATATCTTGAACATACTGTACACTATAATTAAAAAAAAAAAAAAAAAAAAGTACTCGGAAGATGTTTAGCTTCATAAAATATTAAAATTCATCCACATTTTTAAGTCCAACACATATGTCAAGAATACAGCCACAAATTTAAGATGTCCAAACCCCCCAAAAAAAATGCTGGATCATAACAACACATTAGTGTGGGAAAAAAAAACTTCAAAGATTTTCTCATAGTGATAAAAAAAATCACTGAAAAGAATTATAGGGACTAACGTTTTGGCAGAAGGACCAAGGAGAGGATTATCGCGGGTGGGCTGGAAAGCAAATCGGCCCAATATGTCTGCACCCAAGCATTTTTGGGAGTTTTGAGGACAATTATTTTGGTACATTGCAACTATGAAAAGGACAATGTTAGCCATAGCTATGATTGGGGCCATCAAAGGTAACTATTTCTTGTATGGCTGATAGGCAGGTGGAGAAGGACAACGAGGCCGACCCCGTGGAGCAGAGCCCGGTCTTGGGTTTTGTAAAGGCTGCGAGACACAAAAAATTTAAGTATCTTTTTTATATAAATTAAACAAAAAAATAAATTATCCACTAATTAATTTTATTAAAATTATAAAAATTTACAAAAGATAAGTAAGAACACTTTGGGGCCTCGTTAAAAAATTTGTTTGGGGAAAATCTAATGGGACAAAACCCCAAACAAAGGAAAAAGAGTACTCCGAATTGTAAACATTGTATTAAAAACGAAGAACAAGAATTTCAGCCAAGTTTTCAGTTGAATTAAATAATAAATAAGAAAAGTTAACAAAAATATATATTGTAATTTACAAAATTTATATACAGTAAAACTCCTATTTAAGAATACTCTATATAAGAATAACCTCTACAATATTATAAAAAAATTTGTTCCTAATTTGGGCTAGTTATAAATAGGAATAACCTCTAAATTGTAATATGTTATAGACTTTTTAAGTCCCGTATTGAGAAACTATACATCTATATAGTAATAATTATATATATATATATATGAGAGAATATTAATTTTAAAAGACTACATTTCATATAAAGAGCTACATTTTCCTATAAAAAACTACATTTCCTATAAAAGACCGCATTTTCCAATAAATGACTACATTTCCTATAAAAGACCACATTTTCCTATAAAAAATTATATTTCCTATAAAAAAAACTACATTTTCCTAGTTTGAAAATCTAAATAATTTATGTTTTCTTTAATTTTTGTTATAAAATCTATATTTTTGTTAAAGTGGATATTTTTTGGTGTTCAAAAAATATTTTGTATCAATACCTCTATTTAGTAAATAGAGGTTTTACTGTATCTAGATTCTATATGTATCTTAAAAAAAAATTACCTTCAAAGAAAGGTACTGGTCTAGCTGGTGGATGATTTATTTTCCAACTTTGTTGGAGAAAAGGAGAATCATCGGAAAAAAAATTACTTGCGTTGCGTTATGAACTGAGAGGGTCGAAGAGTTTTTCCTTCTTTTTGTGGCTAAGAGTCTATTTTGATTTTCCATATTTATTGATTTATTTTATATTATATTTTATAATTATTTTTTTATTTTTTTATACATATATATACATAATTTTAAAAAAATTGAGCCTCCTCGACTTTGAGCCTGGGCGCCGCAGCTCTGGGTTGACCTCGGCTCAGGTCAGCTCTGCCGTGGAGGCGGCGATTGTGAAATTTGGCAGTGATCGATTTTTCGGGGATGGACCTTGACCTCGAGCTCCGGCAGGGACTCGAGCGGAGACCTCCCCATCACGGTGGTTCAATCAAAAATTGAAACAAGTAAGTTGTCATATTATATTTGGATGAGAAACTGCATTTGCTTATTTGATTTTGGGAAAATAGGACACCTTAATAAAGAATGGATCGTGATTGATGGTGATTTTTGGCTATATTTAGGAAGAATGTAGTGTCATAGTGTGTTATAGAGAGAAATACACAGAAGAGGGAAAATAAGGGCAACGGTATTTAACCACTTGGGTTTGTGTTCCTTGGTTTGACACACTTTCACGTGCCACATTTTAACATCTGGCCCCAGCGTATCTATTAGTCAATTAATTAAAATTAATTTTATATTAACTACTCTCTTATACGTATCTTCATATTTTGACTATGATTGTAATAACTTTATTTTAAGAATAATACAAGGTGAACAAATTATATATAAAAAATTGTGTACAAAAAGTAGAATTTATGTATTATTTATTAATAAAAAATATAAAATATGGAATTGTAGATCTCATTTTTTATATTGGGCAGCTTGTTGGAGACTTGTAACATACAAAAAGACAATGTTAAATAAATAAGAAATAAAAAAGGTTTGCAAAGTGCCTCAAGCACCAAGCGTTTGTAGTCCAACGGTTAGGATAATTGCCTTCCAAGCAATTGACCCGGGTTCGACTCCCGGCAAACGCATTTATTTTATTATTATTCAAATCTTCATTTTTTTAAAGAAATCTATATAATAAAATAGAGCGGCTCAAATCCCAAAAATTAACATCCAATGGCCTTAAATTAATTTAGGGCTTCAACATCCAACGATCTAAAATCACTTGGGCTTTAACATCCGACAACCTCAATTAGATCTCAGTTCTTCCTACCTCACATTTCATCGCCCAAAAAAATTCTGCCCAAAAACCTTACAGTTACTCTCTCTCCAGTCGGCGATTAACACCCTTTCGTCTATCATACAGGTAAAATTTTTCCTGGAGAGTTCGAGAGGGAGGGAGAGTCGAAGACGACAGAGCCGGAGGAAGAATATGGAAAAGATCGGGCCTAAAGGTAAGACCTTTCTTTATTATTTAAATAGTAAGCATTGTAAAATTTTTCCAGGGAGTTCGAGAGAGAGGGAGAGTCGGAGACGACAGAGCCGGAGGAAGAATAGTTATTGATAAGACTTACTGATGGGTTATATTAAGATTTTGTTAAGAAATGGTAGAAGGGGCAGATTCTCTGTTTTGTTTTTATTAAGTTTAGAGATTAATGGAACTTCACTATTCCTTTTAAGTATTTGATTTTAGTGAGCTTACTTATTATTATTCTGTAAGATCAGAATTGCTAAAGGTGTGCATCTTTTTTTTAGGATCCCTATTATTTGATTGGTTGCCTTTTTTGATTCTTTTCTTTATCTTTGTTCTTGATCACATGAAAAATCTTGCATATTCTATTATTACTTTCAATCTTCTTAGCTATTTTTCTTTTTTTGTAATTTGATTCTTGCGCGCCGCTTGCTTTTTCTTGTCTTTGATGAATATAGTAAGCATTGATTAAGGATCTCTTTCTAAATTGGAATTGTGTTTATTGTGTTATTGATCGTGTTATTGTGTTTATGTTGCAGAGTTGTGACAGTTGATTGGGAGATTGAATTTGTTTTAAATATAAGATCATTTGCCTTTGTTTTATTATGGCTTATATGAAGTGGGATTGATTAGTAAGAGCATTTCTTTATCAAGAGAAGAAACTATAATATACTCCTGTTGTGAAACTCATTCGTCTTCTGAATTAAAGTAATCATGATTAGAAATACAAGAAAAACGTAATATTACAATGAAGAAATTCTGACATTGTACGGAAATAATTTAGCTTGATAATTGACTCCATTTATACATTCCTTCTCTGGCCCGCCTCTTTGTTTGGGACCTTAAGGAATAATAGTTGGAATGGAACATTGCAGAACTAGATGTATATTTAGGCACATTTTTACATGACTGTTATTTTGAGGTCTTGGGTTGTGCATAAGGGTGTCCTTCCAAATGGCAAAGAGGTTGCAATTTAGCAGTTGAAAGCTGGTAGTGGGCAGAGGGAGCGTGAATTCCAGGTTGAGGTTGAAATTATTAGCAGAGTGCATCACAAACATCTTGTTTCTTTAGTTTGATCTTTGCATGGCCATCGGGCGAAAGATCTTTGTGTCACGAGTTTGTTTCAAAACAATACCATGGAATTTCATTTACATGGTAAAATCTTAATTTCTTTGAAGAAATAAAATTATACATTTTATGGTGGTCATATGACATTTTATTATATTTTCCAGGTGCTTTTGAATTTATATGGCATGACAAGATTTTTACAAAAAATTGGTATTTTAGGAAAAAATAACTGTTTCATCAATGGTTCCTACATAAATCTGTTCAATTTTTATTAACTTTTCTCAATAGAGTGATTGAGGACGGTGTCACTAAATCACTGTCAAGCCACATTGACACATTGCACTTTGACTTGTAAAAAAGCCACTTGGATTTTGTTTTAGTGATGACATTACGGAAATATGTTGGATAGATAGTTCATAGTTGATACTCCCAAGTTACAGGGATCTAACAGATTTTTAACAATTTTTTAGGGAAAGGGAGACCTACAATGGAATGGCCGAAAAGATTGCGAATTTCTCTTGGTGCTGAAAAAAGACTGGCTTATCTACACGAGGATTGTAAGTTCCCTTATTGTGTATATTATTCTCTCAATGAGAAAAGGCGATAGAACTATGCCTAAATTATTGTAGGCAACCTGTATATTGATATTAAAATCATACATCGTGAACATTGTTTTGGGTAAGAACGATTAGCTCAATTTCTTTTTTCTTGATATTTTAGTTCAGTAGTGGATAATATTATTATACCTAACTTTTTCTCAGAAATAGATTATATTTAACTTGGAAAAATCAAAATTTTGTTGCATTAGTTTGTAGAAATTGTGCTCGGATAACTATTTTAGGTGTTTTCTTTCCATTTATTCGTCAAGTTCATCGGGATATTTTTATTTTGTGTTTTACATGATTGGTTTTTTATTGCCTTCACGAGGGTTGTTTTTGAATATTTAATTAAACCTTATGCATGTTTGCACATATATGCCACCTTCAGGTACCTAGCTCCCTGAATATCTTTTCTGAAACTCACCGACAAGTTCTATGTTTTCTCTTTTGGGGTCATGCTTCTAAAGTTGGTAACTGGACGTCAACCTGTTGATACAGCTTAGACTTACATGGATGATAGTTTCGTTGAGTGGGTGAGTAAAGTAATTGCACCCGCCTAGATTCCCTCTTATGTGAGCTATGAGTTTTTTGATAGTTAGTTTCCAGGAGTCGGGATATTGTTATAATTTCTTCCCCTAATGAAAGCAATTTGCTTTCCTTTTGCCCTAGAACATAGGCTGGTGGGTTAAGCTTAAAACTAACATGATTGCTTGCATTTCAACCAGAGTGAGATGTTGCGAATGGTTGCTTGTGCTGCCACCTGTGTACGTCACTCAGCAAGGCGCCGACCACGAATAAGTCAGGTATTTGAATTTGTTTTTAGATATTGAAGGCTTAATTATAGTAGTTAATTTAAGCATTTAACTCACAACGTGAACATATTGATTGATCGACTATCTAATTTGTTCAAAATAGGGGAAACTTTTAAATGGTGATTCGTCTGAGTATGATGCTTAGACACAATCTTATCGTATTTTTGATAGATACCTTAGCAATAACCCATCACTTTCCTCCACAATTATCTTAACATGATGTCCCCTTAAAAGATGGATCACTAGTCATTTTATTGGATTTGGAATTTTTTCGACATTAGACTTGCCAGGTTAGGCTAGGTGTATACATTTTCTCTTTTGGATTTTATCTTCTTGAGCAACCTATTTTGTCGTGGGAATGCTTTTGTTTTATTTTATAAAGTGTTTGAAGCTATCAGTTTAATAATCTTGTGCATAACATCATGAACATTTACATTAAGAATAAGGGGGTTTACATTTTGCGTTCATTAAACTTTTCAAACTATGTAGTGTGCCTATAACTCCTTTTTACAAAACATGATCCTTTTTACAAAACAGGATACTTGGGGATTTTGTCACCTACTCACTTTGTGAACTTGAAATCTTGCCCTGACTGCACCGATGAAAACATACCCAAAATGTTCTATCATAAACCTTATGTGCTTGAACATCAGTTGCGAGAGTGATTATTAATGCCAAGATTGTGACTCCACCAAAACAAGAATGAAAAATTAGAAAACATACTTATAAAAACACATCGTAAGCTTTTGTCCAGAGTAAACAGCGTACTCAGCATCTTATAAAATAAGCATCTATTATAAAGCTAGCAAAAATAGTAACACAAAGGTTTTCAATTTTGATATTCATTAAAATTGTAATTCCTTTCTAGAAGAATACTTCAGCACACCTTAGCAAATTTCTATTTTGTAGCCGTCTTCACTATGGGATTTAATATTTAATTTTTTTTATCAGAATAATATCTTCTTCAATTATTTTATTTGTTTGATCAAAGATATTGTTAACACGAGAACCAAATTGTGCATGTGGATATGTCTCTGAAGCTGCTGAAGGCAAGGAAACATGTTATTCAAGGTGAATATATTTAAATCTTTGTCTTTTGAATTAGGACCCTCATTATGGGAATAAGGTAGTATATACAGTTTGGATATAAATCTTTGTCTTTGAATACATTTAAATTTTTGTCTTTTAAATATATAGTTTTGATTATTTTTTGGGGGTTATGAGCTTTAACGTAATTTGAGAATTGAATTTTAATTGGTTGATATATTATTGGTATTTTAATTATGGTGATCATGTTTTTATTTTAATTTAAATTTTTTGAATTTCGAAATCAAAATCAAACATATTAAACTATTATTGCTTGGAAAGATAAAGCAACTGATAAAGCCAAGGAACAACCTATACATGAGCTTTGTCACCGTCTTATCTAATTAATATTTGGTAATGAAGATCAATTTTCAGGTATTGCAACTTATAACTACCTTTTTTTATGGTCATGAGTATTATTTGTTAATTTTTTTTATACTTTAAGGTTTGCATTAAATAAACTAAATTGTATATGATTTTATATGTTGATTGTTGTTTTGCTTATCGAGAATTACATAGTTACGTTAGTTAGGATGAGATGGAACGCAATGTACAGCATTACTTGCCGATGAAAGTATCTTAATTAAATGCTGCGATAGTGTACTATAAATTATCCTTGATAAAGTTAGATTCACTGCTTCGTTGATGTAACTTTGGCCCTAAGGTGAAGCCATGTTTATACATTTCTGAAAATGTCAGGAAAATTTTTGGCATGTGATATATTTCCACTCTCATTACAAGTTTTCATCAATCAAACTCTATAAGCTGTATGATCAAATATTTTCAGGTATTTTCAGGTATACATTGAAGGATACTTAGTGTAAGCTGTAAAAAAATACGAAGTTGTTTCTCTATTTTCTGCATGTGTATATTTTTTGTGTTCCGCCTTTTGTAAATATAACTAATTATATATTGTAAGACCCCAATTTTTTATAAATAAAATCGAATTTCCTCTAATTATTATTCTTGATTAATAAGGTGGTAATTTGATATAATGCTTTGGTTATGGGTGAAATGTGTAATTTTTGCAAAATAAACAAGTTATTAAAATATTCATTTTTTTGGGGAATATTCGTTTGGTCGTGGAATATTCTTTATTGTTTGAGAATATTAAATGCAATAGTATGACCATTTATGGGCCCCATAACGAAAAAAAAATTATTGGATGAAAGAAAATGACAAAGATTGAGTTTTATAAATAATCTACGTAAATTATTACAGATTATCTTGTTGGTTACACAGTGGTTAAAATATAGTAATATCGTGGTTGTTGTATAAGAGCGCGGTATTACATGGTATTGTTGAATTATTGATTAAATGCGTAAAAAGACACTTACTCAATAATTATTACGATAATTACTTTGTTCATTATTTTATTTTATTGATTCAATAATTGATGCGTTGATATTTATATTATTATTGTTGTCACTGCACAGTATTTTCCATTATCAGATCAATAATTCATATTATTGGAATAATATTATCAGATAACATTATTGGCAATGTCTAGAAAGTTACATCTAAGGAGAGGTTTGGTCACCTAATTGCGCAGCAAGGGAGAAATCCTTATTGAAAAGCCCTCTTTCTCTGAGGAGCGACACGGTTGTCATAATTGTGATTCTCGTAATATTATTTGTGAATAATTAATTATTGATTTATATGATAATAAAATATTTATTTGATAGGAAACGTAGCCTATAGACTCGCGTTACCTCCAAACATGTCTCGTGTTCATAATATTTTCACATATCTATGCTTCGTAAATATGTGAAAGATCCAAACCACATTATTGCGTTAGAACCGCATTTAGATAGCCAAAGATTTAACGTCTTTAAGAATAGGTTTGTTAAGATCTTGGATAGGAAAGAACATGTCCTATGCACCAAGATTATACCACAAGTTAAGGTTTTGTGGAGGAACCATGCTATTGAGGAAATGGCGTGGAGTTGGAGTCGAAATGAAAATAATGTATCCTCACCTTTTTGATACACCAGTGCGTCGTCAATTTCGAGGGATTAAATTTCATAAGGAGGGAGGTTGTAAGACCCCAACTTTTTATAAATAAAATCAATTTCCTAATTATTATTCTTGATTAATAAGGTGGTAATTTGATATAATGCTTTGGTTATGGGTGAAATGTGCAATTTTGCAAAATAAACAAGTTGTTATTAAAATATTCATTTTGTCGGGGAATATTCGTTTGGTCGTGGAATATTCTTCTTGGCTTTGTGGGAATATTAAATGCGGCCAGCAGACCATTTAATGGGCCCCATAACGAAAAAAATCGGTTGGATGAAAGAAAATGACAAAGATTGAGTTTTATAAATAATTCACAGTAAATTACTACACCAGATTAACTTTGTTGGGTTACCCAGTGGTTAAAATACTGATAATATATGCGTGGTTCTTGCGATGGCGCCAGTATTACAGCAATATTGTTGAATTATTGATTCATGCGTAAGAAGACACTACTCAATAATTATTACGATAATTCTTGCTTCATTATTTTATTTTATTGATTCAATAATTGATGCGTTGATATTTATATTATTATTGTTGTCGCTGCACAGTATTTTCCATTATCAGATCAATAATTCATATTATTTGAATAATATTATCGATAACATTATTGGAAATGTCTAGAAAGTTACGTCTAAGGAGAGGTTTGGTCACCTAATTGCGGCACCATGAAGGAGAAATCCTTATTGAAAAGCCCCTCTTTCACCGGAAACTTGTGCGGTTGTCATAATTGTGATTCTGTAATATTATTTGTGAATAATTAATTATTGATTTATATGATAATAAAATATTTATTTGATATAAATGATGGACTTATTTATTTTATGTGGTTATGATTGAAGGAATTAATCTTTGAGGTGTTTTATCGGTTTTTGGTCTGATTTGGATTAAAAATCATCCGTTTGTGAATTTCGGATATTTTCGGTTTGGAATTTGGAAAAACTCAAAACTACAAAGTTGTAGAGAATTCGATTTCAGGCAGAATGGACATAAAATTCGTATTTTTTTGATAAACGGTCTATTTTCTATGAATTGTTGAAATTTCGGAAAATAAAATAATTTTTATTAAATTTATGGGTGGGACCCACTTTGGTTGGTGTGATTACACATGTGGGCTTCTTGGAAATTTTCCAAGATGGTGGTGGTCTTGGCTTAACAAAGCATCGTAAAAGTTTGAATTAAAATATTAATATTTTATTATTTTAGTCTCCTTTGGCGTTCTAGCATTTTCCTATAAATAGAGGGCTAAGTTATAATTGAAAATCACACCAGAAACAAGTTTTCTCTCTTTCTCTCTCTCTCTATTATCGAGCGTATTCTTGTGAGTATACTTTGAGTATTACTATACTAAGCGAGTTTACATCACTATATACCAAAATTCATCGTAAGTGCGGTTATTTTGAGGTAAGGGATGTTATTTCTTTTCATGAATGGTATTATTTTCTTCAATATCATTATGCCAAAATATTGGTTGAACTTTTATCAAATTTGGAACGTGTTGTGTCGATATTCTTATTCACGTATACTACCTTATTCATTTAAAATGAAAATTCTCCTTTTTGTCCAAAATGTCTATTACGGTTCTTAGCTTTGATTGTATCCATGTTTTGATCTTCATTCTTGAAGCTTGGCTCATAATTGTTTATTATGGAGTATTTTTGAATTTGGACAAACTAAAGTACGAATCCTTAATCCTTAATCCTTGTCATTTTGTTTCACTGGATTCGTTTCTTTAAAAAAAAATATTTTCATCATCCTCAGTCCTAAATGATGATACTTCTGAATATCTTTGGCCTATAGTGCAAAGATGAATGATTAATCGATGAATATCTTTGGCTGTAGTGCAAAGATGAGCAGTGTTGAGATGAACATAATGCATTGGTGATTTAAATGAATATCTTTGGCTGTGTAGCTGAAGATGAATATTGATTGTTATTACGAGGGATAGAATATTGATGATGGACTTTTAAATCTTAGAAGATAGTAGAATTCATTCTCTACGTGACTCTTCTAATGGATTGTTGTTTTCATTTGCATTTGTCGATCTAAAACTTGTTGTCTATTATATTTTATCGATTTTTCCTGTTGAAGGTAGGACGATAATTTGTTGTATATTATCTTAGTCATAATATTCTTTATTTGGGCTAGTTGAGCTCACCTTTCCTTTTTGTTCCATTTTTCTTCTCGGGGAGGTGAGAACATGGCAGAGATCGAGTCGGGGTATGGAGTGATGGTTCTAGGAAGATGTTTTAGCAGTCCTCACTATTTCTATAAAATAGTGTTTGAATAATTATAATGAGGACTTATTTGCGTGTGGATATTGTCTGGAAGATAATATTTGTATTTAAACTCACAGTATGTATTGTCGTATTTCACACGACATTTGTATTATTGAAGTTGTAGTTTGCTTTATGTACCATGTATTTGGCGACTCAGAATGGGTGTTGTATACCTATTTTGGGGGCGTCACATATATGGTTATGATGATTTTGGGTATGGAATGATGGATGTTTTGGTGTTTTGAATATTTATTGATGATTGTAAGTTTTGTAGACATGTTTATATTTTTTGGATATCTATTTTTTAAGTAAACTCTGTCGAAATTTATTGAAATTAGTAGCGACTAGCTTGATATTTTGTAGATAGGTTGTATGATGAATTATGATAATTGTTATGTCTTATTGTAAATTATTTTAAGTTGTAAAGAATCTTTAGGTAATGTATTACTTTACGAATTTTATTTTATTTTTTCATTTCGCCGTACCTTTAAACACGGGCAATTACTAGACATCACATGTTGTCGCAAAATAACTCACATTTTAATTTTTTATGTTCATAATTTATTTTTATTTTTTTAATTATACAATGCCTTCAGGCACGGGTTATCACTCGTAACCCTATATATCACTACACCACACAATAAATCGGTACATATTTTTTAAATTTGGCTACTCTCCCATTACATTATTTTATATCTTAATAACTTTCATAGAAGAAATACTCCTATATGGCTATATCAATACATCACACATCAAATCAGTACATATTTTTTGAATTTGGGTCATCTTATTCTTCATTACATTTTCCCTTCAATTATCCAACACACTAATTATTTAATTTTAATACTTTTGTTAGTAACCTTCAAAATATATAAATAGATAGTTATTAATATTAAGATTAATCTTTCCAAAATTTAATATAATAATAAAAAATATTTTCACTGTTAAAAGTTTAAAAAAAACAATTAAAATTTTGATGAAAAATTCACATGTTCAACAACTTAATGGAGAAGAGATTATGGTCATCAACTTAAAATTTGGCAAAGATATATGGAACTGAAGAAACAACAGCTTGAGTGAGCAAGTTCTATATTTCAACTTCAGGTAGAGTTCAATGGGAAATCAGAACAAAACTAACTAATATGGTTGAACTAAGTTATGCCCTTGAAATAAATCATGGATAAGAATGGCTTGTATTAGGTAGAACTAGTAGTACGATAGAAAAGCTAGTAATAAAGTTAACCGCTGATGAGTATAAAATAAAAGTTTCCTTTAAAATATTTGCGAGGAAAAAGCATCATTTGGATTAAAAGTTAAACGAAACGGGCCTTGGGACATACCCAGCAATCAGAAGTATAAGAGAGAGCGCAAATAGCACATACTGGTACGTCTTGTACTTGGACTTAGGTGTGGGCGCAAAGTAACCTGGAGGAGCACTTTTATGGTTAATCAATCCATACTGGGGGCGGACCAAAACAATGAACCCAAGTAAAAAACCAGTAACGAAGCCTCCAAGATGTGCATAGTTGTCCACATGAGGAAGAACTCCCACAGCTAAATTCATTGTGATAATAAGAACGAGAGTCATCAATGCTGAAAGCTGATGAAAACATGTCATACAATCATACACAATCCATTAACTAGTAAAAGAGATATGTCAGGCTCAGCTAATCAAACAGTTGTTTCCAAATACCTTATTGGCATGTATCATCTACTCGGTTCGACCGGTAAAAACAGGAACCAGTCTGTGAGATCCAAAAATTATGAAATGAAAGTATTCAAATTTCTTATAATTATTATATTTAGTAAATGGTTAAATTGATAAAAGATAAAAGTTAAGGGTGATATGTGAAAATTTTGCAAAGTATGCAAGTTATAAAATATTCGTTTGGTTGGGGAATATTTTTTTTGTCGGAGAATATCTGTACGACGACACAATCATTGGTGGACCCCACAATGAAAGTATTGTCGTAGTAAGAAAACGACAGAATTATCTTTTATAAAAATAACGACGAAAGTGTTACCGTTAAAGCCGTTGAACTACCCTAAGTAAAAAGAACGATAAATCTGGCATTGGTTGCATAAGTACATTACCAGTATTGATTATTGATGTTTATGTAAGAAGTCACTCGCTTATACTCAATTATTGCTACGAATTAATTCTTTGCGTCATATCTCTCATATTGTTAATTCAATTATTGTCACAGTATCATCTGCATAATATGATATATTGTTAAATCAATAATTAAGATGATAAAGTTATTCATATTATTATTTGCTATATTGACAATGTTTAGAAGTTCTGTCAAGGAGAGGTTTGGTCACCTAATTGCGCGCCAATAAGGAGAAATCCTTATCGAAAAGCCCCATCTTTCCTGGGAACTACCTGGTTGTTAAATATGATGAGTTATAATATTAATGATGAATAAGTTCGTGTTGATTAAAGATGAAATTGGTAGTTCCATTGTGTGAGAATTATTAGTGTTAGTGAAAATCAACATCTATTTTGATAATAATTGATGTCTGGAGGTTATATTGACCAATCGGGTAATTAACCGGATAAATGAGCAATTAATTGCTATTGATTCACATGATTATAACTATTTATTCACATGTGTGTACTATTGATTCACATTCATTTACTATTAAGGGAGTTGGTGTAAAATTGATAATACTTGCATGACTAAGTTAAAAATGGAGGTATAGTTGAAGGTACTATACTATAATTAATTTTTTTCAGATGTTTAGAACTATTGAGTCACATGATTTATTATTGATCCACATGATTTACTATTAGGGGAGGTGGTGCAAATTTGATAATACTTGCATGACTAAATTAAAAATGAAAAAAAAGAGGAAGGTATTATAGTGTAATATTTCAAGCTCCAAAACGTGCAATTATCGAAATTATATTTTCTTATAAATAGAAGCTCATTCCTTTATTATTTTTCACCAATTCACAAAAGCTATAGAGCAATTATTATAGAGAAATTATAGAGAGAAAGAAGAAGGGAAGTCTATTACCTCACTTATTCCAGAGATCCAATCTTAACTTCTTCGAAGTAAGGGATATTATTATTATAGTAAAGGGTATATTTCTTCAGATTCATGAAGAGAGCTATTGTTATTCCATTCCTTATTATTCTGTTGGAATAACTTTTGATATCTGCTTACCTCTGGTATACATGGTGAAATTCTTCTGTTATTCCATTTTTATTATTATGTTGGAATAACTTTTATACATTCAAGTACTCGCATACATGGTGAAATTTTTCATTATTACATTCTTTATTATTACATTAGAATATCACGTGCATGCGACGTATATGACCGTTTCTATTCTTTTATTATGTTTGTTAAAATATCCCATGGCGCCCCAAAATAGGTCCAATCCATCCAACCTATTCTGAGTCACCAAATACATGGTACAGAAAATAACTACAACTTTATTAAAACAACAACACATATGCTGTGAGTTTTGATATAAATATATACCAACTGTGACTACATGTCCAACTGTGGACATCACCTCACAGTGATACCTTACATAAAGGTACAGTCAATAACTGTTTTAGAAATTAAAATCTTTGGGAAATGCTCAAGGAAACCTTCGTACATAGGAGGCCATGAATCTAAGTTATGATAGATATCATATGCCCAGAGAATTATTCTTGGTTGATCTAATAAACCCCAAAGAAAAATGAGAAGATTACTATCATGTTCCTTCCAATGACGAGTCCTCTCTTGACATATAGTTATCTCCACTGTCTGCAATTGAGAATTATATTTTAAGTAAACTCCAAGATCATATAAGTAGTGCTCGTAGATATACTCAGCAAGTGGATGTGCACAACCCTGTCTTATGATAACACGAGGTTGTATGTCAATAGACATCTTGTATGATAGTGGCAAAACACCCTTCCAACGTTGGGTTCGCCTCACCCTATTGTTGTTTACCAAAATCAATTATTATGTGAAGTATAATATACGACACACACATCTTAGGTCCTCAATACAATTATATATTGTATGTCATGCCATTTTATAATGTGTTGAGAAACTTTGACATCCGGGACCATTACACTATTCCTTTATTATCCCTCTACGACCCAGTACACTCTTATTACACAAAAAGGAATTGTGAAGCAAAAGGGTGAAACCTGACTAACTTCGATAAAGAATATCATGACTAAAGATAATTAAATTATCAATAGCATTCATCGATAATAAATCGTAGATTTAGAACATATAGGTAGATGATAAAACTTTTCAACCATAGTTTAAATGTGAACGAAGCGATCCATTAGAAGAGTCAAATAGACCGTAATGTCTATTATCTTCTATGTTAAAAAGTCCACCAATAATATTTTATCCCTCAGAACATCAATAAATGTTCTCATCCACAATCATATGAATAACTCATAACCATAATTGTGATTCTAAATTCTCTTCTCATCCGGACGAAAGATAATTTACATCACCTATCTTTACTCAAACATCAAAGATCATGGTTATACCAAATCACAGTTCCTATTCATAATCATACTAATAAGTTCATCTTTGCACTACGGCCAAAGATATTCATTAACGATTCATCTTTGAACTACATGCCAAAGATATTCAAGACGAATGTCATCTTTGCACTATGGGCCAAAGATATTCAATAACAGTGTCATCTTTGCACTACAGCCAAAGATATTCATTAATGATTCATCTTTGCACTACATGCCAAAGATATTCAAGAATAAGTCATCTTTGCACTACGGGCAAAGATATTCAATAACAGTCATCTTTGCACTACTGGCCAAAGATATTCATCTCTCAAAAGAAGCATACAATCGTTTGAATTTATATAAACCATAATTATAATCATGTTGATCAATTCACCTTTGCACTTAAGCTAAAATATTCAATTATAAATTCAATGGTCATGATCATACCAATTCAGCGATTCACTTTGCACTTCATCGGCCAAAGAGAACCCGTAGTCACGATCATACCAATAATATACCCATCTTTACACTTAAGTCAAAGAGAAATTTTATCACCGGGATTATAAAAATGTTATATATGATAATAAAAACAATATGATCAACAACTGTATTTAATTTCAAAAGTAAGATTCATAAATCAATGATTTTATAACACCTTAATCCAAATGTTATAAATCACTTGATAATCTCATAATCTAATATTATTAATATTACCACAATATTTTAATCATTTCTTAAATTTATAAACAATTTATTTAAATTATTTACACTTTACTAATTAATGCATTTAATCATCCTAAATTACCAAACTCATAAGATTTCATCACTAATAATCAAAACCCTCATAAAGAATCTGCATATACCTTATATAGGATTCCCAAGCCATAAAATCCTATTTTTCAATTTTGTTACATCACATAACATATTTAATTCATTTACTCATAACTAGTTCATTTTCATGAAAAATACCAAATCAGTCCCAAAAATATTTCTTTTCTGGGATTTAGCAGAACATAGTCCCATATTGAACATATATTTTTCTCGGAATTTTTTAAAATTCATTTACTATTTTTCACATGGCCAAAACTGCCGAATATTTAGACATTTATCATAAATTGTACTTTTATCCAAAAATTCCAAAATTTACAGGGTATACTGATATTATATAGATGTACTCCCAATAAAATTTTTACCAATTTTGGAGTTAACCACAAGGAGTTATAAGGGTCTACTTTTAAAATAGTCTTTTCTCATAAAATCCATAACTCCTAATCTATACATCCAAAAATCGCCATTTTTGGACACAATCAATAAAACTCATCAAATTATCATTTCAAATTTTTCCAGAATTTTTTGAAGGTTCAGAAAAATTTTGAAACTGAAAAGCATAATAACCCTTAAAATCCCTTACTTCGAAAGAGCAGTATTTCTGACCGAAATGTAAAGTCGAAGGAACCTTGCACTGAATAGCAATTCTCAAAGTATCTAAATACTCACAAAATATGCTTGATAATATAGAGAGAGAAAGAGAAAGCTTATGTTTCTGGTGTGATTTTCAATTTTAACTTAGCCCTTTATTTATAGAAAAAATGTTAAGACGCCAAGCGGACTTGACCAAGCACTGATGGCTTTACCTGCTACTATTACCACCCACCACATTTGAATTAGAATTTCAGCACATTTCTTCACCAACCATAGGTGGGGCCCACGCATTCTAGAATTTTCCACCAAAATTATTTATAAACCTAATTTTCGAATCAGTCACCTCTTAAAATTCATAACAAATCATACGTTCATTTTTAATGGTTCAAAATTTGTGGACATATACTCAACTTATATATGTATAACATATCCAAAAATCACAACGATCCAATGGCCGGAGTAAAAATTATAACTCACGCAATAGAGCTTTAAGAACACCGATTTAATCTTTTAATACCTCCAATCTGACAAAATACTGATAAAACACCTCAAAATTAATTCCTTCATTTATATCCACATAAATATATCCATCATTTATATCCACATAAAATAAATATTTTCCTATCATATAAATCAATAATTAATTATTCACAAATAATATTACAGAATCGTAACAATGACAACCAGGCAGTTTCCAGGAAAGAGGGGGCTTTCCAATAAGGATTTCTCCTTCTTGCCAAGCGCGAATTAGGTGACCAAACCTCTCCTTGATGAGAACTTTCTAGACATTGCCAATAATGCTATCTAATAATATTATTCAAATAATATGAATTATTGATCCGAAATCTTGTCTTAGTGACAATTATTGAAACAATAATAATATAAAATATCAACGCGGCAATTATTGAATCAATAAAATAAAATATTAAATAAGTAATTATGTAATAATTATTGAGTAGTGCTTCTTACGTAAGAATCAATAATTCTAAAATATTTGTAATACTGCAGGTGCTCTTCTGGCAACCACGCCAGATTCATCAGATTTTAACCACCGGAATCCATCAATTGTTAATTCGGTAATAACTACTGCAATTATTTATAAAAACTCAAACTTTTCATTTTCTTCATCTGACAGTTATTCTGTTATGAGGCCCACAAATGGCTGCTCCGACGTACAGATATTCCCGACAAAAAGAATATTCCACGACTAAATGAATATTCTTCGACAACAATAAGTATTTTATAGCCACTTGTTTATTTTGAAAAAAATTTCATATATCACCCTTAATTTTACTTTTTATCAATTTAACCATTTACTAAATAAAAAAATTGAATACTTTTATTTTATAAAATTTGGGGTCTTACATATCCTGTCTGTGCGGATTACGCATGACCTAGTTCCATTATTTATTATTCATTAGAATAACTGTCTGCTTGCCTATCGTCGCGTGCACAGTGAATTCTTTTGTTATTCCATTCTTTATTATTCTGTTGGAATAACCTGTCTGTGGATTACCACATACATGGTGAATGATCTTTTGTATTCATTCTTTATTAAATTGTAGAAATGATCTGTCTATGTGGATTATCGCATGGCGGCTAAAAATCTATTTGCAGTTTTGTATATTCTATTATACTCGTATGAGATATCATTTCTTTTGTACTCGTTATGGAATATCATTTTCTTTGGTATTTTTTTTACGAGTTACTATTCACGGGTTACTATTCACCCGATTACTATTCACTATAGTATTATTCACTCGGGTATTCGGGGCACTTTTCATGTGGGAATACTATTCATGAGTTACTATTCACGGGTTAATATTCACCCAAATTACTATTCACCCGAATATTATTCACTCGGGTATTTGGGATAGTTTTCATGCCGGGGTACTATTCACGGGGTACTATTACCGAAGTACAATTCATAGGGTACTATTGCGGGGTATTATTTACCCAAAAAATATATTTTTTTTCTGTCTAAATTATTTTTGGTACATGAATATTATTCTTGAATTTTACTCCACAAAACAGTATCATGTTGACAATTTGGATATTTTTAAACTCTGGATAAATTTAAAGTCTTTAATATTTATTGATTTTGTTTGATTAATGCTTATCATCATGTCATCATCCTCATGCTTATATTATGATGAAAGTCATCTTTTTTACTACAGTGCGAAGATGGAATTTGTTGATTATTGGTTTTATGATTTGTATATCTTTGGCTTACGTGCAAAGATGAACTATTGATTGATGAGTATCTTTGGCTTATGTGCATAGATGAACTGTTTATTGGTATGATTATGACCAGGGATCATTCGGTATAATCATGACCCGTAATGTTATACATGATGTGGTAAAAGTCCTCATTGGCCCGTAGTGCATTGATGGACAGTTATTGGTATGATTATAACCAAGGATTATTCGGTATAATCATAACCATTGATGATTACATGAATATCCTTGGCCGTAGTGCAGGGATGATTCGATGATGTGGATATTGATTATAGTGTGATATCTGCACAACAGTTCAACAGTTGTATAAATGAAGTTTGTATTTGATTTTTATAGTGTGATATCTGGCGACTCAGAATGGGTCGTGTGGACCTATTTTGGGGGCGTCACATTTAGAACATATGGTAGATAATAAAAGTCTTCAACCATAATTGCAGCGGAGCGAGCAATCCATTAGAAGAGTCAAATAGACTATAAAGTCTATTATCTTCTCCATGTTAAAAGTCCACCAACACTGTTTTATCCTTGTAACATCAATCAACAGTTCCTGTCCATAATCATGTGAATAACTCATAATTGTGGTTCTAAATTCCTCTTCGCACCCAGGACGAAGATAATTTTCATCACCTGTCTTTACCTGAAACATCAAAGATCATGGTTATACCAAATCACAGTTCATATTCATAATCATACTAATAAATTCATCTTTGCACTATGGGTCAATGATATTCATTAACAGTTCATCTTTGCATTACAGGCCAAAGACATGCAACTGTATTTTTAGAAGAGTCAAGTATAGCATGATATCTACTATCTTTTATGAATTAAAAGTATATTATCAATATTTTATCGCTGAGACTCAGCTTAATAAATAATCCACATCATCAAATCATCCTTGCACTATGGCTAAGGATATTCATTAGTATCACAACCACGAATTATCCATGCACTACGGGCCAAGGATATTTGTGTTTTCACCAATGGTCATGATTATACCGAATAATTTCTGGTCATAATCATACCAACAACTGTCCATCAATGCACTACGGCCAATGATGACATTTACCATATCATTTGTAATATTACGGATCATGATTATACCGAATGATCCCTGATCATAATCATACCAATCAACAGTCCATCTATGCACGTAAGCCAAAAATGACTTTCAACACAATATAAGCATGAGGATGATGACAATGATATAAGAATTCAATCAAACGAGATCAAGGATAAATATTAAAGACTTTAACAATTTAATTTATCTAGAATTTAAAAATGTCCAAATTATCAACACGTTACTGCTTTGTGGAGTAAAACTCAAGAATAATATCCATGTATCAAAAATAATTTGTACAGAAAAGAAATAAATTTTTTGATGAATAGTACCCGTGAATAAATGCATATGAATAATACTTGAGGAATAGTACTTCGCATGAAAAAGTGCCCCAAATACCCGAAAGTGAATAATACTAGAGTGAATAGTAATCGGTGAATAGTAACTCGTGAATAAGAATCAACGTGAATAGTACCTCGGCATAAAAAGTGCCCCGAATATCCGAGTGAATAATATTATAGTGAATAGTAACCGGGTGAATAGTAACCCATGTGAACATATTGATATTTAATAAGAAAATTTAGATCAATACTCCAATAAAACGATACTGGATGAAGCGCAAAACTCAAGGATATTTCACTAATTTTAAGGATTATAGAAGCAATACTTACCATAGTAAGTTTAGATTTAAGAATATGAAAAGAAATAACATACGAAACTGTAAATGTATTTTCATCTGTCATACGGTACGTAATCCGCGTAGACAGGTTTTTTCGACATACTAAAGGATGAATATGAAAAATAGTATTCCTTATGAATACGAAAGAAATAATACCCCTTAAGAATATAACAAATAATATCCCTTACGAATATAAAAGAAATAACGTCCCTTACCTTAGTAGAAGACCTGGATCTTCGCAATAGTGAAGTAGCGAATACCATTCTTCTTCCTCTATAGTTTCTCTCTCTATAGCTTCTCTTGTGAATCTCAGTGAATTGGTGAGAATGAAAGAATAATTAAGCTTCTATTTATAGGAGAATGGACTAAATAGTAACTAATTCATGAACGGTCCAGATTGATTTACTATTAGAACGGACGATCCATATTGATTACTATTAAAATCACAACCGACGGTCTAGATTGATTTACTTTTAAAACCACCACCGACGGTCCAGATTGATTACTTTTAAAACCACCATCAACAATCCAGATTGATTACTTTTAAAACCACCATCAACGGTCCAGATTGATTTACTATTAAAATCACCATCGACGGTCCAAATTGATTTACTATTAAAACCACTACCGACGGTCCAGATTGATTTACTATTAAAACCACCATCGATGGTTCAGATTCATTTACTATTAAAACCACCATCAATGGTTCAGATTGGTTTATTATTAAAACCACCACCAATGGTCCATATTAATTTAACTTATTACACTTTAGTACCCCTAAAGTTTTTCAAGTTTACATTATTCTCCTCTAACTTTTGTAATTCACTTATCTTCAGTAAACACATTCTTAATACTTCAACAATTATTCATCATTAATATTATAACTCACAATATTTACCAACCATATCATTTCCAGGAAAGAGGGGGCTTTCCGATAAGAATTTTTCCTTATTGGCGCACAATTAGGTGACCAAACCTCTCGTTGTGATGAACTTGAGACATTGTCAATATTACAAATAATAATATGAACAACTTTGTAAATACTCAATTATTGATTTAATAATATAAAATATTATGCGGATGATCTTTGTGACAATAATTGAATCAAATAACGTGAGATACTATGCAACAATTACTGTAGAAATAATTGAGTAAACTAAGTGACTTCTCACGTAAGCATCAATAATCAATATCGTATGCTACTATTGTAAGACCCCGAATTTTTTTTAAATAAAAAGGAATTTCCTTTATTTATTATTTTGAAATAGTAAGGGTGGATTTGATTAATGTGGTTAGTTATGGGTAAAATGAGAAAATATTTTAAATAAGCAGTGGTGATATAATATTCATTATTGTAGGGAATATTCATTTGGTCGTGGAATATTAAATCGCTTGAATATATTAAATGCGGCGGTAGCGACCCATGTGTGGCCCCATAATGAAAAGCGATTGGAGGAAAAAACGACAAAAATAAGTTGTTTAAAAATAACTACAGTAGTTATTCTGGATTTACTGTTGTTGGAATACCCGTTGGTTAAAAACCTGATGTCTGGCGTTATTAAGAAGATACCTTGCAGTATTGCACCAATTATTGATTCTTACGTGAGAAGGCCTTTACTCAATAATGGTTACGAAATTACTTGTTTCGATTATTTTATTTTATTGATTCAATAATTCTTTGCGTTGATATTTTATATTCTTGTTGTTTGAATAATTGTCATTACACAAAGATTTTTCATTATCGAACCAATAATTCATATTATCTGAATAATATTATTAGATAACATTATTGGCAATGTCTAGAAAGTTCTGTCAAGGAGAGGTTTGGTCACCTAATTGCACGCCAAGTAAGAGAAATTCTTATTGAAAGCCCTCTTTCCTGGAACTACTTCAGTTGCCAAGATCTTGATTCTGTAATATTATTTGTGAATAATTAATTATTGATTCATATGATGAGGAAAATATTGATTTTATGTGGATATAGATGGAGAAAATTTTTATAGTGACAATTGTTGAAAATTAATATTTTATCTTTTTCTGATAAAATAATTCATTTATATATATATAATATTATATTTTAATAATATAATAATGGTGATATTTTTACAACGAATGTGGGATGTATGAGTATACGAGGAGGAAGAGTATTTTTGTTGCAATAAATGTTTAAAACATGTTAAACATGTCGGTGGACCCATTTATTGACTGAAATTTGATTATAGCCTGAAAAATCGCTCGTTTATGGATTTCGGTCATTTTCTGTTTGGAATTTGGAGAAACTTTCTTCTGCAAAGTTGTAGAGAATTGAATTTCCTATAAAAACTCACGAGATTCGAATTTTCTGATAAAAGGGCTATTTATTATGAATTATTGAAGTTCAAAGCTCAAAATAATTGATTTTGGAAGTTTAAAATATTTAAAATAAGAAAAACGTTTTTTGGGTCTAACATGTGATTTGAATGGGTTGAATTCTAGATTTTCAGATTCAAGAATGGCGTGAGAATTTTGATATATATATATATATTATTATATTAAATTTTACTGCTTTTGTGTTCTAAGCAATTTCCTATAAATAGGTCTTTAGGTTAAATTGAAAATCACACCGGAAATCAAGTTTTCTCTCTCTATATTATCGATTTATTCTTGTGAGTATTTTGAGTATACTTTGAGTATTGCTATACGGTGCAAGTTCAATTCATGCTTATATCCAGTGTTTTTATTGAAATCTTTTGTCTTTCGAGGTAAGGGATATTATTTTTTAAGTAATGATATTATTTCTTCAATATCATTATCTTTGAAATATTGATCTGAAGTTTTATCAAATTTGGAACTTTTGGTGTCGGAGTTTCATTCACGATATCTGGCCTTATTCACGATATCTGATCTTATTCACGGATACTGACCTTTATTCATCAAAAATGAAAATTTTTCTTTTCGCTCTAAAATATCTATTGTGGATACTAGCTTTAATTGTATCCATGTTTTGATCATTCTTGAATTTTACACCACTATGATTATTTTGAGGTATTTTTGGACATGGATAAAACAAAGTACGAATCCTCAATCCTTAATCCTTGTCATTTTGTTTCATTTGGATTCGCTTTCTTTAAAAATATTTTCATCATCCTCGATCTTAAATGATGATATTATTGAATATCTTTGGCACATAGTGCAAAGATGAATGATTTCGATGAATATCTTTGGCCGTAGTGCGAAGATGAACATGTGTTTAGATGAAATGACCAACTGATGAATATCTTTGGCTCATGAGTGCAAAGATGAATATTTGATTCGGATATATATTGATTGATGTTACGGGGATAAAAGATGAGCGATGAACTTTTAAATTCATACATAGAAGATAGTAGATTTCATCATCTACTTAACTCTTCTAATGAATTATTATTTCTATTTGCGAATATTGATTTAAAACTTGTTGTCTATTGTATTCTATTATATTTTTCCTGTTTGAACACTAAACGATAATTTTGTTGTATATTATCTTAGTCATAATATTCTTTCTTTGGGCTAGTCCGAGCTCACCCTTTTCCTTTTTGTTCCATTTTTCTTCTCGGGGAGGCGAGAATGTAGCGAAATCTTTAGTCGAGGGTATGGAATAAAGGTTCTAGAAAGAGTTGTTTAGTAGTCCTCACCATTTTTGTAAAATAATGTATAAATAATTGTGATGAGGATTTATTTGTATGTGGATATTGTCTAGATGACAATATCTGTATTTAAACTCACAAGATATATATGTTGTCATTATTTTGCACGACAAATGTATTAATAAAGTTGTAGTTATTTCTGTACCATGTATTTGGTGACTCAGAATGGGTTGGATGGAATGGACCTATTTTGGGGGCGTCACAACTATGCAACCACGCGTATTACTATATTTTTACTACCGGGTAGTTCAACAATTTTAACGGTAAAACTTTCGTCGTTATTTTTATAAAAAGATATTTATGTAATTTTTTAACTACGACAATACTTCCGTTATGGGGTCCACCAATGATTGTACCATCGTTTAATATTCCCCGTTAAAACGAATATTCCCAGGCAATCGAATATTCCCATTACCACAACGAATATTTTATATCAACTTGCTTACTTTGCAAAATTTTCAAATATCGCCCTTAACTTTAACCTTTTATCAATTTAACCATTTACTAAATAGAATAATAATTATTAAAAAATTGAATACTTTCATTTCATAAAATTCGGGGTCTTACACTAAATCTCTGATTTATTACTGATGAAGGCTATTGATGATGTAAATTATCTTTAGTCATGATGATATTATTCTTTCGAAATTAGTTGTCTTCACCCTTTTTGCTTCACAATTCCTTTCGGGTAATAAGAGTGTAGGCTTTGGGTCGAAATGGGGGGTAACAGAGAGTAGAATCGGTGTCTATAGTTGTTGAGGTTCTCCCTAAATAGTATGGAAATAATTTTATTGAGAACTTTAGATAAGTGTGTCGTATTGTATACGTCATTTGATATTTAATTTTGGTGAACCGAATAGGGTAAGGTGAACCCAACTTTAGAAGGTTAGAAGGGTGTTTTGCCACTATCATACAAGATGTCTAATGACATACAACCTCGTATTATCATAAGACAGGGTTGTGGATATTCACTTGCTGAGTATATCTATGAAACCTTACCTATATGATCTTAGAGTTTGGTTGAAATATAATTTTCAATTGCAGACGGTGGAGATAGTTATATGTCGAAGAAGACTCACTATTGGAAAGAACATGATAGTAATCTTCTCATTTTTCTTTGGGGTCTATTAATTGACCAAGGATAATTACGTGGACATACGATATCTATCATAACCTGTATTTAATGGCCTCCCAATACGAAGAAGGTTTCTTCTCGAGCAATACCCAAAAGATTTTAATTTCTAAAAGCAGGTTTTGGCTGTGACTTTTATATGAAATACCATTGTAAGGTTGTGGTCGAGGCACCATGAGAGTTACATACATTTGTATTAAAACTCACGCTTTAAGCGTGGTAAGTAATTCTACATTTACGCTTCAACAGTTGTATAAATGAAGTTTATATTTGATTTTTATATTATGATATCTGGCGACTTAGAATGGGTCTTGTGGACCTATTTTGGGGGCGTCACACAGTCGTTCTCCGGTCCAGCTCAAATAAAAAATCATTTTTGGTCAAAACCCGGTCAAATCCAATGACCTGACGATTGGATCGGTCGACCCAGAGACTTGGTTACCGGGTCATTGGTTCCCTACCTCACTTTTTTTTTTTGCTAAGCATTTGAATTTGATTGAATGAATGTATCATTGATTGAGTTTTGAGTTATGATCATGATTTAATATTTTTTTTATATAGATTTTGTTTTTTCTAACCGAATTTGATTGAATGTATCCTAGAAATGCTTAATATTTGTGTTTGATTTTATCACTCTTGAGTTTTGAGTTATAATCATGATTTAATATTTATTTTTTTAAAATAAATTTTGTATTTATTAATAATATGTTGTAGTTTTTTCGATTCGATGAACGGTCCGAGTCTGAAAACATTGAATAAACACTAAAATCCGTAATAAAGTAAAACCCTTATTATGATTAATTTTTGCTACTATTAATAACGAAAACTGATCAAAATAATATAAATGGTCTATATTTTATAAAAATTTATAACAAATACATGATATAGATTAATTATACTATTAATAATTATAAAAATAAGATGTATTGAATGTAATGAGAGAGAATCAAGTTCAATTTTATTTTTTTTATGATTATTCAAATATTGCACTTTTTTAAAAGAAATACTCGTATATCATCAGTACATCAAATCAGTACATATTAGTAAATGGCAATTGTTGGCACATAGAATACGCCCAACCGCTTCTCCGCCTTCTCGCGAATCAAACAATGGGATATTTTCTCTAAGGGCATTTTCGTATCAACAACACTAAAAATAAACTGTGCCTTTTCCTTTCCTAATCCGTGGCCACAACTAAGTCAAAACCGTCTAATCCAATCCCAACCGCAAAGTCTGATTTGTTCGAATTTCTCTCTACCACAAGCTGTTTTGGCACTTTCATTCCCTCAATCCATCACTGCAATCACTCCAAAATCGGTCGCCGATCACTTCATGGCCGCTGGGAAGATTCCCTGTTACTTCTCTCCTCATTTAATTGGCTCTAATAGCAGCCGGAACGGAGCTCTGTTTTCTGTCTCCGCCAGGAGCAGCGGTTTCTCAGCTCGCGCGGAGCGCGGTTCACTCTCGGTTCTAGACGAGGCTCCGTCCTGCATATTCGTCGGCCCTATCGAAACCGCCAATAAGGAAACTCTAGAAGCCCTCTATCGTCAAGTAAAATAGCATTTTGTCTAAACTATCTCATATTTCTGTGCGCTAAAATTTTGTTCTTTAAATTTTGTGTTTTTTTTTGGTTTATTGTAGGCGAGGGAGGCATATTATAATGGGCAGCCTTTGATAATTGATGATATGTTTGACAGAGTTGAGGTAATTTGTTTTGAATTTGGGTACTGTTGTCAATATTCAAGCAAACACGATGATGATGGTAGCTCTGTTGCTAATGTTTATGTTTGCAATTGAAACAGTTAAAATTACGGTGGTATGGCTCAAAATATGTTGTCAAGTACCCTCGTTGTAGTCTTAGGCGGCAATCAACATATGCTGATGCTGAGGTAATTTCTGGCTAAATAGAAATGGGCTAATGACAAAACTGTTCCCAAGTTTGAACGAAAATCAATTTGATACTCAAAAAGTTTGGAAATCTTTAATCAAATTTTAAAACTTCCTCGCCAGACCGATCAATTTTTCGCCCAAGATTGCCATGTGTCAATTTTTTATATATATATTATAAGTTTTAGATGTAGGCATATATGTATTATGATTTTATACAAGTACATACACTAAAAAATTATTTATAATTTTTTGTCATTAAATTGATTTTCGTCCAAATTTGGGGGGACGATTTTGTCATTAGCCCAATAGAAATTTGTTTGTAGAGCTAACATAACATGCATATATGTAATTGTGTTTTTTATTTTCTGATAAGTAACGAATATAATTGTATCCTGCTTGATCTTCTCTCTTTTCTATGAAATTTTCACCAAGTAGTTAATGATTATGGTCGATTGCAATCAAAAACGTAAATATCAGTGTCTTTTACTGAAGTAAGTTAGTAGCCGTGTTATAACGATTTCCTTTAAATACTTTCAGTAACTTATCTATCTGTATTTATATTATAAAGCGTCAGGAAAAAGTAACCGTTCTTTGGTGTTAACAATTTTGTCAAGTTTTTTTATGTTTCCCTTTCTATCATTTCCATTCTCTATAACTACTTTCTCTCTCTTATCCTCCCTTTTATCCCACTCCTTTATCACTCTCTATTTTCTCTCTAATATATTCTCATTCATTTTTTTAAAAAATAAAAAAAATTCACACACACGAAGTGTGTGCCATTAATTGTAGTGTATATAAAACCGAGCCACTTGACTCATTGATGTAAAGGAGAACTTGAGATCAGCCGTAAATCCGAATGTCTTGAGTTCGACTCTCACTGACATCAAGCATAGAGGTTACGGACCACAGACGTAAGCCTATTATTATATCAAAAAAAATAAAATAGTAGTGTATATAAAGTGACTTCGTGGTTTTCTTGAATTTGGTTAGAAGCGACTAGCGAGAGTCTAATAATATATTTATGTATGATAAGCATCTTTTGCAACACTCCCTCTACACCAAAAAAGAGTCCCGTTTGTTAATTTTTTTTATAGAACAAAAACAATCCTCTTTTTGTTCCAAGTGTTATAAACGACGCCATTATAATTTCCTTAACATGATAACTAGTCAACTAATAAACTAACAACTCATTAGTTTTAAGGGTAAATATGAAACAAAAAACATCCTTATTAATAAACAAACAACTTATTAATATTTGCAAATTTTACAAATTGGACTCCTTTTGTGGGATAGAGGGGGTAGTACTTTTCATATTCACACCATTTTTTCAAGAGCTTTTTTCTGTCTTCAGAATCAAATTCGATTCCAATTTGAGTATAAAATTCTCTTTCCCTTCTTGTTAGATTTATTGGAGGATCATGGTACTCATAGATCAACCTAGAATGTCCTTTAAGAAGCCAGACCATACAATTCTGGAATTTATTCCATCCTCATTAATCAGAGTCACTGAATTCTTGACTATTATCAAGCATCCTATTCAATTTCCCAGTTAGTTACAAGATGAGACTACACTGCAAATTAGCTTTTTAGGAATTCGAAGATAGAAGCTTTTCATGCTATACGGATGTAGATTAATCTGTTCTGACGAGTGACCAACCAAAGGACACGAGCATAAGAGAGATTGATATTGATGTTGTGTTGAAGAGTTGGGCAGAGTGGTTTTGATTAGTACATTTTAGAAAGAGAATAGTTAGCCAGACAATCTCCATTGTTTCTAACAGATTTCTAGGTGGAGAAAAGCTCAAGGAGGAAGGTGGAGGGAAGGTGGATTGAAAGTAGGATTCTTGTGACTGATCGAGTCAATCAAAGGATATTGTTTGGTAGAAAAATCAATATTCCACTATTTATGTTTTTTGTCTTGTCAATAGAACAACTTGAACACAAATACTGTTTATTTATTTTGTTATTTCAAATGTACCTTTTAAGGACAACTCAAACACTAAAAATTACTTCTTTGCATCTTCCCTCAAAAAATTTCCATGAGAAAAGTGTCACCAAAGAGTATCTAATCTGCTTTCATAAATTTGTTTCTTTAGTTGCCTTGGCTCATATGAGAATCTATTTCTCCTGTTGTTATAATTTAATTTCACTGAATAGAAAGTAGATTTTTCTCCACTTGAAGAGTGAATGACGTGGATGTAGGGCAGGAAGATCCTTCACAGGTTTTCGCATTAGCAAGTGTATGGCTCTTGTTTCTTGGTATTGGTGGTACAGCTTGTCTTGTGCCACTAATCTACATTATCACTCGAGCTTATCAAGATGCATTCAATTCAGGATTTACGTACAGTAGCCAAGCTTCTATGGACTCTCTTGCCATGTTGAATGGCATGCTCTTCATGGTGCTCGGATCCATGATTGGTTATCCAGTTGCTTCAGCTTCTGGTAAAATATATGAATTCTCTCACCTCTTTATGTTCATAGACTTTAGTGTAAACTGTGTTACTGGTAAGAAATAATTTTAAGTATAAACCATCTGCATGCATCTGCAACCCACCCATAAAATGAAGCGTCAATGTGGGAGTTTTACTTGAAGATGCTTTTATTTAGTATGCTATCTAAAGAATTTATTTCTTTGGTCTTGTTTGAATGTTATTATTTACTGCGTCTCAAATAAGTAACACGAAGAAACTTCACAGTTTTAATATGTTGTTACTTCCCTGAAAACAAAAAATTTAATACTACATCTAAGATATTTCGATTGCTTAATGTTATGTTTAGATTTGATATAACTGAATATTTTTACTGAGCTTCATCTGTATGTGATTGTAAAAATTTGTATGTAGCTCTTCTGAGTTTCCTTTAGACTCTAAAGCCAGTTAGGTTGGGAAGATTATTAAATACTGGAGTGGATGCAGAATTTTAGTATACTTACTTCCATCTGTTTGCATGCAGTATAACTTGAAGTTAATGCAGAATCTGAGCATATTTACTTTAGTCTACTTTCCCTCAGTTACTTCATCTTGCCATAAGGCTCCTTTTATTCCATTTTTATTCTTTGTTTGGTCCGTTGTCGTTCTTTCCTCTGTTTTTTTCTTGGTTGCTTCGCGATCAGAGGCAAAATTTGCTTAACCTCCAAACCCCCTTTCGCTTACTTGGTTCCAGGGACAAGTAAAAAGACATGGAAAAACAGAGTCGTCGGGTCAAAAAATAAATTTCTTCAGTTATCTAGGTGCTTATAGTTGAATTTTAAAAATTAAAAATTTCAGCTTCTCTCTTTTTTATTAAAACTAATTGCCATTCTCTATATCATATTTATTTTTCTGTAACATCCAAATCTTTTGACCTCAAGTTGTAATCTTCAGCACCAGTGAAATATATCAACCATAAAACCAAGAGACCTTGTTGCATTTGTTCTCAGTATATAAGGATTAACAGTACTGCTTTAGGGCCTCTTAGAGGTTGACTTAAGGATTTTATATAATGTCAAAACTGTTACATAGAATCCTCCAAGAAAGGTTGAAAGGTCATTTTGAATGTAATAATGGTTGGATAATATCATTTGGGACGGATACAAATGAATTGGCATATTTTGGCAATATGTGGAAATCATATACCGTGGTTAAAATGCTATCACACATCTTGCGGTGGTATTGTGCAATGCTTAAATCAATATTTTGTATATTAAGCTATATGAGTGTTTTTTTAGGATGTTGACACAATCTTATATATAACATAAATACTAAAACCTTTAGGGGTTGGAGAAATGACTGAGCCCTTTAAGGAATAATCTAAAGGTCACATGTTCTTGTACACCTGGGGCCAGCTATACCCATGCCAAAATGTAGAATACTACATGAAGCTATACTATTGTTTCTGTAAAAACTCCTCCAATTATTCTCACTTACATAAAACTCCTGACAGTTGGAGCACTTCGAGGCCTCTGGAAGAATGATTTGGTGGCACTAAAAGGGGCATGCCCGAATTGTGGGGAGGAGGTCAGTTTAGTGAAGTTCGCTTTTATTGATTAGTTGAAGTTCGGAGGAGCTTTATTGTTAATGCCAACTTGATTTTGATCTTGTTTGGAAACAAATTTTTTGCATTGAACTTCCATGCTGAACCTTAGAGCTTGAGGCACCATTCTTCTGCAGGTATTTGCATTTGTGAGATCAGGTCAATCCAACAACTCACCGCATAGAGCAGATTGTCATGTATGTGAATGCTATCTAGAATTTCGCACCAAGGTTGAGGTAATTAGTGTGATCTTTTTTATTCCCCCCGTTGCTGCGTGTTTTTATTTTTGTCTGTTTAAAATTTTTATTGATTACTTGACTTTCTACTCTTAGGCTTACAATATGGAATTCGTTTTTAGCCTATCATTACTAAAAAACATTGTTGAGTTTAATTTGTCTGCATGTTTTATTATATTTTTCATCTGCTTAAGTCCTTTATCTTTTCTTTCCAGCACAAGTATAAAGTATGCTCTTATATAGTATGTGTCTTTCTGTTTTAGAATTTGGTTACTGTTTGAGAAATAAGTTCAAAAGTAATTACTATATAGATGAAACATTATTTTAAAATTCCAAACTTGAAAAAGTGTGAGCTCGTTAGGGGTGTGGATTAAATATATTGATTTTGACTTTGATTGAGTTGGTAGATTAGCTTTGTATCTAGTCTAGTGTTAAATAAATCACAATCCTATGTTACTGGAACAATTATCTATTTACAAGTCATATCCATGTGTTAAAGAAGGTATTAATTTGCTTTCATGTATAATTTCGTTGGCAGCAATCCATCTCCAGTCCAGGAAGACGGTGGGTTTATGGGCGGATTTACTTGAAACGAGAAAGAAGAAGAAGCAGGCGTCAAGTATGGACATGAGTTGGATGAATCAATGTTTTGTTAAGTATGGACAGTAGTCAGTAGTTGGATGGATCAATGTTTTGTTGCATGGAGATGGATCAATGTTTGTTTAGTAGTAAGATTATTTAGCAATTATGTATGTATGTATGTATAGCAGCAGTAGATTCTTTCCTTTAGATTGGGCTCTTTATTTGATTTGTTCATTGGGTCCTTATTATTGAGTCTTAAAGTTATTGGGCTAGTCGTTATATATATTCTGTTGGATCCTTTTAAGATTGGGTTGATCGATGGATCGACCCATTAGATATTTTAATATCTTTATCTTTGACTTATAATGATGAAAAAGGATGACGGTTGACTAAAACACTGCCATGCATTAATGTGGATGGGATCATGGTAATTACGGCGGAAAAAGCGATGACCAAAAGTAGTAGGTAGACTACATGCGATCGGCGAGAACCCATCGGATCGAGTAGTGTCGGATAGTAGTGGGTGTACGGTGTCCGGGCGAAAGAGAGTATAACTTAGCAAGGAGGTCTTCACAAGCAGCGTTAACATTCACATTCATAATCATATATACACCTGATGAAAATTATTATCTCTCTCGATACACTAGACATTACATCCTCCATTGTTAACCTTGTGAACACGTATCTTGACTCTCGCTTTGAAATTATCCCCAAGCGGAACGGTAGTCGAGCTTGTGGTGTTTATCGTGTTTCTTGTCTGCGGGGATCGAGGCGTCTTACGTGATTGGGGCGTGGCGAAAGATCTTGGCGTTAACATTGGCGCTAGAAAGGAGGGCTTTTTAGTTACAGTGTCGTTGAAATTTTCAATCACAATTGTTTAACTACTTGGAAGATGATGAGGAGTAGAGATGAGTGCATGGAAAGAGCGAGAAGGCGATGGTATTAGCTCGTCATTGCCTCGTGTTTGATAAAGGATCGTCTGGGTCCTTAAAAAGTGCTCACGAGAACCGCGACCTCTAAACATAATTCGGGAGATCTCGTCCAGAAGATCCGTGGTGGGGCAGACGAAAGTTGGTTTTCAATGCGGATAAGGAAGCGTGATCATGGTCGAAGGCGGGCGGAAGGCTCATGCAGAGCAAGACTCATCGTCGAAGTGATCGGGAGGGAGGGAGGCGCCAAGTTGGCGAGAATGGCGGAGGCAAGCGGATAAAGCCTTGGAGGTTACTGTTGAAACAAAGAAAGATATAAGCCGAAACAGATGCTTGGTTGGTGCGGAATTAAGGGGCGAAGCATCTAGCCGTATTCGATCAAAAAGCGGAGTAGGCATAAGGAGATGTCGGCGAGAGGTAAGGGCGGGCATTACTGCGCGTGTATGCAGGGATCGTTCTCACGATGGGAGGAGAGATCGAGGCGCGAGAACTCCGTGGCCTCGAAGAAGCAGCGATGGTCGTTGGTTCTCGACGCCGAGGCGACGACGAACGAAGAAGCGGTCGAGGAGATCGTGCGAAAACCGAGAAGAAGAGAGTATCGGCGTGACCATTCTCATCGTGAGGATAGAATTATGCGTCGGAGTAGATCGAAAAGCCCCGAGGGCGATGGGATTGGCGGGGAGGAGGTCGATCCACTTTCGAGAGCGAGAATGTCGTTCACGAGAAAGAGTTTCCTCGCGGCCGAAGGTGTTGATTTTACGGTAAAGGAGTTGAAAAAGCTCAAAGCGGTGGTGAGAGTCAAGCGGTGAAGGACACTCCGGGAAAGAAGGCGTCCCTTTTTCCTCGGATATTCTCGAGGAAAGGCGGATATCACCAAAAAGTTGCCTCGTATGGAGATTCGATGGGTCAGGAGATCCTTATGACCATAGTCGAGCGTTCGGCCGTGATGGACTATTATGACTTCAGCGATCTTTGCCCAGTGCCACACTTTTGTCCGCGATCGAAAAAAGATCTTGAGGCGATGGATGGGGACTTTACCATCCAGATTCGATATCCTCTTGGGCCAGAGCTTTGTGATAAGTTTCATACATGCGTTTTGGGAACAGCAGAAGAAGGAAAACCCTACGGGTTCTCAGCACGATCCGTGCGTTCACCGGCGAATCTTTAGGCGATATGTAAAGAGGTTGAGAGAAGCGGTTGGTCGGTGTCAGACCTTAATGATCTCGGTACATAGGTTTGTTCGAGCAGGCTAGATCTGGTGAAGTCAGAAGTTGGTGAAGAAGTTGATGTTCCACCATCAAAAAAACTGGCGAAGCCTTTGACAAAGCGAAGGTTATATTGTTGTAGAAGAGGCTATGAGCGACTGAAGCATCCTTCTTGGACGATTAAAGGAGATAGAAGTTCCCAGGCGAAGTTGATCGAGAGGAGAGCGGGGGGTATAATGATCGGCTGAAGGCGATTCGAAGAAATCTGATAACTTCGTGGCGGCGAGAGTAGTCGTCCACATTTTTCGCCGAAGGTGAATAAGATCTACACTGGCCCGAACACGAGATAGGTCGGTGATTTTGGATCGGATCGAAACCGACCTTTTTTGAGCCACCTCGTGATAATTATAGGGCGGAGACGAAAGCAACTCTACGTAAATATTGTGGCTATCATCAATATGAGCCATGACACTAATAATAGTGTTGCAATTTAAAGGATTTAAATGGAGAAAGAAGATTCAAGGCGACTTCTTTGGTTCGATATGTGGCGAGAAAGACCAACGTGATCGTGAGAATATCAATCGTCTTTATTCGAGATGGTTCAAATGGCTCCATCTATCAAAATGCTTGATCTGCCACAGCTTGAGCACGTCGTCGATGTAATAGCAGGTTGGATGCTGTGGGAAGTTGGCGGGGAAGAAGAAGGGCTTACTAGATTGGTTATATACGTGGCGGATGCTCCCATGAAGATCGACGGACCATTCCGAGGCAAATCATATCATTTCTGGACCTGATTATCCTTGAGCCCATCGAGCCCACGTGAAGGGGCATTGGTGATCCACAGCCTGAAGTGGGCTCGGTGGATGTAAAGCAGCGTGATGATGAACAACGGGTCTTGGTGGATATTACATATGCCCGTACCTATCGGAGGATGCATCTTGATGGGCAAAAAATGGAGGTCGGGCGGGAGGCTCCTTTATACGGCTTAATGACGATCCGGTCAAAGTTACGAGCCTTATTGAACTCCAGATTATCTTGACCTGACACCTCGGTAGTAGAAATAACGTGTAAATTCTATGTTGTGCATGTAGATTAAACTTCTGACGCCATCTTTGGGAAGGCCTACATTGGCGGCTCTCAGTTGTGACCTCCGTCCCTCGTTTCAAAATCAAATTCCCCACGGCGCGTGGAGTAGGAGAGGTGGCGGGGGACTTAGATCTGGCAAGCGATGTTATCGGAATCTTTGTTATTTAAATCCGGGTGGGGGGTCGATGTAAGCAAGCAGAACAATGGCAATTGAGATCGAACCCTTCATTTGAGAAGCGACTCGGGAGCCGTTGGTAATCCTGCGGGAGGGGACGAGAGGAGATCGAGTTGATCATCGAAAAATCGGACAAGCGGTGAAGATCGGTTCGGGTCTACGAAACCTCTTGACTACTGCCTCTTGCATGGAACCACAGGATTATGGAACTCTGCATGCTGTAGATCCTGAAGAAGCGATTTATATTTTTGCATAGAACCATGAAGAGATATGCTGCTTCATTATGAAATTGATTATCCAGTGGAAATGATGTTGGTGCGAAGCGAATGGATAGCGGGTTTGCATCGATAGATCTCGATAAAGCTTGTCGAGCCTTCGGATTCGAAAAAAGGCGGATCTTTGCGCGAGCGACGAAGATCATTGATGAAGAGATTGCAAAAGGCATGTTAGCTGCTGACTTCATCTATGAAATTGATTATCCAGTGGATGGCGAATGTGGTGTTGGTGCGAAGCGAGAATGGAAAATGGCGGGTTTGCATCGACTACAAGATCTCGATAAAGCTTGTCAGAAGGACTTTATCCCTCTGCCCCATGTCGATCGACTCATCGATGCCACTTGAGGTATGCATTACTAAGCTTTATGGATGCTTTTTGAGTTTATCATCAAATATCCATGTGCAAAGAGGACATTCCAAAGACGGCGTTCATTACACTTTTTGGTTCGATTATCCTTCTGAAGATGACTTTTGGCCTTATAAATCTTTGGAGCCACTACCGGAGAATGATGAACTTCATCTTGACGGGCGGTAGGAAGGAACATGGAGGTTTATGTAGATGACATGATCGTGAAGAGCATCACGAGTTGAAGCATTTGGACGATCGGAGGAATGCTTTCAAAGTATCAAACATCGTCAGCTGAGACTCAATCCGGCCAAATGCACTTTCGGCCTCGGTGCGGAAAAAGTTTACGGGATATCTGGTCGATCGGAGAGGGCATCGAGGCCAACCGGAGAAGATCCGAGCCATTCTTGACATGAAGACTCCTCGATCGTTCAAAGGCGTCCAACGTCATTTGGTAGGATTAACGGCTTTAAGGAGGTTAAATCGCCAAATCTGCGGAGAGATGCCTTCCTTTCTTTGACACATTGAAGGGGAGAAGAATGCGAAGGCGTTCGATGGACTTGAGTGTGAAGGCGCCTTCGAGCATAAAGACATATCATCTTCTGCTCCTTTATTGGTGAAGCCCCCTAATGAGAGACCTTATATTTATACCTTGCGGCAAGTTCGTTGGCGATTGGAAGCGATCTTTGGTTAGGGAGGTCGATGGGAAGCGACATCCGATCTATTATGTCGATCCGTCCTCGAGATCTTTGAAACCAGTACCGAATATTGAGAAATTTGCCTTTGCTTTAATAATTGCTAGTAGAAAGCTTGACAATATTTTTTAAGGTGGGCTCTGATGAACTACGGATCGACCATTGAAGAAGGTGATGGGCAAGCCGGAGGTTTCGGGAGACTAGCGGCATGGACTATGGAGTTGTCCCAATTTTCATTGAATACCATCCCGAACCGTATCGAGGTCAAGCCTTGGCCGATTTTATGGTGGAATGTGTTCGTTTAAAAGCGGATCTTAGAGTTGCGGAGGGTGAATCGTCGATCGGCGATTCTGATTCTTAACGAAGTCGAGAATGCTTGGGCGTTGTATATCGAGATGGATCCTCTATGATGTGGTATTGTAGTGGGGCGAAATTATCTTGGCGAGTCGGAGGGATTCAAAGTTAATGAGCCATCAGATTAGGGTTTAAAGCGACGAACAATGAAGCCAGTATGAAGCGATGTTAGCGGTGTTCGATTGGCGAAGAAGTCTAGAAGTCGAAGTGATCATTCTGATGACTCTCGATTGGTCGTCAAAGCAATTATCGGGAGATTATGAAGCTTCGTGGGACCGGATGATCAAGTATCTGGCGGAATTAAAAGATGAAACTTGATGTTTAACCCGTATGAGTTTGAGGGCATAGGCGTAACGACAATTCCATTCTTGAGATGCCTTTGTCGAAAGCGGCCACTCTCGGATCTGAGATGTTTTCAATGGATCGGTTTATTTGGAAGTTTTACGGCGGTAGAGTGTTGACCTGAAAGCGGTGATGTGTATCGATCGATCTAGCTCTTTGGATGACTCCTACATCAGTATTTGGCGGATGGGCGTCCTTCGCTTGGATCGGATGTTGGCAAAGAAGATCAAGTACAAGAGTGCCATTTTGTTCTTATTGGCGGGGATCTTTATCGATTGGCATTTTCCTCACCATTCTTTGAAGTGTACGGTTCCATCAGAAGTAGAGTATATTCTTGAGAGGTTCACGAGGTATTTGCGGTGATCGTATGGTTTGCAGTCTTTGGCTTATAAAGTACTTGACGAGGATACTTATTGGCCTACAATTTTCAAGGAAGCTACTGAGTATGTCGAGAGATGTGAAAAATGCCATTCAGCGATCCGATCCCATCGACCACCGGAAGAGCTATATTCGATTTTATCTCTATACCCTTATTTGTCTGGGGGGGTAGATATATTGGGTCCAGTTGCCTAAAGCTAAAAGGTCGGTCGACTTTGTCATGAATTCTTTATTGATTACATGACTAAGTGGGTAGGCGAAAAGCCTTGATTAATAACGAACAAGAGTGTTTGAAGTTCATAAAAAGTCCGTAGTGTTTGGCTTGAGTTCTAGAGTGTTGATATCGGACAGACGGGCGCTTGATTCGTGGGATCAAAATTTGAAGGATTTTTAAAGGAGTGGGGATTGACATAAGAGAAGACTTGGTGGCTCACCCACGATCGAATGGGCAAGTTGAGGTGACCAGCGGAATGACTGCTGAAGCGGGATCAAGCCTTGGTGGATGAAGCTAAAGGAAGATGGCGGAAGAAGTTTTCTTTCGGCGTCTTTGTGGGCTTCTGGGACTACAGGGGACCACCACGAGGATTCACCTTTTCGGTGGCTTATGATGCGATGCCTTAGTCCGGTCGAAATTGGATCTCAAGTCTTGGTCGATCGATTCAAAGAGATCTACAATGATGAAGGGTGAAGGCCAATTTGGATCTGCTAGAAGAAGTCGGAGAGGTAGCTTTACTCAAATTGGTTGCTTATCAGCGAAGAGTAGCTAAGCATTACAACAAAGGAGTCAAACTTGTGATTAGTAGGGGACTTAGATCCTCGGAGAAAGCCAAAACCTCTACACCTCAAAACACGGGAAAGTTAATGCCAAGCGGGAAGGGCCGTATGAGGTGATCGAAGTATCAAAGCCGACACTTATCGGTTAAAGGCATTAGATGGTTCGAGATCAAGAACACTTGGCATCTTTGGCGGGCTTGAAATATTTTCAATAGAGATCGAAGTCGATTTCTTAGGAAGATGCATACATGATTGTCCATTATCGATAAAAGTCACTTTTCATTGATTGATCTGGTCTGTTTGTCCTAAGGTCACAATGGTGTAAGGAGGTATGGTAGGACTCATTTGGCCATTCGATGGCGACCCAACTTTATTGTTACCCGTGTGGTAGACAAATCCTATGATCTATATTGATTTTACGAGGGTGGTAAGTCGATGGTCCTTTATTGATCTGTCTGTTGTCCTAAGGTCACGATGGTGTAAGGAGGTATGGTAGGACTCATTTGGCCATTCGATGGCGACCCACTTATTTGTTACCCAGTGTGGTAGACAAATCCTATGATCTATATTGATTTTACCAAGGGTGGTAAGTCGATGGTCACTTATTGATCCACAGTCTGTTGTCCTAAAGGTCACGATGGTGTAAGGAGGTATGGTAGGACTCTTGATGGCGATTCGATGGCGTACCCATTATATTGATCTATTTGTGACCTTGGTGTGGTAAACAAAGGTCATTATTTGTCTTTGTTACACCCCTTATATACTTATTACCAAGATCTAAGCAGATCTTGTTGTTGCAAAGAGGATCACCTTCACCTCACACATGGCCAGATCTCACACTTGATGCAGATGTGTATATATTACTTTATTTTATTTAAGTGTTGAGTTCGATTCATTCAATTGATTCGATTAAATTACATCCATAAAATTGATTCACTTCATTTCATAAATTAAGCTTTGTTATATGCCTTAGATGATTCCTTTATTTGAGTTCGGTTCATTGATCTTGAATTATTGACAAAAACTAACAAAAGCGAGTTCATGTCAAAAAAGTTGAAGATTCATCATAAAATAAAACATTCATTCATTCATTCATTCATAACATTAACTAATTACCTGAACACATAGAAACCTTTGTCAAAATCCACATAAAAAGTCTCAAAACAATCCCAAAAATATAAGCAGTTTAAATAGTTAAATTTCATAGTAGTCGAATAAAAGCGGGAAGGACATTCGAGGCACCACCTTACGTCCTCGGAGTTAAGAAGATCCGGATCGGTGACGTGAGATAACTTTTCTTTACCTCGCTCTCGGCGGTCTTATACCCTACTGAATAGACCTTCGTGATTTGGCATTAAGCTCATCCAAATCCACATATTAGTTTTTGAATCTGCTTTTCATGACTCTTGATCGAGAAAGAGGCCCGATCCCCTCAATCTCTTTTATTTTGTGGCCAAGTTTGTGGCGCTTGGCCTTATGTCTTGACTCCTCGTCACAGGCCTTCGCTTTGAGCCTCGCCAAGTTGAATCATGACCTCGGTTGGTGAAGAAGTGAACTCCTCATTTTGGCCTTGAGTAGGTTTTTCTCGACCGGTAGGCGTTCATGTCGATTAAAACTTGTTGATTGGCTTGATCGCGACCGCCCATCCACTTGTGGCCACTAGCTCGTCGTCGGGGCGTCTTGAAATCCATCTGGCTCGATCTAAGAAAGTCTCTTTGAAAGTAGTCGATGGTATGAAGAAGCGTCTTCGCGATCGGCCCTTTCTCGAGCCATGAGTCGATCTCGGCATGTTGATCTCTGTCTCGTATGAAATCTTCCTCGGCCTCCCCATTTATGTGCCTCGGGCCTGAAACGTCCAGAAAACGACGATAACTGCGTATATTCAGCGATGTTCAAATCGGTGTTGAGATATCTAAACAAAACGAGAAAATAGAAAATAAAAAAGCTATTATTTACCTTAGCGGATAGCTCATCCCTCGTCAATGATTTCCATCCGTATGGTCATTTGAGCAAATTGGTCATCGGCGTTAGGACGAAAACTCGAAAAGATCGAATGGGAAATTTGCATTGAATCTAGGCCCGCAGTCGGGGACCCCATAGCCTCGGCATGATAACCACGACACGAAGGGCCAAGGTCGTTCGGAAGGTCTCGATCTTCGGGAGAAGAAATTTGGTTGCTTCGGGAGGGGTGGGGTCGCGTATATGATTTCGGAGAAGGAGATCTATTTGGAATGGGTTCTCGGGGAGATGGGGCGAGCGAGAACTTGGATGGTTGTCGGTGTCTGCTTCTCTTCTGGGCGGCGTTGGAGCAGTTTAAATCTGCTTCTCACCTTCTTGACAATTTGTATTTCTCTGGTGACACGAAGGGGTGGAATGATTGAGGGCCCAGGGCACCACAGAGTTCTTGGCGGTCGGGGGGTTATCTTGGTTTTAGTTTTTTGGTCGGAGGATACTTCTTGATCGGAGACGATCGAAGCAAACCTCTCGTCGAGGATTGATGTGGTGGTTGGCTCGGTTTTAGGGGATGGCTTGGAAGAAATTTGGGAAGAGGTGTTGATCTGGGTTTCTAATGGCCTCCTCTTACGACGAGGAATGAAGGGTCTCTTCCGTACATGAACCTCATCGACTTGGTTCTTACATTTGGAGTTCATCGGTATGTATTTGAGGGTTGGCTCGGCTTGGGGGGTAGCCTCATTTGGTAGACTCTCAACAACTTAGAAGACTTCCCAGACAAAAAAATCTTCAAACTCCTTTATTTCTAAGGAGCTCGATGCGATCAAAGATCTTGCCTGAAACAAAAGCAGATCCTATGTTAGATTCCACATCATAAAAACATTTTCAAAATTTTATGTATAAAATAGGCCAATACTTACATTTATGGTCATATAACCATACACCTTGAGAGGAGTCCATACTTCCACTCCTCCTTGGGAAAATTATCAAAAAGCTCCATCATCTCAACTTCCGTTCTTGAAATATCTCAAAGTCGTGAGAGATCTTACCGTCGATGGCCCGATTCGGTAAAGAAGAGATTCGGGACCTTTGACGAAGAACCACTTCTCGTGCCATCCCCCATTGCTCGAAGGAGTGTTCACCGATGAAACGTCTCTCGAACTTTTCTCCAGACTTGGAGAGTGTTTCTTGAGGGCTTTGAACCCCTTCTCTCTGGATTGGGCGATCTTGTACGGTGAAGAAGAAGTCGAGGAAGGCTCAGCCTTGACTTCATGGCGAGAAAAGCAACAAAGGCGGGATGTGAATATAAATTTGGGTACCAATTAGGCGAACCCAGCATGAAACCCCATATATAGTCACTATGAAGGCGTGTAGAGGAAAGCGGACCCCCTTACCAAAGCGAGGTCACGAGGGACGGTTGTCGACCCTCTGGCCGTTGGTACATTTTCTCCACCGGACACAGGAGCCCTAGCAGCGTGAGTGTCCGGAATGTGATGGTGCAGAGATCGAATCCTCTTTAACTTCGACCTCGGTGACAATAGAGGAGTGTTGGCATCGAGAAGCGATCCGTATTCTGTAGTATTGGAAGGAATTTTGGAGATTTTGGAGGAGGATTCTTGTCGGTTTTCGTTCCTTTGGGATTCGAGTCGAGAGTTTCCTTGGCGGGTGTTAGGGTTTGGTGAAAGCAGGCGTTGATCGGTGTTCTTAGGAGGGTGAACTTTGTTGAGAATCTTGGGAAGCCATTTTTGACGATTCGCGAGAGGAGGGCGGATAGTTGAGAGAAAGAAAAACTTCAAAAGCGCTCGAATTTCAAATGGGCGAGTAAAAGCTGTCAAAATTGGTAAAGTTATCTTTTATCTTGTGATTACCACGGTGTCTGGTAAGGCACACATTAAATGATAGTAATGATTTAGAATTTGAATGGGAAGCGTCCGGTTAGGGTCGAGATATTTATCGGTGAGCCTTTTCGATTTGGGCCTCAGATTCTCCTCTCATTTCATCTCATGAGCGATGGCAAGGGTACATTTTCGATTATTTCTCACTATGGACTTTTAGTAAAATATCATGGACCATTTATAGTTTTCTATTAAACATTAGTTCGACAAAAAACTAGAGGCGATGTTGGGTCATGATATTTCCCTCTTTGGTAGAATAGATTGGGCTCTTATTTGATTTGTTCATTGGGTCCTTATTATTGAGTCTTAAAGTTATTGGGCCTAGTCGTTATATTATTCTGTTGGATCCTTTTAAGATTGGGTTGATCGATGGATCGACCCATTAGATATTTAATATCTTTATCTTTGACTTGTAATGATGAAAAAGGATGACGGTTGACTAAAACACACTGCCATGCATTAATGTGGATGGGATCATGGCCGTAAGCGTGAGGAGAAAACGATGACCAAAAGTAGTAGGTAGATAGACTACATGCGATCGGCGAGAACCCATCGGATCGGTAGTGTCGGGATAGTAGTGGGTGTACGGTAATCTGGCGAAAGAGAGTATAACTTAGCAGGAGGTCTTCACAAAGCAGTGCGTTAACATTCACATTCATTCATATCATACACATCACATTCACTGATTGAGAATTATTATCTCTCTCGATCGATACTAGACATTACATCCTCCATTGTTAACCTTGAAAAATCGTGGTTTTTAAATGTATTTTTTAACTATAAAAATTCAGGTTTTTTGGCCCTGGCTCACATTTTTTTGGGCTCAAAAATATTTAAAAAATAGACATAAAATATCTTTTGGCCCGCGGACCGATCCGGTCCGCTCGTGAACCCGCGGATTTTGAGTTTAAATTTTACAGTTCGCTAAAACCTAGGTTATTTTGACCCGACCCGTCGGACGCCCGACCCACGCCCGCCCGCCCGTTTGCAAAAGAAAGAAAAAAGTGGGGAAGAGGGAGGAAAAGGGTGATCAACGAATAGAGAGAGATAGAGAAAGTATTTACGTGTCAGTGAGATGTTTTGTTCTTTTTTTTTTAAATAGCCACGTAGGAAAATTAGATAAATTATTTGACGTGGGTCAGTCAGACGGAATTACCCAATTAATAAATTTTAAAAATTTTAGTGGGTTAATTTCATTTGTTTCACAGTGGGTATGGGTAAAGGTCCATTTTAGTGGGTTAATTTAGATGGCTGCTAATACTTGTTTTGTAGAGGAAGAAAATAAATTCTGTAGTTTTTGGACGACTCAAAGAACTCAAAATTTTCAAATGGATGGCTTTTCTGGGATCAATTGCAGCAGAACTGGAAACACAACAAAACCCGCTTGTTCTGTCTTTGTTAAAGACTCCACAATCAATCAAAACGTTAAACCATCTAAAGTCCCTCCATGTCCACCTCCTTCGAACAAATCTCCACCAAAACAGCTTCGCCGTTGGAAACTTTGTGACCCATTGTGCCACGTTGGGCCTCATGGGATACGCAGCTCAACTGTTTGACCATATGCTCGAACCAAACTCTTTCGTTTGGAACACCATGATTAGAGGCTTCCAACAGAACCACGAACCCGGAAATGCGCTCATGTTTTTTGACCATATGAGGAGTAAAGGAGTTTTCCGTGATAAATTTACTTACCCATTTGTAATAAGGGCTTGTAATGATTTGTTGGAGCAGTCCAAAGGGCTATGCGTTCATGGGGAATTGTTTAAAGTTGGGTTGGAGTTGGATGTTTTTATAGGGACAAGTTTGATTGAGTTTTATAGTGGTTTGGGGGATATGAAAATGGCGGACCAGCTGTTTGACGAATTGCCTGTTAAAGATACGGTTGCTTGGACGATGATTTTGTCTGGTTTTGTGAATAAATGTGGTGACATGGAAAGAGGGCGTGAGTTGTTTGATAAAATGCCTCACAAGGATCTTGTGGTTTGGAATACAATGATTTATGGGTATGAGAAAGTTGGGAATGTTGAACTTGCTAAGAAGTTATTCGAACAAGCACCCGTTAAGGATATATTAATGTACAATACAATTTTAGGCGGGTATGTGAGATATGGTGAAGTGGAAGTACTCTTGCAGTTCTTCCATGACATGCCAAAGAGAGATTTGGTGTCTTGGAACTCAGTTATTGGAGGGCTTGTACGCCATAAACGGATCAGTAAAGCTATAAAATACTTTCAATGGATGCAAATGGAAAATGTATATCCGAATGAGGTGACCATAGTGAGCATTCTTTCGGGTTGTGCTCAAGTTGGAGCCTTAGATGTTGGCAAATGGCTACCCTCATATATTGATAGGAATAATCTTGGCTTGAACATTGTAGTCGGAACCACTTTAGTGGACATGTACTCGAAGTGTGGTGACTTGGAGAGTGCCAAATATGTCTTTGAAAAGATGCCAAAGCGTGATGTTGTTTCTTGGAATGCAATGATAATGGGATTTTTGATGAATGGACAGAGTAGAAATACCTTGGAATACTTCAGCCGTATGAAAAATGATGCTGTGAGTCCCAATGATGTAACTATTGTTGGGGTTTTGTGCGCCTGTGTGCACGCTGGATTGGTGGATGAAGGAAGAAGGTGCTTTGATAGTATGTCTAAAGAGCTTAGGCTCACTCCTAAAGTAGAACATTATGGTTGCATTGTTGATCTCCTTGGTCGAGCTGGTTTACTAGAGGAAGCTTATGGGTTAATTCAAAGAATGAAATAGCACCACATACTGGGGTCTGGGGTGCCTTGCTTGGTGCATGTAAAATTCACAGAAACGTAGAGCTTGCAGAGGTGGCAATTGAACACTTGATCCAACTTGACCTTGAAGATGGGGGTTATCTGGCAATTATGTCCAATATATATGCTAATGCTGGAAGGTGGGATGATGTCTCTAAGGTGCGAGGATTGATGAGAAAGAAAGGGATTGATAAGTTACGTGGGTGTAGCTCTATTGAGATTAATGGTGAGATGCATGAATTTGGGGTAGAGGAGAAGACTCACCCTCGAGCGAAGGAAATTCATAGTATGTTAGATGAGATTTCTCATCGTTTGAAAATGGCAGGCCACATAGCAAGCAAAAATGAGGTGTTTTTTGACTTGGAGGAAGAGGAAAAAGAAAAGGCTCTGGTTTTTCATTGTGAGAAGATGGCTGTCGCCTTTGGACTAATTGCCACAGAGAAGGGGTCTATCATCCGTGTGGTGAAAAATCTGCGAATTTGTTCTGATTGTCATGCAGCTATAAAGTTGATCTCAGGAATTTACGAGAGGAAAATAGTGATTAGAGATCGTAGTCGCTTCCACCACTTTAAGGAGGGTTCTTGCTTTTGTGGAGATTATTGGTAATTTAATTATGACAGCAGGTCGATGCAGTGAGGCTTTGAGAGACAGACATATATGCATGGATTTGTGGGCTCGTAAAACTAAGATGGAAGCACATAACTACCAACGGATTTCCTTAAGAAAGTGCTTGAATTCTAGACGTGCACATGCATGATAAATTTTCAAGAGCAAAATATAATGAAATTTTATTGTCTTTGTTTGACCAGGTTAAAAACGTGAGAACTCTCGTTTTGAATTCAGAAGTTCGAATGTTCAAAAGGTGATAAATACTCTCTTTTGGAATTGTCTTGAAAATTAGTAAGATGACAATGGCAATGGCAATGACATTGATAGAGTTAGCAAGACAATCAATTTACACCTCAACCAAATTGTAACGGTTCCCCCTTCCCCTTCAGCAATTCTTTTCCTATGCAAAGTAATAGTTTATTTAATTTTTCTACATTTTCAAATTCAAAGTTAATATGAAATTTTATGAATATTTAATAGTATTATTTAAATGACAATTTATTATTTTTACAAAGTAACTAAAAACTACTCTCTACGTCTTTGGGATTGTCTAATATCCAATTATTATTATTATTTGTCCTTTAACGAATGAGAATAAGTATATAAAGTATGTTATTTGGTGGAATCTATTAATATTAAAAAAAAAAAATCATCCGTCTATAATTTTTAAAGAAATAAATTTAAGAGTATAGATAAATTTTAAGAATATAGATGAATTAATAAGTATAATGAAATCTCAACCTAATAAATTAATTTTAAAGTAAAAAAATATTCCAACATACTTACTGATATCGGTAAGAAAAATTGGAATAATGCTATACATAGCATTATACGGAAACCTACATCGTCTTAAGATAATTTTACTTTTAAAACTACAATATAATTGTAATAGTATTCTTTCAATATTCATTACAAAGCATAACAATATAATTCGCCTTAACTTTTCAACCCGAAGACGTAACAAAATTAATTGAGTGGGAGTAATATTCAAATCAAATAGCAATGATCTACACGTGCATAAGCAAACTTTCTCATTTGCCAAAGTTGCAAATATTAAAAGTATACACAATTGCTTACAAATTGTGACGGCTACGTACATAATTCTCCATCATTATGATTAACTAACTCCTCACATACTACTTGATTGATCAGCTTGACACGGATTTAAAATTGATTTCATAAATTAATTTAGTTTTAGCCAATACATTGATCAAAAATATAAATTATCAAAACAGTACTACGATAAATCACATCAATATTGAATTCAAAATATCTCCTGTTGATTTTGAAAAACAAACTTGCTCCTACAAACCAAAGTGTTGGCCTGAACTGCTGGCTGCTTATATTGCACAATCAAGGAGATGAATATGAAACGTTTAATAATTGGAACTTTAACTTTGTTCATTGTTTTAGGGCACTGAAGTACAAATGAGCTGAGAGATAATTCAGCTATCAATCTGAGAGGTTTATGCAGAAGGGGAGAGATGACTGCGATGCCGTGCTGAGATTCTAGCCAATTAGAAATGTCCCAAACTGTATACTAGAGTCCACGCAAGCTGAAGAGAGAACATTTGTGAGTCACTAAATAAGTAAAGCCAACTTTGCTAGCATTCAACTAAAAGAAGTTTCGAATACCAGAAAGAGCGTTATAGAAGCAAAAAGCCCCTCTTGCAAGAGCGCACCATGACCGCCAAAATCTTCTTCATCAACCTTTAGCAACATTGCATAATAACTGTATATAATTGCCGAGGAAATAACCAGGAATCTGAAACAAACATTAGGCAGCACAAAATGAATGCTTCAATATAGAACGCTAAAGAACTTGACAGAAAATTCATGAAATTCATGGGCCGACTGTTCATCTGTAACAGGCATAATTAGCATAGAGCAATTAAGAGCTAGAAGACTTGAAAAGTAAAGGAATATTTCAAAAGAATAGAATATTTCTGCTGAACCATACAGCAGGTTACCAACACATATACTTTTACTTCAATTTCTATAGAAGGGCAAACTGGGAGAAACTAGTCAAATTACAACACACCGCCCACCTTCCAATTGAAACTGAATTGCCAAACAACTTCAAAAATTCTCAGTGAACTGGATTGTCCCAAAGGAAACATTGGCCGTCCTAAAGATAATGATTCTTTGCAATTGACACTTTCCGCTACTTAATCACAATCCTTCGACGAGATCAATGAAGAGGCTCAATGCTTGAAGGATGAAGAGGCTCGGGAAAGCAGATCGTATCAAGTTTACCTGTTGAAAAAGAGGGCTCTTTTTAAGCCTTCATTCTTTTTGTTTTAGTCCTGTGCCCTCCTTTTGGGAACATTGATGGTGAAAACTTTCTTACCCGCCAAATTCCCATCACCCAAGTACAAATAAGCTGCAAGGAGGCTCTCTCCTGTAAAATTTTATCTTCAAGGAAAAAAAAAGTCCAATCCTCATTTAGATGTTGAATGGAGAATGTAACCAAGGAAAGGGTGGCTTCACTAACTTGGTGGCTACCAATGTCAATGAAAATTCCTCCAGGAATAGGCTAACAAGGTACATTCGTGGTGTTTGAGGGACTACATGATAACCATGACTCCTACTAAAGAACAAGACAGCGAGTTGTTTTCAATATGGGCTGGGAAAGTTTTCTCAGACTTGCAATGTTCTATACTAGCTTTAGATGAGAGATAATCCAGCTAACAGAGCGCTTGCACACACATGGGATTTTGCTCATCATTAAGGAATTATAAAGCTTTTTAGGTTCACAAAGAAGTGTCGCTGGTAGTTTGGGAAATTACTTAGTAATATTATTTTAATTATATTATACTTGTTGGCGACGTAATTATAGCTATTTCCTTATTTTTAAAATCATTGTCCTAGTAATAGTTGGTTTTTTAGTCTTATAAATAATGTTGTAATCCTTACTTTTGGTGTAGATGAATACTACTAATTTGCGGACAGGTTCTTCTTCTCCTTATTTACTTATTCTTCTCAAATTGTTTTTGCATTTCAAAGAACTTTGACATGCAAAAAGGCGACCAAGATATTGAAGCAAAGATTTAAATGCTTATCCAATCATATTTTAGCGAAGAAGTCTACGAGACCGCTTTGTCCATCAAATTTGGAGAAAGCTACAAAATAAAATGTATATAGATCCCCACTCCCCAGTATTGCAACGTTTATATTCACTCATCCTCTCAATAGTAAGCCTGTAAAGAATTAGAAGTAGCTAGAATGACAAAATAGGGGAAATGATATTTCCAGCGTAAAGCTTCCCCATCCAGTGCAAATGTACAATTTTTAATACACATGGTACAATTAAGTATTGCATTATTTGTGTTTGAAAGTAAACTTTTGCGCTGAAAATATATCAACTCCCTAAAACAGGAATGATCATGCTATTCTGCAGAACTAGCAGTAATAGTCATGTGAAATCTATTAGAGGATAATTAGGTCTGTTTCTTTTATTTTCTGTTAGAGAATCACTAGAATCTCTCTTTATATATTGCAGACTTGTAGTCATCATACTTATAAAATGAATTGAATCAAGAGAGTTCTCTTTGGATACTTCTTTATCCTCTCTCTCTCAGTTTTATTCATCTAAATTTTCTGTCCCCATTCTTGCTTATCTAATACTCCCTCCATCCCAAAATAATAGACGTTCTAGAGAGTTTCACAAAGATTAAGAATAATTGTAATTTTACTATTTTACCCTTAATTAATACTTTGATCTCATTTAATTCTCTATTAACACCAGACTTCATTTCCCACTTTCTCTCCTAACGTTTCACATCGTGATTAAAATTTCTCTCTCCGCCAAAAAAATATGCTAACCCAACCCAAATACTAATAGAGATCAAATGATAGTAATGGATACTTTGATCAACCGAATTCTCATTTATATTTAATTAATTCGGTTGATCTCTATTATTTGGGTTGGGTAAGCATATTAATTCTCATTTAATTCCATCGTGATTAATTCGGGGGTTATGAATTGTTCATACATCCGCGCCAAAAACAAAAATATGGCCTGATAACTTTATCATTGTAGTAGAGTTTTGAAGGCTTCTCATAAATGTATCTTTGGAAATCAAAGAATAGAATTTGAGCTGTGTTTTGAAAATAGTGAAAATAAGCATTAATGGTGATGGAGAAGGAAGGGTAGAGAAGGAAAAAAACAGGCAAACTATTCTTGGTTTTGTAGAACGTCAAATATTTTGGGAAGAAAAAAAGACTCTAAAACGTCTATTATTTTGGGATGGAGGGAGTATAAATTATAATCTAATTCTTCTTCTTCTTCTCTGCATTTTTTGGTTACTTAATAATAGAAATTGGTTAAGCTCCATTGGAGGGATTAACAAAGTCTCTGCAACTCAACTCATTTACTGCCTTAATTCCCTTCAAATCTTTCAACCTCCAAAAAACAAAGATTCCACTAACAATTCATAGCATAAACATCAACCCTCAGACCATCAGAAATAAAAACCAACTACAAACTTACCCAAACAATGATGATATTGAAGCTTTTCTTTGACATATTCCTATACATAATAGATACACACAAATATCTTCACAAAATTAAAATTCCCAAAAAAAAATAATTTGTAATTTGATTCATCAGTTCTACATCTAAAGAAAGTTTAACAGAATTAACTTACGCGACAATCCATAAGCCCCCAGTTAAAGGAATGGCACCCCAGATTAATCCACATACAAGGGCCACAATTTGTCGAATCCAATGTAATACATCTCCCAATTGATCCTGCAACAAGGAGGGTAAAAATTATTAGCAAAATAATTAAGAAAGATACCATTTTTTATCAGATAACAGAAAAGCATTAAAATTTATGTCCAAAGTTGTATAATATGAAGCATTACTTTCATGGTCATCCTATGGTAATATGAAACAGCTAGTGTTCATTTATGCCTAAAAATAACTCTCACTAATTTTCTCCATTCACCTTAAGTGATAATGGTCATTATGGATACAACCTTAGAAAAGATTCAAACAAACTGCATTCAACAACTGATACTGCCAAAAAGAGATGAAAGATGGAACCTCATCAAAATACATGTTTGAGTTATTACTACAAAAAATTAACAAATAAAATGAAATAATAAAACAACAAAAATAAATTTATTTAAATAAGTATAGAAGCACGTCTAAAAGAAGTTGAAAATACAAGAGCTCCACTGATGGTTCAAAGTCCTATTAGAAAAAGAGATGTCACACCTGCCTCAACTCTCCACTGGCCTTTGCTTAGACAACATTTTGGACTGGCACCAGGACAGTGAAACCAAAGGGGACCCATGATAACATTTATAGAAGAGATGACGCAGCAAAAACTAAATAATGCAGAAAGTTCTGGAATCCGATAGATAGCATGGACTTGATATGCTTAGGAAACATTACTTTAATGTTTAATTACACTTACGTCAGTAAGCCAACCCTCACCCTTTTTCCATCATCTCATACACAACAAGCATACTTACAGTAAAAAGAATAACTAGGAATAGCAAGATGAAGAAGGGCTCCCTCCCTCAAATATACTTTCTGGAAAAGATGCTTTATAAAGGGTTGAAAGGAGGCTTATTTTGTGTGCTGATTAGAGAGATTAAACATCTCAGTGGGTGATCGTGAGTGGCATAAGGAGCAATGGGGAATGAGATGAGGCATCATCTATTGAGAACAGAGGAACAAGTTGGGGGCAATGGAAAAGGTCCATGAATTACAAGTGGGTTCTAGCATAAACAAAGAGAGGATTCTCAAGAAACTTGTTTTCTTGGGTAACTAAGACTTGAGGAAGCATCAGTAGTGAAAAATGACCTTGGCGAAATGGGCAAAAGGAATTGCATATTGCAAACGAGACTAAAAATTCTTTCTTGGAATGTTAAGAGATAAATGGCCACATTAAATAAAAGTGTGGTGAACGTTGGTAAAACTGGTGGGAAGCAGAATTATGTCCCTTTAAAAGAATTAGATGGTCCAGACGAAGCTTAAGTTTTTTTTAAGTTGATGGGATAGTAGATGGATTAAATGCACGTGTACAAATGTTTTCAATTCAGGAGGGGCCATTTCATGATTTGACAAATTAAGGAGATTGAGATGTAGGATCATGTTCATCTTCACCTCTATTGGAGAAGTAAATATGGATACTTATTTTATTTTTTGGATAAATGTGATTTGCGAGTTCAAGGGACAAGCATCAGATATTACATACATATGGGATCCCTCCTTTCTACATAAGGAAAATTCGTTGTAATGTGATATTCATGTGAAGGACTACAGATAGGGTGCCTGTGGCTTTTTGATGCAGACAATGAGATTAAGAGATAGAAAAGAAGAATGAATGGCTGGAATACTAGGGCAGAATTGAGTGTAGGAGGAGTCCACCTCCTTCATCTGGTCCTAAAACAATACCTGATCCAAAGAACTCAGCTTTCAAAGCTGGAATAAACTATAGAAATTCAAATCTTCCTTCCAAAGCATAAAAGAAAGCCCTTTTGCAGAGCTTAGAACATTAAAGAACTAGATGTACACTTTGGAATATTGACTGGTGACCACATCTAATATGACTTGAAAGACCAATAAACATTGCCATTCTAGAGAATCTAATATATAATAAAACATAGACACAACAATAGTACCGTCAAAGTGATCAAACTAAACTTAAAGGACAGATTTGTTAGCTTTCCAGTTGAATCCACTTTGACTACGAATCGCCAAACTAAACTTTCACATATGTGTTACTCTATTGTTGTGACTAGCTAAAGACTTAATTGGACCTTCTCAAACTTCACCTAGCATATAGCATAACAAAACAATCATGCCAAACTAGCATTAAAAGAACATATCACTTATGATCACTACCCATTGCTCCAAAATATTTTCGAGTTTTGAACAACATTATTACATGTTATTAACTTATTGAGGCCACAAATAAGCACATAAATCCATTAACAGCTAGCAAATCCATTAAGGCAACTAAAGACTTCAATGCAGCTAAAAAGTAGTAATCAATTTGGAATCTAATAAGTTACTAGTAATAGCCTATACCCAATTTGATTTTCTACTATCAATATACATAAAAATAACAAGAAAAAACCAATCAATTTGAATTTAAAAGTTAAAAGATATTCAAATTGAAAACCTTGTCCCAGGAAGCCTCGGGATCAACCAATTTGGCAATCTTGAAGGGAGATAAGTGACCGTTCTGGTGCTGCGATTGTTGTTGCTGCTGTTGATTGTTTAATTTCGCCGATTTTCTCTCTTTCATACTGATAATTCAGGAATTAAATGCCGTGGATACCAAATGACGGAATTTTAGGGTTTTGGTGCAAGACAAAGACAATCACAACGTTGATCGGATTATTTTAATAGAGTGACAGGCAGATGAGAGTCGATGAATGAAATTATTATTTATTTGTTTGTTTTTAAAATAAAAATATATAATTGAGAAATGATTGATGATGTATAAAGGTATATCTAGTATTTCCTTTCTTTCAAAATTAAAAACATATTTGTAAAAAAAATAATTAAAAATACAGTATTAAATTTGACTTTTTAAATATGTTATAATTTTAAAATTAATAATATTATTACAAATATTTTTATATGGTTTAAACAAAATTTATTTATATTAGTTTTAAATTTAAAAATAATAATTTATATTTTGATGTATAGAAAGTATTAGGGATTTTAGATGTATAGATCAAAAAATAAAAATATATTTTTAATCTTTAAAAGAAATTACATTTATATTTTAAAAGGAATTAAAAAAAAATTGTATGTCTATTTAGGAGAGTATGTAGTATAGGTATGTTTTGTGACGCCCCCAAAAAAGGTATACATCACCTATTTTGAGTTGTAATACATACTAGATGTAAATAACTACAACTTTATTAATACAACCATAAAACTGTGAGTTTAAATACAAATATTATCTTCAGACAATATCTATACCCAAATAAATCTTCATCATAATTATTGATACATTATTTTATAAAATGGTGAGGACTACTAAACAACTCTCTCTGAACCTTCATTCCATACCCCGACTAGACTCGCTACATTCTCGCCTCCTCGTAAGAAAAAAATGGAACAAAAAGGAAAAGAGTGAGCTCAACTAACCCAAAGAAGAATATTATGACTAAGATAATATACAACAAATTATCGTTAGTCTTCAACAGGGAAAAATCTAATAGAATACAATAGACAACAAGTTTTAAATCAATATTCGCAGCGAAAATAATAATTCATTAGAAGAGTTAAGTAGAGAATGCAAATTACTATCTTCTATATATGAATTTAAAAGTTCATCGTTGATATTTTATCCCTGTAATATTAATCAATATTCATCTTGAATCAAATATTCATCTTTGCTCCACAGGCCAAAGATATTCATCAGTCGATCATGTTCATCTAAACACCTGTTCATCTTTGCACCAAGGGCCAAAGATATTCATCAAGAAATCATTCATCTTTGCACTATAGGCCAAAGATATTCAGTAATATCATCATTTAAGACTGAGGATGATGAAAAATATTTTAAAGAAATGAATCCAAAGAAACAAAAAAAAAGTATTACTTGATTCAGATTTCAAATTTATTTCATGTCCAAAATACCTCATAAATAATCATAGTGGTGTAAAATTCAAGAATGATCAAAATATGGATACAATCAAAGCTAGTATCCACAATAGATATTTTGGACGAAAAAAGAAAATTTTATTTTTCTATGAATAAAGGTCGTATTCATGAATAGTCTTAGATATCGTGAATAAAGGTCGATATCGTGAATAAGAACTCTGCACAAAAAATTCCAAATTTGATTAAAAGTCCGAGATCAATACTTGGCAGATAATGATATTGAAAGAAATAATATCATTTAAAAATAATAATAATATCCCTTACCTCGAAAGACAAGATTTAGTTGAAACAATCAGATATAAAGGCTATGACTTTATCAGATAAAGAACACTCAAAAGTATACTCACAAGAATACGCCAATATATCGAGAGAGAAGAGAGAGAGTTGTGGCGCCCCCAAAATAGGTATACAACACCCATTCCGAGTCGCCAAAATACATGGTATGTAAAGCAAACTACAACTTTGATAATACGGATGTCGGTAGAATACGACAATACAACTGTGAGTTTGAATACAAATATTGTCTTCTGCACAATATACACACCCAAATAAGTCCGCATTAATTATTATTACACACTATTTTACAAAATAGTGAGGATGCCTAAAACATCTTCCTAGAACCATCACTCCATACCCCGACTCGATCCTCGCTATGTTCTCACCTCCCGAGAAGAAAAATGGAACAAAAAGGAAAAGGGTGAGCTCAACTAGCCCAAGAGAAAGAATATTATGACTAAGATAATATACAACAAATTATCGTTAGTCTTCAACAGGAAAAAATCTAACGTAGAATACAATAGATAACAAGTTTTAGATCAACAAATGCACGGAAGCAAAGATCCATTAGAAGAGTCAATGTAGAAAAGAATTCTACCGCCTTCTAAGGTTTAAAAGTCCATCATCAATATTTTATCCTCAACAACAACAATCAATATTCATCTTTGCACTATGTGCCAAAGATATTCATTTAAATCTCCAATTGGTCATGTTCATCCAACACTGCTCATCTTTTGCACTACACTGGGCCAAAGATATTCATCATGTTAATCGTTCATCTTTTACACTACAGAGCCAAAGATATTCATCAAGATCACCATTAAGGAATGAGGATGATGAAAATATTTTTAAGAATCGAATCCAAAGAGATAGAAGGACAAATATTAGGGATTCGCATAAACAGTTTATCCAAGATCGATAATACTTCATAATAAACGATTTTGAAGCGTAACTCAAAAATAACGATCAAAACATGGATACAATCAAAGATAGTAGTCAAAATAGACATCTTGGACAAAAGAAAAATTTTCATTTTTCTTGAATAGTGTCGTGTTCGTGAATAGTAGTCAGATATCGTGAATAATTATGGTCGATATCGTGAATAAGTAACTCCACACAAAAAAGATAGAAATTTCACAAAAAACATCTTCACGCTTACGTGAATAAGACTTTGAATAAAGAACTCGTGAATAAGAACTTCGTGAATAATGAGCTCATGAATAAAGAACTCCGGCATGAAAAAGTTCCAAATTTGATAAAAGTTCAACAAAGATTTTGGCATAATGATATTGAAGAAAATAATATCATTTGCGAAAGAAATAACATCCCTTACCTCAAAATAACCGTATTCTTCACATTTTATTTTCAGATAAATACTTGTAAACTTCATGGCCGTATAAAGAACACTCAAAGTATACTCACAAGAATACGCTCGATAATATAGAGAGAAAAGAGAAAACTTAGTTTCGGTATGATTTTCAATTCTAACTTAGCCCTCTTTATAGGAAAATGTTAGGCCTACCAGAAAGAGACTAAATTAATAAAATATATTTTTATTTATTCAAAATTCCTACCCACATGTTTTGAAAACTCTAGCATGCCTTCTTTGGTCAAAAACATCAGCCACCCATGTGCCAACAACCACAAAAACGTTTTTTCTTATATAAAATAATTAAAACTTCCAAAAATCAATTATTTCGGAACTCCTAACTTCAATAATTCATGATAAAGAGCCCTTTTGTCGGAAAATTCGAATCTCGCGATTTTTATAGGAAATTCAATTCTCTACAACTTTGCGAAGAAAATTTTTCCAAATTCCAAATGAAAATTATCCAAATCCATAAATGAAAGCGATTTTACGATTATAATCAATTTTCGGTTAAGAATTGTGTCCACCGACACACAAAACATATATTAAACATTTAATGCCACAAAATACTCTTCCTCCTCATATACTCATATATCCCACATTCATTATAAAATATCACCGTTAATATATTATTAAAATAATATATTTAAATGAATTATTTTATCGTAAAAAAGATAAAATATTAATTTTCAACAATTATCACATTAAAAATTTCTCCATCTATATCCACATAAAATCAATATCATATAAATCAATAATTAATTATTCATAAATAATATTATAGAATCACATTACTAACAACTGTGCGCAGCCTCCTGAGAAGAGGGGCTTTCCAATAAGGATTTCTCCTTACTTGGCAGCAATTGATTAGGTGACCAAACCTCTCCTTAGTATGTAACTTTCTAGACATTGCCAATAATGTTATCTCGATAATATTATTCAAATAATATGAATTATTGATTTGATAATGGAAAATCTTGTGTAATGACAATTATCAAAACAACAAAGATACCAAATATCAACGCAGAAGAATTATTGAATCAATATAATATTGAATAAAGAATTCATCACAATAATTATTGAAAAGTGCCTTCTTACGTAAGGATCAATAATTCAACAATATCGCGCAATACTGCGTGCCATCTTTAAGCAACCACATATATTATATTTTAACCACCAGTAACCCAACAATTATTAATTGGTAATAATTTACGCCGTTATTTATAAAATTCAATCTTTGTCGTTTTTCTTCATCCAACCGCTTTTCCGTTATGGGGCCCACTAATGACTGGCTACCAGTAAGATTTGAGATTCTCGACAAAAAGAATATTCCACGACCAAACGAATATTCTCCGACAATAATGAATATTTTATAACCACTTGCTTATTTTGTAAACTTTGCACATTTCACCCATAACCAAAGAATTATATCAAATTAACCCTTATTAATTTAGAATAATGAATAAAGGAAAATTCAATTTTATTTATAATAAGTTGGGGTCTTACAGAAGTTTTCAGTTTCTGGTGTGATTTTCAATTCTAACCTAAGCACCCTATTTATAGAAAAATACTTAGAACACCAAAGTAGAAAATTGAATATAATATTAATATATATATTATAAATTCCTTAGCCCACCTTCTTAGATCTGAACTCAGCTTATTTTGCACATGTTAATGCAACCCACCAAGTAAAAAAAACGTTTTTCTTCAAATAAATAACGAAAACTTCCAAAATCAATTATTTTAACTCCTAACTTCAATAATTCACAATAAATAGCCTTTTATCAGAAAATTCGAATCTCGCAAATTTTTATAGGAAATTCAATTCTCTACAACTTTGCAGAAGGAAGTTTTTCCAAATTCCAAACAGAAATTAACCGAAATTCACAAACGAGCGATTTTACAAGCTATAATCAAATTTCGGTCAATAATTGTGTCCACCAATACACAAAATATGTTTAAACATTTAATGCCACAAAAATACTCTTCCTCCTCATATACTCATATATCCCACATTCATTGTAAAAATAATATATTTAAAAAAATTATTTTATCAAAAAAAGATAAAATATTAATTTTCAACAATTGTCACATTAAATTTTTCCTCCATCTATATCCTCATAAAATTAATATTTTCTCTCATCATATATATCAATAATTAATTATTCATAAATAATATTACGAAATCACATTATTGACAACCGTGCAGCTTCCTGGGAAAGAGGGCTTTTCAATAAGGATCTCTCCTTACTTCACAATTAATTAGATGACTCAAACCTCTCCTGAATGTAACTTTCTAGACATTGCCAATAATGTTATCTAATAATATTATTCGGATAATATGAATTATTGTTCGATAATAGAAAATAATCGTGTGCGGTGACAATTATTAAAACAACAATAATATCAACGTAGCAATTATTGAATCAATAAAATAAAATACCAATAAGAATTCATCAGTAATAATTATTGAGTAGTGCCTTCTACGTAAGAATCAATAATTGGTGCAATACCGCGCTACTATGCAACAACGCGATTCATGTGTTTTAAACCAACGGGTATTCCAACAAGATTGATTGACGAGAATAACAACTTATTCTTGCTGCTTTCTTCCTCCAATCGCTTTCAGTTATGGGGTTCACATGGTATGGCAAGGTAAATGCATTTAATATTCCCTTTAACAAAGATTTAATATTCCACGACCAAACGAATATTCCCCACAACAATGAATATTTTATAACTACTTGCTTATTTGAAATATTTAAGATTTTACCCATAACTAACCACATTAATCAAATCAACCCTTACTATTTCAAAATGATAATTAGAGAAATTAAATCTTTATTTATAAAAAGTTGGGGTCTTACATGTTTATTGAGTAATACTAATATCACATAAAATCGCTGACATACATATTAGTATGACGCACATAACTTACTCTGCACGTAGACCATTTCAATATATATTGTGACGCCCTCAAAATAGGTATACATCACCTATTCTGAGTCGCCAAATACATGGTACAGAATACAAATACAATCTTTAATATACAACAAGAAAGCTGTGAATTTTAATACAAATATTAACTTCTAAACAATATCCACTCTCAGAATAAGTCATCATTATATTTATTGTCACACTATTTAAAAGAATAGTGAGGACTACTAATACTATCATCCTGACCGGCCACCCGCTCCCCCAACTAGTCTCTAAACACGCTCTCATTTTCTCAAGAGAACAAAGAAAAGAAAATTGAGTTCAACTAGCCCAATAAAAAATATTATGACTAAGATAATGCAGAATAAATTATCATTAGTTTTTAACAGTGTTAAACTGATAAAATACAATAGACATCAAGTTTAATTGGAGCGGAACATGCAATCCATTAAAAGAGTCAAGTAGAAAATAAAATCTACTATCTTTTCTGATTTAAAAAGTTTTTCATCACTTTTATCGTTGGGACTCAAACAATAAATAATTCACCCTCATCCACGCACTACTACCAAGGATATTCATAAGATCACAACCACAAATTATCCATACTACTACGCCAAGGATATTCGTGTATTCATCAATGGTAATGATCATGCTAACAACTCGTCCATCAATGCACTACGGGCCAATGAGGACTTTTACCACATCATTTGTAACATTACGGTCATGACACAATCAATAATCCCTCGTCATAATCATACCAAGTCTATCTACACTACACACAGCCATGTAATGACTTTCCAAAAAAAATATAAACATGAGGATGATGACAATGATATAAGAGTTCAATAAAATAAGTTCAAGAATTAATTTATTCAGGAACTAATAACATCCAAATTTTCAACATAATACTTCTTTGTAGAGTAAAATTTAAGAATGCTCAGAAGAATATTTCTATGAAAAGATACTAGATGAAACGCAAATATCAAGGATATTCCATTAATTTCATGGAGTAGAAGTCAAAACTTTAACCAACTGAGTATAATAAAGAATGGAATAACAAAAGAAATCACCACGTATACTACGGATTGTGATAGATAAAGTTATTCTAACGTAATAATAAATAACGGAACCAGTCGATATGTAATACGCACCGGCATGTGATATTCCAAATGAATAATAAAGAATAAAATAACAACAAATCACCATGTATGCGGTACTTGCATGATGGCAGATATTCCAACAAAGTAATAAAGATTTTAATCAGTCCCACAGAAAAGCGCATGCATGTGATATTCCAATGAGAATAATAAAGACGGAACAGGTCCTGCAGTAAAATGCATGAGTATGATATTCCAACAAAATAATAAAGAATGGAATAACAACAGAATTTCACCATGTATGCAGATCTTGATGTAGGCAGTTATTCCAAAGAGAATAATAAATAATGGAATAATGTAAGAATTTCTCCAAGTATAGGGTAGATCACAGATACAGGTTATTCCAACGTAATAATAAAGAATGGAATAATGTAAGTTTTCTTCATAATATGAAAAAAAATACCCTTACCTTATAAAAGAAGAGTATTGACGATAGAAGCGAGGATATACTTGAAGAAACTTGTACTACGCTTCAAAGCTTTCTTAAACGCTAAATAAATACGCCAAGATAGAAGAATAATTCTCTCTACGCTTTCTCTCTACAGAGTTTCAAAGAATTCGTAAGAAATAATGAAGAATGAGCTTATATTTATGTAAGAATGGATGAATAAAGAAACCAATCTATGAATATCCAGTTGGTTTACAATAAAATATAATATATTCTATTTATAATCTAATAAAACGAATAACTTTTAAAAAAAATTTACTATACAAAACTCTATGCGCACCTTATGCAAAACACTATGCGTAATAAAATATAATATATTCTAATTATTGTCTAATAAAATGAATAACTTTATAAAAGTATTCATTTTTTATATAAAAAAATTTTACTATTAGCCTAATAAAACGAATAACTTTATAAAAGTATTTTGTTTTATATAAAAAACTTTTTTGTTTTATTACATTAATAATACTAATAAAACAAAACTTCATCATCATTATTATTATTCACATTATTAATCGACTGTGTCGTTCCTGTGAAAAGAGGGCTTTCCAATAAAGATTTCTCCTTATTATTGGCGCATTTGATTAGGTGACTAAACCTCTCCTCGCGTAACTTACAGACATCGTTAATAATGTAAATAATAATATTAATAACTTCGCTATCTCAATTATAAAATATCAACAATAATTGAATCAATTAACGTGAGATACTATGCAATAATTATCAAGCAATAATTAAACAAAAGCGAGTGACTTTTCACGTAAGCATCAATAATCAATATCGTGTCTTTCTACTATGCAATCACGCGTGATTTCATACTTTTAACACCGTGTTTTTAAACAGCTTAACAGTAAAACTTCCTAGTTATTTTCATAAAAAAATATTTTTGTCGTTTTCTCAATCCGGCGATAATAATTACATTAGGGATCCACTAATGATTGTGTTGTCGTCATTTAATATTCCCTGCTTAAAACGAATATTTCCGGCCAATCGAATATTATATAACAACTTGCATATACTTTTGTAAAATTTATAAATATTATCCACAACTATAACATTATATTAAATTTATTTCATAATATTCAAAAATAATATTTATATAAAATATATTTTTATTCATAAAAATTGAGATTTTATATATATATAAATACATGTGAACAGTATGTTAACGATTTTTATATGATAACATACGATAATTCTTGATTTTATCGATAGCACGTGTTGTAGTGGAGTAGTTGGTGATTCGGATTCCATCTATCCATTCCTGTCCCAATGGCCCTTGGTATGAATGAGTGTAACTTAAGTGTAGACAAGTTATTTGTCACCTAAACTTATTTTCAAAAATTCAAAGTGTACAAACAAACTAACTTTCGTCGGACTAGCCTTAGGAAATTTGTGGAGCAGTTGGACATATTTACTAGAAGTATGTGGTTTTGATAGCTAGACTAGGAAATTTGTGGAGCAAATATTTATTCGTTTCTTATATGTATAAACTAATCTCTTTTCATTCAACGTAATCAAAATATCTGCACTTTCCATTCTGATACTCAATTATATTGAACATTCCATTATATAACATTTTTATAGTAAATATATACACACACATATATCTATATTGTGACAACACGACACACTATAATACACAAAAAAACAATTAATATGTGACTATGAAGAAATGCACCATTAAATACTAAGATATAAAGTACATCACAATAAATCCTAGACTTATTATAAAAAGAATTCGTGCAACATACCTACATATAAAGGACTTCCAAACTCATTAAACACTTATAATCTCAATGTCCACATGATAGAAGAAGAGGAGAATCAATTTTGCTTTTGATCGGGTACTTCAGTCACTCAATTCGATCAGGCAAAAGTTGAAAATGTGAAAAGAGAAAGTAAAGGTTAGTTAATATATAAATCGTATTTTTAGTCATATACGGTATTAAATTAGTTTTTTTAACAAGTTAACCGTAACTAATATGGTCAAAGTGTATAAACCCATTAGGGTCCTACCGTATTACCGTTCGGGTAGGGTTTTTCGACTAATTTCTGTCAAAAACTAAATTTGCGGGCTACATTGTGTAAAAATTAAGTACTAGATGTAACGGATGTGTAAGCCTAATTAGTTTAGGGGCCGAATTGTTAGAAGGGTGGAACTTGGTGTAATAGTTTGCCATTTTTATTAATAAATAATATAGAAAACTAACTTTTTGTGCATAATTTTTGTATACAATTTATGTTGTTGTGCCAATTAATTACGGCAAGAAAAAAGAAATTTTCTTTGTTTAGAGCTTCATAAACATCAACCCAAAATTGATTGTTCATTAACCAAAAGTCATGGTTTGACCTTTGAACATTTAGTTTTTATATATTTTTTTAGATATATTATCTACTAATAATTTTTAATAAGCACTCTCTCCATTCTTAAAAAATAAATAACGTATAATTAATTTACATATATATTAAGAAAAATAAAAGTAAAGAATTAAATGACTTAGTTACCCTTCACTTTATGTACTTTATTTCATCATTTTGAGGACACAAAAAATTGTATCTTTAGTCATCATGTTAGATGGAGGGAGTATAATATAAGAATATTTTTAAATATTTTTTCTTTTTCTATATATATATATATATATATATATATATATACACAGTAGTAGTGATTAAAAAAAAATAAAAATTCATGTATATAGTCTGTAATACAATAGGCAAGTCTCGTATTGCAATGCAAGTCTTCTACAACGAGTAATAATACATGTGTTTAAGAAAATTATATTTTTAAATCATGACACTTGATTGCGATAGAAAAGTAGTATTTTTAAATTTTGACAGTCAACTATTGTAATGAATGGTAGATGCATGGTAATATTATGGAAATAATATTAATGTTTGACCATTAAATTTGAGCATGTTATTCTACCCCACTCAACAACTTGACAACTATCAGTACAGTGACATTTTTGAGTATGTTCAACAGAATCAATATTACAAACACGCAAGTAATACTTACTATTGTAATAGGAGCGAGCTAGTAGCGTATAAAGGTCCGTATGGGACATGCATGCAATTAAATTCAGCATTTAAATGGTATTCCGGCCCGTTAATCCCTTATATATATATATATATATATATATATATATATATATATATATATATATATAGAGAGAGAGAGAGAGAGAGAGAGAGAGAGAGAGAGGGAAGCGGAAAATAGCAAAATTTGCACCACCTTAATTACTATAGTTTATTATTTTTGAGAGTGATTAGCATGAAATTAATTTTAATGAATTGATCAATACAATATTGATACACAGATAAAATATTATCTCTTTGTCTGCGTGTCATGAAATTAACTTCGTAATAACGATAATCGGATTCATCATTTTCATCTCTCTCTCTCTTTCTGTCGATCTCGTGGGGCAGCTAGGTTCCAGGCCAAAATAGTTAACTTCCCATGTGCTCCTCCGAAGCTTTCAAACATTTAAAGCCAGATTATGATGGGCTCCAACCAAGCTCCCATATCATTTTCACTTCTTTTTAATTTATCTATCTTTTCTTCTTTTACATTTCAAATGGGATATTTGTTTTATGATGAAAAACTTAATAATAAAATGATTACCTTTAATGAGAAGTAGTTAAACAAGGTGGAAAGTAAGTACTATATTAAAATTTAAAAGACATGTTATTGTTCTTTTTAAATAAAAATCTTATTTTGAGGTAGAAACTATTATACAATATTAGTTCTGAAGTCGTTTGAATTTCTGATTTCTTGTTCACGGATAAAGAGTTGCTGAGTTGTGAGTTGTGTCATTACACACAATGGCGAAGTCTAATATGTGACGCCTCTAAAATAAGTATACATCACTCATTCTCGAGCTTATTAAATATACTGCATGTAAATAACTACAATTTTATTATTACAACATATATAAAACTGTGAGTTTAAATACGATATTGACATCTGTATAATATTCACACGCAAATAAATTCCCATCATAATTATTGATACATTATTTTACAAAAATAGTGAGGACTACTAAACAACTCTCTCTGTAACCTTTATTCCATAATTGACTAAGACTCGCTACATTCTCGCCTCCCGAGAAGAAAAATAGAACAAAAAAAAAAGGGTGAATCAATTAAATTTCAAAGAATATTATTACGACTAAGATAATATATAACAAATTATCGTTAGTCTTCAATGAGGAAAAATCTGAGAGAGAATACATTAAACAACAAGTTTTATATTAATATTCGCAATGAAAAATAATAATTCATAAAAGAGTTACGTAGAGGATGAAATCTACTAATATCTATGAATTTAACGAAATTCATCATCATTATTTTATCCTCCTCGTAACATCAATCAATATATATCTCAAATCAAATATTCATCTTTGCACTACAGCCAAAAGATATTCATCCATCGGGCCATGTTCATCTCAACACTGCTCATCTTCACACTACGGCCAAAGATATTTATCAAGAATCATTCATCTTTGCACTACGAAGCCAAAGATATTCAAAATATCATCATTTAAGACTTGAGGATGATGAAAAATATTTTAAAGAAACGAATCCAAAGAAACAAAAGAACAAATATTACGAATTTCAGATTTTAGCTATTTCATGTCCAAAAATACCTCATAAATAATCATAGTGGTGTAAAATTCAAGAATGATCAAAACATGGATACAATCAAAGCTAGTATCCACAATAGGTATTTTGGACCTAAAAGAAAATTTTATTTTTCCGTGAATAAAGGTCGTATTCATGAATAAAGGTCGATATATCGTGAATAGTCAGATCACGTGAATAATAACTCCCAAGACAAAAAGTTCTAAATTTGATTAAAAGTCCGTATCAATACTTCTAAGATAATGATATTGAAAGAAATAATATCATTTAAAAAAAATAATAATATCCTTTACCTCGAAAGACAGTATTTCTAGTTGAAACACTGGATATAAACTATGACTTGAACTTGCACCGTATAGCAACACTCAAAATATACTCACAAGAATGCACTTGATATATAGAGAGAGAAATAGAGAGAAAACTTCAGTTTCTGGTGTGATTTTAATTCTAACCTAAACACCCTATTTATAAAAATTGCTTAGAACACCAAAAAGCGAGAAAAATTGAATATAATATTAATATAATTATACAAATTTTCCTTAGCCCACCTTTTGGTCAAAAACACAGTCACACATGTTAATGATGTCCAAAAAAATACAAAAAACGTTTTTCTAACAAAAATAATTTAAACTCCAAAAATCAATTCACACCCGATATACCAAAACTTCAATAATTCACAATAAATAGCTCTTTTATCGAAAATTCGAATCTCGCTATTTTTATAGGAAATTCAATTCTCTACAACTTTGCGTAAGAAAATTTTTCAAATTCAAAATGTAAATTGACCGAAATTCACAACGGACGATTTTACAAAGCTATAATCAAATTTCTATCAATAATTGTGTCCACCAACACACAAAACATGTGTTAAACCTTTAATGCCACAAAAATACTCTTCCTCCTCATATACTCATATATCCCACATTCATTGTAAAAATAATATATTTAAAAAAATTATTTTATCAAAAAAAGATAAAATATTAATTTTCAACAATTGTCACATTAAAATTTTCCTCCATCTATATCCTCATAAAATCAATATTTTTCTCATCATATATATCAATAATTAATTATTCATAAATAATATTACATAATCACATTATTGACAATCAGGCAGTTTCCAGGAAAGAGAGGGCTTTCCAATAAAGATTTCTCCTTACTGGCGCGCAATTAGGTGACCAAACCTCTCCTTAGACAGAACTTTCTAGACATTGCCAATAATGTTTTCTAATAATATTATTCAGATAATATGAATTATTGCTCCGATAATGAAAAATATAGTGTAGTGATAATTATTGAAACAACAGTAATAGAAAATATCAATGCATCAATTATTGAATCAATAAAATAAAATATCGAATAAGAATTATCAGTAACAATTATCGAGTAGTGGCCTTCTTACGTAGAATCAATAATTGGTGCAATACTGCAGTGTTACATCGTGTGACGCCCCCAAAATAGGTCCATTCCACCCAACCCATTCTCGAGTCGCCAAATACACGGTAATAAATAACTACAACTTTATTAATACATTTATCGTGCAAAAAATACGACAACATATATATATTGTGAGTTTAAATACAATTATTGTCTTTTAGACAATATACATACCCAAATAAATCCCCATCATAATTATTGATACATCATTTTACAAAATGGTGAGGACTACTAAACAACTCTCCCTAGAACTTTCATTCCATACCCCCACTCGTACTCGCTTATATTCTCGCCTCCCGAGAAGAAAAAATGGAACAAAAAGGAAAAGGGTGAGCTCACTAGCCCAAGAAAAGAATATTATGACTAAGATAATATACAACAAAATTATCGTTAGTCTTCAACAGGAAAAATCTAATAGAATACAATAGACCACAAGTTTTAAATCAATATTCATAATGAAATAATAATTCATTAGAAGAGTTAAGTAGAAATGCAAACTACTATCTTCTATGTATGAATTTTAAAGTTCATCGCCTATTTTATCCCCGTAACATCAATCAATATATATCCGGGATCAAATATTCATCCTCGCACTACGTGCCAAGGACATTCACCACCGGTCATGTTCATCTAAACACTGCTCATCTTTTTTTGCTACGGGCCAAAGATATTCATCAGAAATCATTCATCTTTGCACTACGGGCCAAAGATATTCATCAGAAATCATTCATCTTTGCACTACAGGCCAAAGATATTCATCTTTGCACTACAGGCCAAAGATATTCAACAATATCATCATCATTTAAGGCCAGAGGATGATGAAAAATATTTTTAAAAAACGAATCCAAAGAAACAAAATGACAAGGATTAAGGATTAAGGATTCGTACTTTGTTTTATCCACGTCCAAAATACCTCAAAAATAATCATAGTGGTGTAAAATTCAAGAATGATCAAAACATGGATACAATCAAAGTTTAGTATTCACAATAGATATTTTGGACAAAAAGAAGAAATTTCATTTTTCAGGTGAATAAGGTCAGATTCGTGAATAGTCTTCAGATATCGTGAATAAAGGTCGTATACGTGAATAGTAACTCAAACACCAAAAGATGAAATTTCACAAAAAACATCTTCACGCTTTGAATAAGATTTCGTGAATAAGAATCGTGAATAAGAATCATGAATAAGTAACTCGTGAATAAGAACTCATGAATAAGAACCCGACACCGAAAAAGTTCCAAATTTGATAAAAGTTCCAACCAATATTTCAAAGATAATGATATTGAAGAAATAATATCATTTGAGAAGAAAATAACATCCCTTACCTCGAAAGACAAGATCTTTCTAATTGAAACACCTGATATAAAGCATGACTTGAACTTTCACCGATATAGCAATACTCAAAGTATACTCAAAATACTCACAAGAATACGCCGATAATATAGAGAGAAAACTTCGCTTTCGTGTGATTTTCAATTCTAACCTAAGACCTATTTATAGAAATTGCTAGAACACCAAAGTTAAAAATTTAATATAATAATAATATATATATAAAATTTTACGCCCACTCTTTGAATTCTGAAAATCTGAATTCAAACCACATGCTAGACCCACTAATAACAAAAAAAAAACGTTTTTATATTTTAAACTTCCAAAAATCAATTATTTTGAGTTTCGAACTTCAATAATTCATAATAAATAGCCCTTTTGTCGAAAAATTCGAATTTTATGAGTTTTATAGGAAATTCAATTCTCTACAACTTTGCGTAAGAAAGTTTTTCCAAATTCCAAACAAAATTGACCGAAATCCACAAACGGGTGATTTTAGAGGGCTATAATCAAATTTCAAATAATAAATGGGGTCCACATTTAGCATGTTTAACATGTTTTAAACATTTATTGCAACAAAAATACTCTTCCTCCTCTCAGATACTCATATATCCCACATTCGTTGTAAAAATATCACCATTATTATATTATTAAAATATAATATTATATATATTTAAATGAATTATTTTATCGTAAAAAGATAAAATTTCAATTTTCAACAATTGTCACATTAAAAATTTTCTCCATCTATATCCACATAAAATCAATATTTTTCTCATCATATGAATCAATAATTAATTATTCACAAATAATATTACGTAATCACAATATCGACAACCAGTGCAGCCTCCGGAAAGAGGGGCTTTCCAATAAGAATTTCTCCTCATCTTGGTAGCAATTAGGTGACCAAACCTCTCCTTAGATGTAACTTTCTAGACATTGCCAATAATGTTATCTAATAATATTATTCGAGATAATATGAATTATTGCTTTCGATAATGAAAAATACCGTAATGAATGACAATTATCAAACAACAAAGAATATAAAATATCAATGCAAAGAATTATTGAATCAATAAAATAAAATACCGAATAAAGAATTATCAGAACCATTATTGAGTAGTGCCTTCTTATGTAAGAGTCAATAATTGGTGCAATACCGTACTTCTGCAACTAACAACGCCAGACATCGTGTTTTTTAACCAATGGGTATTCCAACAAGATAATTCAGTAATAACTATGCCGTTATTTTTAAACAACTTATTTTTGTCGCTTTTCTTCATCCAATCACTTTCCGTTATGGGGCCCACAAAGATCGCTACTGTCAAATTTAATATTCCACGACCAAACGAATATTCCCCTTGACAATAATGAATATTATATCACCACTGCTTATTTAAAATATTTATGATTTTACCCATAACTAACCACATTAATCAAATCCACCCTTACTATTTCAAAATAATAAATAAAGGAAATTCCTTTTATTTAAAAAATTTCGGTCTTACAACCTCCCTCCTTATGAAATTTCGTCCCTCGAAATCGACGACGACTGGTGTTTTCAAAAGATGAAAATACCTCGCTTTCATTTTCATTTCCAACTCTCGTGTCATTTCCTCAATAAAGATGGTTTCTCCACAAAACTTTAACTTGTGGTATAACCTCAGATATAAGACATGTTCTTCCTATCCAAGATCTTGACAGTACTCTCCTCAGACGTTAACTTTTCTTGGCTATCTCATCCGATTCTAACTCAATGACGTGGTTCGGTCGTCCACATATTTACGTAACATCGATACGTGAAAAATGTTATGAACACGCAATCATACTTGGCAATAAAACGAAGTCTATAGGCCACAGCCCTATTCGATCGAGAATTTCAAATGAATTAATAAATCGAAGGTTTGAGTTTTCCTCACCTCACCGATTCTCGCTTTTGAAATAACAACTTCTTGCACCTCCTTCTTCAAATTCATCACCTGTGGTGTAGCTTAATAAATTTTAACTTTATCGATTAAAGTCGATTATACTCGTATATCATCACGCCGGTACCTGAGTTTTCATCTCCATCTCTATTATTTGTAAATTATATGAAATGAGTCTTTGACAATATCGTACTCGTATCAGATACAATCTTCTACTCAACATGTCACCTACCACGCTCGCTTTTCCAGATGGCATGGTCGAACACGTCTTTGAAATGAGTCTCCTCTCGAGTTCTTCAAGCTCTTCCCACATTCTTTTCGCTCCCATTCAATTTTGTATCTCTACGAGTCACCGCGTTAATGGAATAACGATTCGAGAATATCCTTCAATGAATCTCCGATAATAACCAATTAAGTCTAGAAAGCTACGATTTTGATTACCAACTTAGGTTGCTTCTCAACCGTGACTCACATCCCAATCTTGGATAAAGACGTTACAATGAAACCTATCGCTTACTATCGCATCGAATATGGTGTCCCCCTACGAGATCCGGCTTCTGCATTCCACAAAGGAAGTCACCAGATAGAGGCTCTCAGATCAACTTCTACGCTTCGGTTTTAACTCCTAAAGTTCAATAGAGAGCCATTCGATATGAGATTTTAGAAATGGGTTTTGTCTTTGGATTCAAAGTCGATACAAATTCAATATCACACTGGGAGTAGGCCAAGAAATTCTTCAGAAATACGTCCAAAATTTACTAACAATGTAAATATCATTCAAATCGATATATTTTGTTTAAGTCCATGACATGGCTAAGAAAGCTTGACATCCGCTTTTCAATAAACGAATGACTTTATGGCTTGATATGAAAGAGTTTGACTTCAATGGTTTGGTTACTTGAATTCAAATAACAGGTTACTTAGGAATATGAAAACTAACAACCTTATGAAAGCAATCAATTTTGGCATGATGAGTAGTTAACCTTAAAATCACATCAAAAACAAATATCTCTATAGAAATAAGGTTAACATGTAATGTGATAGTGCCAACCTGAATCAAGCAAGATTTCTAAACAACGGATGTAATAAAAGTTTCTCTTAACTAGAGTCTCCACAGATAGGTCAAAGTCTAATTTCTCCAGAGTCAAATTCAAACGTTGAAATAAGCAAGCAAAGAGATAAAAGAATGGGTAGAATCCCAGATTCAAGAAGGTATAAACTTCGCAGAATTTATAATTAACTAACCTGTGCTAAACTCGTTCGGGTTCTCGCATTTTGACCGTCACGACAAACGCTTCTTCTAGAAACCGCTGACTTTGACTTTTCTAGACATCCTTTTGAGTCACCATCCCTCACCGGACTTGGTTTCGCTTACCGTATACTCTCGAGCTATATGTCCTTCCTTTCCACAATTATAAAGATACCTTGGAAGGCTTTGAACAGTTTGACCTTATATGTCCCTCCTCTCCGTGATCTCAGTAGATTTAACCGGCGATTGTTCTCTTCCCTAGAATTTGTTGTTGCGGTCTTGATGTTCTTCGACGCGTCTTCCGTCATCGTTAAATCTTCTCTTTTTAGATTGACATCTCTTTCCATAATATCAACGCGTCGTCATGGCTTTTACCCATGATCACTCATTCTCACTCGCTCGCTTATTTCTTCTTTCAAATTTCGATTCCAAATTTTATCATCTTATACTCGCCAAAGAGTGCTTCATTCAAGATCACATATCGGGTAACACAAGTTGAATCGTTGCATCCTTTTGCTCCACGACAAACCGCAATTCTTCAAATTGTTCTTCTAACTCATAAATACGATTTTGCAATTCTACATTTTGATCATAAAATACCTCTAATAAACTTTCCTCGTGTACCTTTCTTCTTCTTCTTCTTCTTCCTCACTCTCGATGTTACCTCTGCGACTATCTCTAAAAAGTAACTATCAATTCTTCACTCACCACACGGATATCTCTAATTCCTTCTTCGACTCGACATCACATTATCCCGGTCATGGATTAGAGGTGTCTCCATGATCTCATTCACCCAATCGTTAATATTCTCACGACATTCTCAAATCATCGCCATAAAACAAGGGTTAATTAAGAAAATCAATATATCACATAATATCCCTATATAATCGACCAACTATCAAATAAGCTTAGGTAGGACACACTAATGAAGGATTTACTCGCCTCTCCCTCCTAGTTCTATTCCCCGATCTCCGCCAGAGATCATATCCTAAGCTCGATACCAACCGTGACGCCCCAAAATAGGTCCATTCCACCCAACCCATTCTCGAAATCGCCAAATACATGGTACGTAAATAACTACAACTTTATTAATACATTTATCGTGCAAAATATTTACAACATATATAATTTGTGAGTTTAAATACAATTATTGTCTTCTGACAATATACATACCCAAATAAATCCCCATCATAATTATTGATACATCATTTTACAAAAATGGTGAGACTACTAAACAACTCTCCTAGAACTTTCATTCCATACCCCACTGCATCTTTCGCTATATTCTCGCCTCCCCGAGAAGAAAAATGGAACAAAAAGGAAAAGGGTGAATTCGACTAAATTTCAAAGAAAGAATATTATGACTAAGATAATATACAACAAAATTATCGTTAGTCTTCAACAGGAAAAATCTAATAGAATACAATAGACCACAAGTTTTAAATCAATATTCGCAATGAAATAATAATTCATTAGAAGAGTTAAGAGAAATGCAAACTACTATCTTCTATGTATGAATTTTAAAGTTCATCGCCTATTTTTATCCTCGTAACATCAATCAATATATATCTGGATCAAATATTCATCCTCAAGACTACGTGCCAAGACATTCACCACCGTCATGTTCATCTAAACACTGCTCATCTTTTGCACTACGGGCCAAAGATATTCATCGAAATCATTCATCTTTGCACTACGGCCAAAGATATTCATCGAAATCATTCATCTTTGCTACGTGCCAAAGATATTCATCATAAATCATTCATCTTTGCACTACGTGCCAAAGATATTCAACAATATCATCATTTAAGACCGAGGATGATGAAAAATATTTTTAAAAAACGAATCCAAAGGAAACAAAATGACAAGGATTAAGGATTAAGGATTCAGTGACTTTGTTTTATCCACGTCCAAAAATACCTCAAAAATAATCATAGTGGTGTAAAATTCAAGAATGATCAAAACATGGATACAATCAAAGCTAGTATTCACAATAGATATTTTGGACAAAAAGAAGAAATTTCATTTTTCTATTGAATAAAGTCTTATTCGTGAATAATAGTCAGATATCGTGAATAATAAGGTCGATACGTGAATAAGTAAATCTCGACACCAAAAGATAGAAATTTCACAAAAACATCTTCACGCTTTGTGAATAGTACTTTCGTGAATAAGAATCTTGAATAAGAATCATGAATAAGAACTCGTGAATAAGAACTCATGAATAAGTAACCCCGACAACCTAAAAAAGTTCCAAATTTGATAAAAAGTTCCAACCAATATTTCAAAGATAATGATATTGAAGAAATAATATCATTTGAGAAGAAAATAACATCCCTTACCTCGAAGGCACAAGATTTAAATGAAACATCGGATATAAAGCTATGACTTGAACTTTCACCGTATAAAGAATACTCAAAGTATACTCAAAATACTCACAAGAATACGCCGATAATATAGAGAGAGAAAACTTCAGTTCACGGTGTGATTTTCAATTCTAACCCAAGACTATTTATAGGAAATTGCTTGTAACACCAAAAGCAGTAAAATTTAATATAATAATAATATATATATATATAATTCTTACGCCCACTCTTTGAATTCTGAAAATCTGAATTCAAACCACATGCTAGACCCACTAATAACAAAAAAACGCTTTTTATATTTTTTAAACTTCCAAAATCAATTATTTCTAGTTTCGTAACTTCAATAATTCATAATAAATAGCCCTTTTGTCGAAAAATTCAATTTTGCGAGTTTTTATAGGAAATTCAATTCTCTACAACTTTGCAGTAAGAAAGTTTTCCAAATTCCAAACAAAATTGACCGAAATCCACAAACGGGTGATTTTAGAGGCTATAATCAAATTTCACCAATAAATGGGGTCCAATTTACATGTTTAACATGTTTTAAACATTTATTGCAACAAAAATACTTTTCTCCTCAGATACTCATATATCCCACATTCGTTGTAAAAATATCACCATTATTATATTATTAAAATATAATATTATATATATTTAAATGAATTATTTTATCGTAAAAAGATAAAATTTCAATTTTCAACAATTGTCACATTAAAATTTTCTCCATCTATATCCACATAAAATCAATATTTTTCTCATCATATGAATCAATAATTAATTATTCACAAATAATATTACGTAATCACAATATTGACAACCGTGCGCCTCCTGTGAAAGGGGGCTTTCCAATAAGAATTTCTCCTCATCTTGCCGCGCAATTAGGTGACCAAACCTCTCCTTAGATGTAACTTTCTAGACATTGCCAATAATGTTATCTAATAATATTATTCAGATAATATGAATTATTGCTTCGATAATGAAAAATACCGTAATGACAATTATCAAACAACAAAGAATATAAAATATCAATGCAAAGAATTATTGAATCAATAAAATAAAATACCGAATAAAGAATTATCGTAACCATTATTGAGTAAAGGCCTTCTTATGTAAGAGTCAATAATTGGTGCAATACCGCATATCATCACAAACAACGCCAGATTCATCGTGTTTTAACCACCGGGTATTCCAACAAAGATTAATTAAGAATAACTATGCCGTTATTTTTAAACAACTTATTTTTGTCATTTTCTTCATCCAATCACTTTCCGTTATGGGGCCCATAAAAGATCTACTATATTGCATTTAATATTCCCTCGACAGCATTTAATATTCCACGACCAAACGAATATTCCCCGACAATAATGAATATTATATCACCACTTGCTTATTTAAAATATTTATGCATTTTTTACCCATAACTAACCACATTAATCAAATCCACCCTTACTATTTCAAAATAATAAATAAAAGAAATTCCTTTTATTTAAAAAATTTGGTCTTACATATCGGTCAACAACGCGTAGACATCGTGTTTTAACCCACCGGTATTCCAACAAGATTAACCAGTAATAACAACTTATTCTTGTCGCTTTCTTCCTCCAATCGCTTTCAGATTATGGGGCCCATACATAGGGTACATACTGCTTGGTCATTTAATATTCTCGAGAAAGATTTAATATTCCACGACCAAACGAATATTCTCCGACAACAATGAATATTTTATAACTACTTACTTATTTGAAATATTTGCGCATTTTACTAATAACTAACCACATTAATCAAATCAACCCTTACTATTTCAAAATGATAATTAGAGAAAATTTCATTTTATTAAAAAAAAATTCGGGGTCTTACAACATACAAAGTTATATGGTCAATTGACTCTACTGGAAAAAAATTATTTTATACTGTAAGGTACATTTTAAAATTTTTAAGTATTATATATAAATTGACCGTACTAAAATTTTATAATTTTTTTGGGTCAAATTAAAAATTTATAATTTCGTCAATCAAATTTTAAGCACATATGACTCATATCCTCTCAATATATGTATATATCTCTCTCTATAATATTTTAAACTAAATAATAATCTAATTTATATTATTTTAAAAATAAATAATGAATTACTTACTTAAAAAACTCTATTATGAGTCAATATAGTGTATATATATATATATACCATATATTATTACTTATTATATTGTCATTGTAATATAGTATATATATATATATATATATATGTGTGTGTGTGTGTGTGACCCGAAAGTACAAAAATATTAAAAAAAAATTGATTCGGGGCAACGAACCCCCGCCAAATTATTTATAGCTTAGTAATAATTTTAATCTCACTAAAAAATATTTCTGACTTGGCGACTGATTACACAATAAATGAAGAAATGGAAAAGCCTTCTACGGTTCTACCATTAGGCAAGCTATCGCCTTTAGTCTTTAAATTTTAGTATTTGAACATCAAATATTTTGGTTAAGTACTTGGGCACATAAGAAATATTTGATTTTCCTTTTTCATCTTTTAAAAGAAAGTATTTTTTTTTTAGATGTGTATGTATGAATTTCTTAAGAGCATTCAACTAATTTCACAAGCACACATTGCCCCTACTAGTTTCGTGCACTTGGCAATTTTAAGTATATTTATGAAATTAAGATTTTAATGTTTTTATTTCAATACAAAAAAATATCTTTGCATGTTGAACAATGTCACCTACAGTTTACTCAGATGGATTATATGACCTAATTTTGTTTGACTGTTATGATCTACAAAATATGAAACGAAGATCACGTGCTGATCATCCCATTACTGCTGACGCAATTGCTCAAGACAGTAATGTAAATTGCACTCTGTCAAAAAATTAGTAAACATGTTGACAAATTTCTTTATCTTAAAATTTGGCAGTTATAGTTTTTTGGTTATAGCGATGGCAGATGTAGCTGTTATAGCGTCTTCGCAGGATATGCCCCTTGATTTTGTTCCTTTGGTTATTTTATAATAATCACAATTTAACAAAAAAAAAAACATTAAATATATTCTAGAACTATATAATAATTTTTTTATAGATATGTTGATATCTAGAATATATTTATATCTTATATCTTAAATTTTATATTATATATTATATATTATATATTATATAATTAAATATATGTTCATCACTTTTTCAAACGTGTGCCACTAAATGTGTAGTGTGAACGAGGAAAAGGACCGAATAAGATACTTGTTGCTTTTACGTCAAGGAAATTAAAAGAAATTGTTTTAGGCGTTGCTTAATAAAATTAAATATATAAGAAAATATGAATGAGCTAAATGGAATAGAAGTTATAAATATAAAATAAAATAATTTGGTTGATAATAATCTATCTAAAATATTTAAATACATATATTTCTTTATTTAACCTTTTGAGTTGTTATGAACAAAATTATTATGTAATTATAAATAAATAATATTATCTAATAATAATTAAATACAAATTTTTGAATAATTTTTGATGGAGTATACATTTAGTAATATAATTTTAGGAATAAAATACTAAAAATATTAATAACATTTTATCTGTCCACAAAGTCAAAATAAAATATTATAACAACATTTATTAAATTGATTACCAATTTATTAAAGAAAAATCAAAAACAATTTATACATAACACAAAATTTGTTTTCAATAGTAATTCTTAACCATTCAATCATAATTTTTTGAATTTATCGTTCATATATATTCAAATTCAGATGCATTCGAGTTTAAAAATTATAAAATAAGCATTTTAAATTAATTATTCGATCAGATTTAAATCCATTCAAAATCATTGAGAAGTAATCAAATAGCCCTTTAGTCTAGTTTAAATGCATTCGGCTGGTTTGTTAATCTAACTCATAACTATGGAGACGATTCTGCATCGTCATCGTAGTAGAATATAAAATTGTCATCATAAAGATAATACGATGACGCATTTACTTTTTATGTTATACTACGACGTTTCAACCGTTAATAATAAAAAGTTAGTTAACAAAACAAAACAGATTTTTCATATATATATATATATATATGTACATATATGTTTATAAAGACACTACAAGAAATTACACAAAAAATAACGCTAAAATTTGTCATGAAATTCATTTTTCGTTATTAAAATATTTTGGTAGCGAGTGTTAATCGTCACAGAAATCGTATCAGTGGTAAAAGGTTTATTTGACAATATTTGATGTTGTCACTAAATATTTTAACTTATAGTGACGATCTACATGATCATTGTCACTATAATTAATTAATTACACAATTGTGACAAAATTTTATACGTGACAACAAAATCGTTATAAAATATATAATTTCTTGTAACGAGAGTCTCACTCTTTCGATCTATTAATTTTTTTTGTTCTCTTAAATTATAAAAGTCAATAAGTTGCATATATATGATAAACTTTTAGCGCACACACAGATACATATATACATATATATATATATATATATATATATATATATATATATGTGTGTGTGTGTATATTTTTAATTGAAGTTTAATATTAAAAAGTTCAAATATAAAATTATTGATGAAATATTTCAACTGAACTGACAGGGTTCAATTTAGTTTATTTGTTGTCAGAGGCGGAACCCAGGGGGCTTCTACCAGGAAGTAGCAAAGACTCTCAGATGCAATGAAAATTGTTTCAACAAAAAGAAAAAGAAAGAAAAAAAAAACTTACCAAACTACAAGTCAAGTCATCAATACTGATTAGTGGCCTTTTTCCATATAAATTGCAAACCATAACCTTTAGCAATTTGTAAAGTCTCTATTTCTTAGAAAATCAAAGCCTTTAGTGGTTCTCCTAACATTCAATTCTCGGGGAAGACTTGCATATTTCATTCAATTTACATATATTTTATATTTTTTCTCGTAATTTTTTTATAGGTCCTACATCTCAATGCGAAGTGAGTGAAACGTAAATTTGAATTGTCTAAATAATGACAAAATGTTTGCAAATAAAAAATCATAAAGAGGCGATTTTGTTTTGTTCAATATAAAATTATTATGAACTTTTTAAAATCAAATTAAGATATTTTTTAAACTCTAAATTAATATAATTTTTTAATTTTAAAAATTCTCGATTTATATGCTCTCAATAGTCAAAATCAATTAAAAGTCACAGAAAACACAATTTCTTTCTTATTTGATGCATTAGAAACTTCAAATTAGCTTTTAATTTAATTAATGGGTGATATAATAAGCATCTCAATTTTTTAAATGCATTCTTCTCCTAAAAACTCCAAATTAACCTTTAGTTAATATGTAATCAAGAAATCTTTGTAAAACAATTCAATCAAATATGCTCATTTCTATATTCCCACAATTTTTACACATTGAATTATTATATTTTTTTCCAACAATTGAAAGCGAGCAAAATTTGAGACGCTTTTCAAACTATGCAGACTCAAGATGATGATAATGCTTCTTCCTCCTCTTAGTCATACAACCGAAAAGAAAACACTTCAAACGTCCAATAAATAAAAATTTTTATCACGATGTATTTTGACTTTCTATAAAAATCTTCCTTGATGCTTTTTTCCAGCTTATCTGGGAGAGAGCAACTTAATCGGCTGGCAAGGCTTAAATACGTCTTTCTCTGGTGGGCCAGCTAACTTCCAGACAGAGTACCATGAGTTGGTCATGTATACCAACCACAATGGAATATTAAAGCATTAATTAATTCCAAGTTGCTGTGCAGTCTTAATTAATTATTTTTCTGGTGAGAATATATATATAAACATCATAAAAAATTACTATAAACTTAAAAGTATAAGAGTCTTATTTGTTTTATGATAGTATAAAGTTAGGGAACTGATATTTTAATATAGTACTACTCTCTCATATATCAAAAAAACATGTGAATATAGTACTGTATACTTTCTTAAAATTATCATTATAATTCTATTACAATGTCATCACTATTAAAGTATATACAAAATAAATTAAGTGATAAAATATGTAACAAAACTATTATCTTATTATTTATAAATTTTATTAATGGAACTCTTTATATATATATATATATATATATATATATATATATAAAAGCATCTTTTATTATTATAAAAGGGGAGAGAAAATTTTAACTGCTTCATCTTTGAAGATGTGCCAGTGTTATTTATTTTTATATTTAATTTTACTCTCTCTCTCTCACTAATAATTTATTTTTCTTTAATTTTTTTTTTACTCTAGTGAATTTCATATAAAACTCATACAAAATAAAATGTATACCACTTTCATTATATATATTTTAAAAAATGAAAAAGAGAGAAACCACACTTACATTACATGTGGCCTGTGGGTGGTAATGTGTTTAGTGGAAGGCCCATATTTGTAGGAACAAAACAATATCCTAATTATCCAGTTTGTCCAGGACCCGAACTAAACTAACGCCGAGTGAATAGAACTTCTGTAGTAGTACAGATCCATTCCCGCACCGCCACGTACTCCCATGTCACTGGTTGAAAAGTTACTACTGGAGTAGTGGTTATTTTCTTTCTCTCTCGGTAATTGGCAGTGCGTAGTTTTCTCTGGTCAGGAACAGACAGGTGTCGGTCATTTAGAACAGGACACCTTTTTTGACGTTGTAACCGTCAGTCAGTCACCTAAACTAAAACGTCTTCGTGGGTAAGCGTCGTGTTCGAAATACTGCAGTATAAACTTAACTTGGGCTTTGACACCTTCAATGTCCCCATCCCACCCATCTCTCTTCCTCCGTCTTTAACGCCGTTCCCAATCTTGGCTCTCCTCCTGCCACGTAACCCTCATCCTCCCTTCATCCTTATCGCCGTCACGTCTTTTGGTTAAGGATTGTTTGGTACAAAATACTTGTGCTAGTGTTGGTAGTATCTCACTTTAAAAACATAGAATAAATACTCCTTTCCTTTGTTTCAAATTTATAACATCATATTAATTAAATTAGATAAACTTAAAATATACTACATGATTCATTCGTTCAACAAATTTTATAATCATTACCACCTTTTACATAATTTACAATGAGTGGTGCTAGAGACACAAACTATTTTATAAACATTTTACAAACTGCTGATGTGGCATACTCTACGTCAACCTATTGATCAACAAATTGTTTAATGTAGTCTTCGATCCATGATAAACTCAATGATGCGAGTATGCCACATCAAAGAATTTGTAAAATATTCAGTAAAATAAATAAGGTTTCTAAAGATTATTCATTTACAATATGTCTCATCTCATTCACATTAATTGTATAAGTAAACCATAAATCATTAATTCTGAATAAACTCACAAATTAATAACAAGAATATAAATTCATTAATAATGATAAATTAAAAGAATTAATATATGTGATATGATATTACCGGATAAATATAATGATAAATTTTATTAATTATTTTAAAAATAAATAAAAATTACCCAATGCATCTATATATTCAACTTAAAAGTCAAAATATTGTTTTCTTTTTAATACTTAACAATAATTATTGATACACTATGTTATGTTATGTTATAAACTCAAAATATATTTTAAAATTTACTAAACAAAAATAAATAATGGAGTAAATCAATTAAGGGTAGGTACCGTAAAATATACTCCATGGATTCATAAGCCAGCCGAGCTGAAAATCAATAGTAGTAGTTCAAACTTCTAAGGTCCTCCAAACAAACAGTCCTTAAGCCTAAAAAAGAAAATAGTAGAAGAAATGACAAGATAATATCGAACAAAAAGTAGCCAATAGAAGGTTGTACATTTGCCATGTAAGTATTGTGGAGTGTTTTAATCACTGAATTCCAGGGGTACGTAACATGCTTTATTGGGGACACAATTTAAATAGAACTTTATTGCCAAATGTGTCCCTACTTAACTTGTTTAATTGCTACTATCAGATCTGAAGTATCTTTGCCATCATCAGATGGGATGATGATGATGATGGCAGAATTATTATTATACTAATTTATTAGTAATAGTATTATTATTTTAAGTGAAGACTTAGATATACTGATCTACAGCCACGTGATTTTAACAAACTTGTTCGAGTTATAATACATTAACAAATTGTATCAGAAAATTAAATGGGTAATTTCATTAGTATTTAGTAATCTCCTTCAATATTCATATATAATTATTATGTTGGGTAATTATTATAATGGCATCCATGTATATATATATATATATATATATATATATATATATATAGTAAACATGCATGCATTCCTATTTCCTCATTAATTAGGGATTTATTAAAAAGAAATTGTGTTTCACTTTCTTTACTACCGGTACTTCATTATGCTACGTACGTACGTACGTAGTACTTCATATATCAACTAAAAGCATGCAACGTTAAAATTAGTATTTTGTATAGCACTATTTATATTGAAATTAATTCTTTATTATTTACAAATTAATTAATTATCAACTGCATGCATGCATGCTAGATTGATTATAAACATGATGTTGGTAGGTTATTTATATATATTGAAAGAACGTACGTACGTAATTCATAAACCTTAAAATTAATTATGATAGTACGTACGTACATACACTAATCGCTGCTAGAATAACTTTAAAATAGATCATTAATTAACGTGAAAAAGTATTTAATTATATTATTAAATTTGAGTCATGGTTTATGAGAATTAATCACTAAATGAAGTTAGGCTCATGCACTATACTCATACTCATACCAAATTATTGCTATATTATATTGAACCTATCTATCTATCTATCTATCTATCTATATTTGGATTAGCTTTTGGCACAAGTTTGGTGAGTTAAAGCTAACCCCTCAAACAAAAATAGGTCTTCATTAGTTCAACTGTTTCGAACACACACACACATACACAATTAATTAGCGCGTGTGGTCCACTCCACTGTTTTTGTACTAACATCAATTCCCAAATATAGAAAATAAAATTCAAATTAATAAATCCCCACATAAATTATCACAAGAAAATAAATTGAATCTCTCTCTCCCTCCCTCTTTCTTTGTCTTCGTGACCCAACGTTTTTCTCGATCGTGCAAATAATCCGTGTCCGCTAAGATCTGTAAGGGCTCCACGTGGCGACATCTGAATCAACCTGGTAAGAGTGTTGGGTCACTGTGTGGCGTAGAACCGGTCTTTAGGTAGTTTATCCAACCTGCTGTAGCCAGTTACCTTATTGGGCCTCTACCGCTTCGTCCGGTACATGGGTCAATTGGTATAAGAACTGGGGTTTAAGCATTTTTCTTTCGATGGTTTTCACAGGGTTTTTCGCCCTCTCTAAGAATAATTAGAGAGAAATTCGAGGGTAGCGTATGAAACAATGTTTGGTATCTGGGAAAATAAGATAAAAAAAAAAAAAGTATGGGGGATGAGTTTTGAGGTTTTGCGAGTTCTGATTTTTCTGGGATTTCTCCATTGAATTCTCCGATCTTACATTTTCCGGTAATTCCTACCAGAATTTCAGTTTTCCGAGATAAAGATTCCAACATTCCAAGGACAATTGTCGAAAAATCGTTTCTTTGGAGGTTAGAGATGATTAAATTTGTCGGTTTTATTTTCCCAGTCTAAAAACCTGTTTGGCTGGGAAAGAAATCTTAAGACAGGAAAATAAAAGTTGAATTGTATTGTATGGGGGTTGGTGTCAAAGTTTTTCTTCCATTTTCCATCGATTTTAGTGCACCCAAAAGAGCATTTTTAAAATTACTCTTGTTTGATGATATTTTTTCATTTGATTTTTTTTGGTACCCATTTGAATTTTACTTCTGATGGACTCGATCTGAGGGTTTGCGTCTAAATTATGAGAATTGGTATTGTTTTCTTCAAATTTAGTAGTGATTTAGATCCATAATTTCCTTTCTCTTTGTAAATCATTTGATATTTTTCCAGATTGATCTGCCCTTGGGTTTTAGAGATCATCTATGCTTGCTATAAATCTGTCGTGGATTTTAATTATTTCTTTTGTTGTTTGAATCGCTATAGTTTATTCTTAGAATAAGGGTTTTGTGAGGGTTTTTTATTTTGTTTTTCTTTCTTTTTCAACACTTTCCCTTGGCGCTTTTAAATTTGTTTTATTAGTTTCCCCACAACATTTTTTCATGTTTTTTTCTCCCTTTCCTTGAAAACTATATATTTTTTTTAGTTAAAGGGGGGGTTTTAAATTTTAAAGAAGAGACTTTTGGTATTAAACTGCCCTGAATATATATATATATATATATATATATATATATATATATATATATATATATATATCTTGATGAGCAACATAAGATAAGGTGTATTATATTCCTATTACTGTCGTCATCTGTTGAACTTATATATTTTCTTTGCTTTTGATGTATTCCTGCCCTGCAGAAGATTTATCTCCGGTTGAATTGTACATTTCCCATTTCCTTTGTTGAAATTGTACTTGTTTATTTCAAGTGATGTTCGCGTAATTCAGAATTTCAGATATGCAGATCTATAGGAATTGAGTCCCTCCTTTGAGATATTTATAAAGCAACGTATCCAATTTGTAGTATGTTTTATGATGAGAAAATATAGGATAAAATTAAAGTATGTGGATCTTTTAATGATTGTCGTTGAAGGTGTGGCCAACATTCACTTGGATTCTTTAAGGTTTATGGTTGTGCTCGTCATTATTTGGTTTCGTGGTTTTCTTCTATTGGAATATAATATATTTTTATGATTGACAATTGTAAGACTCTATTATCTGATTCTTTTGGAATTCTATGACAAATTACAATTGGATTGGCCGTCATAAGGTTTCAACATCTTGCAGTCATTTACTGTCATTCATTAGGGGTTCAATTTATTCTATTTTATTTAAGTTAGCAAAGTATCTTGCAGGATAATAGCACTTCAAATGGGGCAATTCTTTTCTTGAATAATTTTAGTTTGTGTCTTTGTGCAGTTATATTTTGATTATTTAAATTGACAAAATGCTTAATTCCCCTATTTGCCTGCATTTTGGATGAACGAGAAATGCGTTGTCATGTTCTTGTACCTGTTTAGTTAGGAAACCAAGTAACGGCATTATACTCGGCAAGTAACTACATTATACCCGAATGAAGCCTTGTCATGTAGTATTAATTATTTGGGTTTACTGGTTTCTATTTAAGACTTATGACTTATTTCCAGGTTTTAGAAATTTGTATCTATTATCTTGTTTTCTATGTTAATTCAAAAATAACAGTATATTACCTAAAAAGGTCTCGACTTATGCAAAATATATGGGGTTTGCTTTCATTTTCCTTAATTTTCCATTCTTCTTTCTCTACATATAGCAGAACTAGACAACTTTTTTTATTATTACAACATTCATTTTTGTTTTGACATTTTCTTCCTCTAGCATTGCCTCATTTTTTGTGCTTGTTGCGAACAGGGTTACTTATTTTGTGTTCTGAGCCATGGGGTGACTGCTAGTTGTATGATGGTGTGGGGTTCTTTTAGACTTTTAAAAGCTTCAAGGCAATGCTGATAATTGTGTTTGATGAGTTATGATATGATTACTGAGATATGGTGTTGCAGAAGAGGTTAGAGTATGGATTTAACGGGTATCAGGTGCCTCCAACTCCCAGAGCCACCAGATCAGCCAGGGTAAATGTTGTCTACTTTCCTCGATAGCTCCTCTTCTTTATTTTTTCTCAATTTGACTCATGTTTCTTAAACGCTGATCTCTATTTTAAATTTGTTTTTCCTTGTTTTAGAGGAGGGTCCAGTTTAGGAAGAAAGTTGATGATGAACAAATAAGTGCATTCAACTTATTGGCAACTGTCGCTGGCAAGTTATTGCTGGAGGGAGATAATATTCCTAGTTCTAATGAGATGTTTACGGCAAAAGAAAAGTTTGCTGTTGAGAAAGATTATGTTAAGAAGGAACTACTGGCTGAAGATAACCCTGATAAAGCAAACCTTTGTGATGAAGGAAGCTGTGGCAGGAATTTTTTTGTCTCTGAAATTGTTTCACAAGCACCTGCTGTGAAGCAGAGTGTGAAAGAATTGTCACATGCTCAGAATGATGCTTGTTCAGCACTTGCATCTGTAGTAACAAATTCTGACTGCTCAGAGAAGTTTAGTTCTACCACAAAGTTGGTCAATGGTGAACATAAGATTGAACATGGAAACTCTTCTACCAATGTAGATGTGGAATTCTATTGCAAAAGTCTCTATTTTAGTAGTAAATTAGATGATAAAAACGAGAAACATATCAAAATTGAGCCACCAGTGATTGGAAAGGAGGCAATTGGTGCCAGGGCTGATGTGTTTTGTTCAGAGGATCCTGTTGTCTGGGACGTAAAACCCCCTGCACTAGCAAGTTTTGACACTAGTATCAAGGTACTGGTCAAGCCTTCTTTCCTGAATGAATGCCCGAAGAAGACCTTCAGGGACCAAAATCCTCGTGGTTCCTTCCCTGCCTGTAGGGATAATGTAAAGTTAGTTAGCAGAGATGATGACGAAAACTCTTTTGGGTGTACTCAACCTAGCACCCTCAATAAGTGCTTTAGGCAACCACCACGTATTGGTGGAAGAAGAATAAGGAGGTTGTTGGCATCCAAATATTGGAAAGTAACTCCAAAATTGAAGGATGAGGAGCGTTTCGGTACTGGTGAGTGGTTGCTTCTCTTTTAATCTCAAGATGTTGTCATCTAATTTGATTTCGTAATTACCCGACTTTATTTACTTATTTAATGTAATGACAATTGTCCTGGATCAGAAACAAAATCTGTTTACCACAATAGGGTGAACTCTTACAAACGCCAAAGGTCTTTAAGGGACTATCCATTCAAAAAGAGGAGACTTTATGATCGTAGCTTCTTGACAAATACTGATGGAAGGGTTAACAGTGATGATACATCTAGTTCACCTGGAAAGGGCTCCAGTGAAGATGCTTCTGGTTCTGTTTCAACCATGCATGAAGGTTTATCTCCATCTTTCATATTATTAACTCAGTCATATGCAACTTACTGTTGTGTTCAGTTTCTCAGCTTTTCTCTTGAATCCTTAATACCTCATGCAGAAATCGGGGCATCAGCTTTTACAGCAGGTCAGCAAACAAGCTTTCAACCGAGGGATTCTCACGGTATGAGTTTCTTTGATAGAGTAATTCATATGTACTCTTTTGACTTAATCAGTAACTAGCAGTCAAAGAGGTTCTTATATGAAGATGTTTTTCCTTTTACTCAGTGAAGCTTAAGATCAAGTCTTTTAGGGTTCCCGAGCTATTTATTGAGATTCCAGAGACTGCAACTGTTGGTTCTCTGAAGGTAAGTAATCATATGAGTTTTTTGGTAAAAGTTTTCTGCATTCCTTTAAACTAATGTAGTAGTAGTATTGATGAAGTTAAGGCCCACATAATTCTGTCGAACTGAGAGGAGTTATGCCATGCCAAACCATGCTTTTACCTCATTTGTTAGCAGTAATGTTCACTTTTTTTTTTGGAGAAAATTAAATACTAGTTCTTTATGCCTAAATCCTTGGTTGATATACAGCTTTTATACTTTTTCCCAAAATTAACATTGCACGCCATGGGTGATGAGTTGGATCATTTTTTATAATAAACGCAACTCCATTTTTGGGAAGTACTTCATGACATGGTGTTTCGTTCTTGGAGTCCCGTACATTGGAATTCCAACAATTAGTGCTGTTAACTATACTTAGTTTTAATTGATTGGTGTGGACCTTCTGCAGAGGGCAGTTATGGAAGCAGTAACTGCTATACTTAGTGGTGGATTGCGTGTTGGTGTAGTTCTTCAAGGGAAGAAGATTAGAGATGATAACAAAACCCTAGTGCAGATGGGAATAACTGGTAATAACAAAATTGATGCTCTAGGTTGCACTCTGGAGCCCAACTCTTCACAAGTTCCCCCGCCTCTATGTCCTGAAGATCATTCCTTTATACTCCCTTGTGATACACCTCAAACACTAACAAGGTAATCTCTATTTGGCATTTACTTTCTGTTTTGCACACATTTTTTTGGCCCTGTTTGCCTTCCATCACTCTCGAGTTGTTTACATGTTTGTTAGTTTGGTACAACTGGCCAGGTTGATGTTTACTGGTGAACTTGGACATTTTATTGGCGGCAGTCCGTATTTTTCATCATTTTTCATGCAATAATTGTGTGGGAATAATATTTAAAGACATTAGACTTGCTTCAGTAGCCCCTTGCTAAAAATATGTAATGTTTTTTTGATTAGGTGCCCTCGTGCTCCCATCATAGTTCAACAAGGGACTTCTGATGCCTCGCAAGATATTCCCGTATTTGGCAACATAATTGAAAGTGATCATGATTCAGCACCCTCTCCTCCCAACATGTCAACAGAGAGAAGCATGACAGATTCAAGAGCTTTAGTTGCTGTTCCAGAAATGAACGTGGAGGCACTGGCTGTTGTTCCCATGCGGAAATCCAAGCGATTAGATGTTGGCCAGCGGAGAATTCGTAGACCGTTCTCTGTTTCTGAAGTGGAAGCATTGGTCCAAGCTGTTGAGAAGCTAGGAACTGGAAGGTATGGTGGTGAGACCAAACACTGGATTTATACACGATTATATTATGCATCATTTCAGCCAAAAACCATCTACCACCAGTAACAGGTGGTTTCACATAAATAGTTTTAACGTTTAAATGATGATTCTTTTGTAGGATTTATTTACTTATTTTGGGTTGTTGGGGGAAGGGGGTGGGTGGGTTACTTACTATGACTTAAAATCCACTCTGTTTGAATTCTTGTTCATTTACTTTAATAATGAATATTTTGTTATTTATATCCCTTCTAATGGTCTATTTTCCCGCAGATGGCGTGATGTTAAACTGCGAGCTTTTGACAATGCTAAGCACAGAACTTATGTGGATTTGAAGGTACGGAAGTTAATTCTTTCTTTGCACGTATATAGTGCCTCTTGATTTTAGGTGGTCCTAAATATCGGTCATGCCACTCCATAAAGTTTCTTTTGCCTCCATGTTTGGTACCTACAATTTGGTGCTTCAAATTAGTCACCAGTCTTTAAGGAAGTTTACTTTATAAAGTTGGGCCCGCATTGGCTCTTAATTTAATTGGTTCAAGGCACAACATTTTAGTTGCTTGTCTGGAAGGCAAATGATTATTAGTATTTATTGCTTAATCTTTAAAAACACATATTTCAAGGAATCTCTTTAATAGTCTCGCACAAATTTCCTTTCTTAGTTGTACAATCTATCTATGCAACAGAATCATTTTCCCAATTTATTTTATTACCTTAAAAAGAATGCATGCAAATAAGAACATTTAAAGCTGCATCCCTGAGTTTTTAAACATCTTGTTTATTCTTCTATAAATAATCATATAATTGAGATTTATATTGTGGGGGCTTGTGCAGGACAAGTGGAAAACATTGGTGCACACGGCAAGAATATCTCCTCAGCAGAGGCGAGGTGAGCCTGTGCCACAGGACCTCCTAGACAGGGTCCTAGCCGCCCATGCTTTCTGGTCTCAGCAGCAAGCCAAGCAGCACTCGGAGGCTTGCCTCCTCTTCTGAAAAAAATCAGCGACCCAGACCAACAACAGGTGCTGATTGCTGAAGGTGGCGTAGATGAATTTAGTGGGGGTCTAATTATTTTTTGTTAATTATTACAACTATGTAAAAAGTAATGACAAAGGGGAGGAAAAATAGTTAGTTTTATATTTGATGGGCTCTCGTGGCGATACTTTTCCTGCGCGGAGAGGTTGGCGTCTTTCTTGTAAATGGATATGACAGAATAAGAGCTTGCTAATGTAATTTTTTTTATGCCGGTAAACTGGCAATGCATATATACATGGGTTATTTCTTTTCTTGGGTTAATATCCAGAGGTGATTCTTGGATTTAAGAGTCTTGTAATTTTATTTTTCATTCCATTTTTTCAATCCAAACGTAATAGTGCCACCAAATTTTGTTTTGTTTGTGTGTCGAGCCAAACCTACAATAGTCAGTCCGTCCGTCCGTCCGTCCGTTTACTAGTACTACAGTAGTACTAGGAAACATAATTGATTATGAAACGTTACTTTTACCTACACAATTCAATTCCGTCGTGGTCTTTCTTTTCTGTTTTTAGGTTACTTAATTTTAACAAAAAAACAAAACATAAAGGTCATAGAGGCTTGTTTAAAAGACACGCGTTGATTATTAGGAAACAAATATTATTAGTACTATGTCCCAAAGCATGCTTACACGAATGAATACGTCCAAAATCCATCATGCATGTTAGAATTAGAAGAGAGCAGATCCTGTCTTCAAATTTCCTGTCTTTCTTGTATTTTTCACTTAAGTTTTGACATATTTTTTTTTATTTAATTTTAAAATTAATTAATATTAAGTAAGAGACTAGTTGTCAAAATTTAAGTGGAATAACATAAGGGACAAAAAAATTAGAGACAGAAGATCTGTTCTCGAATTAGAATAGTTTGACTTATAAAACTTACACGTGTCCACTGTTGTCTAATACTGTTTGTAAACCGACAATAATAATTGATTCATTTAAAAATTATTTATTAGTGATTTAACTTATTAATGATTCATTATCCATCTAATCAACTCATTTGTCACCTTTTGTTAAAAGTCTATAAGAATTTTTATCCGTTAAAATTTTAATTTTTATCAAATGGTAAAAAAAATTCGAATTATTATTATTTTTATTTTTAAAATAATTATATTATTCAATATAATAAATTAATTGATCGATATTAATTTCAATTATACTATTCAGTAAATATATAGATATAGTGTATTTAATAGAATTAGAGGAAATATAATCAAATTCTAAAAAATAATTTAAAAGTAATAATAAATTAAAAATAACAGTATATATCTAATTTTAGAATAAACTAAAATAAATTTTTTTTTTATTGTAGTTCTCATTTTGTCCTTGACTCGGGGTGCTCTTAATCTGACCGATTAAGAGCGTGTTTGACAAAAACTGAATGAATCTGAATCTGAATAAAAAAAAGTTATTTGATAATTGACATGACTGAAATATCTGAATAACATATTTTTATTATTTTATCCTTCTAAAAAAAATTCAAAATTAGTTAATATTGTAAAAAAAACTTCATTTAGCTCTCATTCAATCCATTCAGCTAAAAAAATGACACTAAATCATTCAGTCCAAATTGTCTGAATGGCTGACTGATTCAACCAGTAAGACGATTTTATTTTCAAAACAATCACACTTTAATGGCTAACCGATTCAACCAATCAGACCTAAACAAACAGCCCCTAAGTCATTTAGACTATTTATTTTATAATTTTTAAATTCTAAATGCATTTGAACTCTGAATGTGTTTTGTGAAGCCCCCAAAAATAGGTATACATCACCTATTCTGAGTCGCCAAATACATGGTACAGAATACAAATACAATCTTTAATATACAACAAGAGAGCTGTGAGTTTTAATACAACTATTGTCTTTTAGATAATATTCACTCTCAGAATAAGTCCTCATTACATTTATTGTCACACTATTTAACAGAATAGTGAGGACTACTAATACTATCATCTGGATCATCACTCCGTTCCCCGACTAGTCCCGCCACATTCTCATTTCCTCAAGAGAAACAAGTGAAAGAAAGGGTGAACTCAACTAGCCCAAAGAAGAAATATTATGACTAAGATAATGCGTAATAAATTATCATTAGTCTTCAACAAAGGTTAAACCGATAAAATATAATAGACATCAAGTTTAACTGCAAATGAACACGCAATCCATTAAAAGAGTCAAGTAGAGAATAAAATCTACTATCTTTTATTATTTAAAAGATTTTTCATCACTTTTATCATTTGGGACTCAACAATAAATAATCCACCTCATCCCTCGCACTACTACCAGGATATTCATAAGATCACAACAACAAATTATCCATGCACTACGGGCAAGGATATTCGTAGTATTCATCAATGGTCATGATCATGTCATAAAACAATTCATCTTTGCACCTTGGTCAAGAGAATCCATAGCCATAATCATACCAAAATTGTCCAACAATGCACTACTACGCCAACGAGGACTTTTTTTCATATTATTTGTAACATTACTACCATGATTATACCGAATAATCCTCATTCATAATCATACCAAGTCCATCTATGCAATACAGCCATAGATGACTTTCAACATAATATAAACATGAGGATGATGACAAGATATAAGAATTCAATAAAACAAGTTCAAGAATTAATTTATCCAGAAACTAATAACGTCAAATTGTCAACATGATACTTCTTTGTAGAGTAAAATTCAAGAATGCTCGGAAGAATATTTTCATGAAAAGATATCGGATGAAGCCGCAAATATCAAGAATATTCCACTAATTTCATGGAGTATAAAGTCAAAACTTTAACCAATTGAGTATAATAAAGAATGGAATAACAAAAGAAATCACCACGCATGCGGTGCTTGCGATGTACAAAGTTATTCCAACGTAATAATAAATAATCTGAACTGTGTCAAAGAAATTGCATGATGTGGATGTTCCAATGTAATAATAAAGAATAGAATAACAATGAAATCACCATGCATGCGATTGGATGCATGTGTTATTCCAATAGAATAATAAATAACGGAACCGGGTCCAAATAGAAATGCATGCATGTGATATTCCAATAGAATAATAAAGAATGTAATAACAATGAAATCACCACGCATGCGGTACTTATCATGATGATCAGGTTATTCCAATGTAATAATAAATAATTTGAACTAGGTCCCAGAGAACGCATGCATACGTGATATTCCAATGTAATAATAAAGAATGGAATAATGTAAGAATTTCACCAAGTATAGGGTAGCCCACGTGATACAAAAGTTATTCCAATGTAATAATAAATAATGGAATAATAAAAGAATTTCATCAAGTATAGGGTATCACAGCATGACTGAAAGTTATTCCAATGTAATAATAAAGAATGGAATAATGTAAGTTTTCTTCATGAATATGAAAAAAAAATACCCCTTTACGAGTACAACAAATAATATCCCTTACGTTATAAAGAAGAGTATCTCACTAGAAGTGAGATATAATTGAAGAAACTTGCACTACGCCTCAAAGCTTTCTTAAACGCTAAAGAAATACGCTTTGATTATAGAAGAAGAATTCTCTCTACGCTTCTCTTAGAGTTTCAAAGAAATTAAAGAAATAATGAAGGAATGAGCTTCTATTTATAGAAGAATGGATCTAATAAGAACCAATCCATGAACTGTCCTACATTGATTTACTTTTAAACGGACGGTCCAGATTGGTTTACAATTAAAATATAATATATTCTATTTATAATCTAATAAAATGAATAACTTTATAAAAGTATTCTATTTTATATAAAAAGATTTTACTATGCAAACACTATGCAAATACTATGCATAATAAAATATAATATATTCTAATTATTGTCTAATAAAATAAATAACTTTATAAAAGTATTCTGCTTTTTATAAAAAACTTTTCTGCTTTTATTACATTAATAATACTAATAAAATAAAACTCATATATAATATATATATATATATATATATATATAACAATCGACAATAATTGAATCCAATAACGTGAGATACTACGCAAAGAACTCATCGAGCAATAATTGAACAAAATCGAGTGACTTCTCACGTAAGATCAATAATCAATACCGTGTACTATTACGCAACCACGCCAGACATCGTATTTTTTTACTAATGGGTAGTTCAATGCTTTTAATTCGGTAAAACTTCCATGATTATTTTCATAAATATATTTTGTCGCTTTCATTCTTCGACAATAATTTTCGCTGCCAGGGTTCACCAATGATCATACCATTGCATTTAATATTCTCTGCTAAAACAAATATTCCCCGACCAATCGAATATACTACAACAACTTGCATAGTTTGCAAAATTTATAAATATTACCCACAACTATAACATTATATTAAATCCACACCATAATATTCAAAAAAAAAATCGAGAAATTTAAATCTTTATTCGTAAAATTTGGGATTTTACAATCTTCCCTTCTTATGAAATTTCGCCCTCTAAATTTACGTGTATGTACACTGTACGCCGTAATGCATTTGAGACACTTTGTCCGATTCTAACTCTTGAGGTATAACCTTTGAGTGTTGAATACATTACAGGATTTTAACAGGTACATCTTCATACGTTAAATTATCCGCTATGTGACGCCCCCAAAATAGGTCCATTCCATCCAACTCATTATGAGTCGCCAAATACATGGTACAGAAACAACTACAACTTCATTATTATAATTGTCGTGCAAAATACGACAACACATATACTGTGAGTTTAAATACAAATATTATCATCTAGACAATATCCACACTCAAATAAGTCCTCATACAATTATTGATACACTATTTTATAAAATGGTAAGGACTACTAAAACAACTGTCTTGAACCATCACTCCACACCCCAACTAGTTCCCGCTCTATTCTCGTCTCCTGAGAAGAAAAATGGAACAAAAAGGAAAAGGGTGAGCTCAACTAGCCCAGTAAAGAATATTATGACTAAGATAATGTACAACAAATTATCTTTAGTCTTCAATAGAAAAAAAATCTGATAGAATACAATAGACAACAAGTTTTAGATCAACAATCGCAATTTTAAACAACAATTCATTAGAAGAGTTAAGTAGAGAATGAAATCTACTATCATCTATGAATTTAAAAGTCCATCATCGATATTTTATCCCTCAGAACATCAATCAATATACATCTTTAATCAAATAGTCATCTTTGCACTACAAAAGCCAAAGATATTAATCACTTACTATGTTCATCTCAACACATGTTCATCTTTGCACTACGGGCCAAAGATATTCATCAAAAAATTATTCATCTTTGCATTACAGGCCAAAGATATTCAGTTATATCATCATTTAGGACTGAGGATGATGAAAAATATTTTAAAGAAAACGAATCCAAGAAACAAAAGAACAAATATTAAGGATTCAGATTTAGACAATTCAAGTTAAAATACTCCATAATAAACTATCAGGAGTTAAGAATTCAAAAAATGAAGATCAAAACATCGATCTAATAAAAGATAGGGACCATAATAGATAATTTTGGACACAAAAGAAAATTTAATTTTTCTGTGAATAGTGTCGTATTCGTGAATAATGTCGTATACATGAATAGTAACGATACGTGAATAAGAATCTCGACACTAAAAGGTAAAAATTTCACAAGAAAAATCATCATGCTTCGTGAATAAGACTCAGAATAAATAGAACTCATGAATAAGAATCGTGAATAAGAACTCCAACATGAAAAGATCAGAATTCACAAGAAAAATCTTACCAATATTCCAAAGATAATGATATTGAAAGAAATAATATCATTTCTAAAAAATAACATCCCTTACCTCAAAAAGAATAAGATTTCCGTCGAATATCGATATAACAAAGGAACTTGCACCAGTATAACAACACTCAAAGTATCAAAATACTCACAAGAATACGCCGATAATATAGAGAGAAAGAACTTCAGCCGTGTAATTTTCAATTCTAACCCAAGACCCTATTTATAGAAATTGCTAGAACACCAAAAAGTAAAAAATTTATTAAAATAATTTTATTTATTAAATTTTCAAGCCCACCACCAAAGAATCTGAATTCAGCTCATTTACCACACATGTGGGGCCCACCAATAATGAAAAAATGTTTTTCTTACTAAAAATAATTAAAACTTCAAAAATCAATTATTCTGAAACTTCGGAAATTTAATAATTCATAATAAATAGCCCTTTTATCAGAAAAATTTGAACCTTATGTCCTTTCCATAGGAAATTCCATTCTCTACAACTTTGTAAGTTGAAGTTTTCCCAAATTCCAAGCAGAAATTGACCGAAATCCACAAACGGACGATTTTACAGTCTATAATCAAATTTCAGTCAAGAAATGGGGTCCACAAACATGAAAAACATGTTTTTAATATTTATTGTAACAAAAATATTCTTCCTCCTCATTTATTCATATATCCCACATTCATTGTAAAAATATCACCATTATTATATTATTAAAATATAATAATATATTTAAATGAATTATTTTATCGTAAAAAGATAAAATATCAATTTTCAAATAATTGTCACATTAGAAATTTTCTCCATCTATATCCACATAAAATGAATATTTTCCTTATCATATAAATCAATAATTAATTATCCACAAATAATATTACGTAATCACAATATCGACAACCAGGTAGCTCCTCAGAAAGAGGGGCTTTTCAATAAGGATTTTTTTCATCTTGCACAATTAGGTGACCAAACCTCTCCTTAGATGTAACTTTCTAGACATTGCCAATAATATTATCTAATAATATTATTCCAATAATATGAATTATTGATCCGATAATGAAAATATCATAGAAAGGACAATTATCAAAACAACAATAATATAAAATATCAACATAGCAATTATTGAATCAATAAAATAAAATATTGAACAAGAATTAACAGTAATAATTATCGAGTAAAGGCCTTCTTACGTAGAATCAATAATTGGTGCAATACCGCAATCTTCATCGTGTTTTAACCACCGAGTATTTCAACAAGATAATCTGGAATAACTACGCCAATTATTTATAAATAACTTATACTTGTCGCTTTCTTCATTCAATCGCTTCACATGGGGCCCACAATAAGGTCAAGGCGTCATTGCATTTAATATTCCCCGATACGCAAGAATATTCCACGCACCAAACGATTATTTCCTAATAACAATGAATATTTTATAACCACTTGCTTATTTAAGATATTTGCGCATTTTACCCATAATTGACCACATTAATCAAATAAACCCTTACTATTTCAAAATAATAAATAAAGAAAATTCCATTTTATTTTTAAAAAAAATTCGGGGTCTTACTCGCTATCTCGTCCGGTTCTAAATCAATAATGGGGTTCGGGTCGTCCACATATTTACGTAACATCGATACGTTAAAAAAGTTATGAACACGCGCCATACTTGGCGGTAAAACGAGTCTATAAGCCACAGTTCCTACTTAATCGAGGATTTCAAATGAACCAATTAAATCGAGGGTTGACATTTCCTCTCTTTAACGATTCTTGCTTCTAGAATTACGCCCTCTTGAACCTTCTTTTTCACATTCATCAGCTCTGAGTATTTAGCTTGAGCGGCTTTAACTTTATCAATTAAAGTCGATTCTACTCGTATATTCGTTATCTTCACGTATGTTCGTATATTCGCACTCATAAACGCATACGATCTTCTACTCAACGCGTCAGCTACCACGTTCGCTTTTCCACGATGGTATCGAATGGTACGATCATAATCTTCAACAGCTCGAGTCAACGTCTTTGGCGCATGTTACGTTCGTTTTAGTTGAAGAAATATTTAAGGGTTTTAGAAATGGGGTTTTGTACTGGGGCCAGTATAAAATTCGATTTTACGCTCTGGGGTAGGCCAAGAAGTCTTCAAAAATACGTAAATTTTTTTTATTAACGATAGAAATATCATTCAAAACTGTGACCCTTATCCAAGACTTGGATAGCACGTCACATTGATACCTATCAACTTGCCACCGTTATTCACGACATCCTACAGAAAGTCTGGCTTCGGTGCATGTGACGCCCCCAAAATAGGTATACATCACCCATCTTGAGTCGCCAAATACATGGTACTAAATTCAAATACAACTTGATTATACAACAGTCATGTAAAATACGACAAAATACATGCTGTGAGTTTTAATACAAATATTGTCATCTAGACAATATCCACACTCAATTTAGTCCTCATTATATTTATTATCACACTATTTAACATAATAGTGAGGACTCATCGAGACACCATCTCGACCATCACTCCGCTTCCGACTAGTCCCGCCACGCTCTCATTTCCTGAAGAATGCAAGGAAAGAAAGGGTGAGCTCAACTAGCCCAAAGAAGAAATATTATGACTAAGATAATGCGTAATAAATTATCATTAGTCCTCAACAAAGTTAAACCGATAAAATACAATAGACATCAAGTTTAACTCGCAAATAAACATGCAATCCATTAAAAGAGTCAAGTGGAGAATAAAATCTACTATCTTTTATGATTTAAAAAGGTTTTTCATCACTTTTATCGCAGAGACTCGACTTAATAAATAATCCACATCATCCCTGCACTGCGACCAAGGATATTCATTAGGGTCACGACCACAAATTATCCATGCACTACGAGCCAAGGATATTTGTGTATTCATCAATGGTCATGATCATGCCAACAACTGTCCATTAATGCAATTCGGGCCAATGAGGACTTTTACCACATCATTTGTAACATTACGGTCATGATTACACCGAATAATCCCTGGTCATAATCATACCAAGTCCATCTATTGACTACAGGCCGCAGATGACTTTCAAAAATAATATAAACATGAGGATGATGACAATGATATAAGAATTCAATAAAACAAGTTTAAGAATTAATTTATTCAGGAACTAATAACGTCCAAATTGTCAACATGATACTTCTTTGAAAAGTAAAATTCAAGAATGCTCAGAAGAATATTTCCATGAAAAGATACTGGATGAAGCGCAAATATCAAGAATATTCCACTAATTTCATGGAGTGTAGAAGTCAAAACTTTAACCAACTGAGTATAATAAAGAATGGAATAACAAAAGAAATCAACATGCATGCGGTACTTCGCATAGATAGGTTATTCCATTAGAATAATAAATAACGGAACCAGGTTAGGCGTAATACGCACCGACAGGATATTCCAACAGAATAATAAAGAATGGAATACAACAGAAATCACCATGCATGCAGATTGCGATGATGCAAAGTTATTCCAATGTAATACTAAATGATGGAACCAGGTCAGGTGAAATTCACACCAATAGGATGTTCCAATAGAATAATAAAGACGGAACCAGGTCCGACGTAAAGTACAGACAGGATATTTCAATAGAATAATAAAAATGGAACCAGGTCCGACGTAAAGCACATACATGATATTCCAACAGAATAATAAAGAATAAAATACAGAAGAATTTCACCAAGTATAGGGTAGCCCGCGTATACAGGTTATTTCAACAGATGCTCTTCATGAATACAAAAGAAATAATACCTCTTATCGTAAAAGAAACTTGATATCGGAGTAGTGAAGTAGCAGAATACTTTTCTTCTTTCTCTCTATAGTTTCAATCTCTATAGTTTCTCTCTCTAGAGTTTCAATGAATTCGTAAGAAATAATGAAGGAATGAGCTTCTATTTATAGAAGAATGGAATGAATAAGAACTCAATCCATGAACTATCCGATTGATTTACTTTAATCTGGACGGTCCATATTTAAAGCAAAATCTTTTAAATAAAATATAATATATTCTATTTATAATCTAATAAAACGAATAACTTTTAAAAAGATTTTACTATATAAACACTATGCAAGCACTATGCATAATAAAATATAATATATTCTAATTATTGTCTAATAAAATAGATAACTTTATAAAAGTATTCTGTTTTATATAAAAAGATTTTACTATTAGCCTAAAAAAACGAATAACTTTATAAAAGTATTTTGTTTTATATAAAAAGTTTATCTGTTTTATTACGTTAATAATACGAATAAAACAAAACGTCATCATCATTATTATTATTCACACTATTAATCGACCAGGTCATTCACAGGAAAGAGGGGGCTTTACAATAAGGATTTCTCCCTATTAGCGCGCAATTAGGTGACCAAACCTCTCCTTGGCAGAACTTCTAGACATCGTTAATAATACAAATAATAATATTAACAACTTTATCATCTCAATTATTGATTTAATAACATATAAAATATCGACAATAATCAAATCAAAGTCAGATGACTTCTCACATAAGCATTAATAATCAATACCGTAGTGCTACTATGCAACCACGCCAGACATCAGATTTTACTACCGAAGTCGTTTTCAACAATTATCAGCGGTAAAACTTCCACCGTTATTTTCATAAAAAAAATATTTTTGTCGTTTTGAATCCGGCTAATAATTACGGTGTGGGGTCCACCAATGATTGTGAAATGTCAGTCGTTTGAATATTCCACGACCAATCGAATATTATAACAACTTACAGTACTTTGTAAATTTATAAATATTACCCACAACTATAACATTATGTAAGACCCTAACTTTTATGAATAAAATGAATTTTCTATAAATATCATTTTGAATATTATGGAATGAATTTGATATAATGTTATAGTTGTGGGTAATATTTACAAATTTTGCAAAGTATGCAAGTTGTCATATTATATTCGATTGGTCGGGAAATATTCTTTTGTCGTGGAATATCCGTATTTACTAAGATAATCATTGGTGGACCCCACAACGTAATTATTTATTTTTGATCGAGAAAACGACAAAAATATTTTTTATTGAAAATAACTACGCGAAGTTTTACCATTAATACCGCTGAACTACTTCTGTAGTAAAAAGTACAAAGAATACATGTGGTTGCATAAGAGAAGACACCTGTATTGATTATTAATGCTTACGTGAGAAGTCATCTCAGCTTTTGTTTTATTACTTATATATATATTAGAGTTATATATATAAGATAGGTATTTATATATATATATATATATATATATATATATATATATGTATAAAGTTGTCAAGTCGACAAAGTGGGTGGAGGAAAATTTGTGTTCACGTGGGAGGAGAGAATAAATTATTATATATATATATATATATATATATTTAGGTTTACAACATGTGTTGATTATATATATAGATATGTTTTATAATCTTTCTCCTTTATTCTCGATTGGTCAGGGCCTTGACATTTGGTTTCAATTCTCCTATAAATAAAGCTCATTCCTTCATTATTTTCTTACGAATTCACCGAACTCTAGAGAGAAAATTATAGAGAGAAAGAAGAAGAGTTTTCTCGCTACTTCACTAGTCCGATATCAAGTTTATTTTACTAAGAAGGGATATTATTCTTTTCAGTATTCATGAAGAGAACTTCATTATTCCATTCTTTATTATTCTGCTGAATAACTCAGATACGCTGGCTCCCCTATACTTGGTGACATTCTTCTATTATTCTGCTTTTTATTCTCGCTGAATATCCTCGTCTCGTGTGTTTTACACCGCTTTAATTCCGTTCCGCTTTTTATTATTCTCGCTGAATATCCTCGTCTAATATCCTCGTCATGCTTTACACCGGACCGGTTCCGTTCCATTTATTATTATTCTCGCTTGAATATTCTCGCTGTATTATCCGCCCGTGCTTATTACCGCACATCGGTGATTTCGTTGTTATTCCATTCTTTATTATTCTCGTTGAACATCCCGCTTGCGGAATTTTCACCGACCGTTCCGTTATTATTATTCTCGTTGAATAACTCGCCTATGCTAAGTACCGCATGCATGGTGATTTCTTTTGTTATTCCATTCTTTATTATACTCAAATGGTTAAAGTTTTGACTTCTATACTCCATGAAATTAGTGGAATATCCTCGATATTTGCGCTTCATCCAAAGATTCTTTTCATGGAAATATTCTTCCGAGCATTCTTGAATTTTACTCTACAAAGTAGTATCATGTCGACAATTTGACGTTATTAGTTCCCGGACAAATTAATTCGTGAACTTGTTTTATTGAATTCTTATATCATTGTCATCATCCTCATGTTTATATTTTTTTGAAAGTCATCTCGTGCCTGTAGTGCATATATGGACTTGGTATGATTATGACCAGTGATTATTCTAAGTAAATCATGACCGTAATGTTACAAATGATGTGGTAAAAGTCCTCATCGGCCCGTAGTGCATGCATCGATGGATGCTGTGTACATGATCATGACTATTGATGAATACACAAATATCCTCGCCCGTAGTGTGCATGGAAATTTGTGGTCGTGACCCTAATGAATATCCTCGGTCAGAAAAGTGTGATGATGATGGATTATTTATTGTCGAGTCTCAAATGATAAAAGTGATGAAAACCTTTTAAATCATAAAAGATAGTAGATTTTATTCTCTACTTGACTTTTTAATGGATTGCTTGTTCCACCGCAGCTTAAACTTGATGTCTATTGTATTTTATCGCTTAATATTGTTGAAGACTAATGATAATTTATTCTCGCATTATCTTAGTCATAATATTTCTTATCGGGCTAGTTGAGCTCACCTTTTCTTTCTTTTCGTGTTTCTTCAGAAATGAGAACGAAATGGGACGAGCCTGGGAAACGGAGTGATGGTCCGATGATGATAGTATTAGCTAGTAGTCCTCACTATTCTCGTTAAATAGTGTGACAATAAATGTAATGAGGACTTATTCTCGAGAGTGGATATTGTCTAGAAGACAATATTTGTATTTAAACTCACAAGATATGTTTTGTCGTATTTTACACGACTCATCAGATTATTAGTTTGTATTTGAATTTTGTACCATGTATTTGGCGACTCAAGATGGGTGATGTATACCTATTTTGGGGGCGCCACAACTGGTATCAAAGCTTAGGATATGATCCCCGCTAAGATGTGAGACAAGAACTAGAGGGGAGAGACGGGAATTTTTTTCGCTAAGATGACCTACCTAAGTTTATTTGGTATTTAATTGGCTCACGTAAGTATAAGGATAATATGTGATATGTTATTTAACTCTTGTTTTGTGGCGAAGATTTTGAAAATGGCATCCGAGAATGTTGAGAATATCATGGAGCACAGAGACCGCTGAGTCTCCACAGCATCAATAATCGTGATAATGTGCATCGAAGGCGATAATCCTCGTGCAAACAACAACACCGACCAAATGATGAACGATGGAATGTTCCGAGGCTTTATGCAATTCATGCAACATCAAAGCAGAGCGGCTCCTCATTCCAAAATGCAGGAAACACCGGCAACTCTTGACGGTCACCGCCAAGCGCTTTAAGGAACTGGGACCACCGGAGTTTTTTGAGAGCCAAAACCACTTAAGGCGAGACGTGATTAAGCAGATCAACAAGATATTTGATGTCTTGGGATGCTCCGAGGAGCAAAGGTTCCTTTTGCCACCTTCATGTTATGCGGCAGGCGACATCGGTGGAATCAGAAAGCGACTCTCAACCCGCCGATCAAGATGTCTTGGGAGAAGTTCCAAGAACTGCTCAACGACAAGTACTTTCCCGAAAGTATTCGCCACATGAAAGAGGTAGAGTTCATCAAGTCGAACAAAACAACACGACCGTGACGCAAAGACGGGCCAAGTTTGCCGAGTTGTCCCGGCCATATCCCCATTTGGTCGATAATGAGGAGAGAATGACACGAATGTTTTTAAGAGGTTTAAAACCCGAGATACGCCAATATCTTATCTCTCATAAACCGTGGTTTGTATTCGATGTTGTTAATAGGGCTCGCTTATTGAGCGTGATAATGAGTCAACCCAACCAAAAGAGAGCAAAATTTAAAAAAATGATAATACCAAAGGATAATAAATCATCGGCTATGACAATAAGCGTGAGGAATCAACATGCCGTAAATGGTAACCACTTCTGCATGGTAATCATGGCCAAAAAACAATAAGAATGGACATTTCAAGAAGAGGAGATTCAACAATGATGGAAAGACGTCAAAGATCAACACCGTCGCTGTTAAGGAAGGAGAACGACCACCTATCATATGCTTCAAGTGTGAGAGGAGAGGACACATCATCCCAAACTGCATGCGATGCCATCCAAGGCATGTTACAACTTGTGGAAGAGAAGGTCACCGCCCCCGATTTTGTCGCTCAATCAAGACAAGTCCAAATTGGATGGAGGCACCAAAGGCCATCCCCAAAAAAGTCAAAGCCAGAGAAGCAAGGGAGAGCGCTTTCAGTGACCTCCCGTAAAGCAAGGAACCCGAACGAGGTCATCACGGTAAGCTAATCATAAACTCTAGCGAAGTTTATACTTTATTTGATACCGGTTTCTACCCACTCTTTTCATTTCTCCTACTTGCGCCAACGCTTAAATTTGACTCCTGAGAAATTAGACTTTGACTTATCCGCTGAAACTCCGCTGGGAGAAACCTTCATTACATCCACTCGCTTATAAGTCTTGTTTGATTCAAATCGGCACCCGCACATTACCCGTCGATCTTATTTCTTTGAAAATACTTGCATTTGATGTGATTCTAGGGATTGATTGTTAACTACTCATCATGCAAAAATTGATTATTTTCGTAAGTCATTAGCTTTCATATTCCTAATCAACCTATTATGCTAATTCAAGCAACCAAACCATTAAAATCAATCATCGTTATCTCAAGCCATAAAGCTATTCGCTTATTGAAAAATGGATGTCAAGCTTTCTTAGCTCATGTCACGGATCTAAACAAAAATACGCCGCTTTTGAATGATATTTCTATTGTTAATGAATTTCCCGACGATTCCCTCAAGAACTTCCCCGCCTACCCCAGAGCGTGAAATTGAATTTTGTATCGATCTTGAACCCCAGATAAAACCCATTTCCAAAGCCCCATATCGAATGGCTCCTATTGAACTTCGTGAGTTAAAGACCCAACCGCAGGAATTGTTAGACATCGGCTTTATTCGTCCTAGACTTCTCCTCGGGGTGCTCCTCGCTCTATTCGTGAAGAAGAAAGATGGGAGTATGCGATTTTGTATTGATTATCTGAGTCAATCATGTCACCATCAAAAATAGGTACCCATTGCCACGTATTGATGACCTCGTTGACCAACCAGCAAGGAGCCAAATTTTTTCAAAGATTGATCTTCGCTCCGGATATCACCAATTGAAGATTAGAACCGATGACATTCCAAAGACGGCTTTCGTAACTCCTGAGACGGCATTATGAATTCCTAGTCATGTCTTTTTTGATCGACTAATGCCCCGCCGCCGCTTCATGGATATGATGAACCGAGTATTCAAGGAATATTTGATCACTTTGTGGTCGCCTTTATTGATGACATCCTCATATATTCCAAAACCCGTGAAGATCATGAGCAACACTTGAGGTCGACACTCCAAAAGCTTCGTGAATATAAGCTTTATGCCAAGTTGAAGAAATGCGAGTTCGCTTGAGGAAGTAGCATTCCTTGGGCACGTGGTATCAAGTCATGGAATATCTCGCTGACCCAAAGAAAGATCAAGCTATTCAAAGTCGGGAGCAACCTAAATCAAGATCAAGTACGAGCTTTCTTGCTTAGCCGGTTATTATCGGAGATTCGTGGAAGGATTTTCTCTAATCGCTACTCCACTAACTCAAATTGACTTTTAAAGATACAAAGTTCTATTGAGCGAGGAATGTGAGAAGAGTTTTCAAGAACTCAAGAGAGAGACTCATTTCAAAGACTGCTCGACAATACCATCCGGTTCGGAGGGATTTGTCATCTACAAAGGATGCTTCTGCAAAGGGTTAGATGTGTTCTCATGCAACATGGAAAGTCATAGCCTATGCCTCACGACAACTCAAAGAATATGAGAGGAATTATCCTACTCATGATCTAGAGTCATAACCGTTGTCTTCGCACTAAAGATTTGGAGGCATTACTTGTATGGGGAGAAAGTGGAGATCTTTACGATCATAAAAGCCTCAAATATTTCTTCACTCAAAAGGAACTCAACATGCGACAAACGACGCTGGCTTGAACTGCTGAAAGATTATGATCATACCATCCAATACCATCCCGAAAAGCGAACGTGGTAGCCGACGATCGAGTAGTAAGATCATATGCGGCACGAAAAGCGATATTGTCAACGCAAAGGCCCATTTTGTATGACTTGCAAAGGATGGAGATAGAGATAAAGACTCTGTGGACCCACGTGATGATGGCGAATATACGAAAGTAGAACCGACTTTTAATTGATAAAGTTAAAGTCGCCAAACTACGCATCCGGAGCCGATGCGATGAGGAAGAAAGTGCAAGAAGGTGCTATGCCGTAAGCAAGAATCGATGATGAAGGAATACTTCGAGTCAACTCCGCACTTTGTGTTCCTAACGATCCCGAAAGTTAAAGTATAAAATCATGATGGAGGCGCACAACACACCGCTTGCAATCCATCTCGGGAGTACCAAAATGTATCGTGATCTTCGCCATACATTTTGGTGGAGCAATATGAAGAGAGAGATAATATGCGCTTATCTCAAGGTGTCTAACTTGTCAACGAGTCAAGGCGAGCATCAAGTACCAAAAGGTCCATCAGAACCACTTGAAATTCCGTAATGGAAGTGGGAGCACATTACCATGGATTTCAAGCATCGGTCTTCCCAAGGTTTCTCAAGGCATGATGCAATTTGGGTCATTGTTGATAGATCGACCAAGTCCGCTTCATTTCTTACCAATACGAGAAACTTATACACTTGAACGCCTTGCTCAGATGTACATAAACGAGATTGTAAGATCGCATGGTATGCCAAGATCCATAGTTTCGATCGAGACCCAAGATTCACTTCACGATTTTGGGTTAGTTTGCAAAAAGCTATGGGCACGGATTTACGATTTAGTTCGCATATCATCCTCGATTTTGACGGACAATCGTAGAGGACTATTCAAACTCGAAGATTTATTAAGACTCGTGTCCTCGACTTCAAGGGAAGTTGATAAGTTCTTACCATCGGTGGAGTTTTCCTACAACAACAAAGCTTATCAAGCAAGTATCGCATGGCTCCATTCGAGGCGCTAGATGGAAGAAAGTGTCGCTCTCCAAAGATGCCGGGATGAGGTGGGTGAAGCAACGTTGTTGGGACCGAGTTGGTACGTATGACTACGAAAAGATTCAAACGATCCGACAACGATATAAAACCTCACAAGATCGACAAAAGAGTTATGCCGATCTTCATCGAAAGGACGGAATTCGATATAGAGATCATGTGTTGTTACGTGTTGCTCCATGGAAAGGAGTTACGAGATTTGAAAAGAGAGAAAAGCTCAATCCTCGATTCATCGCCCATTTTTAATCCTCGATCGAGTAGGAACTGTGGCGCCCTATAGACTCGCTTTTACCGCCAAGTATGTCTCGTGGTTCATAACGCTTTTCACATATCCATGTTACGTAAATATGTGGAAGACCCAAACCACATTATCGAAGTTGGAACCGATTTAAATAGCGGAAGATTTAACGTATGAAGAGGTTCCTGCTCAAATCTTGATAAGAAGGAACATATTTTACGCCCCAAGGTTATACCTCAAGTCAAAGTTTTGTGGAGAAACCACGATGTTGAGGAAATGACCGGGAGTTAGAATCAAATGAAGTCAAGGTATCCTTACCTCTTCGATATACCGTGTACGCACTTCTAATTTCGAGGGCTTAAATTTCTTAAGAAGGGAGAGATCAGAAGACCCCAACTTTTATGAATAAAAATGAATTTTCTATAAATATCATTTTTGAATATTATGGAATGAATTTGATATAATGTTATAGTTGTGGGTAATATTTACAAATTTTGCAAAAGTATGCAAGTTGTCATATTATATTCGATTGGCTCTGGAAATATTCTTTTTGTCAGTGAAATATCCGCATTTACTAAGATAATCATCAGGTGGACCCCACAATGTAATTATTGTTTGATTGAGAAAACGACAAAAATATTTTATTGAAAATAACTACGGAAGTTTTACCGTTAATACTTGCTGAACTACTCTGTAGTAAAAAAGTACAAAGAATACGCGTGGTCGCATAGAAGACACTCAGATTGATTATTAATGCTTACGTGAGAAGTCATCTCAATTTTTTTATTACTTATATATATATTAGAGTTATATATATAAGATATATATATATATATATATATATATATATATATATATATATATATAAGTTATTAAGTTGACAAAATAATGGTGGAGGAAAATTTGTGTTCACGTTATATAGTTATATTATTATTATATATATATATATTTAGGTTTACAACATGTGTTGATTATATATATAGATATGTTTTATAATCTTTCTCCTTTATTCTAAATCAATGGGGCCTTGACATTTGGTAGCTTTGTTTGGCGATTATATATGATTTTCAAACCTAGATTCATTGACAACTCTTTTATTTTTGAATACCGATTTTGTTTTTGTGATGTTCCGTCTGATTTTTAAAAATAAATGTGACCGCTCTTTCTTTAGTTAACACACCTTCAATTCTTCCTATAAATAAGCTCATTCCTTCATTATTTTCTTACTTAATTCACCAAACTCTAGAGAGAGAAAATTATAGAGAGAAAGAAGAAGAGTTTCTCGCTACTTCACTACTCTTATATCAAGTTTATTTTACTAGTAAGGGATATTATTCTTTTGTATTCATGAAGAGAACTTCGTTATTCCATTCTTTATTATTCTGTTGAATAACTCGATACGCTGCTACCCTATACTTGGTGACATTCTTCTATTATTCTGCCTTTTATTATTCTCGCTGAATATCCTCGTCAGGTGTTTTACACCCGACCGGGTTCCGCCTTTTATTATTCCGCTGAATATTATTCGTTGGAATATCCTCCGTCTCCGTTTTTTTTTTATTATTCGACTGAATATCCTCCGCAGGTTTTTTACACCGACCGGTTCCGCTTATTATTATTCTCGCTGAATATCCTGTCTATGCGTGTACCGCATGCACGGTGATTTCGTTGTTATTCCATTCTTTATTATTCTGCTTGACATCCTCTTGGCATGAATTTCACCGACCGGTTCCGTTATTATTATTCTCGCTGAATAACTCGCCTATGCGGTACCGCATGCATGGTGATTTCTTTTGTTATTCCATTCTTTATTATACTCAACTGGTAAAAAAGTTTTGACTTCTATACTCCATGAAATTAGTAGAATATCCTCGATATTTGCGCTTCATCCAAAGATTCTTTTCATGGAAATATTCTTCCGAGCATTCTTGAATTTTACTCTACAAAGAAGTATCATGTCGACAATTTGACGTTATTAGTTCCTCGGACAAATTAATTCTTGAACTTGTTTTATTGAATTCTTATATCATTGTCATCATCCTCATGTTTATATTTTTTGAAAGTCATCTGTGGCCTCGTAGTGTATGATGGACTTGGTATGATTACGACCAGGATTATTCTAATCATGAAATCATGACCGTAATGTTACAAATGATGTGGTAAAAGTCCTCATTGGCCCGTGAAGTATCGATGGACAAATGAATTGTTGGGCATGATCACGACCATCGATGAATACACAAATATCCTCGCCCAGAAGTGCATGGAATTTGTGGTCGTGACCCTAATGAATATCCTCGGTCGTAAATGTGGATGATGTGGATATTTATTTAATCGAGTCTCAAATATAAAAGTGATGAAAACCTTTTAAATCATAAAAGATAGTAGATTTTATTCTCTACTTGACTTTTTTAATGGATTGCTTGATCCACCGCAGCTTAAACTTGATGTCTATTGTATTTTATCGCTTAATATTGTTGAAGACTAACGATAATTTATTCTCGCATTATCTTAGTCATAATATTTCATCAATAGTTGAGCTCACCTTTTCTTTCACCGCTTTTTCGTGAAATGAGAACGAAATGGGACGACGAGCCTGGGAATGGAGTGATGGTCCTGATGATAGTATTAGCTAGTAGTCCTCACTATTCTCATTAAATAGTGTGACAATAAATGTAATGAGGACTTATTCTCGAGAGTGGATATTGTCTAGAAGACAATATTTGTATTTAAACTCACAAAGATATGTTTTGTCGTATTTTACACGATTGTACCATGTATTTTGCATGCACTCAAGATGGGTGATGTATACCTATTTTGGATTCTCGAATTTCAAGTGGTTGCAATGGACCTTTTGGTACTTGATGTCCGCCTTGACTCGTTGACAAGTTAGACACCTTGAGATAAACAAATGTATCTCTCTCTCTTCATATTATTCCACCAAAATGTATGACGATGATCACGATACATTTTGGTACTCCCAGGATGGATTGCAAACGGTATGTTGTGCGCCTTCATCATGATTTTATACTTTAACTCAGGATCGTTAGGAACACAAATTCTGGAGTTAACTCGAAGTATTCCTTCATCATCGATTCTTGCTTCTGGCATAGCACCTTCTTGCACTTTCTTCCTCATACGCATCAGCTCCAGATCTGTAACTTAAGCAGCTTTAACTTTATCAATTAAAGTCGATTCTATTTGTATATTCGCCATCATCACGTGGGTCCCTGGAGTCTTTATCTCTATCTCCATCCTTTGTAAGTCATACAAAATGGGCCTTTGCATTGATAATATTGCACTCATTCAGCATATGATCTTCTACTCAATGCGTAGTTACCACGCTTGCTTTTTCCGGATGGTATTGATGGTATGATCATAATCTTTCAATGCCAAGCCAACGCCACCGTCCGCACGTTGAGTTCCTTTTGAGTGAAGAAATATTTGAGGCTTTTATGATCCGTAAAGATCTCCACTTTCTCCCCATACAAGTAATGCCTCCAAATTTTAAGTGCGAAGACAACAAATACAACTCTAGATCATGAGTAGGATAATTCCTCTCATATTCTTTGAGTTTTCGAGAGGCATAGGCTATGACTTTCACATGTTGCATGAGAACACATCCTAACCCTTTTTCTCAAGCATCACCAGAGATGACAAATCCTCCGAGCCGATGGTATTGTCGTAACAAAAATAAATGAGTCTTCTTTTGAGTTCTTGAAAACTCTTCTCACATTCCTCGCTCCAACCGAATTTTGTATCTTTCCGAGTCACCGAAAGTTAAGGGAGTAGCGATTCGAGAAAACCTTCACGAATCTCCGATAATAACCACCAAGTCGAGAAAGCTACGTGATTTCTATTACTAATTTAGGTTGCTCCCGCTTTTGAATGGCTTCAATCTTTGTCGTCAACAGATATTCCATGACTTGATACCACATGCCCAAAGAATGTTATTTCGCCGTAACTCGCATTTCTTCAACTTGGCATAAAGCTTATATTCACGAAGCTTTTGGAGTATCGTACCTCAAGTGTTGCTCATGATCTTCACGGCTTTTGGAATAAATAAGGATGTCATCAATAAAGATTTACCACAAAGTGATCCAAATATTCCTTGAATACTCTGGCTCATCATATCCATAAAGGCGCTAGAGCATTAGTCAATCCAAAAGACATGACTAGAATTCATAATGCCTATACCGAAGTTCTCGGAAGTCGCCTTTGGAATGTCATCGCCTCTAATCTTCAATTAGTGATATCCAAACGAAGATCAATCTTTGAAAAGAATTTGGCGCCAGAATCGGGTCAAACAGTCATCAATACGTGGCAATGAGTACCTATTTTTGATGGTGACATGATTTAACTCTCGATAATCAATACAAAGTCGCATACTCCCATCTTTTCTTCTTCACGTAATAGAACAGAGCACCCAAGGAAAAGTACTAGGACGAATAAAGCCAATGTCTAACAATTCCTCGCAGCTTGGGTCTTTAACTCCTCAAGTTCAATAGAGCCATTTGATATGGGGGCTTTGGAAATAGGTTTTGTACCAGTTCAAGGTTGATACAAAATTCAATTTCACGCTCGGGGTAGGCCGAAAGTTCTTCGTGGAATACGCCAGAAATTTATTAACAATAGAAATATCATTCAAAATCGACGTGAGTTAAGAAAGCTTGACATCCGCTTTTTAATAAACGAATAGCTTTTATGGCTTGAGATGATGAAGATTGATTTTTTAATGGTTTGGTTACTTGAATTCGCATAATAGGTTGATTAGAATATGAAAGCTAACAACCTTACAAAAATAATCAATTTTTGCATAATGAGTAGTTAACCAATCAATCCTTGTAATTACGCCAAATGCAAGTATTTTCAATGAAATAAGGTCGATTTGGTAATGTGAGGGTACCGATTTGAACCAAACAAGACTTATAAACAAGGGATGTAATGAAGGTTTCTCCCAACGGAGTTTTAACAGATAAGTCAAAGTCTAATTTCTCCTGAGTCAAATTCAAATGTTGAGCGCAAGTAGGAGAAATAAAAGAATGGGTAGAACCAAGATCAAATAAGGTATATATTTCACTAGAATTTATGATAAGCTTACCCGTGATGACCTCGTCTCGTTCCTTGCTTTCGGGAGGTCACGACAAACGCCTCCTCGAACAACCGGGTCTTGTTTCGTCCGAGACTTTCTGCACGCTTCCATCCCACCGGACTTGTTTTCTGGTATGACAAAATCGAGCCAGTGTCCTTCTTCCACAATTGTAACATGCTTTGGAGGGCATCACACAGTTTGGACTGATGTTTCCCTCCCCTCCACATTGTTGATGCTGACATCTTTCCATCATTGTTGAATCTTCTTTTCTTGAAATGTCCATTCTTATTATTTTGGCCATGATTACCACCGAAGTGGTTACCATTTCTGGTATGTTGATTCCTCCACGCTTATTGTCACCGCTTCGATGATCGCTATCACCGGTATTATCATTTTGCTTACCGCTTCTCTTTTGGTTGGGTTGACTCGTTATCGCGCCCAATAATCGAGCCCTATTAACAACATCCTAATACAAACACAGCTTTATGAGAGATAAGATATCGACGTATCTCTCGTTTCAAACCTCTTAGAAACATTCGCCATCATTCTCTCATTATCAACCAAATGGGACGCAAACCGACAACTCGACAAACTTGGCTTCAGATCGCGGGCACCTGGCCATGTTGTTTTGTTCCAGCTTTAATGAATTCCACCTCTTTCATGTGACGAATACTTTCGAGAAAGTACTTGTCGTTGAACAGCTTCTTGAACTTCTCCCAAGACATCTTCAAATGCGGCAGGTGTCGAGTACGCTTTACGTATTCCCACCAAGAATCGCCTCCACTTGCAACATACGAAAGTGGCAAGGGAACCTTTTGCTCCTCGAGCAACCCAAGACATCAAATATCTTGTTGATCTCGCTTTATCCATGTCTCCGCCTTTAAGTGGTTTTAGCTTCCAAAAACTCCGGTGGTACCAGCCTTCCATGAACTGCTTGGCGGTGATCATCCGAGAGTCGCCAGTTTTCCACCGCATTTTGGATAGAGCCGCTCTCGCCGATGTCGCATGAATTGTGATGGGCCTCTAACATTCCATCGCTCATCATTTGTCAAGGTGTTATTTCAGATATTAGATTGTCGCCTTCCTCGATGCACATTATCCTCGATTATTGATCTATGGAGACTCAATCGGCCTCCTCGCTCCATTGATGTTCTCAACATTCTTGATGCCATTTTTAAATACCGCACAAAACAAGGGTTAATTAACATATCACATATTATCCCTATACTCCGACCGACCAATTAAATACCAAATAAACTTAGTAGGTCATACTAGTGAAGGAATTCCCTGCCTCCCTCCTAGTTCTTATCTCACATCTCAAATGTGGATCATATCCCTAAGCTTTGATACTAACTGCGACGCCCCAAAATAGGTATACATCACCCATCTTGAGTCGCCAAATACATGGTACTAAATTCAAATACAACTTGATTATACAATAATGTAAAATATACACAAAATACATGGTGTGAGTTTTAATACAAATATTGTCCTCTAGACAATATCCACACTCAATTTAGTCCTCATTACATTTATTATCATACTATTTAATGTAATAAATGGAGGACTACTAAGACACCATCTCTGACCATCACCCGCTCCCCGACTAGTCCCTACCACGCTCTCATTTTCTTCTTAAGAGAATGTAGGAAAAAAGGGTGAACTCAACTATCCCAATAAGAAATAATATGACTAAGATAATGCAGAATAAATTATCATTAGTCCTCAACAAAGGTTAAACCGATAAAATACAATAGACATCAAGTTTAACTCAATGAACATGCAATCCATTAAAAGAGTCAAGTAGAGAATAAAATCTACTATCTTTTATGATTTAAAAGGTTTTTCATCACTTTTATCGCCGAGACTCAAATTTTAATAAATAATCCACATCATCCCCGCACTACGCCCAAAGATATTCATTAGTATCACGACCACAAATTATCCATACACTACGGGTCAAGGATATTTGTGTATTCATCAATAGTCATGATCATGCCAACAACTGTCCATCAATGCACTTCAGGTCAATGAAGACTTTTACCACATCATTTGTAATATAACCGCTATGATTACACCGAATAATCCCTCGGTCATAATCATACCAAGTCCATCTATGCACCTTTATGTGCCACGTATGACTTTCAAAAATAATATAAATATGAGGATGATGACAATGATATAATAATTCAATAAAACAAGTTTAAGAATTAATTTATTCAGAACTAATAACGCCCAAATTGTCAACACGATACTTCTTTATAAAGTAAAATTCAAGAATGCTCGTAAGAATATTTCTATGAAAAGATATTGGATGAAGCCGCAAATATCAAGAATATTCCACTAATTTCATGGAGTAGAAGTCAAAACTTTAACCAACCGAGTATAATAAAGAATGGAATAACAAAAAATTACCATGCACGCAAGATTAGATAGATAGGTTATTCCATTGTAATAATAAATAATCGGAACCAGTCAGCGTAATACACACCGACAAGATATTCCAACATAATAATAAAGAATGGAATACAATGAAATCACCATGCACGCAAGTATTGTGATGTATGTTATTCCAATGTATACTAAATGACTTTTAACCGGTCAAGTGAAATTCACACCAATAGGATGTTCCAATAGAATAATAAAGATTTAACCAGTCCCACAGAAAGCACGTATACATGATATTCCAAATGTAATAATAAAGAATAGAATACGTAAGAATTTCACCAAGTATAGGTAGCCCACGATATACAAAGTTATTCCAATGTAATAATATAGATGGAATAATAGAAGTTCTCTTCATGAATACAAAAGAAATAATAATTTCACCGTAAAAGAAACTTGATATCGAAGTGGTGGAAGTAGCATACTTTTCTTCTTCATTTATAGTTTCAATCTCTATAGTTTCTCTCTACTAGTGTTTCAAAGGAATTCGTAAGAAATAATGAAGGAATGAGCTTCATTTATAGAAGAATGGAATGAATATTAACCAATCCGTGAATCTATTCGAGCCCATTGATTTACTTTAATCGAGACGGTCCATATTTAAAGCAAAATCTTTTAAATATAATATAATATATTCTATTTATAATCTAATAAAACGAATAACTTTTAAAAAATTTTACTATGCAAACACTATGCAAAGACTATACAAACACTATGCATAATAAAATATAATATATTCTAATTATTGTCTAATAAAATGGATAACTTTATAAAAGTATTCTGCTTTATATAAAAATTTACTATTAGCTAATAAAACGAATAACTTTATAAAAGTATTCTATTTTATAAAAAGTTTTTCGCTGCTTTTATTACGTTAATACCTAATAATAAACAAAACGTCATCATCATTATTATTATTCACACTATTAATCGACTGTGTCGCCTTCGTGAAAGAGGGGGCTTTCCAATAAGGATTTTTTTTATTATGCGCCGCAATTAGGTGACCAAACTCTCTCTCAAGTAACTTCTGCACATCGTTATAATGAAAAATAATAATATTAACAACTTCGTCATCTCAATTATTGATTTAATAACATATAAAATATCGGCAAATAATTGAATCAAACTGCAGTGACTTCTCACATAAGATTAATAATCAATACCGTGCTATTATGCAACCACGCCAGATATCACTATTTTTTACTATCGAAGTCAGTTCAAACAAGATTAACCAGAAAACTTCCGCCATTATTTTCATAAAAATATTTTTATCATTTTCAATCCGACACTAATTTACTATTAGGGGTCCACTAATGATTGTGTCGTCGCATCAATATTTCCCGACCAATCTAATATTATATAACAACTTCATGTATTTTGTAAAATTTATAAATATTACCCACAACTATAAATATTATATCAAATTTATTCCATAATATTCAAAAATAATATTTATAGAAAATTCATTTTTATTCATAAAGTTGGGGTCTTACGATAATGGACCCCACAATGACATATCACATATCATCACATATCACATATTATCCGTAAGACCCCAACTTTTATGAATAAAAAATAAATTTTCTATAAATATCATTTTTGAATATTATGGAATAAATTTGATATAATGTTATAAATAGGTAATATTTATAAATTTTGTAAAGTACGCAAGTTGTTATATAATATTCGATTAGTCGTGAATATTCAGATTACGACACAATAATCATCGGTGGACCCCACAATAGAATTCATTTCTGATCGAGAAAACGACAAAAATATTTTTATGAAAATAATCTATGAAGTTTTACCGCTGATATCGTTGAACTACTCAGTAGTAAAAGTACAAGAATACGCTGCGGTCGCATAAGAAGTACACTCAGATTAATTATTAATGCTTACGGTAAGTCACTACCGATTCAATTATCATTTATATTTTATATGTTATTAAATCAATAATCGAGATGACGGTTGTTAATATTATTATTTGCATTATTAACGATGTCGTAAGTTCTCGCCAAGAGAGGTTCGTCACCTAATCATGGACAATAGGAAAAATCCTTATCGAAAAGCCCCCTTTCCCCGGAACGACCGGGTCGATTAATAAAGTGAATAATAATAATGATGATGACGCTTTTATTTTATTCAGATTATTAACGTAATAAAACAGTAAAAGCTTTTTATATATAAAATGTAATACTTTTATAAAGTTATTCATTTTATTAGGCTAATAAGAAATTTTTTTTATATAAAATGTAATACTTTTATAAAGTTATCTGCTTTATTAGATAATAATTGTAATATATTATATTTTATTATGCATAATGTTCAGATATAAGGCTTGATAGTATTTGTATAGTAAAATCTTTTAAAAGTTATTTATTTTATTATGTTATAAATATAATATATTATATTTTATTTAAAAGATTTTACTTTAAATATGGACCGTCCGATTAAAGTAAATCAACTGACCGCTCATGGATCGGTTACTATTCATTCCATTCTTCTATAAATAAGCTCATTCCTTCATTATTTCTTACTTAATTCAATCAAACACTGTAGAGAGAAACTATAGAGAGCAGTTAAGAAAAGTATTCTCGCTACTTCGCCATCTCGATATCAAGTTTCTTTTTACTGTAGTGGGTATTATTTCTTTGTATTCATAAAGAGAACTTCTATTATTCCATCTATATTATTCTATTGAATAACTCAGATACGCCAACTACCCTATACTTGGTAAAATTCTTCCCATTCCATTCTTTATTATTCTCGCTGGAATATCATGTCCGTGATTTACGCCTGATCCGTTCCGCTTTTATTATTCTCGCTTGAACATCCTGCTGGTGTGAATTTCACCGACCGTTCCGCTATTTAGTATTCCGCTGAATAACTTGTTTATGCGGAGTATCGCATGCATGGTGATTTCGTCAGATTCCATTCTTTATTATTCTCATGGAATATCTGCTTCTACAGATTACGCCTAACCCGGTTCCGCTTATTTATTATTCTAATGGAATAACCCGTTTATGCGAAGCACTTAGAATTGGTGATTTTTTTGTTATTCCATTCTTTATTATACTCAACTAAGTTAAAGTTTTGATTTCTACACCCATGAAATTATGGAATATTCTTTGATATTTCAAGGCTTCATCCAATATCTTTTCATAGAAAATATTCTTCTCGAAAGCATTCTTGAATTTTACTTTACAAAGAAGTATCATGTTGACAATTGACGCTATTAGTTCATGTATAAATTAATTCTTGAACTTGTTTTTGTTGAATTCTTATCCGTGATTATCTCTATGTAATCACGACCGTAATATTACAAATGATGTGGTAAAAGTCCTCATTGGCCCAAGCGGTAACATCGATGGGACGGTTGTTGGCATGATCATGACCATCGATGAATACCTGAAATATCCTCGGCCCGTAGTCATGGATAATTTATGGTCGTGACCACTAATGAATATCCTCGCCGTAGTAGTCGGATGATGTGGATTATTTATTAAAATTCGAGTCTCAACGATAAAAGTGATGAAAAACCTTTTAAATCATAAAAGATAGTATATTTTATTCTCTCATCAACTCTTTTAATGGATCAGATGTTCACCGCAGCTTAAACTTGATGTTCATCAGTATTTTATCGCTTTAACACTATTAAGGATTAATGATAATTTATTCTCATTATCTTAGTCATAATATTTCTTCTTTGTGCTTGAGGAGCTCACCTTTCTTTCACTATTCTCTTCAGAAATGAGAACGTAATTGGGACTAGTTGGGGGAACGAGGTGATGGTCCCGAGATGGTGTTAGAAGAGTCCTCACTATTCCTCCTATAAATAGTGATAATAAATATAATGAGGACTAAATTGAGCGGATATCATTTGTAACAATATTTGTATTAAAACTCACAAGATGTATTTTGTCGTATTTTACATTTGTTGCATGCAATCAAGTTGTATTTGAATTTAGTACCATGTATTTGTTTAACTCAAGATGGGTGATGTATACCTATTTTGGGGGCCACATTATCCCTATATTCTCGACCGACCAATTAAATACCAAAATAAACTTAGTAGGTCATACTAACAAGCGAATTCCCCGCCTCTCCCTCCTACTTTGTCTCTCACATCTCACCAGGATCATATCCCTAAGCTTTGATACTAACCGTGACGCCCCAAAAATAGGTATACATCACCTATTCGAGTCGCCAAATACATGGTACGTAATACAAATACAATCTTTAATATACAACAAGAGAGTCAGAGTTTTAATACAACTATTGTCTTCTAAACAATATCCACTCTCGTAATAAGTCCTCATTACATTTATTATCACACTATTTAATGTAATAGTGAGGACTACTAATACTATCATCTCGACCGTCACTCCGCTCCCCGACTAGTCCCAAGCTACGCTCATTTCCTCAAGAGAATAAAGAAAAGAAAGGGTGAGCTCAACTAGCCCAAAGAAGAAATATTATGACTAAGATAATGCAGAATAAATTATCATTAGTCTTCAACAGTGTTAAACTGATAAAATATAATTAACATTAAGTTTAACTCCAGCAGAACATGCAATCCATTAAAAGAGTCAAGTAGAGAATAAAATCTACTATCTTTTATGATTTAAAAGATTTTTCATCACTTTTATCGCCGGACTCAAATTTTAAATAATAATCTACCTTCCCTGCACTACGGCCAAGGATATTCATAAGTATCACAACCACAAATTATCCATGCACTACGGGCCAAGGATATTCGTGTATTCATCAATGGTCATGATCATGCCATAAAATAATTCATCTTTACACCCTTGGCCGAAGAGAATCCATAGCCATAATCATACCAAAAACTGTCCAACAATGCACAACGGGCCAATGAGGACTTTTTTTACATTATTTGTAATATTACGGTCATGATTATACCGAATAATCCCTGGTCATAATCATACCAAGTCCATCTATGCACTACATGTCACAGATGACTTTCAACATAATATAAACATGAGGATGATGACAATGATATAAGAATTCAATAAAACAAGTTCAAGAATTAATTTATCTAGGAACTAATAATGTCCAAATTGTCAACATGATACTTCTTTGTAGAGTAATTTTAAGAATGCTCAGAAGAATATTTTCATGAAAAGATACTGGATGAAGCGCAAATATCAAGAATATTCCACTAATTTCATGGAGTATAGAAGTTAAAACTTTAACCAACTGAGTATAATAAAGAATGGAATAACAAAAGAAATCACCACGCATGCAGATTGCAGATGTATGTATGTTATTCCAATGTAATAATAAATAATCGAACCAGATCAAAGTAAATTCATGACCGGCAGATGTTCCAATGTAATAATAAAGAATGGAATAATAACATAAATCACCGTGCATGCAAAGATTGTATGATAGTTATTCCAATGTAATAATAAATAATCTGAACACTCGTCCCACCAGAAAACGCATGCATGTGATATTCCAATGTAATAATAAAGAATGTAATAACAATGTAAATCACCATGCATGCGGTATTTGATAGACGTTTATTCCAATGTAATAATAAATAATCGGAACCCGTCCCAAGCCAGAACGCATGCATGTGATATTTCCAATGTAATAATAAAGAATGGAATAATGTAAGAATTTCACCAAGTATAGGTAAATACAGATACAAAGTTATTCCTACGTAATAATAAATAATGGAATAATGTAAGAATTTCACCAAGTATAGTAGTGCATCACATATACAAAAGTTATTCCAATGTAATAATAAAAATGGAATAATGTAAGTTCTCTTCATGAATATGAAAAAAATAATACCCTTTACGAAAGTACAACAAATAATATCCCTTACGTTATAAAAGAAGAGTATTCCTCACCTACGGTAGGGCGAGGATATACTTGAAGAAACTTCAGACTACGCTTTCTAAAGCTTTCTTAAACGCTAAAGAAATACGCTTTCTTGATTATAGAAGAAGAATTTCTCTACGCTTTCTCTCTTAGAGTTTCATTGAATTCGTAAGAAATAATGAAGGAATGAGCTTCTATTAATAGAAGAATGGATCAATAAGAAACAATCCATGAACGGTCACATTTGATTTACTTTTAAACTAGACTATCAGATTGGTTTACAATTAAAATATAATATATTCTATTTATAATCTAATAAAACGAATAACTTTATAAAAGTATTCTATTTTATATAAAAAGATTTTACTATACAAACAAACACTACAGTATAATTATGCATAATAAAATATAATATATTCTAATTATTGTCTAATAAAACAAATAACTTTATAAAAGTATTCTGCTTTTATATAAAAAGCTTTTCTGCTTTTATTACATTAATAATACTAATAAAATAAAACTCATATATCGACAATAATTGAATCCAATAACGTGAGATACTACGCAAAGAATTCGTAAGCAATAATTGAACAAAACCGAGTGACTTCTCACGTAAAGATCAATAATCAATACCGCAGTATTACTACGCAACCACGCCAGACATCGTACTTTTACTAATAAGGTAGTTCAACAGCTTTAATTCAGTAAAATTTCACCCGTTATTTTCATAAATATATTTTGTCGCTTTTCTCATTCCGATAATAATTCCGCTAGTAGGGTCCACCAATGATTATACTATTGTATGAATATTCTCTGCTAAAACGAATATTCCCCGACCAATCGAATATAATACAATAACTTGCATACTTTGCAAAATTTATAAATATTACTCACAACTATAACATTATATTAAATTCACACCATAATATTCAAAAAAAAAATCGAAAAATTTAAATCTTTATTCATAAAATTTGGGATTTTATATGTTTGAACAATTTATCTAAAAATTATATCCGGATCAATAAAAAGTAATATTGAATGATATTTTTATCAAGTATCTTTATAAAATAATTAATTAAAAATTATATTTAATATCCATAAATTTATTCAAAATAATCCAAAAGGTTAAAATAAAAAAGTACACATTATCAACTTATTACTTATCAAACACATTATTTTATTTTATATTCAGAGCTTAACTCATCTTATTCAGGTGAACTTTTCATTGGGTTTGAATTAGAAAGTTTTTATTTTATGGTTCAGATGTCTTAGAATGTGATGATGAAAAAGATGATAATAAAAAATGTATAAAGAACGAAGATTTTTCATTTCATTTGAAATGGAAGATTCTAGCCCCAGTCCCATCAACTCGGTTTAACGACAAAACCTGAAGAAACCAGTGGAAAGTTAGCGGAAGACCATTTTTCTTCTAGTCTTACGTCAGGAGCCTTTTTCTCTTTGACATTTTTAGTATATAAATATCATCATCTCATCCCTACCTCTTCCTCCTCCTCCTCTTTCTCATCTATTCAGGTAAGCATCAAATTTCTCTCCCTTTCACTTCAATTGATCGTTATTATCAACAAATATCTAGTTTTTTTTTATTCCGATCTAACTCCTTTTTGGTGTTTTATTACGTCTGTTTGTTTATTTATTTTTAGTGATAAGTAATTTTTATGACTACTGAATTTTAGGTAAAAAAAAATTTACGTATAGTTATGTACTATGTCAAGTGTGGCATGTATAAAGTTAGTTAATTTAGTTTATATGATCAGTTGGGGTTTTCCAAGTTTGATGTTTGTTTGATTTTAGCTACTTTTAGGAGTTGCTTCTTTTGTTTGGCTTCTGATGTTGGTACTCTTATGATTTGCTTCTTTTGGTTTACCTAATTATTTTTCCATTTCTGTAACATGTTGCCTAGTATTAGGTTCCTAATTTATGTCTTGCGGTAGACTGGCTAAAGGGCTTATTGAGCTCTTGGATTTTATCTAGATGGCGAGTCTCACGTTATGGAAATATCAGTTAATTTTTTATGTGGAAATATCAGTTTCCTTTAACTAATTATGATCTAAATTTGTTTCTCCCACAGTATTTGCGGTTATTATGCTGTTGGTCATTATAGGGTTTGAGATTAGTACTTCTTTTGATATATAATTAGCCGTCATTTATCTGACATGAATATTTTTCAGGTTCCTAATTCAGTATTGGGGTAGATAATTGGTTCTTTGCTATATGATTATGGATCCACATTATAGTGAATTTTCTGGTGCATTAAATGGTCTCGAATTCGGTGATGAGATTGTTTTACCCAGATTTGATCATTCTCCTCCAAATCTTGCCAACGGATTCCAGTTTAATGATGACTCTTTTGATCTTAGTTTTTTGGATATTCCTATTCATCCACCTGACCTTGACCCTGACCCTAGTAATTCCACTTCGTCTTCTGGTGGCTCGGATGCGAACTCTCCTGATGATAATGTGTTTTCTGATGGCGTGCTTAAGTTCCTTAACCAGATACTTATGGAAGATAAAATTGAGGAGAAGCCTTGTATGTTCCATGATCCCTTGTCCCTACAAGAGGCAGAGAATTCTTTCTATGAAGTCCTTGGTGAGAAGTACACTCCTCTGCCTCATCAGCCCCAAGTTGACGCCAACCAAAATGTTGAAAGCCCGAATGATTACTTTCTTGAAAGCTCAAGTACTTACAATACCAGTGCTAGTGCTGGAGACTACATTGATCCTCAGTGGTTTAATGATTCTCTAGATTACAAATCGTCCGTTGTGCAAAATCATTGTGAAGAATACTTTTCTTCTTCAAATTCAATGAGCAGCGCACAGGGGGGCTCATTAGGTTCAGTAAACAGCTTTAATAATAATGTCAACGGCCAAGTGGACTCTTCTTTGAGCACCCATCATATTTCAAATATATTTACTGACAGTGAGTCGATGTTGCAGTTCAAGAGAGGGATGGAGGAAGCTAGTAAATTCCTTCCTAGCAGTACTCAGTTAGTTGTTGACTCGGGTAAGTTTGAGTTGCCGTCAGACTCAAGAGAAGGTCCTCCTGAGGTTTTTGTCAAGGAAGAAAAGGATGATGACATCTCCCCTAACGGCTCAAGGGGAAGGAAGCATTATCATCGACAGGATAGTGTAATTGAAGATGAGAGGAGTTGCAAGCAATCGGCTGTTTATGTGGAAGAGGTTGAGTTATCAGAAATGTTTGATAAAGTTCTGCTCTATGAGCCTGCATGTTGCGACAAAGAAGAACCAAGTGAAGTGGACAAGACCTTACATCGAAATGGGCAACCACCTGGATCCAATGGTGGCAAGACTCGTTCTAAGAAACAAGGAAGTAAAACTGAAACTGTGGATCTAAGGACTCTTTTGATTAGTTGTGCACAATCTGTTGCTGCTGATGATCGTAGATCTGCATATGAACAATTAAAGCAGATTAGGCAGCACTCATCTGCTTCTGGTGATGCATCTCAGAGGTTAGCTGATATCTTTGCTAATGGCCTTGAGGCGCGCATGGCTGGCACGGGAACTCAAATTTATGCAAGCCTAGCTTCCAAGAGGATCTCAGCTACTGAGAAATTGAAAGCATACCAGGTGTATCTCTCAGCCTGTCCATTTAAGAATATAACAATTTTCTTTATGAATAAAATGATTTTGAAAAGGGCTTCAAATGCTACAACACTCCACATTATAGATTTTGGTATCCAATATGGTTTTCAGTGGCCCATACTTATTCAGCTGCTCTCAAAACGGCCTGGTGGCCCGCCTAAGCTTCGCATTACTGGAATAGAGATTCCCCAACCTGGCCTCCGGCCAGCAGAAAGAGTAGATGAGACAGGTCGTCGGTTGGAAAAATATTGTGAGCGTTTTCATGTTCCATTTGAATACCGTTCCATTACAACACAAAAATGGGAGACCATAAAAGTAGGAGACCTCAAGATTGAAAACAATGAGTTTGTTGCTGTAAATTGTCTGTTACGGTTTAAGAACCTACTTGACGAGACAGTTGAGGTGAACAGTCCAAGGGATGCTGTTCTGAAATTGATCAGGAAGATGAATCCAGATATTTTCACTCAAGCTGTTGTTAATGGATCCTATAGTGCTCCCTATTTTGTCACTCGATTCCGAGAGGCACTGTTCCACTACTCTGCATTATTTGATATGTTTGATACTACTCTGCCTCATGAAGATCAGCACAGATTAACTTTAGAGAGAGAGTTCTATGGGCGCGAGGCTATTAATGTAATTGCATGTGAGGGCTTAGAAAGGGTTGAGAGGCCCGAGACTAGCAAGCAGTGGCAGGTTCGCAATATGAGGGCTGGTTTCAGGCACCTTCCCTTAGACCAGGAGCTCCTGAAAAAATTAAGGTCTCAGGTCAAGTCAGGATACCACACAGATTTCGTGTTTGATCAAGACAGTAATTGGATGTTGCAAGGGTGGAAGGGTCGTATACTCTATGCTGCTTCTTGTTGGATACCTGCATAGAAGTCTAACCGGAACACCAATAGAAGATTAGAAATTTGTTACGGAGGTCTCTCTTGGCAAGACTTTAAGGTATTGATGTTTTTTTAGTTAAAGTTTCTCTTTTGCAAGTGTGTGCACGTGCTTTTTGTGTGTATATTATATATGTAATCATATATATTTTCTCACTCACACACTCATGCACAAACATTTTTTTTTTTTTTCTGTTTCTATAAATATAAATGAGATTGGTTAACAGAGCTTGGAGTTCAAGTAACAATGTAACTGGGGTATAAACTTGATTCTAGTTGGAGTGTTTTATGTAGTTTGTTAAGTTATTAGATAAACAGGAACTAACACCAGAGGTTTGTTCTTGTCAGATAATCTTCTGTGCACCTGTCATATTGTTGCGAATGATTACTGTTTGAAGACTCGAGCAAGAATGGATTGAAAAATATAGCCGTTTAAACTACTGTGGAATTGAAAGATATCTGATCCAAGTTATGAACATTGTGGTTCACCACCATCACCTGTCACTCTATGGTAGTCAATCATGTACTTCCTTGTCAGAATATCCCCAGAGATGGCGGAAATTAGTATAAGTATCTGTAACTTCTGCTACCTTAGTTGGGTGTTTATTCGGCAGACATGTCGGTGAAATTTCCAACATAATTTTTTTGTTGCATGGCTTGTTAACTGCATCACTTAATTTTTCCGTATACCGATATGTAATGCTGCTGTGACAAAAAATAATGTGTAATGATTGTGTCTGGGCATTTTTGGCTAGATTTCAGTCCATACATAATTAGGGTATGAATAGTAGGGGTGCATTGGAACTCATTTATCCAGTCAATTTACTTGAATTTGATTTAATTTTATGAAATATAGACATAAGGGGAGCATCTGACCTGAATTTTTTTTTTTGAATTTTTTTCCCAGAAAAATATTGCAATATTTTAGTCGTATATTTTATGAAGACTTGCCTAATATTTTTTTAAAAGAATATTGAGATCTACTACAGCAATTGAACATATGTATAGCTCAAAAGTTAACCTTATAAAAAGTATAGCTCACTAATTAAATGAACAAGATCCCTTGATAGAGCTCGGTTCGCTAACAGGGCCAGAGTTGACCTAACCCTAACTTAAACAAGCTCAGACAAGTTTTCAGTTCTTTTACAATCCCAGTGATTGATAACATCTAACTTGAAACTATTGTAGTATATATATATATATATATATATATATAACAGCATCAGTATTTTGTCCTTGTGCCCACCATCTGCGGCTTCGAGATAGATTAATTATATAGCCAATCCTGGATCTAAGGACTACTGAGATTCTAAGTTGTTACAGAAAAAAGGTACCAAAAATGCACATACATATTATACATATCTACTACATAGATATCAGGCCACACTGACCAGCTTCATACGTAAATATTTCCCATAGCTCAATCATGCATGCCTTTCTTTGAAATTCAAAGTAGTTTATCTACTGAAAGCCCGTAATCAAATTGCCTTGTTTCTTAAATTTGTAGTATTTTCCAGTTCTAGTAAGACACTCGAGCTTTCCAGTTCTTAAATTTCTACTCAGTTTCATCCTCTCGAACTTAGGTTAATACTTGGTTTAAGCCTATGCAGCTGGGAGACATTCAAATCTCATCATTCTTTCCTTTCAAATGAACGAATCACAGTGTAGATACGTCTCTCTGTTTGTCTGCAAGCTCTGAGACGGATATTTCAAAGGAACACAACTTCTTTGATGCTGTCCTAAAGTACATAAACGATATGCTTATGGAAGAGGATGATTTAGAGAACAAGCCTTGCATGTTCCACGACTGCTCAGCTCTTCACCGAGAGATCATTCTATGGCGTATTGACCGAGAACCTAGACGTCAATTTTACTGGGACTTCAAGTTCTGGAATTAGTAAGTGCTCTTCTGCTCAAGGTGAATCTGGACCCTTAGTTGCACAATCTTCTCTGTTCAACCATGGTTCCCAGTCTGATTTTCAATCATATGGTGCTTCAAAAAAAATCCTGTAATGTTGTATGTGGGCTATCAGATTCTCCTCCTGTGATGCCAAAGGAGAGAATTGAAGTAGTTGCGAAGGAGGGAAATAATGGGAGGGACAATTCCCCAGATTCTCCAAGGGGGAAGAAAATCATTATTGAGATGATAATAGTTACCTACAAGAAGGGAGAAATAACAAGCTGCCAAGTTATGGTGAAGATTCTGATCCATTAGACATGTTTGATAAGCTGCTTCTTTGCCCAGGCACAAAGTTTGGATGCCACGATGAGCTAACAGTGTGCCCATTCGGTGAAGACATACAAACAAGAAAAAATTTGCAGCAGAATGAGCAGCCAAGAGGGTCAAAAGTTGGAAGGCCACTCGGTAGGAAGCAAGACAGGAGAACATCAAAGGTGGAAGTGGTGGATTTGAGAATTCTCCTCACTCAGTGTGCACGGGATGTATCAAACAACAACAGCAGGACTGCTGATGAACTGCTGAAGCGGATTAGGAAACACTCTTCCCCTTATGGGGATGGCACGAAAAGATTGGCACATTACTTTGCTAATGTTCTCCAGGCTCGCTTGACTGGAACTGGGACAACTCTGTATACAGCCTTCACAACAAGCAGGATATGGACTGCTGATATATTAAAAGCGTATCAGGTATATGTTGCATCATGTCCGTTCAAGAAGATGTCGAATATCTTTGCAAACAAATCAATTGCAAAACTAGCTAGGGACTTAAGAAGGCTTCACATAATCGATTTTGGTATTCTTTATGGTTTCCAATGGCCCTGCCATATTCAGGGTCTTTCTGTAAGACCTGGTGGACCTCCCAAGCTTAGCATTACAGGAATAGATTTTCCTCAACCGGGATTCAGGCCAGCAGGAAGAGTTGAGGAGACAGGGTACCACCTAGCAAATTATTGTAAGAGATTTAATGTTCCATTCGAGTATAATGCTATAGCAAAGAAATGGGGCACTATCCAACTTGAGGATCTCATGATTGACAGTGATGAAATGCTTATAGTTATTTGTTTGTACCGGTTCAGAAATGTTCCTGATGAGACACTAGGGTTAAATTGTGTAAGGGAGGCTGTTTTGAAATTGATAAAGAGGACTAATCCAGATATGTTCATCCATGGGGTTGTTAATGGGACATACAACCCGCCTTTCTTTCTCACACGGTTCAAAGAAGCACTCTTACACTTCCAAGTGCTGTTTGATATGTTGGAGGGACGTGAGGATCCAGACAGGTTGTTGTTTGAGAAAGAAGTGCGTGGAAGGGATGTCGTGAATGTCATAGCGTGTGAGGGAACAGGGAGAATTGAAAGGCCAGAGAGTTATAAGCAGTGGCAAGTTCAGAATCAGAGGGCTGGGTTAAGGCAGCTCCCACTGAACCCGGACATCATAAAGGAAGTAAGTGCTAAAGTGAAAGCGCATTACCATAAGGATTTTGCTGTGGATGAGACGGCAACTGGATGCTACAGGGGTGGAAAGGGAGAATTCTTTCTGCTATCTCCTGCTAGAAGCCTAGTCCAGCGTGAAGGTAATAACTAAAATCTTGTTGCTATTTCTGTTTGCTTGTTTTTGCTTGACTTTTACTATCAGTAATGCAGTTTACACTGGTGACTCATTCCTCGGATGAAGGGGACATGGGTTTCTTGTCAGTTGTGAGATTAGGCGAAAGGCCTCAACAACCTTTGAAAAACTTTGTGGAAGGGTTTTCTTTCATTAGGCATAAATTATAATAGATGGGTGAAATAAAGAGATCATCTTACTGTTGTTTGAAGTTGGATGTCTCTATGTATGTTATCCAAATATGACACAAGTTTTTTTTAATATAGTTTTGCCATTCTGCTGAAAGTCTTTTTCCTTCTCTATTCTCGCTTTTTAGAAGTATTTCTTTAGCTCCTAGGGATCAGAGCTATAAGACATAGTTTTCAATTGATAATCTTAGTTCAGCTGCTCATGTCCAGAATGGCAGCAAGTTTTCAGTTTGCTTTCTCTTGCTCTCTCAAGCTCCAATCAGCCAATGATATCTTGGCTTTTCTGCTTTTGGTTTGTTAATCCCTTAATTTGCTGTATGGCTGATGATTGAAGTTCATTGTCTACAGCTTAATCATTTGGCTACTTAATTTGGGGCCCTAAATATTACTCCTCGGCTCAAGTAGGCCACGCAGAGATTAGTGTAAAACCGGACTCAGGTCATTCAGTCTGTCGAATACTTCAGCTGATGTTCTCCTATTAACATCCCAACCCCCAAGCCAACTTTTATTTATACATCGTAGCATCTAATGGTGCTGCACATAAAACCCTCAACCTCTTGATAAGTAAGTGTGTTTTCATTAATTATGATAATATAAAAGGTTAGTTTTACTCGAATAGAATTGTGCAAGGTTACTATCAAGTAATTCAACCATATCGCTACTAGAAGCGACTTGTAAGGTATTTTGGACACCAACATGTTCAATTTCATGAATTATACCATGGATTTTGAAACTAATCATCCACCAAAGTAAAATTATTAAAGAAAGAAAAGAGGAAAGGAGGGCTTGGGGGGGTATTTTCTCTTCCTTTACCTCTTCATTTAAACTCATGAGTCACAAGTAACATAAATGTAATTTTATGTTGGTTTTTGCAGGCTTCCCATTTCTCCTTTCAATTATAGACTCCTGTGATTTCCCATTACGCCTCGACTTAAAATTTTAAGCCATTTCAGGTGGTGTGAATGGTTTAAGTGATAGCAATGTTAAAAAAATATTTATTGGATAAACAAGCACCCTCTTAATTGACTTATCAAAGTAAGAAAATAAAATAAAATAAAAAATCTAACTCAAAAGTCCACAAATCTACTATCAGAAAAATGCTAATTAAGAAATTAATCAAGTTCACATACTAAGCCTAATACAAAGTTACATTGCAATGATTTTTCAAATATCAAAGATAGAAAATAATTTCAAATAACTGTGGATGTCATCACCTGCTTGAGACCATCCTCATTTGTTTTGAGGCTTTGGAGGCCTTAGCACATTCCAATCCAGCTTTTCAAGCTTGTGTTGCTTGTGGGAACTTCTACTGCTTGATGTTGAGTCCTGATGTCCTTGAACGTTTTTCAGTGTTTTATTGCGATGTGGTACTTCAGAGATTACCTCGGCTTGTTTCCTTTTAAGGTCTTCACTGGCATCACTATCATTTCTATCTAGCTTCGAGCTTTCTGTTCCATCCCGTGCAGACTCATTTTCTCTGTAATAATTAACCATGAGAAAAGGTGAACATGCGTCTGAGGAAGTCTAATTAACTAATGTCATAAAACCCAATTGTTCATTCCCTTGTAGACTATGCAGCATCAAATCCTTAGCATTCACAATTTAACATTCCTAGAGCAGGCAGCATTCCACACTCCAATTTGAATTGCTTTTAATGATTAAACAATTTTAAATTATAAGAGATGACATTTATTTTCTTTCTACTATATTTTGAAGATACTTCAAAATTTTCTTTTAACCAAATAAAAGATATACTAGGTAATATAACAAAAAAATGAGCTGTTAAACAGACATCTTAGCAACTTCCGTGCAATCAAGTGAAGAAAGTGATCCACTTGTTGCTTCACTGTTCAATTGCCACAATCTGTGTGGCCCAGTTCTTTTCTTTTTGAAGTTGCTTGGGTGAAAATATGGTGCGCCGGGAATATAGGCTTCCAAATTGGTTGTGGTGGATAGTTTGGACGTTGGAGAGAAAGGAATAAGCTTCTTTGAAGATATAGTAGGTTAATTTCTCATACATGGTTTTATTTTTATGTATTATTTTTCTTTTGGCAAAATGAAGTTTATCCTACAACTATATATATATATATATATATATATATATATATATATATATAGATTTTTTGGGGGAGTTTATGATGGGAGCATAGTGGCTATATTTGGCTGCACCCAGGGGAAGTTGAGGGGTTTTTGCTGTTTAGGGGTATATTTGATTCTGGTTTAGGGGAGGCACTTTTAGCTCTCCTTAGTCGCTTTGTATCCGCCCTGTGTACATGGGGGACCCCCTTTCAGCGTCTTTATTAATAAAATTTGTATCAAACAGAATGTAAAGAAGTATAGCAGGAAAAATATGTTTCTCTTTTCTAAAGAGAAAACTTGGCAAAAAAATTGTTGAGCACTTGAAGGGTCAAACAACCAACCTACTAGAACTTCCTCTGCCTTGATTACCAGAAGATGTAGTTGAGCCTTCTGGTTGGTCAATGTTAGCAGCTTCTTCATTCAATTTCTACCAAGACAAGGCTTTGACGTAATCAGAGCAAACAGATACAACAATACATTATACAGAAAGTGAATATTGTTTCAAATAACACTCAAGTTGCACAACCCTTATACCCACATCAACAGAAGGATTAAAACTTTGAAATGACATACGGCCTCTCGTCACACCTGGATGGGGATCCCCTTCCATAATGACCACACTGCCAGTAGAGATATTTCAAAATAAATTGTCAGACTAAACTCACAAAGAGCTTGGAAATGGAAAGAGTTAAAATTACTGCAGCTTAGGAAGAAATTCAGCTAGAAAAGGCCACTTGATTATTATAAGCATATTCTTTCAGTTTGAAGCTTCTGCTATAATGAAAACTTATCTCCATTCAAAACATAAGGTTCTTTAAAACTTCATTCCTAGATCATCCGGGAGGTAGGACATTATGTAGAAAACTACTTCGGGAACTAATAAAGTTCCCCATCAATAACCTTAAAACAAGAATATTACATTAAACATGTAAGCCTTTTCCATTAGTATTCTAGAAATCTCTCTAATATTGATATAAGAGGAAACAGTGTTATCTTGGAAATAATAAGAAAATCAAAGATTTACACAACACTGGCTAATGTATAAACTGGCATCAAACATTAGCGTTGTGAATACCCTACAAGTTGCAACTGAAATTTGCTAGTTGTGAGCAACATATATTGGAAATACACCAGAGTCTGTCAATAACTTTCCCTTCACAAGTTCCAAGGCATAGTCTTTTAAAATGGGATCATTTCCGAAAGAAAGTTTCAAGTTATTGACAGAACATGTGATTTACATCTCAGTCGAATGCTTAAGAATGCAGGTTTAGTGCTAAATTCTTGCAATGGATTTACTAGCAAGCTTGCCAAGATTGCTTTCTCCAGGAATAGGGTTTGTCCTCAGAAAGCAAAACACAAGGTTTTAAATACCATCAACCAAATATGAGAGTGAGACAAGCTTAAAAGATGGCTCAGCACCGACTATAGCTAGAGAGTAGACAAGGGCGACATTCCAGTTTTTACCTTCCACTGCCTGAGGGTGGAGAAAGAAGAAATAATAATATTCTAATTGTTTCTGTTTTGTTGGTATATTAGCAAAAAAATCAGTATTATATCATATCCTAACCACTTGAAAAAGTTTTCTTTTAACTCGTCCATTTTTTTTGGTGCACCCCAAGTAGGGGTGACAATCATGTTGTGTTAGGCGAATTCGTGTCGTGTCGAAACTCGTGTACATGCGCGTTTATAGCACGAACCCATTTATGACGAAAAATAGATACATGTTTAAAATGGTGTTTATGACACGAACTCGTTTATGATTCGTGTTCGTGTTATCCTGTCATGTTGAAAATTGCCTCCCCTATACCCAAGCACCACAATTTTCGCTGACAATAACTTCCTAATATAACACAACACATATAATTGGTGTAAAGAAAAAAATTAACTAAACAAAAGCACTTGTAGACCTAGGCACAAGGTAATACATACACAATTCATTTCAAGGTCTTATTGCAAAACATATGCTAAATTAACTTACCATCAATAATGTAAAATGAACCCCACTAAACTAGACCACAAATCCAAAATGATAGTTCATAGTAAGGGCATCTTACCCAAGCAAGAACTTCTTAGGAACCATCAACAATAAGTTTAGTCTAATCTACAAAAAGATAAAATATGAGCATGCTGCATGCCCAACTACCCAACTCCTACATTTTACCTCCCAAACTCCATAAACAAAGTGCCCAGTAAATAACATGCTTACGCTAAGGAATGGAAAAATGAACTGTTGAATATATATATATATATATATATATATATATATATTCAAAATCTAGAATAAAAAAATCAAATTTTGATTACCATTTTCGGGTGCTGCTTGAAGATGGAAAGTTCCCATCAGGTATGACTTCTTCTTCGACGTTCTTAGCTTTCTCCTCTCTCTGGGTCGCCCTTTGCATAAACTGCAGTAGAGAACAAGAAAATCCCCGAATTGAGCTAAATTGTTTTGCTTTATATGAAAATTAAAACCCCAGTTCGAATTTTGAGGCAAGTCTATTAAAAATCATATGCATCAATCTGCAAAATAACTATAAAAGCAGCAGTCAAAAGTTGGGATTTGCTCATTGTTTGTACCTTCAAGTTCTTCAAAGTGCTAGATATCTCACGCTTGGCCATTGCAAAGTCTGATTAGAGCTGCTTCTCTCTCTCTCTCTTCGAGAATTAGAAAAACCTTTTTATTTTCTTCGGCGGGATAATCGAAAGCAGAAGAAAGGAGAGCCGAGCCTCCGAGTCCGAGGGTTCCCGAACTATCAAACTCAGTTTAAGTTTTACTATTGTTAATTGAGATCCAGAATATTTATTGTTCTTTCTGTTTTAAGTTTATTATTACTACTAGTACTTTGTTTCAAACAAATAATAAGGTTTTTTTCACAAGCAGCACATAGAATAGGTTTTGCATAATGGATCTCTTTTTCCATAAATACTAAAAGTTGTTCATTAATAAAGAGTTGTTTTTGTTTTCTCTGTTAGTGTTCCTCTATTGAATAATAGTAGTAGTAGTAGATTACACTATTTATAATAATGGAAGCTAATAATCAAAAAAAAAATTCTTTAGTATTTGGGCCCTCAACAACCAACCTTCCTCTTCTCCCAAACCAGACATATTTGTTTGACCAATTGTTCTCACTTTTGCATCGGCCCTTCCCTTCTCCATATTATACATATCACACCAACTTATTCCATAACTAAAGCATGAATTTTTCCACTAAAATTATAATAAGACTCTGATTTGTCCATTCTCTGAGTTCTTTCACTCAGCAGAGCAAGTGCAATGCCAACAACATACATAAGCATGGGTGTTATCCCTGCTAATAAGAGAAATTCTCTTTCCAAGATGTATCCTTGGCCGAAAAGCTTACTCTACCATACTCCTGATTGCCAATGGCACAAACCAAATATTTAAAGCAAACGGAAAATTATCTCATTTCATGTACAAAAATCAATAAAAATCCCCACGACACTAAGTTGGGACAACATCTGGTACAAGGGGCGGGCTGTCATCTTCTGAATTCTCACCCTCCACGGTAGGTTCATTCTTTTCATCTTCCTCTAGGAATCCTTGCTTAAATTTGTCGTAATTTGTCATCTCACTTGGCTTGTAAGGTCGTTCACCTAGAACTCGGAGCAAGTCATCCTGGTGAAGAACTTCTTTTTCGAGTAAAAGCTCAGCAATTTGAGCCACTTGCTCCTTGTGTTCCTCTATAAGCGCGATCGTCTTTTCATACGCCTTGGCCACCCATTCTCGCACTTCAGTGTCTATAATTGCACCCGTCTTGCTGCTGTAGGGTTTGGACATCTCAAAACCGTCGTCCCTTTGAGGGAATGAGAGGAGCCCCACCTTCTCACTAAAGCCATAGACTGCTACTTGTGCGTATGTCATTTTTGTCACTTTCTCCAAGTCATTCTGTGCTCCGGTTGAGATTTTCCCTAATAAAACCTGAACCCAAACAAAATCCAATCAGCAACTAAGAAGATTGATTAAACTGTAGTAACAGTGATGGGACCTTCCTGCAGGGGTGGCAGGAAATGTTGAAACTTATCCATTTTATTAACTAATGGTATCTGTTAGCAGAGCAAATTTTATGATAACGTTGAGAACATTAGAAGCAAACTTGCAGCAATTTTGCAAGCCTGAAAATAGAATAGAGTTGCAACTTCATATTTCTGAATAAAATTACTATTTATCCGTAACAAAGCATTGATAATAGTGAACATGTTCAGGTACCTGCTCAGACGCTCGACCGCCAAGGGTCATGCATGTCATATCGAAAAGCTGTTCCTTGGTCATGAGTAGGTTCTCATTGGGAACATATTGTGCAAAGCCAAGTGCAGCAGTACCACGAGGAACGATAGTCACCTTCAACAAGGGTTCTGCATGTTCCAAAAACCATCCTACAACAGCATGACCTGATTCATGATAAGCTACAGTTCGGCGTTCATGTTTGCTTATTACCTGTTTAACCAATAGAATTACTTCTTTATTAGCACATTCTGAAAAAAGATTTGATAAAAAGAAAGAGAAAGAATCCCCAGAAAGCAGCGGAAAATTTAAATAAATAACATCAAACTCCAGAAAAAAACAAAAAAAATTCTTCATTTGTTATATACTTTAAATTTGTTTGTGGAAATACTATATACGTACATTTGCATATATTATTCAGTCAACAAAGTCCCAACAAGATTGATCCCTTTGCTTTGGATCTTGCAGGGAGAACTCCCATGAGAAATAGATGGGAAACAATGAATAGTAGACAGATAAATATTACCACTATATTCACTATGCAGATCAACGAGTACACAAACAAGCAAGAGTAGCTAAGACTGCTAATAAGTTGGAGGGAATTTCTTTGTAAAAGGTAGGATGTTATTTATGTTTTTGGGGACTAGGGTAATGGGAGATATAACCTTTCAACACATTTGTGGTTTTCAGTGTGAAATATGATAAACATGCATCAGCTGTTTAATGACTCCGGGGAATATGAAAGAATGGTAAGTTAGTATTTTGAATGTGACACAACCCAATACATCACTTGTTAGAGTTGTTTCAGTTTATGTAGAAACCGAAACCAAAGCACTAGCTTGCAGTTTGGAGCTTTAGTTCTTCTGAACATGGATAGAATATCCATCTTAAGTTGTTGTAGTATGTCAGTTGTATCTTACTTAAATAAGTATCTAAGAAGCAGAATGTCATAGCTAGGACAAGTCAAACAATTCAACATTGAACAATGACTCGTACTGCATGGGAGATTGAGACGATTAAGCATCTTCTATAATTTGTGATAATCACCATGCAATATATATAATTATATATTGTAACTAATCCAGTATTTTCTTGAGAGGACAAAGCATTTAGAAGCAGATTGTCACTTTAATCAAGATAAGGTGACACAAAATGTATTTTCGCAATACATATCATGTCAAAATACCATTCAAGAGATGTACAAACTAAAAAATGGAATACAATATTTATTGTACAATAGATAAAAATAAATTATTCAAATAAATTATCAAACAGAGTATTAAATAATTCAAAGAATTTGAACACTTTTACACTCCTTTTTATGGATAAGTGGCTCGACTCACATTCACTATTGAGAGGGGAGGCTACGGTAAATAAATAAATAAATAAGGAACCCAAATCAAAAAAGCATTACTCCTATTCCTCCGTCTCCTTCTCAATTCTCTACTATTCCTCCATCCCTTTCCAATTTTTTGTTTTACAGTACTCCTATTCCTCCATCTCCTTCTCAATTTTCTACTATTCCTCCACTCCTTTCCAATTTTTTGCCAAAGCAGGTTATCGGCCAAAATGCCGATAGCTTCCATTTGGGTGAATGTGGCAAGTATTGCAGGGTCATTTTTGAGTTTGATGTAGTGTTTGATTACTGAATTCCAATGTTTAGAGTCATGGGTGGGGTTTTGCTTGGGTTTGAAGGGGAGCTAATGGAGGTTTGATAATACAGGTATGTTCATTCTGAAAGAGGGGGCAACATGTGTTAGGGGAGCTCATGGAGAAGATGAAGGGCATGATGATTAAAAAATTCATTCAGTGGCTTAGGAATGATTCAGCCAAAAAATACCAGCTTATTTGGTCAGTCCAATTGGACTTGCCGATTCAGCCATTAATATCATTATTATTCAAAACAAACAGACTGAATGACTGACTAATTCAGACCACAAGTTATTCAGATGCATTAAGTCCTAAACAAACAGCCCCTAAATTTGTACAAAGATGAGTTTTAAGTTTCAAAATACCTGGCTTCACATGATATTTATTCTTCGTTGGTAAATAGCACATGGGAATAGAAAAGATTTCTTAATCAAAAGTCCAGTTTGCATTTCACAATTATCTTGTTTCCATGTTCTATATGCACTATAAGATTACTAAAGATATTTAAAGGATCATACATGTTAGCATGCTTTTAAGATGTAAAGACCCTAGACTGAAAAAAAGTGCTCCATAAACCACATGTGATGATGAATCTGTTGAATAGCACAGTAGCATTTCATCAATTAAGTTTAGAACACAATGAATATAGAATTTACATGTTTAGACTTTCTATTGACAAGTTTATGCTTTGGATTTTGTCTGTGACAAGGTTTGGTTCAACTAGTGGTCCTGACAGACCAATTGTTTAATGTTTAACGAGAAGAAAAAATATAGACAATAGATGAAAGCTCCTTGTTAGTAAATCATGAGCACATCCACTATAGACAATTTACATTCTCTAAAAGCATCTAATTGGCAAATTATTTGTAGGGGTACCTGCACGCAACCAATTCTCATGGGAATACTTTGATCTTATACTGGTTATACATGGGTTATAACAGATGTACCGTTGACTATACCCAAGGAAATTATTTTATCAGGTTCTGGAGGTTTGGGGATTTTATTTTCAAATAATAAGGTTTGTTGAGTGAATTTGATTTAGATAGATGTTACTTATAATTAACATCCTATCCTTCATCAAAACATATCTATAGACTATAAATGTAATTTTCATTGTCAGAGTTGTTAGCATGTTCAGATAGCTAATATAAAAAAGTAATAATGAAGTCATTTGGTTATGATTTACCTTGTTCTTCTTTTCTAGCCCACCAATGATCCTATCTATAGCTCCCTCAAAATGATCCATTGTCACCTTTGTTTCATCACACCTTGCAGCAATTAAAGCGGCTTCATTAACAACATTTGCAATATCTGCTCCAGCAAAACCTGGAGTAAGGGCTGCAAGTCTCTGAGAGTAGTATGATGGCTCCTGATCAAGTTTTAATTTTTTCAAATAGATCTGGAATATCTGATCGCGGCCTTTAATATCAGGTTTATCTATAGAAATTTGTCTATCAAATCTACCAGGCCTTAGCAGAGCTTTGTCTAAAATATCAGGCCTATTAGTACCAGCAAGAACAACTACTCCAGAAGTGGTACCAAATCCATCCATTTCTACAAGTAACTGGTTAAGAGTACTTTCACGCTCATCATTGGAACCTGAGAAGCCCCCACGACCCCTTGCTCGACCAATTGCATCAATCTCATCAATAAATATTATGCTAGGTGCACATTGCCTTGCCTCTTGAAACAAGTTTCTCACCCTAGACGGCCCAACGCCAACAAACATTTCCATAAAATCTGAACCAGATATGGATAAGAAAGGCACAGCAGATTCCCCTGCAGTTGCCTTTGCTAACAGAGTTTTGCCCGTTCCTGGAGGACCAACCAATAGAGCACCTTTGGGGATTTTTGCCCCCAGCTCCTCATATTTCTTGGGGTTCTTGAGAAAGTGCACAAACTCCATGATCTCTTGCTTTGCTTCATCACATCCAGCAACATCTTTAAAATATACCTGCAAAGTGCAAAGACAAGTAAGAAAAACAAAATTGAAGTGCAAATAGACAGAAAATGGACATCTGCTATTAACTTTTTTGCACAAAGGAACACAGCAAAAAAGGTAAAAATATATGTGCCACAAACTAAGGGCAGTGGTATTGAACTCTTAATTCATGGGGACAAAAGAAAATTAACCTTGTTTTTTGCATTCTTGTCCACTTTTGTAATATGAGCTTTCCCTATGCTGAATATTCCACGACCACCCCTTCCGCCACTACCTCCAACACCTAGCCCACCCTGCATTCGCCGCCCCATGTACATGAGAGATCCCAAGAGCAGAAGCGTTGGTGCAAATCTCATCACTTCTTGATACCATCCAATTTCAGAATTGTAAATAACGGGAACAAAATCATGAGGGTCTATCCCTAAAGCTTCTTGGGCCTCCTCCAACTTCTCCTCAAACGATTCAACGCTCCCAATGTTGAAATAATATTTATATTGGCCTTTCTTCCCTCTTGCATTGGCATCACTATCGGGTCCTTGGACAACTGGTCCTTCAAGAACATCACTTCTTGGCTGATTGCGTGGTGAGTCTCTTACATATACTTTGGCAACTGATTTATTAGTAACAACTATGTGGTCCACTAAACCTGGTTCCAGAAGCTTGTTTTTAAAATGCTGGAAACTAATCTGCAAAGAAACATACACAAGCAAAAAGCCAATAAGATTAGAAGATTGAACCCCCTTAATTGCATTCAAATTACTGTCTCAGAAGAGAAAGATACTAATAATCAACATCATTCATGGATCTAAAAGTAAAACTACTTTATCGACAAAAATTTTTTTTAAGGGAAGTGTTGCTTCCACAAGGTCTCCGAGTAGTTAGTGGGTCTTACACTCATGTGAGACAAGGACTTGTGGGAAAATCAAAAGGGCTTGTGGAAATATCAAATCCCATCAACTAGATGTCAAAACAACTACAAAGCATAATAGGTAAAAGTCGAACAAGTTCATCGCAAATGTGAACATTACCTAAGGGGAGGCAAAGTCAGGATGGTATATATATTGTGTGTGTGGAGCAAAAATAAAATAAAATTAGGGGATCGCTATTTCCACACGAGTTTATCTCAAATGGATGTGTGCCCCATTAGCTATTCATGTGCCACCCATGTGAAAATATCAGTTCCCTAAAATTATTAACCAACACTTGAGAAGGTTAATTATTTTCCAACAAAGTGTTGTGCCTTTTCTTCGCTCCATTCATGCTTCTAATTTCTATTATTTCTTTCTTTCAGCATCTTTAAGACTTCGAATTAAAAAAAAAATCTTTTACAGTTCCAAGTGTATTTCACTTTCTTCATATCACCAAAAAGAGAAAAGAAGCATAAACACACATTAAGTCACCAATATCATTTCAAAGTAATAAGATCTTAAAACCGCATACAGACAACTCAACAAAATCCTGAACTGTATTCATTCATATTCTTACCGGTTTCTCTTCACGTGTACCAAAAGGAAATGATGAAAAAAACAATCCAATCACTAACAAGGGGATTATTAGATTTTGAATTTGCTTCATGAATGCTGTCTGAAAATTTCCATTATCATCTGCATTTGAATCATCTGTTAAAAGGAAAAAATATTAAAAATGTGAGACCTCTCAAACAACTAATTCAAAATTTCAAATAGGAAACAATAAACTCAAATCTAAGTAACTTTGGCACACAGAAACAGATTTCAGATAATACATTTGATGTCGTCACACACACACACATAAAACATGATCATCCTATTACAAGATGGTATCTTCTGATTTAATGATGCAGGAAAAGGTTGAAGGATGGAATACAAGAATAAAATAGAATAAGAAGAATGCCTGAAGGAAAGAATGGAATAAAACCAATGACAAATAATATATCAAACTCTGAATTCCATTGATGGTTGACATCTGTTTATATAGAACATAAGAAACCCTAATTCGGTATAAAAACGTGATTTAATAAGCAAAACAACTCCTGATTAGTTCTTCTCATAATTAAAATATCTAAATAATCTACTTATTATAATCAACAGATATATAATAATACCTACTAAAATAAACTAATTACATTCAATTTACTTATAATTAATAAAATAAAATAATTAACTAATAGTCCCCTACATGTTTTTGTTATGTTTCTCATCATTTAAATTCTGAATCAAGACACAAGTACAACATCATTCCAATGATTACAAAACACCTTGAAAAACAATACTTTGACAGACAATTTCTTTTTTAACAATATGACCGCAGTACCTTGACACTATAATTTGACCATAACAGACTGTTTTTTTAACAATATAACCTTAGTACAAATTTTAACTGCAGTACACGAAAGAAAAAATTCTTAACAAGTCAACAAACCACTTAGCACGCATATTGAAAGAGGTGCAAAATGGGATCAAACAAATTATTGTCATTATGAAAGCATTCCCTTGGTCTGTGATCTTAAGGACTAGTTGCGGTTTCAAGGGTATCTTAAGACAAAATATTTTGATCGCTTTCTATTTGCTGTACTAGCTACTTATCAAATGGATAAATTGTCTGGAAACATCAAAAACCTTGCAAAAGAAATGCGTAGTAAATGGTAGCTGTTAAAAATAAACATTTTACCAACTTGCGAACATGAAAATGTATTAAGATCTATCAAGTAGCCGCATCATTTTTTTTTCTTTTGATAAGACTAGCTGTCACATCATTAACTTTCCATCGTTCCCAAAAATATAACATTTACTCTATCAAGCAATTAGAGTAATTTATAATTAATATATTGTTCATAACAAAGAACAATATAAAACTTGTGAATGGAAGATTTGTTCTAAGCTCATCTCTGAAACCTATGGAACGTAGCACAAATTTCAAAAGTTACACGGAGAAGTCTAAAGCTTAGCCTTTTCTCTTTTCTTTTATTTTCTTCTTGTAAAAACATAAAACAAAAAAATGAACAGCTTGAGAAGTTTAAAGTTGAGCCATTCTCTTTTTTTTTTTTTACCCTTATAAAAACCAAAAAATGAAGGGCTCTGAAGCGCTTCCCTCCTTAAGTATAAACTTATTTTAGGCCAAACTGTAGATAATTCACAATCAATCAATTTACTTGACCAAGGCTAGTTTCTAGGCTCTTGTGAACAAAGTAAAGAAATAAGCTTTATAAACTAGCAAAGCTTAGAGACAAAATTCACTCACTCATGTTGCATCAAACCACATTGATTTATGAGTTCAAAGCATTTAATGCTTTCTTCTTCCTCCATTCTATATCTCCCATTTCACACGAGTCAGTAATTTTTTAGTAATAATAGTAATTTTGTATAGCACAAAATTTAATCAAAAGTTTCAATTTATCCCTATTTATCCCACAAAATAAATTGAACAAGACCAGCATAGTTTTAAAAGATGGGACTAGTAGCCAACCTTTTGATTGGGATTTCTGCTCATCCCCTTTTGGAATTTCTTTCTTTTCTTTTGGGTAGAAGTTCTCATAATCTGCAAACAAAAGCACAAAGGCACGAAAGTAATGTAAGAAGCAAAAATTAAACAATTCAAAGAAGAAAACTAAGACAGATTAAACCCGAAAGAAGTCCTACTCTTCTTCTTGGGAGTTTCTTCACTGGAGAAGGATCTACGCAATCTAGGGTTTGCAAAAAGAAGGTAATTTAAATCTGACAAATACAATTTGGAAGCTAAATTTTTATTAGCTCCTATGGCAGCTAAATAACCCCTCACAGACACTAAGCTTCCATCCAATCGACTAACCGGAGCTCCTAAAAGTGATTCACCCAGAAAAGCTGATCTTCCATTACTTATCAAATTCTTCTACAAAAAGCAAAAACAACTCAGTTCATAAGAAGTTCATAAATCGCTATGCAATTCATCAATATATATGAGAGATAGATTACTGTGGAACGTGACAATGAGCGGCCGATTCTGGAAAATATCATAACTTCGTTCGATCGATCGGAATAAGAAAAAGTTGGGGATGAGACACTCATAAAATTACAGTACAGATACGAAATTTGATGGATTGAAGCTAAATATAGGACCCCAATGAATCCATACAAGGACTTTCGAAGAATGGATGTTAAAAATGTGGGAGGAGATTTGAGTTTTTTTTTTCCGAATCAATAGGGACTGTTTGGTTAGGTTTTTATGATATTTCAGTATTTCTTCTTCCTCGAAAGATTGATTGTATGAGGTCAAAGGAGAGAAGGGGTGGGCTTGATTAGAATAGTAGTAAAATGTTAAATTAAAGATAAAAAATAGTACTAGTGGTTTGGGAAACAAGATATGCCCTTTTTATGTCATGGTTTCGCACATAGGAATTTGTGTAACCAAACAGGGGCAGAAGGAAATGTTTAGGTTCTGTTTGGATGATTAGAATTGAGAGTGTAAATTAGATTTTTATATTTAAACATAGTTGTTTGTTGCCTTTAATAATGACTTGATATAAAAGAAGTATAAATATCAAAAGCTTTATTTCTTTGTGAATTAGGTCATGTTTGTTTACAACGATTATATTTTGGATATAACTATTAATCTCAAATATTTTATTTATTTTTAAATTTAGATTTATGACTATTAGTCTAGAATTATAAAATAACTTAATAATTTTTAGATTATAATTTCGGAATTATAATCCTTGCAAACAAACATAGACTAGGAGTGATAATCTTATTATTAGAACTTGTTTGGATTTGGCTCAATGCTATGATGCGAAATAGAAGTGGGGGCAGTAGAGAATCATGAATTTTATGAGTAATAAAAATTTAATCTTTCTTATATCCCATAAAAGCTGGTATAATTCTAAGAATTGTGTATAAAAAAAATCTCTAGACATTCCACCTAATATAAATACATGTTTTTAGAGGTTAAATATAAATCCAATTAAGTAGCATAATGAGACTCCTAATCAATTCTTAGGTTATATTTATTTATAAAAATTACACGGGAAGATAATTATTTATCCCAAAGCTATGTTTATTTTGTAAAAATTATAATCTCGGGATTATAATCCCAAGACTATTAATCTTAGAGTTATGTTTGTTTGCAAATATTATAATCCCAAGACTATTAATTCTATGATTATAATCTCGGGATTATAATTATAATCTAAAGGCAATTAAGTCATTTTATAATCTATAGACTAATAGTCTCAAGTCTAAATTTGAAAACAAACAAGACATTTGAAATTAATAGTCATATCCCAAGCCTAATAGTCCTACGCCTAATAGCTCTAAGCCTAATAGCCCTAAGCCTAATAGCCTAAGATTATCATTCCGGGATTATAATTATAATGTCAAAATTATTAAATCATTTTATAATCCTGAGACTAATAGTTTCAAGTCTAAATTTTAAAACAAACAAGACACTTGGGATTAATAGTCATATCCCAAATATAATTATTGCAAACAAACATAGTCCAAGTGTTTTGTTTGTTTTTAAATTTGGACTTGGGACTATTAGTCCAAGGATTATAAAATGGTTTAAAATGAAGGACTATTTAATACCATGTCTAGCTAGGTATTATAATCTCATCATGTGTGATTAAAAATATATGGACAAAATTAACCTTTATTTCTTTTAATATGACTAGTCTAATTATTAATCAACTTATTATTATACTAACATAATTAACTAATAAGGATTGGACTAATAAATTGATTAACAGGATTATAAATCCTTATTAACAGTAAATCCAATCATTACTATTTTAACAGTAAATGGATTTACTGTTAATAGGATTATAAATTGATTAATAGTCCTTGTTAACAGTAAATTACTATTAAGGATTGCTATTTTGATTAGTTAATTTACTTTTAACTAACAGTAAATTAACTAATAAGGGTTGGAATTTTTTCAATTGAGCTATCAATATTCATGTACTCCTTTCTCTACACAGACACGTGGCTCTTTTTTTTCTTTTTTTTTTTACTTAAAAAAATTAGATTTTTTTTAGGCAAATTTAAATATAATTTGTATTTTATTATCACCCGTCTTTATGTGCTTTAATTCAGTAAAGTTATCTACTTACAAATAATATTATATGTTTTGAGTAAAAAAGTTTTTTTTTTTACGACAATAAAAACTTATTTTGAAAATACATCTACATTTATTATTAAATATCATTTATTTTTCTTAAAATAATTTTTTTTGGACGACAAGTTTCATTATAAGTATGTACATGTGATATGTTTAAATAATTTTTTATTTATTTATAGGCGCCTTTTTGATGTATAAATAAGTTTAAATTATAGTTTAAAATATGTTATTATTAGTAAGGGTATAATAGTTCAAATGATATTTTTTATCCAATCATTTAATTAAGAATAAATACTATACATTTTGTATATGTATCCAAATTACACCTAAAATATTATATTTTGTAAAAATTCTTCTTGGAATAAATACTATACATTTTTTGAGAGTCACAAAAAAAAAAAAAACTGCACCGGTCCAATTTTCCTGTCTAGTAATCCTGTCTGTGTAGCAAGACTCTTTAATTAATCTTATAAAAAATAAACATAACATGTGATTATTTTAAGTTATCCCATGAATAATTCCATAAAAAACAAACATATGACTAGGACTATTTAATCTTAGAATTAATAGTCTTGGAATTATATATAATCCTTACAAACAAACATAGATAAATCATTCATTTAAGTGTTTATGGTCCTTAGCATATGTATTATGTTTATTTAATTGACAATTTATAACTTTTTATGGTTATTATAAAATAACAATTGTATATTCAAATGTATATAATATATTGTAGGATTTTATATATTAAATTGTATAATCGAAATCCTAATCAATTTCTAAAAGAAATGAAACATTTTAGTACAAAAATTAAAAGAACATTTTCAAAGATTATGGCAAACTTATTTTTAATACAAAATGAAGAAACCTCTAGAAATTCTACCTAACATAAATACATGTTATTAAAGGTTAAATAAATGAATGAATGAATTATTTATTTAAGTTGTCTCCCGAAGATCAAGACAATTCATGACCATCCGAGTTGACTCACCTACTAATCTCTAACAACGCAAAATTATCTGATTTGATTAACCTATTCTTAGATTATGACATAACCAAAATTTAAAGTTTCAACCGAAATTACTCGATTATTTAAGAGTATTTTAATGGGTGGACTCAGTATATGTGTTTGACAATCTTTCCTCTATAAATAGGTAGGAATAAATTTAGGAGTGGGATATTTGCACCTCTTCAAGGAAATATTAAATGTGAAATTTAAGATCATGCATGTCTTTAACTAGTTTGTTGGAATGAACAAGCAAAATCAACCATTATATATAAAAAGCCGTGAGTTGATTATTCTAATTTGAAAAAACAATAAGTTATCTTAGTTCGTAATTATGAGTTGACTGTAAGGTTTTAAGTCTACAAAAACCTAATGTTGATATTTATTTTATTATTTTAATATTAAAATTTTATTTCATTTTATATAATTAAATGTATTATAAATTTTGTCCATAATTATACATTTTATAATTTATGTATAATTAAAAAAATATATTGTTCTCAATCTTAAATGGAAATGGACAAACCATTCTATTAGATTGTAATACACTTGATTGGATGATTTGTATTAGTCATGTAAAGTGAAGACTTTAATCTAGTGTATTAATGTATTTTTGAAATACATAGAACTGGATCGTTACGAAAAATTATTTGTTAAATACTGTTATTATAAATAATTTTTCAATTACTATTAATGTGCAATTATTCTTAATTAATTAATCCTGAGAGAATAATGAACTTGATTTTATAATGTATGTCACTTTAATATATTAAAGAATGAGATTTTAAATACAATCAATATCTCAATATGTTGGGTGATATATGAAAGTAGTATGCACACAAGCCGATCATGTTTGATGATAAAGCATATACTTTGTAACAATCTTATTCATTTATTAATAAAAAGTATTTATTTATTAAAGACTTTTAATTATCTACATGATGCTGTTTTATAATATGTGATAAACCCATAGTTTTAAGCAATGCTTTTAGAATAATGATGATGATCATTATAATGAGATCTAGATTCTTGAAAGCTTAAAACTAAAATAGTTCTCAATTGTTGGATTACTAAATTGGGGATTAGTGAATCCAGATAGATTGGTACATACGCTGTCACCTCATCGGATGAGAATGATTGATCTCACGATCATTTGTGTGGAGACACTAAAGCAAGTATGTAGGTGCTTATTAGAGAATAAGTTCAATCGAACGTGGCTCGCCAAGGAATACCTAAATGGAGTTTTACTCACCGTCAATAGAATTCTCAGTAGTGATAGTAAGACAAGTGATCATTGGACTTGAGATCATCATAAGATTCTTTGTATGATGAGTTATACTTTGACTTATTCCTTAAGACCCTTAGGGTATATCAAAGGGTATGCTTGGGTATAATAAGTTGTACACGGAGATAATGTATGATCAATAAAGAATCTACTACTTAGTAAAAGAAGAGATATGTCCTATGTGATTCGATAAATGACAACCCAAGAGTCCCTCGCCAAGGCGTAATAAAATTAGAAAAGAAGTTTTTAATTTGCATTATTTGAGTTGTGCATTTAAGAGTCGAAATACATATAATTAAATAAAATAAGACTCGACAAGTAATTCCATGTCTTATATTTAATCGGGACATCAGATAGTGGAAGGATTGAATTGTACCAGAACTATTTACTCAAAGGTTCTTTTATGATTAATGTTGAAATCTATATTATATGGAAAGTCGTTGATCGCTAGGAGGCTTATCCTTATTGTAGAATAAATATTATTTATTTAAATAAATTATTAGTTTAATTTATTTATTTAAATAAGATTATAATTGTTCTAATTGATTTATTCATAACCTATTTAATACGGAGAACCTAAAGGGTCACACCATAAAAGGAAGAATAATTATTTAAAAAATTAATGGCATAATCATAATAATAAGTTAAGTATATTTAATTTAATCTATGGTGATAGAATAAATTAAATAACTTAATATTTATTATTTAATATTTTGGAAATATTAAATATAAATTAATAAGAGGAGTCTTATTATTATTATTACTATTATTATTATTTAATTCCTAAAGGAGTTTGGGAATTAATTAATAAAAGTACTCTCAAATATCCTAATAGGATTAGGACGCAAATTAATTAAAAGAGTTTAATTAATTATTCCTAATAAGATTAGGAACCTAATTAATTAAAGAAATTTAATTAATTAAATAAAACCCAATTTCTTAATTGTTAAGGAAGGGTTGCCCACATCTATAAATAAGAGGAGTCTTATTATGGGTGAGGGGGGTTGTCACTTTCACAACACGTGAATACGTAATTCCAATAGTTGGGAGAGTACGCCTTTTCTATAGAGATAGAAAACTAGGGTTTAGCCAAATACCCATCTTCTTGAATTTCTTCTTCTTCCTTGGTGGATCACCTCTAGAGGCCAAACACTTGGGTGGCTAACGTTGATCAAAGGAAGGAACCAAACCCTTATGGATTCAAGTTATCGAGGTGAACTTGTACCGAGAAGCTCGGATCTTCAAGTCGTATGATTCTTTTTCTTTTCTTTTCGCTTAATTAATAATTGTGCATAAAGGGTGATCCGGGGTTTATGGTTTGTAAAAATTTTTAAACTCCGATTTTTACATCGTTCTCGCTTATTTTATGCAATTTGATCATGTTTATTAATAATATTACAAACCTAACAATATATGTTATGAAATTAGGAACATGTATTTTTTAAGATGAAATTCTATAATTAAATTATAATATCCCCTTGATATAATTTATTGGTTGATCACCAGAATCTTGACCAAGTATTTTAGTAATTCAAATTACTAAATTATTAAATTAATGTGTGATCAAAAGTGTATAAATTATGTAGTCAAGGATATAAGCAGTAAACGTAATGGTTTAGCAGCTTTGTTCCTTCATGCGTTTATGGATATTATTGTAGAGGAGTATTTTTGCAAGATACTAATAGTGGAAGGATTTAATTAATTACTTTTAATTATACCGTGCAATTATAACTATTTAGTGGAATTAGTTATAACTAGTTGATAACCCGTGCAATGCACGAGCTAGTTTGAATAATGATTTTAATAATTTGTCAGGTATTCATGTCAAAAAAAATAATGCATAATTCAGTAATTATTTTTACCCGTAAGCGCCTAATAACACTAATCAAATAGTGATAATTGAGTTTAATTGGAATACTAATTCCTAATAAATTTTTGTACTAAATTAAATTGATTATAGTAATATTTGAGGAAGAAAACCTACACTATATATTTTAATTAATTAATTTAATAATGGTATTTTCAAATTTTTAATTGGGTCATATCTAAAAATTGAATATCTTAATAAAATTATAATAATTAAATTATCTTACATAAAATTGGTCAAGATATATTATCTTAAACAATTTTTTAATAAAAAATAGTATAATAAGTTTGGTAGAATCGAAAAATAAAAATATTTTAGACTTACCTTCTCTTGTTAAAAATAAAAATAAAAAATTATTTATGTGTATCATCATTTATGTGTATTTATATATAAGAATAGAAGAATAGATGAGTTATCAAATTAAGTGAGTTAACTCACTTAATTAATTAAGAGTGGACTCAACGATTTTTTCAATTAATTTGATTTGATGATGTCATCATTTATGTGTATTGAAGTATTGAAGTATTGATTGGGTGTGTTTGGAAGCCATGTTAATTAATTGATTGTCAATTTGATTAATTGATTTCAAATTAATTGGTTGTGATTATCAAATTGATTTCAATTGATTGTCAAATTGATTAATTGATTTCAAATTAATTGGTTGTGATGCCTTTATATATAAGAATAGATTAATATAATTCTAATTGATTAAAGAGTTAATTAGAAATTAATATTATATTGGAGCTAGATTTGTAGAGTCCTACTTGATCCACACTCTAGCCCTTATTAAAATATAACAAAGTAGCATGCTAAAATATATCAGAAATTTTTTTACTATTTTGAGCCCACACTTAGAAAATACTTAATATTAAAATAAGGGTCATAGAGAGAGAGAGGAAGATCAGGTGGAAGAAAAATTCATCATTAAAATGAGCAAAAATTCTCCATTGTGCTACAAACAAGCGAGGTATGTAATATTATATTTGTTTATACTAAATTATGAGATAATAATTTTTAAAAATAAAGATTATTAATTTATTTAGAAATCGTTTCTTACTAACTAGGTTAGATTCTGTTGGGTCATGATATTTCCTCTCTTTGGGTCGGGTAAATTGGGCTTACTCATTTAATTAATCTATTGGGCCTTTATTATTGAACTATGAAAGTCACTAGGCCCAGTCACCATATTATTTCCATTTTTAACCTATAAGACCGGGTCGGTTCAGTGGATCGACCCATTAGACATTTTAATATCTATTGCTTTGACTTGCAATGATGAAAAAAGCATGACGGTTGACCAAAACTCCTGCCATGCATTAATGTGGATGGGATCATAGCCTATTTGGCCGAGAAAACGAAGTGGCGTAAAAAGCAAGGATGTACTATATATGATTCAGAGAACCCATCGATCGTAATGTGGTCGATGGAGGTGGGTGGCACAGTAATCCAGGCGAAGAGAGTATAACCTAGCAAGGAAGTCTTCACAAAGAGGTACGTTCTCATACACTTTCATATTGATATTCACACATACACACAACGGAGATCTATTATCTCTCTAGACACTAGACATTACATTCCTCCATTGTTAACCTTATGAACACGAATACTGACTCTCACGCCTGAGCTATCCCCCAATGCACAAATTGTCGCCGCTTCAGGGTGTTTACCGTGTTTATCGTGTCAGGATCGTATGCCTTACGTGATTGGGACGTGGCGGAAGATCTTGGCGTTAACATCAGCGCCAGAAGGAGGGTTCGAGTTCTAGTGTCATTGAAATTTTTAATCACAATCGCTTAACCTACTTCGTAAGATGATGAGGAGTAGGGATGGTACGCCGTAAGGCGGCGAAGGATGATCATTAATTTCGCCACACTTCGTGTTTGATAAAGGATCGTCTGGTTCTTTCTAAAAGCGCCACGAAAGCACGACTTCTAAGCATAATTCAGAGATCTCCGTCCAAGATCCATGGGGGGCCAGACGAAGATTGGTTTTGATATGGATAAGGAGTGTGATCATGGTCAAGTATGCGTAAGGCTCACCACCAAGACTCATCGTCAAGTGATTAGGAGGACAGAGCCGCCAAGTCATGCGAAGATGGCGACGCAAGCAGAGATAAAGCCTTGAGGTTCTGCTGAAACAGAGAGAAGATATAGCCGAACAGATGCTTCGCATACGGCGTAATTAAGGACGAAGCATCTAGCCATGTTCAATCCGAAAAAGCGAGTAGGCATAAGGAGATATCACTACGGCGAGGGCAAGAGCCGAGTATTCTCGCAGATGTGTTCAGGGATCGCTCTCACAAAGCAGAGAAGATCGAGAAGCGTAACTCCCGTGGCCCGAAGAAGGCAATCGATAGTCGTTGGTTCTCGGCATCGTGACGATGATGCACGAAGAAGCGGTCGAGGGAGATCGTGCGAAACCGTATCAGGGGAGTATCGCCGCGACCATTCTCATCACGAGGATGTAAGTGCACGCCGGAGTAGATCAAGAAGCCCCACAATGGCAATGGACCGGCAAGAGAGGAGGCAATCCACCGCAGATGTAATGTCGCTCATGAGAAAGAGGTTTCCTCGCAACGAGAAGGTGTTGATTTTCCGGTAAAGGAGTTAAAAGAACTCCGGAAAAGCGGTGGCCGAGGTCCAACAAGTGAAGGACGCTCCGAAAGAAGGCATCCCTTTTTCCTCGTGATATTCTCGGCGAGAAGCGCGATATCACCAAAAATTGCCTCGTATGGAAAGTTACGATGGGTCCGGGGATCCTTATGACCATAAAGCGCTCAATTTGGTTAATGGACTATTATGATTTCACCGATGTCGCCAAGTGCCACACTTTTGTTACGACACGAGAAAAGATGCGAGAGCAGGGATGGGAACTTTGCCGCCGATTCGATATCTTCGACCGAGATTTGTGATAAGTTCCATTTACCGCTTTTGGAGTAATCAAGAAGAGGAAAGCCTACGGTTCTTCCGCACAGATCCGCAGCTTTACCAAATGAATCTTTGGGCCATGATGTAAAGAGGTTCAGAGAAGCGATTGGCCGATGTCCGACTTCAATGACCTCCAGTCAGTAGGTTTGTTCCGAATAAATTTGGATCCGTAAAGTCCGAGAAGTTGGTAAAGAAGTTGATGTTCCACCATCCGAAGAGCTTGGCCGAAGCCTTTGACAAGACAGAAGGCTATATTGTTGTGGAAGAGGCCATGAACAGCCTGAAGCATCCTTCTTCGGACCATTTAAAGCAGATAGAAGTTCCCAAGGCCGAAGTTGATCAGAGAAGAACAAGGGGGTATAATGATCTACCAGATGGCGCTCAAGAAGTACAATAACTCTGGCGGCAAGGCCGCCGTCTCCCAAAGTCACCGAAGGTGAACAAGGTCTACACCAAATCGAACACGATAGATCAAATGATCTTAGATCGATCGAAACCAAATTTTCTTCGAGCCACCTCGTGATAATTATAGAACGGGACAGGGTAACTCTCGTAAGTATTGTGGCTATCATCAAACCGCGGGCCATGACACTAACGAGTGTTGCAATTTAAAAGATTTCGTGGAGAAGAAGATTAAAGATGGCTTATTAGTATAAAGATGTGGCCGTGAACGACCAACGTGATCAAGAGAATATCAACCGCATCGCTCGGGACGGTTCAAATGGCTCCCTCCATCCAAAATGCTTCAAAGATCGCCACCAAGGCATGTCATCGATGTAATAACCGGGTGGATCTCGTAGGGAAGTTGATAGGGAAGAAGAGGCGGCTTACCCGGATTCTTGGCCATGTTCGCGTGATGATGCTCCCTCAAGATCGATGCACCATTCCCAAGAACCGCCATATCATTTACGGACGCAGATTATCCTTCGGAGACCATCGAGCCACAGGGAGCCTTGGTGATCACAAATAAAAGTGGGCTTCGGTGGACGTGAAACGCATGATGATGATAGAAATGGGTCTTCTGGTGGATATTTTATATGCCCATGCCTATTGTAGGATGCATCTTGATGAGCGTGAAAATGGAGGTCCAAGGAGGCTCTTTATACTGGCTTCAAAGAATTCATCCGATCAAAGTTGCAGTAGCACTATTGAACTCCCTTGTTATCTTCTAAGATAAGACCCCAAGCGGTGTAGAAATAATGTGTAAATTCTATGTCAGGTGCATGTGGACTCGGCTTATAACGCTTATAATCGGGAGACCTACCTTGATCGCTTTCTCCAAGTCGTGACCTCCATCCTCATTTCAAAATCAAGTTCCCCACTACGCATGGAGTAGGAGAGGTGGCGGGGGACTTAGATCCGCCCAAGATGTTATCTAATGTCAAGTATTTCCTCCCGAGTGGGGTTAGTAAATGTAAAATGCATAATGGTGATTGAGATCGAGCCTTCACCGGCAGAAAGCGATTCGGAGCTGTTGGTGATCCCCGCAGGGACGGAGGAGATCGAGTTGATCATAGAAAAGCCGCATAAGACTATGAAGATCGGTCGGGTCTACCAGTAGCCTCTTCTGACAAACCTTATGGAACTCTTACGTCATTATGCGGATATCTTTGCATGGGAACCACAGACATGCCCGAGTTAATGAAGATAGGTGAGCATAATCCGGATGTAGATCCTCAAGAAGCTGCCCGGCCAGTAAAAGGCGGATCTTTGCGCCGAAAGCGATAAGATCATTGATGAGGAAATTGCAAAGTCATAATTACCGACTTCATCTATGAAATTGATTATCCCGAGTGGGTGGCGAATGTGGTGTGGTGTCAAGTGTAAATGGAAAATGGCGGGTTTGCATCGACTACACCGATCTCAATAAAGCTTGTCCGAAGGACTTTTATCCTTTGCCCCATATCGATCAAATTTCATCGATGCCACTTCGGTACGTACATTACTAAGCTTTATGGATGCTTTTTCAGTTATCATCAAATATCCATGCGTAAGGAGAGACATTCCAAAGACGGCGTTCATTACACACCGTTCGGTATATGCCTACAAGAAGATGACTTTTGGCCTTATAAACGCGGGAGCCACCTACCAGAGAATGATGAACTTCATCTTCGACAGGCAGCTAGGAAGGAACATGGAGGTATATGTAGACGATATGATCGTGAAGAACATGTAGGTTCAGAAGCATTTGGACGATCTGGAGGAATGCTTTCATCGTCTGTCATCGCTAATCGAGACTCAACCCGGCCAAATGTACTTTCGGCCTCGGTGCAGGAAAGTTTTTGGGATATCTGGTCAGTCAGAGGGGCATCGAGGCCAACCTGGAGAAGATCCAGGCCATTCTTGATATGAAGACTCCTTAGTCGTTCAAAGACGTCCAACGTCTGACTGGTAGGATTGCAGCTTTAAGGAGGTTCGTCGCCAAATCTGCGGAGAGATGCCTTCCTTTCTTTGACACATTAAAGGGCCCGAAGAATGCAAAGACGTTCTAGTGGACTTCGGAGTGTGAAGACGCCTTCCAAGGCATAAAGACATATCTGTCTTCTACTCCTTTATTGGTGAAGCCCGCCCCAGCAGAGACCTTATATTTATATCTTGCAGCAAGTTCGATGGCAGTTGGAGCAGTGCTAGTTCTTGAGGTCAGTAGGAATCAGCATCCGGTCTATTATGTCAGCCACGTTCTACGAGATACTGAAACCAGGTACCCGAATATTGAGAAATTTGCCTTTGCTTTAATAATTGCTAGTAGAAAGCTTCGACAATATTTTCAAGGCCTCGCCTCTAGTCCGCCTACACACGATCGCCCATCAAGAAGGTGATGGGCAAGCCAGAGGTTTCAGGGAGACTAGCAGAATGGACTATGGAGTTGGCCGATTTCATGGTGGAATGTTCGCATCATCAAGCGATACCGAAATGCCGAGAGGTTGAATCGTCTGATCGAGCAGTTGTAGTTCTTCAACAGGGTCAGAATGCTTAGACGTTGTATGCAGATGGATCCTTTACTAGAATCGCGTAAGTAGGTGAATTATCTTGACGAGTCCAGAGGGGTTCAAAGTTCAAGAGCCATCGATTCGGGTTTAAAGCGATTTAACAACGGGTTTTTAGGCACGGCGTTGCAAGTAGTGTTCGATTGGCAAAGAGCCTAGAAGTCCGTGTTGATCATCTACAATGACTCTCGCTGGGTCGTCAAACATCCGCCGGGAGATTATGAAGCTCGTGGGACCCGGATGATCAAGTACTGGCGGAATTAAAAGACCGACTTTAGATTTCGCTCAGATGAAGTTTCTGGGCATAGAGCGAACGATAATTCCATTGTCGATGCACTATCGGTCGCCATCGCGGATGCGAAGATGTTTTCAACCTGATCGCTTTATTTGGAAGTTTTGTAGCAGAAAGTGTGTTCAAAGATGAAGCGGTGATGTGTATCGAGCGATCTAACTGCTGGATGACTCCCTACATCAAATATTTGGCAGATGGCATTCTTCCTTCGGATCAGATGTTGGCAAAGAAGATCAAGTACAAGAGTACCAATTTTGTTCTTATTGATGGGGATCTTTATCGACTGGCCTTTTCCTCATCATTTCTGAAGTGTCTGGTCCCATCCGAGGCGAGTATGCTCTTCGGAAGTTCACGAGGTATTTATGCGGTGATCACACGGTCGCCAAGTCCTCGCTTATAAAGTACTTCGACAGGGATACTATCGGCCTACAATTTTCAAGAAGCTACTTGAGATGTCAAGAGATGTGAAAAATGCCACCAATAAATTGATTTGATTCCACATCACCCCCCAAAGAGCTATACTCAATTTTATCTCCTATACCCTTCACCGTCTGGGGGTAGATATATTGGGTCCGTTGCCTCAAAGCTAAAGGTCGTGTTAGCTTTGTCATAGTTGCTTATTGATTACATGACCAAATGGGTAGAAAGCGGCCACTTTGATTAATAACTTAACAAGAGTGTTTGAAATTCATAAAAAGAGTCCGTAGTATTTTCGCTTCGGATTCCTAGAGTGTTGATATCGCATAACCGACGCCAACCAGGATCCAAATTTGAAGGATTTTAAAGGAGTCAGATTCAAAGATAAGAAGACTTGGTGGCTCACCCACAACTCGAAATGGGCAAGTTGAGGTGACCAACAAGACGTCATTGAACAGGATCAAGCGCAGATCGGATGAAGCTAAAGGAAGATGGCCGTAAGAGTCATTCAAAGATGTTGTGGGCTTACCGGACTACACCTAGATTTCCACAGGGATTCACCTTTTTCTACCGCCTTACTGTATTGATGCCTTGGTCCCAATTTAAATTGGATCTCCAAGTCTTGTCGTCACCAATTCAAAGAGATCTATAATGATGAAGGATCAAGGCCAACTTGGATCTACTAAGAAGAAGTCGAGAAGTGGTTTTACTCAAATCGGGTCGCTTATCAACGGAGAGTAGCTAAACATTACAACAAAGGAGTCAAAATAGGTCCATTCCACCCAACCCATTCTCGAGTCGCCAAATACATGGTACGTAAATAACTACAACTTTATTAATACATTTGTCGTGCAAAATACTTACAACATATATACTGTGAGTTTAAATACAATTATTGTCTTCTGCATAATATACATACCCAAATAAATCCCCATCATAATTATTGATACATTATTTTACAAAAATGGTGAGGACTACTAAACAACTCTCCCTAGAACTTTCATTCCATACCCCGACTGCATTTCGCTATATTCTCGCCTCCCCGAGAAGAAAAAAATGGAACAAAAAGGAAAAGGGTGAGCTCGACTAGCCCAAAGAAAGAATATTACGACTAAGATAATATACAACAAAATTATCGTTAGTCTTCAACAGGAAAAATATAATAGAATACAATAGACAACAAGTTTTAAATCAATATTCGCAATGGAAATAATAATTCATTGTAAGAGTTAAGAGAGAATGCAAACTACTATCTTCTATGTATGAATTTTAAAGTTCATCGCCTATTTTTATCCCGTCGAACATCAATCAATATATATCCGATCAAATATTCATCCTCGCACTACAAAAGCCAAGGACATTCACCAAATGGGTCATGTTCATCTAAACACTGCTCATCTTCAGCACTACGGCCAAAGATATTCATCGAAATCATTCATCTTTGCACTACACGCCAAAAGATATTCATCGAAATCATTCATCTTTGCACTATCAGCCAAAGATATTCATCATAAATCATTCATCTTTGCACTACAGTGCCAAAGATATTCAATAATATCATCATTTAAGACCGAGGATGATGAAAAATATTTTTTAAAGAAACGAATCCAAAGGAAACAAAATGACAAGGATTAAGGATTAAGGATTCGTACTTGTTTTATCCACGCCCAAAAAATACCTCAAAAATAATCATAAGTGGTGTAAAATTCAAGAATGATCAAAACATGGATACAATCAAAGCTAGTATCCATAATAGATATTTTGGACAAAAAGAAGAAATTTCATTTTTCGAATGAATAAAGGTCGATTCGTGAATAAAGGTCAGATACGTGAATAAAGGCCGATACGTGAATAAGAAATCCGACACCAAAAGATAGAAATTTCACAAAAAACATCTTCACGCTTTGTGAATAAGACTCGTGAATAAGAATCGTGAATAAGAACTCATGAATAAGAATCTCGTGAATAAGAATCTCATGAATAAGAACTCCCGATACCTAAAAAGTTCCAAATTTGATAAAAAGTTCCAACTAATATTTCAAAGATAATGATATTGAAGAAATAATATCATTTGAGAAGAAAATAACATCCCTTACCTCGAAAAGACAAGATTTCTAATAAAACACCTGATATAAAGCATGACTTGAACTTTCACCGATAAAGAATACTCAAAGTATACTCAAAATACTCACAAGAATACGCCGATAATATAGAGAGAGAAAACTTCAGCTTCGTGTGATTTTCAATTCTAACCTAAGACCTATTTATAGAAATCGCTAGAACACCAAAGTTAGTAAAATTTAATATAATAATATATATATATATATATAAATTTCAAATACGCCATTCTTGAATCTGAAAATCTAGAATTCAACCCATTCAAATCACATGTTAGACCCAAAAAACGTTTTTCTTATTTTAAATATTTTAAACTTCCAAAAATCAATTATTTTGAGCTTCTAACTTCAATAATTCATAATAAATAGCCCTTTTATCAGAAAATTCAAATCTCATGAGTTTTTATAGGAAATTCAATTTCTACAACTTTGCGTAAGAAAGTTTTTCCAAATTCCAAATGTAAAATGACCAAATCCATAAACGAGCGATTTTTCAAAGCTATAATCAAATTTCACCAATAAATGGGTCCACCGACATGTTTAATATGTTTTAAACATTTATTGCAACAAAAATACTCTTCCTCCTCAGATACTCATATATCCCACATTCATCGTAAAATATCACCATTATTATATTATTAAAATATAATATTATATATATATAAATGAATTATTTTATCGTAAAAGATAAAATATTAATTTTCAACAATTGTCACATTAAAAATTTTCTCCATCTATATCCACATAAAATCAATATTTTCCTCATCATATGAATCAATAATTAATTATTCACAAATAATATTACAGTAATCACAATATCGACAACCGTGCAGCTCCTGTGAGCAGGGGCTTCCAATAAGAATTTCTCCTTATCGGGCGCAAGCAATTAGTGACCAAACCTCTCCTTAGATGTAACTTTCTAGACATTGCCAATAATGTTATCTAATAATATTATTCAGATAATATGAATTATTGCTTCGATAATGAAAAATACCGTAAATGACAATTATCAAACAACAAAGAATATAAAATATCAACGCAAAGAATTATTGAATCAATAAAATAAAATATCGAATAAAGAATTATCGTGAACCATTATCGAGTAAAGGCCTTCACGTAAGAATCAATAATTGGTGCAATACCGCAGCCATCGCGCAAATAACGCCAGACATCGTGTTTTTAACCAATTTGTATTCCAACAAAGGTAAATCAGTGAATAACTACGCCGCTATTTTTAAACAACTTATTTTTGTCGCTTTTCTTCCTCCAATCGCTTCCGCATGGGGGCCACACATGGTCAAGCTACTTGTCAGATTTAATATTCTCTACAAAGATTTAATATTCCACGCACCAAACGAATATTCTCCTAATAATAATGAATATTATATCACCACTTGCTTATTTAAAATATTTATGATTTTACCCATAACTAACCACATTAATCAAATCCAATTCTTACTATTTCAAAATAATAAATAAAGGAAATTCCTTTTATTTAAAAAATTTCGGTCTTACAACCTCCCTCCTTATGAAATTTCGCCCTCTAATCGACGACGACATTCGTGTTTCAAAAGATGAAAATACCTCGCTTTCATTTTCGCTTCCAACTCCCAAAAGTCATTTCCTCAATAAAGATGGTTTCTCCACAAAACTTTAACTTGTGGTATAACCTTCGACATAGAGACATGTTCTTTCCTATCCAAGATCTTGACAGTACCTCCCTCATACGTTAAGTCTTCTACTATCTCGTCCTGGCTTCTAACTCAATGACGTGGTTCGGTCAGTCCACATATTTACGTAACATCGATACGTGAAAAACGCGCATGAACACGCCATATACTTGGCAGAAAAACGAGTCTATAGGCCACGCCCTATTCGATCGAGAATTTCAAATGGATTAATAAATCAAGGTTCGAGCTTTCCTCACCTCACCGATTCTCGCTTTTGAAATAACAACTTCGCACCTCCTTCTTCAAATTCATCACCCCGCCAGTAGTAATCAATAAATTTTTAACTTTATCGATTAAAGTCGATTATACTCAGATATCATCACGCGGGTACCTAGAGTTTTCATCTCCATCTCTATTATTTGTAAATTATACTAAATTAGTTTTTTGACAATATCGCACTCAGATTTGTATACGATCTTCTACTCAACACGCCACCTACCACGCTCGCTTTTCCAGATGGCATGGTCGTAATACGTGTCAAATGAGTCTCCTCTCGAGTTCTTCAAGCTCTTCCCACATTCTTTGCTCCATTCAATTTTGTATCTCTACGAAGTCACCAAGCAAGAATGGAATAAATGATTCGAGAATATCCTTCAACGAATCTCCGATAATAACCAACTAAGCCTCAAAAGCTACATATTTCGACATCGACTTTAGTTGTTCTCAATCGCGACTCACATCCCAATCTTGATAAGACGTTACAATGACACCTATCGCTTTACTATCGCATCTAATATGGTGTCCCCTACGAGAGTCCGGCTTCTTCAAGAGCATTCCACAAAGGAAGTCACCAGATAGAGGCTCTCGTATCAACTTCTACAAATGGGTTTTTAACTCCTCAAGTTCAATAGAGCCATTCGATATGAGATTTTAGAAATGGGTTTTGTACCGATTTAAAGTCGATACAAATTCAATATCACGCCCGAGAGTAGGCCAAGAAATTCTTCAGAAATACGCCAGAAAAATCAATAACAACAGAATATTATTCAAATCGACGTGTCTTTATTCAAATCCATAACATGGACTAAGAAAGCTTGACATTCGCTTTTCAATAAACAAATGGCTTTATAATTTAATATGAAAGAGTTTGACTTCAATGGTTTGGTTGTTTGAATTCAATAATAAAGTCATTTAAGAATATGAAAACTAACAACCTTACGAAAAGCAATCAATTTTGGTATGATGAGTAGTTAACCTTAAAATCACATCAAAAACAAATATCTCTATAGAAATAAGGTTAATGTGTAATGTGATAAAGCCAACCCGAATCAAGCAAGATTTCTAAACAACTGATGTAATAAAAGTTTCTCTTAACTGAGTCTCCACAGATAGTCAAAGTCTAATTTCTCCATAGTCAAGTTCAAACGCTGAGCGCAAGCAAGAGAGAGAAAAAGAATGGGTAGAACCCAGATTCAGTAAGGTATAAACTTCGCAAGAATTTATAATTAACTAACCTGCTAAACTCGTCGTTTCCTCGATTTTGACCGGCCACGACAAACGCCTTCTAGAACCGCTGACTTTGACTTTTCCGACATCCTTTTCGAGTCACCATCCCTCACCGGACTTGGTTTCGCTACCAGACACTCTCGAGCTATATGTCCTTCCTTTCCACAATTATAGCATACCGAACTCACTAGGGCGCTTGACCGATATGTCCTCTCTCTTCCCGTGATTTATAAAGATACGACCGGGGTCGCTTCTCCTCCTCGAACCAAATTGTCACCGGCGCCGACGCCTTCACATGGTTATTGTTGAACCTTCTTCTTGAAATGTCCACTGAGTCACCTCTCCTATTATCATGGCCACGATTACCACCCGAGTGGTTACCGCTTTGTCCGTATTCTTTCCTCCCCACCGTTATCATCGCTTTTGATGATCGCCGCCACCGATATGACCTCGTCAGGGTCCCCTGCTGAACATACTCAAGTATCACGCCTAATAATTGAGCCCTGCTTACAACATCCAATATAAAGAAAATTTATGAGAGATAAGATATTGTCGATCTCTCGGTTTTAGACCCTCGTAAACATACGCTGCCATTCGCTCTCATTTTCCACCAAATGAGGTGCAAACCGACAACTCCGCAAACTTCGCCATACCGAGACACCGCCATGTTGTTGTTCGCCCTCCACTAATAAACTCCACTTCCTTCATACGATTTAACACTTTCGTGAAAGTATTTGTCATTAAATAGTTTCAAACGCTCCCCAAGACACGCCGAAATAAGCAATGGATGGGTACGCTTCACGCATTCTCACCAAGAGTCCGCCTCGCCACTTTAACATAAAGGTGGCGAATGGAACCTTCGTTCTCCGCATCCCAAGACATCGAATATCTCTGGTGATTTGCTTGACCCATGTTTCCGCCATGATCGGATCAAGCTTTCCTTTAATTTCGTGGTCCCAACTTTTTCGAAATCGCTTATCGACAAACCCGTGAATTGCTATCATTTCCTCCTATGTTTTGAACACGAAGTCTCCTCGTCTCCGATTTTTGCATGAATCGCAAAAAGCTTCTAAACATCCCGCTCGCTTCATCGTCTGCAAGCAGTGTTGTTTACAGAGGTACATTGCCACCACAGACGCTCTCCTCGCTGGTAAGAGAGCATCTCCACTGGCCTCATTCACTCCATCATAATATTCTCACGACATTCTCAACATCACATATAAAACAAGGGTTAATTAAGGAAATCAATATATCACATAATATCCCTATATACTAACTAACTAACAAATAAGCTTAGTAGACACACTAAATAAGGATTTACTCGCCTCCCTCCTAGTTCTATTCCCCGATCTCCGCCAGAGATCATATCCCTAAGCTCGATACCAACCGCGACGCCCCCAAAATAGGTCCATTCCATCCAACCCATTCTCGAGTCGCCAAATACATGGTACGTAAATAACTACAACTTTATTAATACATTTGTCGTGCAAAAAAAATACGCACAACATATATACCGTGAGTTTAAATACAATTATTGTCTTCTGCATAATATACATACCCAAATAAATCCCCATCATAATTATTGATACATTATTTTACAAAAATGGTGAGGACTACTAAACAACTCTCTCTAGAACTTTCATTCCATACCCCGACTCAGTACTCGCTATATTCTCGCCTCCCGAGAAGAAAAAAATGGAACAAAAAGGAAAAGGGTGAGCTCGACTAGCCCAAAGAAGAATATTACGACTAAGATAATATACAACAAAATTATCGTTAGTCTTCAACAGGAAAATATAATAGTATACAATAGACAACAAGTTTTAAATCAATATTCGCAATGAAATAATAATTCATTGTAAGAGTTAAGAGAGAATGCAAACTACTATCTTCTATGTATGAATTTTAAAGTTCATCGCCTATTTTTATCCCTCGTAACATCAATCAATATATATCCGAGATCAAATATTCATCCTCGCACTACAAAAGCCAAGGACATTCACCACCATGTCATGTTCATCTAAACACTGCTCATCTTCAGCACTACGCCAAAAGATATTCATCGAAATCATTCATCTTTGCACTACGCCAAAAAGATATTCATCGAAATCATTCATCTTTGCACTACAAAGCCAAAGATATTCATCATAAATCATTCATCTTTGCACTATGTGCCAAAGATATTCAATAATATCATCATTTAAGACCGAGGATGATGAAAATATTTTTTAAAGAAACGAATCCAAAGGAAACAAAATGACAAGGATTAAGGATTAAGGATTCGTATTTGTTTTATCCACGCCCAAAAATACCTCAAAAATAATCATAGTGTGTAAAATTCAAGAATGATCAAAACACGGATACAATCAAAGCTAGATCCATAATAGATATTTTTTGACAAAAAGAAGAAATTTCATTTTTCATGAATAAAGGTCGATTCGTGAATAAGGTCAGATACGTGAATAAAGGCCGATACGCGAATAGTAATCTCGACACCAAAAGATAGAAATTTCACAAAAACATCTTCACGCTTCATTGAATAAGACTCGTAATAAGAATCTCGAATAAGAATCTCATGAATAAGAATCGTGAATAAGAACTCATGAATAAGAACTCCGATATGAAAAAGTTCCAAATTTGATAAAAAGTTCAACCAATATTTCAAAGATAATGATATCAAAGAAATAATATCATTCGAGAAGAAAATAACATCCCTTACCTCGAAAGACAAGATTTCTAAATAAAACACCTGATATAAAGCTATGACTTGAACTCAGCACCGTATAAGCAATACTCAAAGTATACTCAAAATACTCACAAGAATACGCCGATAATATAGAGAGAGAAAACTTCAGCTTCGTGTGATTTTCAATTCTAACCCAAGACCTATTTATAGAAATCGCTAGAATAACCAAAGTTAAAAAAATTATAATAATATATATATATATATATAAAAAATTCTACGCCATTCTTGAATCTGAAAATCTAGAATTCAACCCATTCAAATCACATGTTAGACCCAAAAAAACGTTTTTCTTATTTTAAATATTTTAAACTTCCAAAAATCAATTATTTCGGAGCTTCTGAACTTCAATAATTCATAATAAATAGCCCTTTTATCGTAAAAATTCAAATCTCATGAGTTTTTATAGGAAATTCAATTTCTACAACTTTACGTAAGAAAGTTTTTCCAAATTCCAAACAGAAAATGACCAAATCCACAAACGAGCGATTTTTTAAAGCTATAATCAAATTTCAAATAATAAATGGGGTCCACCGACATGTTTAATATGTTTTAAACATTTATTGCAACAAAAATACTCTTCCTCCTCATATACTCATATATCCCACATTCATCGTAAAAAATATCACCATTATTATATTATTAAAATATAATATTATATATATTTAAATTAATTATTTTATCGTAAAAAGATAAAATTTAATTTTCAACAATTGTCACATTAAAAATTTTCCATCTATATCCACATAAAATCAATATTTTCCTCATCATATGAATCAATAATTAATTATTCACAAATAATATTATTAGTAATCACAATATCGACAACCAGCGCCCTCAGTGAAAGCAGGGGCTTCCAATAAGAATTTCTCCTCATCGCCGCAATTAGTGACCAAACCTCTCCTTAGATGTAACTTTCTAGACATTGCCAATAATGTTATCTAATAATATTATTCGATAATATGAATTATTGCTTCGATAATGAAAAATACCGTAATGACAATTATCAAACAACAAAGAATATAAAATATCAACGCAAAGAATTATTGAATCAATAAAATAAAATATCGAATAAGAATTATCGTAACCATTATCGAGTAAAGGCCTTCACGTAAGAATCAATAATTGGTGCAATACCGCAAGCTATCGCAATAACGCCGCCAGACATCGTGTTTTAACCAATCGGGTATTCCAACAAAGGTAAATCTGTGAATAACTACGCCAAGTTATTTTTAAACAACTTATTTTTGTCGCTTTTTCCTCCAATCGCTTTCATTATGGGGCCACACATGGTCATACTACCGTCATATTAATATTCCCCGACAAAGCATTTAATATAATATTCCACGCACCAAACGAATATTCTCCTACAATAATAATGAATATTATATCACCACTGCTTATTTAAAATATTTCATGATTTTACCCATAACTAACCACATTAATCAAATCCACCCTTACTATTTCAAAATAATAAATAAAGGAAATTCCTTTTATTTAAAAAAAAAAAATTCGGTCTTACAACCTCCCTCCTTATGAAATTTCGGCCTCGAATCGACGACGACTCGTGTGTTTCAAAAAGATGAAAATACCTCGCTTTCATTTTCGCTTCCAACTCCTGTGTCATTTCCTCAATAAAGATGGTTTCTCCACAAAACTTTAACTTGTGGTATAACCTTCAGACATAGACATGTTCTTTCCTATCCAAGATCTTGACAGTACCTCCCTCATACGTTAAGTCTTCTACTATCTCGTCCGGCTTCTAACTCAATGACGTGGTTCGGTCGTCCACATATTTACGTAACATCGATACGTGAAAAAACGCTATGAACACGCCATATACTTGGCAGAAACGAGTCTATAGCCACGCCCCTATTCGATCGAGAATTTCAAATGGATTAATAAATCAAGGTTCGAGCTTTCTCACTTCACCGATTCTCGCTTTTGAAATAACAACTTCGCACTCTCCTTCTTCAAATTCATCACCTCCCGTAGCTTTGAATAAATTTTAACTTTATCGATTAAAGTCGATTATACTCAGATATCATCACGCGGGTACCTAGAGTTTTCATCTCCATCTCTATTATTTGTAAATTATACGAAATTAGTTTTTTGACAATATCGACTCAGATTTTGTATACGATCTTCTACTCAACACGCCACCACCACGCTCGCTTTTTCCAGATGGCACGGTCGTAACACGTACCGAAATGAGTCTCCTCTCGAAGTTCTTCAAGCTCTTCCCACATTCTTTCGCTTCCATTCAAATTTTGTATCTCTACGAGTCACCAAGTAATGGAATAAATGATTCGAGAATATCCTTCAACGAATCTCCGATAATAACCAACTAAGCCTCTGAAAGCTACATATTTCGATTACCGACTTAGGTTGTTCTCAATCGCGACTCACATCCCAATCTTGATAAGACGCTACAATGACACCTATCGCTTTACTATCGCATCTAATATGGTGTCCCCTACGGAGAGAGTCCGGCTTTGCAGATTCCACAAAAGGAAGTCACCAGATAGAGGCTCGTATCAACTTCTACAAATGGGTTTTTAACTCCCAAGTTCAATAGAGCCATTCGATATGAGATTTTAGAAATGGGTTTTGTACCGATTTAAAGTCGATACAAATTCAATATCACGCCCGGGAGTAAAGCCAAGAAATTCTTCAGAAATACGCCAGAAAAATCAATAACAACAGAATATTATTCAAATCGACGTGTCTTTATTCAAATCCATAACATGGACTAAGAAAGCTTGACATTCGCTTTTCAATAAACAAATGGCTTTATAATTTAATATGAAAGAGTTTGACTTCAATGGTTTGGTTGTTTGAATTCAATAACAAAGTCATGTTAAGAATATGAAAACTAACAACCTTACGAAAGCAATCAATTTTGGTACGATGAGTAGTTAACCTTAAAATCACATCAAAAACAAATATCTCTATAGAAATAAGGTTAATGTAATGTGATAAAGCCAACCCAATCAAGCAAGATTTCTAAACAACTGATGTAATAAAAGTTTCTCTTAACTGAGTCTCCACAGATAGTCAAAGTCTAATTTCTCCATAGTCAAGTTCAAACGCTGAAAAGCAAGCAAGAGAGATAAAAGAATGGGTAGAACCCAGATTCAGTAAGGTATAAACTTCGCAAGAATTTATAATTAACTAACCTGCTAAACTCGTCGTTCCTCCTCAGATTTTGACCCACCACGACAAACGCCTTCCAGAACCGCTGACTTTTGACTTTTCCGACATCCTTTTCGAGTCACCATCCTCACTTGACTTGGGTTTCGCCATCAGACACTCTCGAGCTATATGTCCTTCCTTTCCACAATTATAAAGATACCTTAAACTGCTAGGGCTTGGATGATATGTCCTCTTCCCGTGATTTATAAGATATACGACCGGTGGGTCGCTTCTCCCTCGAACCAATTGTCATCGGCGCCGGACGCCTTCACATGGTTATTGTTGAACCTTCTTCTTCGAAATGTCCACTGAGTCACCTCTCCTATTATCATGGCCACGATTACCACCCGAGTGGTTACCGCTTTGTCCGTATTCTTTCCTCCCCACCGTTATCATCGCTTTTGATCGCCACCACCGATACGACCCCGTCAGGGTCCCCAATGAACATACTCAAGTATCACGCCTAATAATCGAGCCCCATGCTTACAACATCCTAATATAAAGAAAATTTACGAGAGATAAGATATTGTCGAATCTCGGTTTTAGACCCCTCGTAAACATACGCTGCTATTCGCTCCTCATTTTCCACCAAATGAGGTGCAAACTCGACAACTCCGCAAACTTCGCCTCATACCGAGACACCGCCATGTTGTTCTCGCTTCCACCTAATAAACTCCACTTCCTTCATACGACGAACACTTTCGTGAAAGTATTTGTCATTAAATAGTTTCAAACGCCTCCCAAGACACGCCGAAGCGCAAATGATGATGGTACGCTTCACGCATTCCCACCAAGAGTCCGCCTTCGCCACTTTTAACATAAAGGTGGCGAATGGAACTTTCGTTTCTCCGCATCCCAAGACATCGAATATCTTGGTGATTTGCTTGACCCATGTTTCCGCCATGATCGATCAGCTTTCCTTAAATTCGTGGTCCCAACTTTTCGAATCGCTCACGTGACAACCCGTGAATTGCTATCATTTCTCCTATGTTTTGAACACGAGTCTCCTCGTCTCGATTTTGCATGAACTGCAAAAAGCTTCTAAACATCCCGCTGCTTATCGCCTCGCCAGCAGGTGTTTGTTTATAGGAGGAGGCATTGCCACTTCATTGTCAGACGCTCTCCTCGCTGGTAAAGACAGTATCTCCACTGGCCTCATTCACTCCATCATATTATTCTCACGACATTCTCAAATACATCGCTATAAAACAAGGGTTAATTAAGGAAATCAATATATCACATAATATCCCTATATACTAACCAACTAACAAATAAGCTTAGTAGACACACTAACAAGGATTTACTCTGCCTCCCTCCTAGTTCTATTCCCCGATCTCCGCCAGAGATCATATCCCTAAGCTCGATACCAACCGCGACGCCCCAAAATAGGTCCATTCCATCCAACCCATTCTCGAGTCGCCAAATACATGGTACGTAAATAACTACAACTTTATTAATACATTTGTCGTGCAAAATACGAACATATATATATCGAGTTTAAATACAATTATTGTTTCTGTATAATATACATACCCAAATAAATCCCCATCATAATTATTGATACATTATTTTACAAAATGGTGAGGACTACTAAACAACTCTCCCTAGAACTTTCATTCCATACCCCGACTCAGATCGCGCTATATTCTCGCCTCCCGAGAAGAAAAATGGAACAAAAAGGAAAAGGGTGAGCTCGACTAGCCCAAAGAAAGAATATTACGACTAAGATAATATACAACAAAATTATCGTTAGTCTTCAACAGGAAAAATATAATGTAATACAATAGACAACAAGTTTTAAATCAATATTCGCAATGAAATAATAATTCATTGTAAGAAAGTTAGAGAGAATGCAAACTACTATCTTCTATGTATGAATTTTAAAGTTCATCGCCTATTTTTATCCCCGTAGAACATCAATCAATATATATCCGATCAAATATTCATCCTCGCACTACAAAAGCCAAGGACATTCACCAAATGGGTCATGTTCATCTAAACACTGCTCATCTTTGCACTACGCCAAAGATATTCATCGAAATCATTCATCTTGCACTACGTGCAAAGATATTCATCAAAATCATTCATCTTTGCACCATAAAGCCAAAGATATTCATCATAAATCATTCATCTTTGCACTACAAAAGCCAAAGATATTCAATAATATCATCATTTAAGACCGAGGATGATGAAAATATTTTTTTAAAAAACGAATCCAAAGGAAACAAAATGACAAGGATTAAGGATTAAGGATTCGTGATTTTGTTTTATCCACGCCCAAAAATACCTCAAAATAATCATAAGTGGTGTAAAATTCAAGAATGATCAAAACACATGATACAATCAAAGCTAGATCCATAATAGATATTTTGACAAAAGAAGAAATTTCATTTTTCATGAATAAAGGCCAGATTCGTGAATAAAGGTCAGATATGTGAATAAAGGCCGATACGTGAATAAGAATCTCGACACCAAAAGATAGAAATTTCACAAAAAATCATCACGCTCACGCTTCATGAAATAAGACTTTGAATAAGAATCGTGAATAAGAATCATGAATAAGAATCGTGAATAAGAATCATTAATAAGAACTCCCGATACTGAAAAAGTTCCAAATTTGATAAAAAGTTCCAACTAATATTTCAAAGATAATGATATCAAGAAATAATATCATTCGAGAAGAAAATAACATCCCTTACCTCGAAAGACAAGATTTCTAAATAAACACCTGATATAAAGCTATGACTTGAACTTCAGACCGTATAAAGAATACTCAAAGTATACTCAAAATACTCACAAGAATACGCCGATAATATAGAGAGAGAAAACTTCAGCTTCGTGTGATTTTTTCAATTCTAACCCAAGACCTATTTATAGAAATCGCTAGAACACCAAAAGTTAGTAAAATTTAATATAATAATATATATATATATATATAAATTCTCTACGCCATTCTCCATTCTTGAATCTGAAAATCTAGAATTCAACCCATTCAAATCACATGTTAGACCCAAAAAACGTTTTTCTTATTTTAAATATTTTAAACTTCCAAAATCAATTATTTCTTGAGCTTCTAACTTCAATAATTCATAATAAATAGCCCTTTTATCGTAAAAATTCAATCATCATGAGTTTTTATAGGAAATTCAATTTCTACAACTTTGCGTAAGAAAGTTTTTCCAAATTCCAAATGTAAATTGACCAAATCCACAAACGGGTGATTTTACAAAGTTATAATCAAATTTCACCAATAAATGGGTCCAATTTACATGTTTAATATGTTTTAAACATTTATTGCAACAAAAATACTTCTTCCTCCTCATATACTCATATATCCCACATTCATTGTAAAAAATATCACCATTATTATATTATTAAAATATAATATTATATATATTTAAATGAATTATTTTATCGTAAAAGATAAAATATTAATTTTCAACAATTGTCACTATTAAAAATTTTCTCCATCTATATCCACATAAAATCAATATTTTCCTCATCATATGAATCAATAATTAATTATTCACAAATAATATTACGTAATCACAATATCGACAACCAGCAGCTCCTGTGAGCAGGGGCTTTCCAATAAGAATTTCTCCTTACCTCATGCCGCAATTAGTGTGACCAAACCTCTCCTTAGATGTAACTTTCTAGACATCGCCAATAATGTTATCTAATAATATTATTCAGATAATATGAATTATTGCTTCGATAATGAAAAATACCGTAATGACAATTATCAAACAACAAAGAATATAAAATATCAACGCAAAGAATTATTGAAATCAATAAAATAAAATACCGAACAAGAATTATCAGAACCATTATCGAGTAAAGGCCTTCACGTAAGAATCAATAATTGGTGCAATACCGCAAGTAGCCATCGCGGCAACGCCGCCAGACATCGTGTTTTAACCACCGGCATTCCAACAAGGTAAAATCTGAATAACTACGCCTGCTTTTTTTTAAACAACTTATTTTTGTCGCTTTTCTTCCTCCAATCGCTCACATGGGCCCACACACATGTCAAAGCATTCTGTCACGCATTTAATATTCCTCCCCAATTTTAATATTCCACCACCAAACGAATATTCCCAATAATAATGAATATTATATCACCACTGCTTATTTAAAATATTTATGATTTTACCCATAACTAACCACATTAATCAAATCCACCTTTATTTCAAAATAATAAATAAAGGAAATTCCTTTATTTAAAAAATTATAACCAACTAAGCCTGTAAAGCTACGATTTCGATTATCGACTTAGGTTGCTCTCAACCGTGACTCACATCCCAATCTTGATAAAGACGTTACAATGACACTTATCGCTTTACTATCGCATCGAATATGGTGTCCCTACGAGAGTCCGGCTTCAACCAGATTCCACAAAGCGAAGTCACCAGATAGAGGCTCTGTATCAACTTCTACAATTGGGTTTTAACTCCTCAAGTTCAATAGAGCCATTCGATATGAGATTTTAGAAATGGGTTTTGTACCGGATTTAAAGTCGATACAAATTCAATATCACGCCTCGAGAGTAGCGAAGAAATTCTTCAGAAATGAAGATAAAGAAATTGTTCACGTCCAAGACAAATAAGTTATTTCAAGATATTTTTAAAGTGTTCAAGTCAGTGTTCAGATATCCAAACAAGAACAGAGAAACAGAAGATAAAGAAATTGTTATTTACCTTAGCCAGATAGCTCATCCCTTTATCGAGCAGATTTTCGTCCGTATGATCATTGAACCGATGGTCGTCAGCGCTGTCTTATACGAAAGCCCCAAGAGGTCAAGGGGAAATTTGCATTGAATCTAGGCCATACAGAGTTTGAGACCCCACTACCAAAGATGATAACCCCGACCAAAGGACCGGGTCGTTTTAGGAGAGGTCTCGACCTTCCTGGAGAAGGAGTTCGGGTATTCAGGAGGAGTAGGGTCCGCATATATAGTCTCTGGGAAGGAGATTTGTTGGGAATCGGCTTTGGGGATGGGGATGAAGCGTAACTTGGATGGTCATGTGTGTATGCGCTTCTCTTCCCGGACAAATATTGGAACCGCTTTTCGCCCCGCTTCACCTTCTTCAAATATTTGTATTTCTATAGCGCACGAAGGGTGGGATGATCGAGGCTCAGGGGCAACCTCGAGTTCTTCTGCCCATTGTATGCGTATCTTGGTTTTCGCTTTTTTGGTTGAAGGATACTTCTTCGATCAGACGATCGAGTAAGCCTCCTCTTCGAGGAATTGATGTTGCGGTTGGCTCAATTTCTGAGGTGGCTTCGGAAGGGCTAGGGAGAGGAGTTGATCTAGGTTTTCTAGTGGCCCTCCTCTTCTGACGAGAACGAAGGGTCTCTTCCGATACGTGAACCTCATCAGCTTCTGGTTCTTCTGTTTAGGCTTCATCGGTATGTATTTCAGGGGTTGGCTCGACTTCGGGGGTAGCCTTTGTTGGTAGACTCTCAATAGCTTCCAAGACTTCCCTTTAAAAAATCTTCAAACTCCTTTATTTCTAAGGAGCTCATTCGATCAAAGATATATCGCATAAAACGAATAAATCCCTATGTTAGATTCCACCTCATAAAAGCATTTTCAAAAATTTATATACATAAAATAGACCGATACTTATATTTATGGTCATATAACCATGCCTGCTTCGAGAGGAGTCCATACTTCCACTCCTCCTTAGGGAAATTGTCGAAAAGTTCCATCATTTTAACTTCCCGCTTAACGAAATGTCTCCAAGTCGTGAGAGATCTTCTCGCAAGAGCCAGTTCGATAAAGAAGAAGAAACTTCGGGACCTTTGGACGTAGAACCACTTCTCGTGCCATCCCCTATTGCTCGAAGGAGTGTTCACCAAATAACGCCTCTCGAATTTTTCTCCGACTTGTGGAATGTTTGCTAAGGGCCTCAACCCTTCTCTGGATTGACTATCTTGTATACGGTGAAGAAGAAGTCCAAGGAAGGCTCAACGCCCAATTCACGGCGTGTATGTCACGAAGGCCAAAATATGAATATAAGAGTTTGGTACCAATAAATAACCTCACGCCCAAGAACCCCAAAGATAGTCACTATAAAAATGCAAAGGGAAACGAACCCCTTCTCGAGTAAGTGTCGCAGGGATGGCCATCCAACCCTCTGGCCGTTGATACATCTTTTCGCCGGATCTGGGAACCCTAACCGCATGGGTATCCTAATGTGGTATCGGGATCGAATACTCTGTAACTCAAATCGACCACGATAGAGGAGTATTGGCACGCGAGAAGCGATCCGTGCTCTCCGTAGTATTCGGAGGGGGTTTTGGGAGTTTTTGGGAGGGGGTTCTTGTCGGTTTCACCCTTTGGGATTCAAGGTCAAGTCCCTTCGCGAGGTTAGGGTTTGGTGGAATGACGGTGATCGGTGTTACCAGACAAGTGAACCTTGTTCGTAGTCTTGGGAAGCCATTTTTGACTTGCTTCAGAGAGAAGAAAGAGAGTTCGTAGGAGCAGAAAATTCAAAAGCGCGCAATTTCAAATGGGCGGCAGTAAAATCACCAAATTTGGTAAAGTTATCTTTATATACCGATTTGCTATACTTGTTCAAGTGCCTAAGACATTAAATGTTAGTAATGATTTAGAATTTGAATGGGAAGTCGTCCTGCCCGGGTTCGAGATATTTAATAAACATGTACCTTTCGATTTGGGCCTCCGCTTCTCTCCTCTCATTTCATCTCGTGAACAACAAACCGGGTACACTTCAATTATTTCTTACTATGGACCTTTAGTAAATTATCACGATTATTTATAGTTTTCATTAAACATTCTGCTCAATAAAAAACTAGGGGCAATGTCAGGTCGTGATATTTCTCTTTTAGGTAGCAGTAAATTGGGCTTACTCATTTAATTAATCTATCGGGCCTTTATTATTGAATCATGAAAGTCACCGGGCCCACCACCATATTATTTCCATTTTTAACCTATAAGACACGTGCTTGGTTCAAAGGATCGACCCATTGTGACATTTTAATATCTATTGCTTTGACTTCAGAATGATGAAAAAGCATTTACTATTGACCAAAACTCCCGCCACGCATTAATGTGGATGGGATCATAAATTTACCACGGCAGAGAAAAACAAAGCCAAAAAGCAAAGGATGCACCATACGTTAGTTTACAGAACCCATCGATCGTATAATCATGTCGGATGGAGGTGGGTGGCACAAGAATCCAAAGCGAAGAGAGTATAACCTAGCAAAATGAAGTCTTCACAAAGAGGTGTGACGCCTCACTACACTTTCATATTGATATTCACACATACACACAACGTAAGATCTATTATCTCTCTGTATACTTAGACATTACATTCCTCAATTGTTAACCTCGTGAACACGAATATCGACTTTCACACTCGAGCTATCCTCGACGGAGCGGTAAACTGGAGCTTTAGTGTTCTGCTTAGTCGCTATTAATATCGCAGGATCGTAGCGGCGTTTACGCGATTGGACGCCATGGAAAGATCTTTGCTATATATGATTCAAAAACTAAAACAATTAATTTCATTACCTGTTCGTTTATTTTCCTATAGAGCAATATCTTTTATGTTAATTGTATTCGTCTTTCTACAAAAATCAATGTTTTTTTATTTTGTCTTCGAAAGACCAACATGCATATACAAGTGATAATAAAAATGCAGATGCAAAATTGGAGAAAGGCTTAAAATCATAAAAAAAATCTTGAATTCGTTGAAGGAAGAGCAAATCAATGACCGACCGGTGAACGAGGAGGAAGACGAGGAAGAGCTCCAAGCTTTGGCGAGAACTGTCTATTCTGATGAGGATAAGGTTGAAGTCAGCAGCGAAAACTGTTTGTGTGTTTTGTGATGCTGAAGTTACCCTTATCATCTTCTCCAGTCGCAACCGCTAAGAAAAAAGAAGTCCACATTGAAGACGATTCAATCGTTCAGTATGAATAAGTTTAGTTTAGTTTGTATGCAAGTAATTTATATTTTTATATTGTGAATTGAATATTAATTTGATGATTTCTATAGTTAACTATTAATCCTCTAAAAGAGACAAAATTGATTCCGTATGGATGTGAATTCTACAATGATAACAAGGTTAGTCTTCTGGCTTTTATAATTATATATATACGTTATTATGTATGCTTATATATTGCTGTGTATAAATGTTTGTTGTAAACTGAATATATGATATGAGTTCTATTGACGCAGACATTTGTGGTCGTTGATCTTTGTCGGTATGATGTGCACATTACATGTTTGGTGAAATGTCAAAAAAGAATATACCTTGGTATTTAATGTATACTAATATAACAATCTTTGATTGTATTTTCGTAGACAATGATCATGATGAAAACAAATGAATCTTTCTATTTGAAAACTTTTGGGAAAATTACAATCTCGGTGCATGGAAAATATGTTGATAGTGGACAATTATTGAGTTTTACTTCAAGTTGTTTGAGTTATTTTAACTAATGATCTTCTATTTTAAGTTGATTCATGTTCTTACATAGTATTTGTTTTATGAGTACAAGTTCTCATGTAACATTCTTGATTCTAAGTTCTTTGAGATTCTTGAATGCTTCTTCATTTTTAATGCATTATACTTTCTTCATAATTTGCTTCTCATTGTTTGAATTTTCTTGGCTCTTAGGATTACTTCAATATAATACATAGAACTATAGAATTTTGTTAGTGTTATTCTTTGTTGTTGACATGTATGCATGCAGTGCTTAAGTCACTATCTTTTAAGTTTTTTAGTCTCTACGTCTCTTAGGGAAAATAAACAAATAGATAACTAACGTACAAATAACACCATCGTATTAAGCTTTAATTTTGTGAATTTGATGAATTTTTATTTTGTGATTAATTTGTCCTTTCTGATCACAAGGCATGATAATTGTAAATTCCCAACAAGATAATTTCCACAGTTCAATTCTATATATATTCCATGCATGTTTTCTTTTGTTGTGTTTATATAATTGTAAGTTCATTCTTTCTCTTGTGATGAGGTGAAAAGTTCCTCAATATTGCAGTATGGTAAAATTTTAATCAAAAATTACATCTTAAATGTATTTTTTTTGTTAGATATTCTGATTTAGATTAGTTAATCTATTATTCAAACTAACAGACACGAGTTATCAACTAATATTTAATAAATTTTATTAAAGATAATGAGCTAACAATCCTAATTAATTAATCTAGTTGTATTCATCCAAACGGAGGCATGAATTATATTACACAGCCTTGAGCAAAGTCGTTGGATTGAAAAAGTGATAAAACAAAATATATAGTGGAGTACAATGGAGAAACAGTCGAGGACATGGTGGTCAACCAACGTATTGAACATATCAATAAGAAAGAGAGAGCAGCTCGTGTTGGGCTTAATGTCTAGAAGAAAAGAATCAACTTTTGCCGACGTTCTAATTTGGGCCTAAATTAACAGTAAAACCATGTATGTATTGCACTAGATTTTATTTTATTTTTATTTTTTTGTAAGAGAGAGAAAGAAAATCTAATTTATATTATTATTTTTTGTATTTTTATTAATTTTTGGTGTGTTAGTAAATTAAAAATATAAGAGCTATAAAGTTATTATGTTTTTTTTGTTAAAGTTTGTTCGCAAAAAACTTTAGCTATATAATGGTCATTTATATACTCAATACTATACTAATGGGTTGTTTGATAAAAATTAAATAAAATAATTTTGAATTTGATTAAGCTGAATAAAACTGAATACTGAATGAAAAAAATCATTTGATAACATCTGAATAACAAATTTATATTATTTTACCCCTTTGAAAAAAATTTAAAATTATTTAATATTACTTAATATAATAGTTAAAATTGTAAAAAAAAATATTTCATTGAGCAGCCCATTCAGTCAAAAAAATGACACTAAACCATTCAATCCAAATCGTCTGAATGGCTGATCGATTTAGCCATTCAGTGTTAATCAAACAATCCCTAAATGGGTGTTTGATAAAACTTAATGAAATAGTATGAGCTAAATAAAATAAAATTCTGAATATTGAATGAAAAAAATTATTTGATAATTGGCATGTCTGAAACATCTGAATAAAGACATTTATTATTTTACCTTTCTGAAAAAATTTAAAATTATTATAAATTTATTTAATATTACTTAATATAATAGTTAATATCGTAATATATATATATATATATATATATATATATATATATATATATATATACTTCATTCAACAATCATTTAGTTCATTCAGTCAAAAAAAATTACACTTAACTATTTAGGGGGTGTTTGTTTAGAGCTGAATCTGAATGACTGAATTGGTAAGTCACGCTTGTTTTTATTCTGAATTCATCAATCGTTAAGATAAACGAGTTGAATGACTAAGTCAGATTTTTTTAGCTGAATGGCTGAATAAGCAGCTGAATGAAGTTAAAAAAAAAATAAAAAAATAAAAAAAATTAACTATTATATTAAGTAATATTAAATAAATTTACAATAATTTTAATTTTTTTCAGAGGGATAAAATAATAAAATTTTGTCATTTAGATGTTTCAGACATGTCAATTATCAAATAATTTTTTTTATTTAGATACAGATTCAACTCATTCAGATTTAAATTCAGCTCATTCAGATTCAGATTTATTCAATTTTTATCAAACACACTCTTGGTCCAAAAATAATCATTTTTATTCAAAATAAACGCAATGATTGGATGACTGATATGGCCATTCACCTCTCCTAAAACAAAACGCAGTCCTTTTCATCTTTTATCATTCAGTCGCACCACAAGAGTACTTTCATGTAGAACCCTCACATCATAAGCCATGGATAGTGCTTCGGTGTTGGTCCAATGCAAATTAACGCCATTTGGCGTTACTCTTTCGAACAAAAACAACAAATTTTCTTTCAGACATTTTAACAAACATCTGGAAGCTGGATTTTCTACAAAGTGTTTTCAGAGCCAGCGCAGCCTCAAAACCATCAAATTCCATCTGAAATGTACCTTATATAGTTCTTCCAACTACAATACCCGCAACCCTGATCCATTTTCATTATCACCACTAAGAAGCAGAACCCTTTTGTTTCAATCAGTTAAATGCTCATATTCAAACAATACCAGCTCAGAATCGCAAGCCTCAGTACTGAAGAGTCTCAAAAACATCTCGTTTGATTCATTGAAAGAAACCCTTTCTCAGTTGACCCCAATTGATATCTGCAAGTGGGTTTTAGCTCTTTCTATCACAATTGCAGCTACAAAATGGACTGCAAATGTGCTCTTTAGCCCTTTCTTCTGGATGTATTTTAGCTGGACTTGGTTATTTTGGCCATGGTATGTTGCTATTGGATTAGCAATTTACGGTCTTTCATGCTTTCGCAAGTATTTAAGTGGGCAGGTCAGTGTATTTGAGCAACTAGCCATTGTTACTTCAGCATTTACGTGGTTAACGCTTGTCCCACCTGCTCATTTCAATGGATTTTTAGAAGGATGGCCGTATGTGTTCTTTTTCGTGTATCATTATTTCTTCTTCTTTAATGTGAGTGTCCGAAAACGCCTGTATGGTGATTACTACCCTCGGGAGCATGATCCTAAGTAGGATATTAGCACCCCCAATTGGCTTCGCTTTTTATTTAGTACTGGAGTCATTGCGGGCCACTGGCTTGCTGCATTTGAAGGGCCTGAACTGCACCTCATCCCTGGAGGGTGGAGCAATTTGGGAGTTTGGGTTTTGATAATGATGACCTTGTTTATGCAGTATCACTCGACATTGTACCTTGCAAAATATTCTGAAAAGGTGGTGGTGCCAACTGCTGTTGTGCAATTTGGGCCATACCGGTGGGTTCGCCACCCAATATATGCATCTACCATGCTATTGTTTGTGACTTATTTCCTGGCACTCCGGGCACCTTTTAGCTCGCTATTTATTATTGCGGTATGCTTGACGTATTATGATCAGAAGGCGAAAGAGGAGGAAGGTTTGATGATAGAGACTTTTTGGGGAGAGTTATCTGGAATACATGAAGAAAGTTAGGTACAAGTTTATACCTTTTGTTTATTAGTTTGTCTACAAGCAAGTATATAATCAATGTGTGGAATATGGCTTATTGAGCTTCGAGTGTTTGAATAGATAAATGCTAGATTAGACAATTTAGATATGCTTTATCTCTAGGGGTGATTTGAGCATGTACTCTATGTTATCAGTTTACATTTTTAATTTAATTTTTGTCTTTGCTTAATGATGCATTTTGGTGATGGAATGATTTATCGTGTTAGTGTTTTCTTTCGCTGAATAACATAGAGCTCACACTTGGTTTCTTGGCATAACGTATTGTGTGGAAATCCATATAAATCATAAGGATTGACTATACTATATTCCTGTTGCTACTTTACCCTTAAAGGATACTGCATTGTACATAGCGAACAAGCATACACTTTAAGCAATATGTGTTCTCCTTCATTTATTTTGAATTTCTTAAATGTGGTTACTCTAGCTGCATCATGGAAATTTGTACTCTGTTTTTTCAGCATAAGTCAGTGGATACAAATCGTGGAAAAGTCACAGTATTGCCCTTGAAATGGGTCATGTTGCTCACCTGAGAGTAAATGACTTGGTGAGAAGCACGTTTTTGGTGATTGGAATGAGAGTATAACAAATGGTTAAGTCACCTGAGATTGAAACTTAAGCCAAAATCATAGGATATTGTTTACTTGTAGTTATCATGGTCATGGTAAAAACATATGGTAAAATAAACTTGTTTAATTTGGTTAAAAGGGTTATATTGTAGGACCTTATGGGAAAGTCACGTGCTTTGATAATTAGAGGGTATTCGCCAGCATTTTTGGGCTGACATTCCAAAGGCTGATTAGTTTGGGACACAAAATTTACGTTTATGATATTAAATAAGTAACTTTCCTAAATGAGAATGGAAAATATGTAATTCTCTTGTTAAATCTCTCTATTTAGGTACTTAGATTCCTTTGAGTTCATTTCAATTGTTAAGGTGATTTTGGTTGTGTATTTATAGTGATCTTTTGCATTGACCAACTATAACAAAAATTCCTTAACTGGAAACGGGAATATCAAGAAAATGCTAATTTAGTTAGTATGATTAAGAAATTACATGTCAATACTTTCATGGTCAAAAATGACTACCCTATATTAGATCATGTTCTGCTCCCATACCCACCAAATGAAATTATGACAAAATAAAGAAGTTCAAATTGTTGGCACAAAAACTGTTTTTGTTTCTTATCTCTGCTCTGTTTCATTTTGTTGCTACTTTGCAAGCAACCCTTCCCCCTCCTCCTGTTTCCTTGCATAATTGCGCAATGTTTAGTTTGAGATAAGAATCAGAAATACCTTTGAGGCTTGGCCCTAATCACACTCCCTATGTTGTGGCAAGATTGCATAAATAGGTCTATTTCAAGTGTCCATTTAAAGTTCAACAAATCTGCTTGCTTGAGTGCCCACGAAAGTTCCAAATTAGGAGGCGTTTGAAATGAATTGAGAAAACATAGGAGGGAGCATTTTAGGTGGATTGAGGTGAATTATTTGGTGGATGTAATATTAAGTTTTATGCCAAGTTATTTAGGTAATTTCATATTTGCTGGATATTGGCCTATTGTTGTGTTCAAAGGTTTATCTGTCAATTTCTGTAATTTGTGGAATCTTTTAAGGTCTAAGTAGTCAAATATTATATTTAGTCAATTAGTCAATAGTTTATAATAAAAATTAAATTATGATATCAAAAGTTTTCTATATTCGAAATATAGTTTCTGTAGAATTAGGATTAGTTCAGCAGGCTATACAAATATTTTATGTAATTACATTATTTAGTGGTGAAGAGTAAGTTGATTTTATGAATTTGACATGAAGGGCATGGCCATGCCATTGAATTAGGTGGATTGCTTGCTCTTCACTCTATACTTTTTACTTTTTGTCTATCCATGTTGACCAACTATACAAAATACAAAACCTACCCTATCAACCCTAATCAATCCTTTACATGAAATTCAAACCTAGCTGGTGAAACACCTAGAAATCCTGAAGTTACTTCCTGGGATTACTTTTCATAGCCCCTTAACAGACCCTCTTTTCTTTTAATTCTACCTCCCTACTTTAGCAGCCTTAACCTAATAATCACTCACTACATTTCTCAGAATCCTGTGACCAAACGCCTAAAAAACCTATCATGTTGTAATCCAGTTTTGGTCCTCATGTTGATGAACCTGTTCCCTCTATGAACTGTGACTTTATATCCACGTTTATCATATACATAATTTAGTAGACAAACAAACAAACACTAGAGAGATGAGATTGGGGGATACTATTCAGTCATTAATTTGTCAAAAAAATGTTCCAAGTCTTTGGTCTCAATTGCCAGCTGGTCTTTCAAAAGACTAGGAGTAGCAGTAGGAGAATGGCTGGCTGCTAGGGCATAGCCGGACGTGGCACCATTGGGTGGGTGTACACTTCTCTCACGGCCACGTGCATTGAACCAAATGATCTAGTATTGACTTTGGCAAGAATTTGGAACCTTACGACTCCGATTCTTGACCCGAATCCAAAAATGTATTTTGACCCCAACACTGCAATGTTTTGGTTGGTTGTTTTCATTTTCTGCCAATAATTACTGTAATAACCCGATTTTTTTTTAATAAAACATTAATTTATTTTTTTTAAAAGCTTATTTGAATTAAAAAGGTAAGTTATTTTTTTTTTATATTTCATTTGGAAAGTTCATTTCTTTTCTATTTATATATTTACAAAATGGACATGAAACCAAATTTTATTCTAATTTAGTTAGTCGAATTTCTGAATAGAATTTACATGTGTACTACAGTTCATTAGAAAAATCACAATTAATTCATCCGATTTTAAAATTGAGTGAATTCAAAGACCGTTTCTTCAATTTTCCGTTATCTACAATTATAAAAAGGAAAAGAAGTTATTTGATGTCTTCGTCTTGCCTTCAATTTCTGTAAACAGCAGCTGTCCTAATTTTTGTCACTATTTTCAGTTTTAATTTGTAACTTAGTCATATTAACTTCAAATTGAGTGATTCTTGAGCCTATTTTAATTGTGTATTTTTTTCCGAAAGATACAATTTCATGAAGACAGAGATTTTGAAGACTAGAAAACTCAAAAATCAGATTATTTGATGTTGTGATTTGTGGAAAGACGAACAAGTAAAGTAAATATTATTTTGTATTATAATTTTAAAATATTTATATACGAATTTTATGCAAGGGATTATTTGTAATTAAATATAGACATGAAATTAGATATCATGATAATCGTGAAGAGAAGTTGAATTTATATATAGAAATATAATTTGATTGAATGTAAACATTAAATCTAAAAATTAATTTCTATATTTTAAGGTCTATTGCGTGGGTTATATCTCTTAATCCGATTGTTGGATATTGTTATAATTTTTGGATATGTTATACATATATAATTTGAGAATATGTTCACCAGTTTTGAAATGTTAAAAATTAACGTATGATTTGTTATGAATTTTAAGAAAGGGATGGATCTGGAATTTTTGTAGCAAATTTTCAGCAACAAGTTCTATATTTAAAAATGGATAACTTAATTATTTTAAATTCGATTTGAGTTTCTTGAGGCTAAATTAGAGTATTTGAAGTCTAGTTTCTGTTAAAATTATTTAATTTGTAAATTAGTTATATAATCAGATTGATATGATCGATACAATGGACTGATCAATGTCTTATAAGAATAAGTTGTCATATTAGGGTTTTAAGATTTATTGACTTTCGCTATTAAATTTTTATATTTTGGGGTATTAATAAATAATCTATGACGAATAATTAAAGGTATCTTGAATAGCTAGGTTAAAAGTGCTTTAGAATTATTAGTTTACATTGTATATTTAATTTGAGGATGAATATGTTTAGGTGATGATTAAGATTTCGTATTTGATATCGTTAACGTTGTAGGTTAAAATTTTGTGGAGTGTTCTAAACATGAATTTAATTGTCAAGTACAGATTCCGTACTTCATTTCTTGGTTGTTTTATTTCCTATATTTTGGTGATATATATCTCCATTTGGACATTGTATTTGGATAAATTGGGCTTTGAGACCTTATTTGTATTATTTTGGTTGACATTTGAGATTTTAAGTTATACTTGAGCTAACCACCTTGTGGGGGTACCACGTATATGTCCTCTTGACACTGGGATATGACACCATCCGTGACGTTATGATCAGTCTACGGCGAATCCTTTTGTATGTTGCTCTTGGTGTGAGCTTTGACCATTTAATTTGTTTGTTCATGATATGTATGGGTCGACCAAATATTTGATTTGATTTGATTTGTTTGGCGAATTAGTGATGTATGTGTCGTGCGTACTATCCGGTTTGATTTGCATACATCATGGTACCTGTTGGGTCATGATATTTCACTTATTGGGCCGAATGGATTGGGCCTATTTATTTGGTTAGTTCACCAAGTCATCATTAATGGACCTTAGAGTTATTGGGCTCAGTCATTGTATTATCCTTGATTAATCATTACATTATTGGATCGGGTTAGTGGGCTGACCCATTAGATATTAAATATCTCCATCTTTGACCGGTAATGATGAAAAAGCATGATGGTTGACTGATATATCTGCCATGCATTAAACGTTCTAACTGTTGGATGACTCCTTACATTGAATATATGGCAGATGGCGTCCTTCCTTCTTGATCGAGATCTTTGTGAAAGAAGATGAAGTATAAGAGTGCCAATTTAGTTTTATTGATGGGGATCTTTATCGAGGGGCATTTGCGTCACCATTGTTAAAGTGTTTGGTCCCGTCCGTCGACTATGCTTCTTCTGGAGGTTCACGAGGGTATTTGTAAGCGACCATATGGTCGCTAAGTCATTAGCTTACAAAGTGCTTCAGGGGTTCTATTGGCCGCCTACAATCTTCAAGAAGCCACAGAGTATGTGAAGAAGTGTGAAAGTGTCACCAATAATCAGATCTCACATCACCACTGTAAGAGCTATACTCGATTTTATCTCCTATACCCTTTCTTTGTCTGGGGTAGATATCTCGGGTCCATTGCCAAAAGCTAAGTCGTCGTTAGTTTTGTTATAGTCGCCATCGATTATATGACCAAATGGGTAAGCGAAGCCACTTAGGTTGATAACTAACAAGAATGCTTGAAGTTCATGAAGAGTCAAGAAGTGTTTCGTTTCTAATTCTAAGGTGGTGATATTGGACAACGGACGCCATTCGTGGGATCGAAGTTTGAAGGATTTTTGAAGGAGCTGGGGTTCAAAGACAGAAAGACTTCAAAGGGCTCATCCACTACGAATCAGGCGAGTCGAGGTGACCAACGAACGTTCTTGAATGGGATTAAGCGCAGATCGAACGGGTAAGGGGAGATGGCTTCAAGAGCTTTTCAAAGACGTTATGGGCTTATCGGACCACGCCGAGGACTACTACGGGGACTCACCTTTCAGATTGGCTTATGGCACTCGATGCCTTAGTCCTGCTGAGATTGGATCCACCATCTTGGTCACTCCGGTTCAAGATCTACAATGATGAAGAAATTTCAAGGTCAACGTTGATCTGTTGGAAGAAGTCGGAGAGGTGGCCTTGATCAAACCGACAAATTTATCAATCGGAGAGTAGCCAAGCATTACAATAAGGGGGTAAAGCTTCGGAGATTTGAAGTGGGAGATTTCGTCCTCAGGGAAGTCGAAACATCTACGCCTTAGAACTTGGGAAAACTTATGCCGAACTGGGAAGGACCTTATAAAGTAATTGAAGTACCGAAGCAAGGAACTTATCGGGTAAAGGCATTAGACGGATTCGAGATCAAGAACAGTTGGCATGCTGGTAAACTTCGGAAGTATTTTCAGTAGAGATTGAGTCAAGATCCCTAAGTCTCAGAAACATTGATCGCCATCAATAAAAGATTCATTTTTCACAATTGATCTTCTTCTTATCGGTTCTAATTTCATAATGGTGTAAGGAGAACCGGGGACTCACGACCATTCGATTGTAGTCTTTTTGGCAGGTGGTCCTTATGAATTTGTCAGCCCTTCGTGGTAGATAAACTTCATCGGTGTAAGAAGGACGTGTTGGGCTTCGATTTAAACGCACAAATGAAATTAAAATTTTAAAGCAATTTCAAAACCCTAAAACAGGATCCATGCGAAAATCAATTAATTCAGAGGTTTAGAGATTATACCAGATATAAACAAAAAACGAGAATCAAACCGATCACCTCGAATCTCCAACGCATAATACAAACCGATCAAGCGCCTCTACTGTATCCACATCGAACGCCGCATTTAACCATTTAACGATTCTCGCAATAAGAAGGACTCATGATACTAAATACCAAAAGGAATGGATTTTGAAACTGCTTTTCTCTAGGGCTTCTCTAAGAAATGGCCAGGTTTTTCAATTATGATATCTTACCCTAAGTAAATGCTATATATCATATATATAGTAGTTAAAAGGAATTAATCAAATCAAAACCTAATTTTATAAAATCCGAATTTATATATATATATCTCTTAATTAAGTCTTACTTAATTAATATACATATATACAAATTATCCTTTTAATTTAAATTCGTGATTTAAATACTATTAATCATATTAATATATTTAAATCTTAAAATTTAAATTAATTCCCTTTAAATAACGTTCATGTGTGTGACCCTATAGGTTATTATTACGTTGGCAATAATTTTAAAATCATATTATAAAATTATAAATCGTGAAATGCAGATTCAAGAATGCATCACTGCTACCCAAGTAATAATAAGATCGATGATTCGATGCAACCTTTTGAGCAATGAGTAGACTATTTGAAACAAATCACTATTTGAGCATGGCCATGCATTTCATAGTCCTACTCAATCAAGAGGCCTATGGATATCACCCATAATATATAGGATGGTTAAATTCCATCTAGATCACTCATATTTCTCACACGATTAATGATGAACCCAATAATCACCTTTATAGTCCACCCTATTAAAGGTGACATTTGATGATATCAAAGTACATAAATTCTCGTGTAGTAATATAAATGATTTCGTGCCCGGAGGACCATTACATCATTGTCACTATAAGAATTGCTAAATGACACTTCGCATAATGCTCCATATAGAATTCTCATGGTGGGTCTCATTCAAAGACATCGTTCTTCAATATGTACCTATGTATTGACTTAATATCTCATATATTTATGACCAATGAGATTTGGTCATCAATCGATCCACATCACTAGTCTCAATGCATCATTGTTGTCCCATCAACAATGATACTCGATTAGTGACATTTAAGAACACCGATATTAATGGTAATATATAATCTCATGTTCAAGTCACATACTTGAAAACTATATAATTTGTATCACTATTCTAAGGAATTTTATTATGTTAACAATTATATTACGCAAAGAAATAAAACCATAATAAAATCATATATTTATTCAATCAAATATAATATCAAAACGTTAAGCAATTATATCAAATAATTGGCCTCTGGGCATAAACTCTAACAGCCTCCCACTTGCACCAGAGCCAATCACTCATGTATCTAATACCCATGGAACTAGTGTGACCGGTAAATCCTTCCTCCGCGACAAAGCCTCGGTTAGTGGATCTGCAACATTATCATCCGTCAGCACTTCTTCCTATATGTACATCTCTATATCAATGATTTCACGGATGAGATGGTACCGCCTAAGTATATCTTGGATCGTTGGTGAGATCTGGGTTCCTTAAGATGTGCAATGGCTCCATTATTATCACAAGATAGAAGCAACCGGATCAACAATGGTTGGAACAACACCAAGTTCAAATGATGAACTTTTTAATCCATACACCTCCTCGGGTCGCACTAGGTTATAAAGAATATACTCGACACCGCTGTAGAATCACCCATCGCTTGCTTGAACTTTTCCAAATTAACAAAGACCACCATTAAGGCAAAACACAAAACCCGACCGAGACTTATAGTCATCATTGTCGGTCCGAAACTAAAGATCTGTAACCCTTTATCGCTAGTTCGTCTTCACTCCATATACCAAGAATGAATCCTTAGTCCTTTTCGTGTACTTGAGGATATTCTCGATCACATCCAAATGACCTTCACCGGATTCTATCAATATCTCGCTCATCATGCTCAAAGCATACGAGACATCCTGGACGAGTACATATCATTGCATACATAATAGATCCAATTCACAAGCATAAGGGATCTTTCTCATACGCCTCATCATCATCTTGTGATTTAGGACATTGGGCCTTAGAGATCTTTACACCATGAGTCACGAGTAAGTTTCCTCTTTTCGCTTCTTGCATGTCTTTGAACTGCTTCAACACTTATATCAATATATGTATTTACTTTGACTTAGGTAGAGCATTTTCTCTTGATCTATCTCTATAGATCTTGATACCTAAAATGTAGGCGAAGATCGCCCAAATCTTTCATGGAGAAACATTTTCCTAAGCATGTTTTTACAAATGTCAGAAGGAAGGAATGTCATTCCCAATAATTAATATGTCATCAACATATAATACTAGGAATACAATGTGACTTACTAACCTTCTTATATACACAGGTTCATCTTCATTTTTAATAAAGCCAAATTCTTTGATCGCTTCATCAAATCGAAGATTCCAACTCCGAGAGGCTTGCTTCAATCCATAAATGGATCGCCGCAGCTTACATACCTTTCCATCATCCTTTGAGTGACAAAACCCTCGTGTTGTGTCATATACACATCCTCAAGGAGATTTCCGCTTAAGGAAAGCGGCTTTTGACATCCATCCGCCAGATTTCAAATCATAAAAAAGTTATAAAGCAAGTAAGATCCTCGATGGATTTAACCATTGCCACCGGAGAGAAGGTTTCATCATAGTCAACACCTTGAATTTGTTTGAAACATTTTGCTACCAATCGGCCTTTATAGGTTCAGTACATTACCATCCACGCTCTGCTTTCTTCTTGAAAACCCACTTGCACCGATTGGTTTTACCCTTCGTGGGATCAACCAGAGTCCATACTTGGTTAAGATACATGGAGTCCATCTCGCATTTCATGGCTTCAAGCCATTTCTCGAATCTGGTCCATTCATAGCTTCTTGGTAGAAGCAGTTCATCTTGATCTATGAAAGCATCACATCGTCGCTTTCGAGTCACAAGATATCCATAATATCTCTCGTGCTCTTGGCGTGTCCTACCAGATCTACGAATGACTTGTGTAATTTGAAGAAGTTCACTTTCCACAATTTCTCGTGGTTCCCGCTTCATGTTCCAACTCGTGTTCAATGATATTTTGTGGTTCTCGAATTTCTTCGAGTTCTACTTTCCTCCCAATCGCTTTCTTTTGAGACAAATTCTCTTTCTAGAAAAATACCAGCCTCGAGCAACAACCACTTTGTTCTCGTAAGGTTCAGAGAAATAATACCCTTTTGTTTCCTTTGGGTATCCCACAAAATTACATTTGTCGATTTGGGTCCGAGCTTGTCGAATTCAGACGCGTTTCTGAACGCCTCATGACCCCAAATCTTCATGAACGACATACTAGATCGCTTCCCAAGGTTCATTTCATATGGTGTCTTCTCAATCGCCTTTGTAGGAACACTAAGTGTGAATGCAAATTGCCTCTGTGGCATGACCCCATAAGCTTATCGAAGATCTGCATGACTCATCATTGATCGTATTCTACGTCCAACAAGGTTCAATTCCTCCTCTCGGATAACACCATTCCATTGCGGTGTTTGGTGGAGTGAGTGTGATATAATACCACACCCTTTAGTAAGGTCATCAAAGTCTTGGCTTAAGTATTCACCTCCTCGACGGATCAAGGGCTTTTATGCTTTTGCCAAATTGGTTTTGAATTTCATTCTTGAATTCCTTGAACTTTTCAAAGGATTCTGGATTTGTGTCTCATAAGATACACATATCCATATCTACTAAAGTCATCAAGAAATGTAATGAAGTAATAAAACCTACCTCTTGCTAACGAACTCACGTGGGTCCACATACATCACTATGATAAGTCCCAATATATTCTTAGCTTGCTCAATCGTGTCCGTCAAAGAAAGGGCTTTAGTCATCTTGCTTAATAAACAAGACTCGCATTTCTCATATGATTCAAAATCAAATGAATCCAAGAACCCATCTTTATGGAGTTTGATATGCGCTTCTCATTTATATGGCCTAAACGACGATTGCTGTTGTAGATATGCTTGATTTGAATCATTTGATTTAAATCATTTTGTATTTATGTTATAGATAGGCATTTCTAAATCAAGAATATAGAGACCGTTAAACAATTGTGCAACACCATAACAAATATCATTTAAGTAAAACAAACAACGATTGTTCTTTATTATAAATGAAAACCTTTCTTCTCGAAACAAGAAATGTAAATAATATTTTTGCTTATAAGCAGTACAAAATAACAATCTTCTAATTCTAAAACTAGCCCAATGGCAAAGATAAATGATAAGTTCCTACTACCAAAGGCAACAACTTTTGCTCTATTTCCAACTCAGAGGTCAACCTCTCCTTTTTGCCAAAGTTCTACTCCTTCTTGAGTCCCTCAGATATTAACACAAATGTGAGAACCACATCCAAAGATCCAATACCCATGATGTAGAAGTAGATAAGTTGACTTCTATAACATATATACCGAATCGTAAGTCGTATTTCCTTTTCTTTTCTTTACTTCTTCCGGATAAGCATACGCCTTTTCCAAAGGTCCAGTTTTCCATGTAAGGACATTCACCTTCTTTAGCCACCCCACCTTTAGGTTTTAAAGCTCGTTTGGTTTTGGAATCGGGTTTGGCAAAAGATTTAGATCCTATCTTCTTCGCTTTCCACTTTCCTTAGCATTCCCTTTTGCACCATCATTATGGGAATGGGTCCTCGCTTTTTCATGTTGTTCTCAGCTTCTAACACGCTCAACAACTCAAGAGTGGGTTTCTCAATTTCATTCATAAGATAGTTCATAACAAATCGAGAGTAGTCATTGCTCAAAGATTGCAAAACAAGGTCGGCTTTGGGCTTCCTTGGAGTGATTGGAAAACCCAACCTATCAAGGTACTCAATATACCCAATCATTTTCAAAGACACGTGGACCAACCGGATCACGCTCACCCATTTTGCGTTGATATAACGCCTTTGTTTGTATCATACCTCTCCGCTCGCATGCCCTTCGAACAATTTCTTGAGATGCTCGATCATCTCATAAGATCCATTAACTCATGTCCAGATCCGGCTTTCAAAGCGCTCATGGTTGCTAGCATGACACAACTCATATTCAGAGCATCATCTCGATGCTTCAGAAGATTGTGCTTCGCGACGTGGTGCGAAGGATGATTTGGTGCAGCAGAATGGGCCCATCAAGGACATATAGCTTTTACGCCTTGCTTGAGGACAATCCTCAAGTTCCTATGCATACCAAGGAAATTAATTCCACTTAGCTTGTCCTTTTCAAGGATCGATCGTAATGAAAGACTATTTGTGTTGTTGTTGTTTGCCATTTGATATCTACAATTTATAAGTCACAAATAATAATAAGTCAAATTGAGTTGATATTATATAATTGATAATAGTACATTCAAAATATACCTCCCACTATTTTATTCAAATTAATAGCCCTCACCATTAATTCTAAAAGCATTTTCTATTAAATCTTTCTAGTGAGCCAAGATCCATATTTCATTATGCCTTAAGTTAGCTTTCGGCTATTCTCTCAAAACATAATTATTTAGGTAGACAACCCTTTATCAATTATATCATATATAACTCTTGGATAGTTTGGTAAACAACATTTGTTTCTAGTCCATCTAATGGTACCAACCAAACTCTATGCCTCTAAGTCCACAATCCTATTGAGATAACTTAGTTAAGTTTCAGCCCAATGATTTTAATAGTTTGATATCACAATTATCCTATCGCATCTTACCTAGATAAATAAGGTACTTTGCTTCGCAAACCTACATCTATTGATCAAGGTCTTGATGAGTGTTATTCATCGGAAGGCATCCGATTTAGACTTAATAATTTAATGAGGATTTTATTAATTTAGATCTCACCAATTTTAATCTTGTTAAACATGCATTATTATTAATCATATCATATCACATACAAGCATAAATAAAGTGCAAAATTAAATGTGTCACGCTTATGGCCCAATCCACCGTCCAATCTTTTCGTTTAATGAAAGATCAAGGTCAATCTAAGGTGGTAAAGATCTTAAAATAAATAACTTCCTCGATCTTCCTCAAAGACGCGCGCCTCTCCATCATCATCTTTCCATTGTGTTCTCCATCTTGACATCTTCAAAGAATTACAGATTATTACATGACATAAAGAAATCTCGAGTTACATTCGAGGGGATTTAGATGAGAAAAGAATATTACATTAGAATTTATAGAAAGGCACGACACGCAAGTTCGTATTTCAAAACCAAAAACCACTAACTTATGGGTCAAAAGGCCATAATCGTACACCACGATATCACAATAAGCACATAACAATTTATATATAATTAAAGAAAACTATATATAAAATATAGGGACACGACCATCGCTGCGCCACGACGGGGTCCAATGGGGGTCTCTCTCAGCAAGTGGTCCTACCGACGGTCAATGAATGGGTTTGGGCAAATACCGAAAAAAAATTTCAACTACATTCTCATTGCAGAATTTTTCCATACTGAATCTTCAAAATAGCTTTAATCATACATTTTAATCCACCAAAACACCCATAATAACAAATCATATATGTCCAGCTTTATTTAATCATATTAAAACGAATAACAATCATCCGTAATTTATCATATATTTCAGCTTTCGATTAATCATATTAAAACGATTCTTCAAGCTTCTAATCCGATTAGAATAGTTATATTGTTATTCCACCGATTAAAGATACGATTAATAATGATTATCATATATATATATTACCGTAATACACATACAACGGAATATCATATATTCAATTTTATATCTAGAAATACGCATCATCATATATCATATATATCAATACAATTAAAACACGTAATCAATTAATCTTTTCGCAAGTAGCTCGATACCACCGCTGGGCTTTAAGATAAAACGCACAAATGGAAATTAAAATTTTAAAGCAATTTCAAACCCTAAAACAGATCCATGCGAAAATCAATTAATTCAGAGGTTTAGAGATTATACCGGATATAAACAAAAACGAGAATCAAACCGATCAAGCGCTTTCAATCTCCAACGCAATACAAACCGATCAAGCCTCTACAAGATTCACATCGAACGCCGCATTTAACCGGGTTAAACGATTCTCGCAATAAGAAGGACTTGCATGATTAAATAGCCACCAAAAGGAATGGATTTTGAAACTGCTTTCTCTAGTCTCTCTCTCTAAATGGCCAGGGTTTTCAATTATGATATCTTACCTAAGTAGTCTGCTATATATCATATATATAGTAGTTAAAAGGAATTAATCAAATCAAAACCTAATTTTATAAAATCCTATTTTATATATATATATATATATATATCTCTTAATTAAGTCTTACTTAATTAATATACATATATATAAATTATCCTTTTAATTTAAATTGTGATTTAAATACTATTAATCATATTAATATATTTAAATCCTAAAATTTAAATTAATTCCCTTTAAATAACGTTACATGTGTGTGACCCTATAGGTTATTATTACGTTGGCAATAATTTTAAAATCATATTATAAAATTATAAACGGTGAAATGAGATCTAATAATGCATCACTGCTACCCAAGTAATAATAAGATCGATGATTCGATTTAACCTTTTCGTGACCAATGTTTCAATGTAATTTAATCCTTTTAACCTTAATATCCTGGATTAAACTCGAAATCATGGAATGTGTCATACTCTTCATAATTTAATCTGAGTTTTCTTGATCAATGAGTAGACTATATGAAACAAATCACTATTTGAGCATGGCTATGCATTTCATAGTCCTACTTTCGATCAAGAGGCCTATGGATATCACCCATAATATATAGGATGGTTAAATTCCATCTAGATCACTCATATTTCTCACACATTTAATGATGAACCCAATAATCACCTTTATAGTCCACCCTATTAAAGGTGACATTTGATGATATCAAAGTACATAAATTCTCGTGTAGTAATATAGCAATTTCGTGCCTGGAGGACCATTACATCATTATCACTATGAGAATTGCTAATGACACTTCGCATAATGCTCCATATAGAATTCTCATGGTGGGTTTGTCCAAAGACATCGCTTCTTCAACATGTACCCTGTGCATCGACTTAATATCTCATATATTTATGACCAATGAGATTTGGTCATCAATCGATCCACATACTTAGTCTCAATGCATCATTGTTGTCCCATCAACAATGATACTCGATTGTGACATTTAAGAACACCGATACTAATGGTAATATATAATCTCATGTTCAAGTCACATACTTGAAACTATATAATTTGTATCACTATTCTAAGGAATTTTATTATGTTAACAATTATATTACGCAGTAAATAAAACCATAATAAAATCATATATTTATTCAATCAAATATAATATCAAAACGTTAAGCAATTATATCAAATAATTGGCCTCTAGGGCATAAACTCTAACAGGACGAGGTGGACTCGCTGACCATTCGATAACCTTATCGGTAGGAGTGTCCTCATGGGTTTGTTCTACCCCGTGTGGTAGACAAATTCCATAGTCCTTTTAATATTGTTTTACCGCGAGTGGTAAACAATATGCACCGAAGTGAGGAGGTTCGGTTGGACTCGCTGACCATTCGATGGTAGCCTTATTGTTAGGTGTGTCCTTATGAACTTGTTCTACCCCGTGTGGTAAACAAATTCCATGGTCCTTATGAAATTGTTCTACCCCGAGTGGTAAATAAATGTCCGTATATACTTGTTTTACCCCGAGTGGTAAACAAGATCTTGATGGTGCAAGGAGGATCAGCCGAATTCACCTTATGCCTAATCTATCTCACACTTCGGAAATGATAAGTATGCATTACTTTATTTTGTTCAAGTGTTGAGTTCGGTTCATTCAGTTCAGTTTACTATGTTCAGTATTATTCTTCAACTTAACTGTTATATGACTTGTCTGATTCACAATTTAAGTTAAGTTCACAGGAATCTTATACATTTTTCACGTTGACTGATACTGAATGATTGACAAGAAACGAATTATGCAGAAGTCATGATAAAGAAAGCTGCAATTTTATTAATAGTTCAACTGATTACATAAAGATAGAAATTTTTACAAAAATTCTTAACAATTCCAAAGAAAACAGAAATATTCACTTCAGGCATTATCCTCGCTATCCAAGAATCGAATTGTAGGATCTAATTGAATTTGCAGATTAGCTTTTTCCTTGCTCTTTGACTTCGACAAACCTCGTAACCTTCAGAGTAAACCTTCAGAATTTCTGCAATCAATTCATCAGAGGCCCGATACTCAGTCTGAATCTGCTTGCGCAGTTCTTCGGTCAAAGGAGGACCCAACTCCTTCAAGGCCTTCAGCTTATCTTGAAGCTTTTGGCGTCTGACCAAGTGCCTCTCCTTATCTTCACGGGCCTTCGCTTGAAGATTATCAACTTGTATTGCCAAACTTTGATTGGCTATAACAAACTCTTCATTATTGGCCTTTAGAACTTCGTTCTTGGCAACGAGGTCGGCGTTCATATTGGTCATATCTTGTTGGTTGGCCTTGGTCACTTTTAACTCTTCTTTGAGGGCCTTCAGTTCCTCTTTGGTCTGATCCAGATCCCGCCGAAGATGACCATTATTGAATTTTGCAATATCTCGCTCATGCCTCTCCTTCGCCAAAGTCGACTGCAGAATAACATTCTCTTTCCTTGCAGCTTCTTCTGCAGCTTCCGATTCAAGATGTTTAGGACATAAACGCCCAAAAATAGCATTGGCCTATACATATTCAGTATTAATCAATCAATTTCAGATATATAATCTTAAGGATGATAAGAAGTATGAGGATTGAGAAAATGAATTTATCTGTGCTATATAACTCATGCCCTCATCGAGCAGATCCCCGATCGAGCGGTCGCTGAACTTGTGATCGTCGGTATCCCGGACGAAGGCATTGAAGAGATGGAAGGGGAAATTGGCATTGTATCGAGGCCAGAGGGTCGGTGATGCCATAACATCATTCTGAAATTCATGAGGTGACGGTCTAGAAGGAGAAGGTATGGGTCGTTTAGGAGAAGGTACTGGTTGTTCACAGATTGGTGAGGGGTCTGCATAGATATTTTCAGGTGATGGAGACCGAGGTTGAACGGTTTCACGTGGTGGTGATGGGCGGTAAATTGAATTTGGTCGGTATCGATGGTCGTTTTTTTTTCGAGATAATGATGGGATGGGCTCAGTTGGTTCTTCATCATCGGATACTTGAATTTCAATGGGAACTATTGGAGGAAGATCAGATGAAGGAGGAGGTACTCCGAGCTCTTCGGTTGTTAGAGGGGTAACTTTGGTTCTTAATTTTTTGACTCGAAGGAGTCGTTTTCGATCGTCTACGGGTAGATCGAGTAGACTCCCTCGGCCAGAAGTTGGGTTGGTAGTTAGTGCAGATTCTGGGACAGTTTCAGGCTCGGGGATGGTTTCAATTTCTGGGGTGGGTTCAGGAGAAGTTAGAGTGGGGATTAATCGGAGTTTGTGAACAACTCTCTTTTTTCGTCGTGGATGAAGGGTTTCTTCTGGTTGAATGAGATCATCAGCTTCTGGTTCATCTACTTGAGTTTCAACAGGGGGTGGGTTTTCTTCAGGAGAAGCTTCTATCAGAGGAGTTTCAACAACTTCTGAAGTTTTTCCAGACAGGAAATCTTTGAATTCTTTTATTTCGGAGGAGTTCGGTCTGATCAGAGATACTGCATAAAGCAAATAATCATATATCAGAATTCACATCACATAAATTTTCAAATATTTGTATATATAAGACAAATCAATACTTACGTTTATGGTCATACAACCACGCCTTCTTGGAGAGAAGTCCGTAGTTCCACTCCTCCTTCGAGAAATTATCGAAGAGTTCTATCATTTTCGCTTCACGCTCTACAGGAATATCCCCGAAGTCAGCAGATATCTTCTCATCCGTAGCCCAGTTCGGCAGGGAAGCAATCTTTGATCCCTTTACGAAAAACCATTTCTCATGCCATCCCCTATTACTGGAAGGAGTGGATACCAAAGAGCGTCTCTCGAATTTTTCACTTGTCTTCGGTGGTTGCTTGCTCAGGGCTTTGAATCCTTTTTCTTGGGGTGGCGGAGATTTTGTAGGCGATGAAGAAGAAATCGAGAGTAGGCTCAACACCTAATTCATGACAGAATGCGACGAAGGCCAAAATGTGAATGTATGAGTTTGACACTAGTTGAGAAAACCCAACACCTATAAACCCTAGGAGGGTTACTATGAAAGCATGAAGAGGGAATCGGACCCCCTTCTCAAGAATTGTCACTGGAATGGCTGTCCATCCTTCCGGCCGTTGATACATTCATTCTTCGGACCTGGGGGCTCTCACCAGATGAGTGTCCGGGATGTGACAACGAGTTCGAATCCTCTTTAGATCGATTTCAGTAACTGTCGACGGAGTGTTGGCATGGGCATAACGTTCCTTACTCCTATAGAATGCAGGAGGGTTAGGGAGGGGTTTCGTTGATGGATTCTTACCAGGAGTTGCAGCTTTGGGGTTTGAACTCGAAGCCTCTTTATTAGGGCTTGGATTGGGCAGAACAGTATTGATTGGGGTTACACGAAGAAGAGAATTCTGATTCGAATTTAGGACCACCATTGTTAAGACTTTGTAGAGAAGGGAAGAGAGTTCGAAAGAGAAGAGAGGAAAGCTCGGCGTCATTCAAATCAAATTGGCGGTAAAACCGCCAATTGGGGGAAATTTACCATTTATATTGTCGATTTATAGACGAGACTCGAGGGCGGCACATTTAATTGTTATCCATCATGACGAATTTGGAAGGGTAGCGTCCAAAAGAAGTCTCAAGTATTTATCAGATTGGGCCTTTCGTATTGGACTTCCGATTTTAATCTACCTACCTTATTATTCTAATTTTTTACCGTTTGGACCTTGGTGGATGTCAGTTTGGGCCTTTTTTGATCCTATCAGATTCTTTATATCATGGACCATTTATAGTTTTCCATTAAACATTCTGTTTAATAAAAAACTAGGGGGCAATGTTGGGTCATGATATTTCACTTATTGGGTCGAATGGATTGGGCCTATTTATTTGGTTAGTTCACCAAGTCATCATTAATGGACCTTAGAGTTATTGGGCCCAGTCATTGTATTATCCTTGATTACTCATTACACTATTGGATCGGGTTAGTGGGCTGACCCATTAGATATTAAATATCTCCATCTTTGACCGGTAATGATGAAAAAACATGATGGTTGAGTGATATATCTGCCATGCATTAATGTGGATGGGATCCTTGATCTGGCCAGAGAAAAAAGCGGTGACCACAAGTAGGTGGGTGGGATGTGTCTGCGGATGTAAACCATCGGATCGTGGAGCCGTAATCGACGGTGAGAAGGTGGCACGCAGAACCCAAAGCTAGAGAGTATAACATAGCAAGAAAGTCTTCTAAGAAAAGGTAATCGATAATTTTATCTCTCTCAATACACTAGATTTTATTATCCCCGCATTGTTAACCTCATGATCGCTGTCAGATCGACTCTCACGCCTGAAGCTATCCCCGACCGACGAAAGCGGGTCGAAGCTTTTGTGTGTCGATCGTTTTTAGTGCTGCGAGAACAGGCGTCTTTTACGTGATTGAATCGTAATGTAAGATCTTGACGTTAATGATGATCAATGCATTATGTTAGTTTTTGACTTTATATTTGAGCTCAGTATGAAATTGTAACATTATAAATCTTTGATTCAGTCTTCTTTCTTGTTTGGGATCCTGGATTGACTATAATTATCCATTTGACAATATTCACCATTTGTATCTAGTCACATTAATTTTGATATATTCATAATTTGTTCGTAGTTGCATTCATTCGTTTGTGAAACACATGCAGAGACGCAGACATCGGTTGCCAGACTCATCATATATGGTTCTCAAATCGCTCTACATTGTAAAAAAAAACCCTCTTAATTCTGAGAAGAAAATCTAGCTAGTGGATACATATTTAACATGCACCGAAGTAGATATGATGAAGATGATGATCATTTCTTGTTTCTTGGATATAAGGTTATTGGTAAACCTCCTTTGGGCACTGGGAATGGTCCGTATTGTATTCCCTCGTCGTTGCCCATTACTTTCCACCTGTAGATCATATGCCCACATCAGAAAGTTGAACATAAATTTCAGTCCATCGAAATGCACGTTAAACTATCAAATATATACTTGCTAGTAAAATTAAAAGGGCTACTTCAAAACTTGGCTGGTGTGTCATGGGGGTGGGCTTGAAATTAATTAAGTTCCCGTCCCAATCCCATTAATTAATTGTGTTTGGTAATTCTTATCTAGCTAGCTTAGCTACTTCTAAAATTTATATATACTGCAATACATGACATGAGACGACACAAAATTTGAGATGTACATCATGTGATTGTCACTGGTGCGTGCATGTCACGTGTTTATAGACTACAAATTCTACGGCGGGCGGGCTAATGGCAATATTATTTATCCTCAAATTCCTATAATCAGATATATAAAGAAAATACTCCCATTTCCTTCCACAAATGAAAGTCTACCTTGAGGGCGAGTGATGATGTAATAGGACTTTAAGGACCACTTCCAGCGGCCTAGCTAGCTGTAGGAGCTAAAGGGGGTCTAGCCCCCACTCCACAACTTAAGATATGTATGTAATGTATGTATGTATGTATGTATGTATGTTTCAGAGAGGGAGAGAAAGAGATCGAAGAAAGATGCCTGTAGTTGGTGGTGAGGTGGTGGAGAAGGAGGAGCATCTCAAGCTTAGCTAGCTCACTGCCTGGACACGAGTGCACTCCGTTCCCAAATGGCATATACGTGTTTGGTGTTGGGGCCACCTGTGCATGCATCAAGTATACATACATATATATTAATTTCATCTGGTTAAAATACATTATTATTAATAATTATATCATGAATTAATATATATTATTACTTAGATATATTTTATACAGGCTGTTCATGAGATTTTGAGGGTTTATGACGAAAAATAAACGTTACCTTTTTCGAAACATTATATATCTAGCTTCACAAAAAAAAAAATGCAAGTTGTATTTAAAAAAAATATATTTTCAGAACTTAAAACATAATAGTTCGACTGTAATAAAATATATGAAAAATTCGATTACAACAAAATATATAAAAATACATTTATTAAAAGATACTTCTTCTAGTATTTCTGTAGGCAAAATTTCAATCAACTGTTCAAAATCTAGTTTATCTTAGCATAAATGCACATGGTCGTCATATTATTATATATTTTTATTTTTAATTTCACACACACACACATATATAGTCCGTTTCTTATGTATATCCCTTTATTTTACATATCCTGCTAATCACTTTTAACGACAGAATCGAAATGATTTATTTGATCGTATTTATGATAATGAATAAACGGTTTATATGTTATGGCGACGGTTCGATGCGTCGCTAAAAGCTAAGAAAACGATTTTCTAATATACGCGACGGATCGAACCGTCGTCCGATCCGTTGCTAAAAGTGATGAGTAAGGTATATTAAAATAAAGTAAGTATGCATCTGATATATATATATATATATATATATATATATATATATATATATATATAATTTAGAACCCTCTTAATCGGGAGCTTAGGAAGGTCGATACTCCGGTGCGTGCTTAGTAACCACCCCTGATTTTATATATGGTACTGGTATGTTTTGGCGCTAAAATTAAGTTATTCCCTGTATATTCACATATATAGAGAAAGATCTAATGAGAGGGAACAATAATTTAAATAAATCCAAATAAGCTTCACATTCAACCCAATTACACTGCATGCATGCGACTACCCTACAAAACCAGCTCACGTGATCAACTGATACTAAAAAAGATTTAATTGAATACCCATCGGATCCTCTATTATGCATGCATATAGATAGAATTAATTCCCAAAAAGATTCTCATATATTGGATGAGATTAATTTGAAAAGGACGACTCCACCAACATAATCTAAACATTGTCAACCTTATATTTCTCCCCATAGATAACCTTACTCAAATCATAAATATGCCACCTCATATACTGAGCAACATACCTTATCATTTTATTCTACTCGTCACGTGTTTATTCATATAAATATGCATATTCTAAAGAGTTTGATCGATACTATTTGAGCTAGAGCTTATTTGTTCTGTTTATTATACATCGTGTATATATATATATATAGAATTTTTATTGGACTGATCTGTTGATACTTGATAGACCAACTATAACGACTATTTTTTTAACAATGAAACGATTTATATCGTCACCATATCCGGTTCATGCTATGACGACGATATGAATCGTCGCCATAACTGGTCCGTCAATGGACTGATCCTTTGGAGAATCAAGACTATATATATATATATATATATATATATATATATATATATATTCAAATTCTTATAAAGGTAGTAGCATACATCAAGCATGTAGAAGCCTGACCTCAAATCTTGAAGGGTCGAACTTGTTGGGTTGAGGGAAAAAATCAGCACAATGATGAATGCTTCTGAAAAGTGGAAGAACCTTCCATCCTTTAGGGATTAAATGGCCTTCAAATTCCACATCTTCCACTGCCTCTCTGAATGTAAACGACAGGATACTCGCCGTTCTTAAGGTTTCTAGGATTACCTGATCATCAATCACAACCTTAACTCATTAAATAAAAAAATTAACAAAAAGAAAATAAAAAGAATTATATATAATTTAACTTGAAGATATCAATATATAATATTATTTTAATAGTGACAAAGTATATGTGTGTATTTATTTAGGATCCGGTTAGCATGAAATTTATTTTTTGATAAATTGATCAATTGACCAATAAAATACTGACACACATAAAGTCTCACCCGCGTGTCAGCACTGTATTGATCAATTGACCAACTCACCTAAAAATAAACTTCATGCTAACCACTTCTATTTATTTATATACCCGGCTAGTCAATGGCATTAGTCGTGTATCATCCCACGCGAGCCTTCGATTTGCTTCAAATATTCTGCATCGAATTTCTTCTTGTTCCCTCTGTATCATTCATTCATTCAATTCCAACAAATACAAATATATTATTCAATATTACATTAAAAAAGGAAAAAAAAAATAGGTTCCTTGCTTTCCACCTGGAGGGGTTTAAAGCCCCTAATTTCACGCACTTAACATAAAAATAGTTATAGATATGATAGAAGAAGAGAAAATGATCAAGAAAAATAAAAAAGTTCAAACATAAAATATGAATCCGGTTAACATGAAGTGAATTTCATGATAAATTCACTTTATGCCTATTAAAATGTTGACAAACAAATTGAATTCAGAATCTTTTTCGTCTCGTGCTGCATATCAAGACTATATCGAATACGAAGAAACTTACTATGAAATTTTCGTTTCATACCAACCACTCCCATAAAATCCCAAGCAATGAAAATTGAGAAAATATCTCATGTACAAGAACTTTAATATAAAAGCTATATATATATATATATATATATATATATATATATATATATATATATATATATATATATATATATATATATATATATATCAAGACAAGTCATATACGAACATGAAATTATATATATGTATAATTTAACTCAGTAACATCTTTTATTTCAAATTAGTCGAATATACGTACCGACAAATATGAATTCAAATAGACATGAAAATAGATAAAATTTTAAAAATAAGGCAAAAATTACCGTAACAGCTTCTAAAAGATCACCATTATCATGCAAGTACTTAAGCACCCATGTTAAGACACTTGCAGTGGTATCGTGAGCGGCAAATATCACTCCGACGATATTATCGGCGATTTGAGAGTCAGTGAGATTATTATTTGCCTGGCTTTCAGCTCCCAATAACACTCCCAACAGCCCTCCTCCATGCTTCCCGCTTTCCCTTCCCTTCTTGATTAATTTCCTTAATGAATCATTGAGTAGCTTCCTTGCCTGTTTTATTTTTTAGATAAATATATTGGCATAAACCCAATTCAACAAAAAAACCAGAATTCATAATATATTTAAATTTTTATTGCACCAAGTGTGTACTAATTTTTATTGTGAATCATTTGTTACCTTCATCGCTTTGTGAAAAGGAGTTCCGGGGAAATTTAGAGGCATGGAGTTGTAACCCTTCTCCAAGCAATGATACAAATGTTTTATTTCTCCAATCTCTAGCTCCATTTCGTTGCCGAATGCCGAAATCATAGCCACATCAAAAGCATACTAATCAAGATCAGAAAAAAAAACTATTAAAAATCATTTCTTTCTTTTAAATGAAGTGTTTTTTTAAAGGGAATTTATATAAGAAATAGAATACCTTCTTCATCTCTTGCAAAGTGTTAATGGTTTTATTTTCCCAGGTAGGTAGAAAATTGATGACAATTTTCTCAATCTCCGAGACCGACCCTTTAAGTGCCGAAGGAAGAAAAGAAGCCTGAACCAACTTCTTGAGCTGAGAATGATAGGAACCTTGATGAAAAAATAGAGCCTCAGGTCCTATCATATTCTCTTTGCTTGGAGGGTAGGTTGGCTTAAAAAGATGAGCTTGACTCACTAGAACTACCTTTGCTGCTTCTGGGCTTGAAATCATCACACATGGACACCCCAATATGTGAGTCTTAAATATATCTCCATACCTACAACAAATCAATCAATTAATCAATATTCTTCTATATTACTAATCAATTACAAATTAAAATAAACGGCGCGCCAATTAAGATTAAGAGTTTCATATATATTGCAACCTAATTTAATTTGTAAGGCTATATACACCTGCTGATGTGGCATGTCTTTCTTCAAGTTACGAGACAATCTGGCTTAATAAATTTTAACGATAGTATTGGCACATATTAGTACGTAGGAGCACGATTTAGGTGTATTTATAGTGGAAGATTATTGTACCTTCGTTGCCTGTTGGAAAAGAAAGAATTGGGGTTTTCGGTATAGAGCTTGAGCGTTTCTCCTAAATAAGGCCAACCCATTGAACCCGGTGGTAGGCATTTTTCTTTGGGGGGACAAAAGCTCCATTGGATGAACAAATTAAGTAGAAACAAGAAACAAGCAATTAGAAACATTATTATTATCATCATCATCAGAAGAATAGGAACTAATGGGTAAAAGTTTACAGCAAAGTTCTGTAAGAAACAGGACTGCATGATGGAAAATTGCAGCTAATCAGATAGCTTGAGAACAACTTTACATAGCAAGGTAGCTGAGGCTAAACTTGGACAGATATAGTACCGGTGTATGCTCAAGCTTAACGGTGCCTTATATAGAGAATAATAATATTATTATCAAATAAAAATATCACATACTGCTCACATATGCATGGGTGACACTCATAAATTTGTTGTTGAGTTAAGTGGGTCATGTCAACAACAAATTCATGTGTCACTCCATGCAATATGTGAGTATTATTTGATACTTTTATATGATAGTAACATTATTTTATAAAGAAATACGTACATATATGTATAGATATATATATATAGAGAGAGAGAAAGGTGGGGGAAGTGTTGGGGACAGACGTTAGGCATCTGGGAGCAGCTCATCATCACACAAGACTAGCCCTTAAAAATGTCCATAGGACTTGATTACATCTCTCAACTTTAACCTTACCCTGCCTGCCTACAGCCTACCTAAATTAGTTCTGTGTTAAACTCTCTATTGACACGTTTCTACATCTAATTGATTAGTGCAATTCTAATTTACTAGCCTATCCATGCATTAATATCAAACACTTGGTGCATGCATTTCAACTAATTAATTAATCAAAATTGTGGCGGCATCTTTATATTTGTGAAAGTTTTTTCCTAAATTGCTTCGTGCAGAAAATAATAAAATGAAAAAGATATGAAGAAGGACTGTCGACCTCACTTTACAGTTGATGAATGGGATTCCGAAAGCTCAGTTCAGTTACTTGGAGGGGTAAAGGCCAAGATCCAACTCTACTTTCAGCCAACAGAATCATTTTACCCAGTCACACAGATATAATATTACTATATATAGACATATATGTTCTACTATATTAAAAGGATATAGGCTGAAAGGCCCAACTAAGTCTAAGTTCAAGGGGCCAGGAGGCCCAGACCCTCTCGGTGAGTTGCGTGTTAGGTAGCCATGCACTAGTCCTCTAATAGATACAGGGCCCCACAGTATTGTTCTTTGAACCGTGCGGATGTCAGTTGGCGGGACGTTCCCTATCAATCCATATGGCTTTCATCTTAGGACCAGAAGAATAAAACTTATCCGGTTAGCATGAAATTTATTTTTTGATAAGTTGGTCAATTGATCAATAGAATGTTGATACATATAGAGTCTCGCCTGCATGTCAGTATTCTATTAATCAATTGACTAATTTATTCAAAAATAAACTTCATACTAATTACTTCCGTTTTAAATAGTAAATATCACGGGCCGAAAAGACATAAATTAAGCTTGGAACTACAAAAGGGAGTCCGTGAGAGCTGTAGACATATTTTACAATATTTAAAACCTTAAGATTAATTAATTACCTATTTCTATCTCATTTACTAACATCTACACCGAAGACATCCCACATCGCCAAAGGTCGGACGTTTGTGCAGGTTTGAAGGAACCGAGGGCAGTCCAGTAGTTTATAAATATGTACCTAGTCTATTCGTGAGTTGTGAAATATATACATACTAGTCGTGTCTCGTAATAATTTATTAAAGTCAGCGGAAATTTTGTGGTATATGTATTATGTATATACCACTGATTTGTTAGATAGATATAATATGTATATGGTGATTTATGTAGTGTTTGCTGGATCTTTTGTTGTTGCTAATCAATTACATCAACAATTCATTAATCATGCATACAATATTACTACATTTTTTAGTCCTACTTTCTAGTTTCACACTCGCAATGAATTCAATAATTTTGAAAATATTGTTTTTATTTTAACACATGTTATTTTGTCTCTAGTCCTAGTAAATTGGACTACAAAGAAGTGAATATATATTTCTATAATTACTGACACATTTTACATCCGATAATGCTAGAACGATATAGTAGTAGTACCTCTCTTGCATTTATTTATTTTGAATTTGATTTCCAATCATAAATGAATAAGTGGTTGGTGCAGAAATTAAAGTAGCTAGGAGAAAAGAGAAAAAGTTGTTGGAGATATACGACTCACTTTCCGAAAGCTTATGAACGTACGTGGGAGATAATGCGACACTCGTTGCCTTCAAATGACACACACACACACATATATATATAGAGAGAGATAGGAGAAGGAGAAAGGGTTCCTTCAACCTGGCTGACACCTGCAGGGACGGCTGGAAGCTCCACCAGGACGCCACCTTAATTACGTATATATATATATATCTATACAACTATTTAGAAATTTTATAATCCGTCTATTCTAAATATACATATAATCAATTTTGATTTTTAAGGTATTTTTTCACAATTCAAAATTAGTGCATATATAACAATTAAATTTAAAGCAATAAATCTTTTAATAAGTATGTATTTTATCTATTTCACAAAAAAAAAAAAAATCAAGAATTTTATTTTTGCTGATATTAGTAATAAATTATAAATGACACAACATCCACATTATCATGCAATTATCACTACACTAATTAATATTTTAATTTTTATTATTTAATTTCAAATATTATAAATATGATTCTTTTTTGTAAAATCAAAAAAATTCTCTATTTTTTCATAAAAAAGAGTCATTTTTTGTGTGTATTAATGATAAGATAAAATGACAACAACAACTCGTGACATGACAAGGTTATGGTTTTTTTTGTGCGTGTGGGTAATGAGCGCCATACTGTACGTTGAGGGAGGCGGTGATGGGGGTGACAGTGCACCAAAGGGACTCGCAACCTCTAACGTACGTACGTGTAATCATTCTAAACTGTCCAACTTTCCAAAAAATGGTTTAGCTGCTGCCTTACGTTCTGCAATTTGCTTTACTTTCAATCAAGTCCTACTTACTTTGGTTTCGGCTGAATAAACTGCTAAACAGATTGATTCAATTAACAAGATACTCATTCCGTCTCAAATTAATTGTTTAATTTTAATTTTTTAAAATTAAATTAATCATTTTTAAAAGACTAAAAAATAATTTGCACCCTAAATTTTATTTTTTATTTACGTTTGCACCCCAAACTTAAAAAGGTGTCTAAGTACACCTCAAACTGTATTATACGTAACAAAACGCACACTTTCTTCACTTAATCGGTCAAAAATGACCGGCTAAGACTGTAACACAAGTTTGGGGTGCAAATTATCTTTTAATCTTAAAAATTGGCAAAAATAATTAATTTTAAATAAAATAATTAGTTTTAAAATAAAAAATTAATTTTAAAATAAAATAATTAAAATAATAAAATTAAAATAAATATTTAGAATTAATGATTAATAATTAATCATTAACTTGTAAAATGATTATTTTATTTTAAAATTAATTATTAATCATTCCGTTAAAAAATCATTAACTTGTAAAAAAATCATTTTTGCCACATAAAAGAAAATTCTGTTTTTATTTTTAAAAACAGAATTTTGTAAAAACAGAATTTTTAAAATAGATTTTTTTTAAACAGAATTTTTAAAAAACAGATTTTATTTTACAAGTTAAAAAAAAAATTCTGTTTTTGTTTTTAAAAACAGAATTTTTTTAAAACAAAATAAAATTCTGTTTTTAAAAAATTTTGTTTTAAAAAAATTCTATTTTTACAAAATTCTGTTCTTAAAAATTCTGTTTTTAAAAATGTTATTTTAAAAAAAAATTGTTTTTACAAAATTATGTAATATAGGAAATTAAACAATTAATATTTATTTGAAATTCTCAAACGACTTATATTAAAAAACAAAAACATTTTTCTAAAACGAGTTATATTAAGGGGACGGTGAGAGTAGTATTTTACAAATTTATTTTTATTATTATTATTATGGCATTACTAAAATTAAAGTATGATATATTCATTTAAAGATTAATTTGAAAAATATATCCTTAAAGTCTTTTTTATGAAAATGAGACTTTCAGAGATTTTTGTATAACAAGCATAAATGGTAGTCACTTGTGTAAACGTTTACTGAGATAGCATTTGCAGCTTTTAATGATGAGAGTTGATATTTTCCCATAAAAAAAGAAGGTATTTTCACATCATCTCTTTCACATTAATAATGAGTAGGTTTTATTTTTATATGAGAGAGACTCATATACAAAATATCATTTTAACGAAATTGGTTAACATGAAGTTCATTTTTAGATAAGTTGATCAATTGATTAATAGAGTACTGACATGCAAACGAGACTATGTGTTCAATATTCTATTAATCAATTAACCAACTTATTAAAAAATAAATTTCTTTTTAATGGGATCCCATTTTAACCTATGAAAATATAAGTTTTCTTTAATTATATCTATATACGCAGCGAAACTCGAATTTAACGATATGTTTGTGAATTAAAAATAAATTACAACGAAAATTTTTAAGTATATTCAGATTTTGCGCTCAACACAGCCAAAGAATGTGCAACCAAACAAAAACATAACACACAAAAATGGTCCAACCAATGATAGAGTTAACCAACACCTTCACGTGTCATGAAGCACCATCCTTAAACTATACCAGTACGTATACTACTACCACCTCAAAGCAAGTGCCGTCCTTCTAATATCCACCACCGTAGAGGTGGCGGCGTGGCGCCGTCCCCACACCCAGCCTCCGTCGACGTATCACTGCTCCTTAATTCCACCGCCCATTTATAGAAGGCGTAAATTTTATCATATCTTAACCTCCTATATGACACAAATTCTGTACAACCATTGAAAGAGTTAACCAGCACCTATACGTGGCATGCATGCAGCCCCAACCTCAAACTAAGTGCCGACCTTCTTATCTCCACCACCACTGTTGAGGTGGTGCCGCCCCCACACATAACTTGTGTCTACGTCTCTTTTTTCTGTTAAACAATCAACAACAAACGGAATAATATATATATATATATATATACATACTAATAATCGTAGCAACCATTTTTTTTTTATTTATGACGGATTTTACGTGATTCACCGAATTTAATATATATATATATATATTATGATTCATGAAAACCTAATTTAACCTGAACTTATATAACACTAAATGCACGTTCACTGGAATTATTAGTATAAGAGTCCCTCTATGTAACTCACCCTCCCAGAAATCAGTCGCTCATATATATATGGAAGGAATTATTTTTAAAATCGGAGTTATAGTATGGTTTAAAATCAAAACAAACACGCAGTACTGGCGGATCTAGGTTGGTTATAGCCAGCTATGGAGGCAACTTCCATAGCTGTATTTTGGGCAAATTTTTAGTAGTATTATATATCACGTGAGCATATATATGCAAAGGATATATCACTTGAGAAAAGAAAAGGATGCAAAAGAGAGTCTGCATCAAACCAATCTACTGAATGACATAATTTGGGTTGTTGTAGCAGTAGTGTGTGCTTCGTGTTAATTACAAACTGTTTGCATTAATTATATGACAGCTTGACCATTAAATAGTACTCCCTCCATTTCTTAATATAGATCGTTTTAAGTTATGCACAAGTATTAAAAAAATGATTGTAAAATATTAAATATACTTTCAATTGTCTATATTACATTTGTATTGGAAAAAGAGAGTATTATTTATTGGTCAAAAAATAGTAAGAGAACCAAAGTTATATTAATTACTTGAAATAATATTAGAAACTAAACAATTAATACTTACTTGAAATTCTCAAACGACATATATTTAGGAATAAAAATATTTCTCTAAAAAGACCTTAATAAACGGAGGTAGTAATATTTTTAAATGATCATTCTTGTTTGCATTAAGAAATTTTGTGAAGGTTAAAAGGTTGGGATCTCGTAATACTTATTGGATCTCATCAAAATTTAAGATCACTTACTTTTGTAAAATTCAAAAACAAATAATTTTATAGTAATATTTTAGAACGAAAGTAAGTAGTACAATTTTAAAAAGTTTAAATTTTGTAAAGGCAAAGAAATTGTTTTACTTGGATTATAATTAAGATGAATACAATACAAATTTTTTATATTTTGAATTTACATAAAAAGTATGACAAATTGTAATTTCAGTTAGTTATATATATTTCATGAGCCCGTCTAACCTAAATACCACTAGTATTAGTTACATCCTAAAACAAAAGAAAAGATATATGATTGATCATATATAGAGCCAATACATTAATTATATTTAATAATTTTAAATTCCAATTCAGTGTTCCTTAATTATATCTAAAATACAGTAGTATTTTTTGGAAACGTAACATTACAAATATATTTTATTTTAAATATTAAGTAATTAACTTGAAAGACGCATGCATGCATTATATTTTTAGTTGTTACCTGATTTGTAACAATTTTATTAATGAATGTTAAACTAAAATTTTATATCCGCCCCTGCAAACAGGATAGTATTACTTTTCCTCTATTTATGTATAGTATTAGAGTTGTGCATCTCAGGGAACAATTTGTTCGTAGAATCATTATTTAATGCTTTTTTACCGCGAATTAATTATGATTCCTTAGGAATTTAATCCTCTCACACAAACCAAACCAAACCCTACTTTCCAATATTTTATATTTAACGCATATCTCTACATAATTTTTATTCGTTTATAACGTTAGTAGACTAGACTCGGCCAAAGATGGATATTCAAAGACTGCACCCACCCCTACAGGCGAGGCGGACGACTGTAATCTCCAAGGCTTTCTAGTGGGTTATTATGTGGCTCAATTAAATTAGTCAAAGCAATTGCCTTGATTGATTTTACTATTAGTCAACGCTCACGTGGCGTAATCTAAATTATGACAGTGATCGATGAATTGGTCCCACTATCTAATCTCCCTCGGCTAGCATTGGGATTATAAAATCGAGTATATATTATTAAAATTTATGGGTAAAGGCATAATTGTCTTTTGAGATTTGGAGAGAAATACAGTTAGTCTTCCTAGCTAAAAATGTCCCTGATGTTATAAAACTCAGTTCAATTACACCTTTTTCTATTAACAAACATGCCAGCAAGATATATAAATGGGGTTGACAAAGGCTAAATAATTTCTCATAAAGATTGTATCCAGCTATCTATGTCTTTTTAATACCCAATGGGGTCAGTATTAGAAAGCTGGGCCAGATCCAGCTAGAATATTTGTTTGTTTTTCTCTTTTTATTATCAGAAATCCAGCTTGATTGGTCCTGGCATATAATAAATTTTGATCCACCTGGTGTGTGCAGGCACAATGTGCTCAATTTTACCTTATTTTCTTATTGTTGGGTCGTGATATTTCTTCTATTTACCGAATTGGACGGCTCTTTATTCGATTAGTCAATTGGATCTTCACTATTGGGTGTTGACATTATTGGGCCTACGTTTTATTATCTTTGTTAAGTCCTTCTAATATCGCATCAAATCGATTGGGTTTAATTCCATCGATATTTAAATATCTACATCTTTGACCAAATGATGATGATGACAAAGATATGACTAATCGATATCTTACATGGCATTAATGAGGATTGGACGGACGATTACAATGGTGGACGAGGGGATGAGATTAACGGAAAATTTACCGCAGCGATTGGGTAGAATCGGGAGGTCGATGCAAGCGCAAGGCAACCTAGGAGTCTTGTATTATAGCAAGGAAGTCTTTTAAAAAAGCAGTACGTTTTACATTCATATACACACCTGGCCCGAGAATATCGATCTATCTCTCTCATTACACTAGATTTTATTATCCTCTTGAGTTAACCTTATGAATGCACATACTTCACTTACTCTCACGCTGAGCTATCCCCGTGATGCGGTAGCGTCAAGCTTGTGGTGTTTGTCGTGTTTCTTTGTCTCTGAGATCGTGACGTCTTTTCGTGACATTACGGCGTGGCGAAGATCCCACTGCGTTAACACTTATGTTTTTCCTTTTCAAGTTGAAATAAATAAATTTACTCTTTATTTTCTGTTATGTGATTGTCCCTCCATTCCATTCGGAAGAGAGACCCATTTGAATTTTATCCTAGTTAATTTATTTTTTTAAAAAATTAAATTATGATGTGAATTTATTTTAATTTTTAAAATATATATGTTTTACTTAAATAAAATTAGTTTACAAATTAACTATTACATGAATAAAAATCGAATACATTCAAATAAATTTTAATTTTTTATTTTTTGCAAATTAATTAAAAAAAATTAAAACAAACTCTGAAATAGTATTTAAAGGGCTAATCATTTAGCTAGAGCATTGTGGTTTTTATTGTGAAAAATAAAAAGGAGGTACATGTGTTATTATTCTTACATTCCATAGTTACATGTGATTTGTTTTGAAGTTGCTTGAAATCGTTGTAAAACATTAAGTGGTTGTGATTATTCAGAACATGATAAGAATTATCAATGACACTTTAAGTCTTAATTATTAGCTACTCTCTTTTCCATTCTTGTAATTTAATAGTAGCAGTATTGATTCTTTGAAAATTAATGTAACATATATATATATATATATATATATATATATATATATATATATATATATACATACTTTTAAATTCAGACTAATCAATATGAACTCTTTTAATTTTAAGTAATACGACAACGAAAGTTGAAAATTATTTAAAAACATATTAGCTACCAAGTAATTAAATCTATTAATTTTAAAATTCACCGTAAAATAAATTAAATTTTGAATATAAAACGACGATTCTGGGCTATAATGACGGTGACTTTTACCTTCGTTTTTAAAAGATCGTTGTTCAAAATTTTTGTACATGGATTAAGAAAGTCATTTAATATTATCATTTACCAATTAAAATTTGTTTTAAATTCCATCACTACCCCTTTATGAAAAGTTGAAAACTATTAATACAAGGGAGAGAATTTTTTGGGACAATGAGAGAAGATAATGGTGATATATTAAAGTAAATAATTTATTCACCTAAAAAGTTGTAAACGAAAATAAATTAAAATAAATTTTTTCTTCTAAAACGACAATCTTTTAAAAACGGAAGGATTATAACGTAACACTTGCTATATATTTCTGTGGCTATTTATTCTTTTTTTTCCTTTAAATTTTGTACGAAGATAATTGCGGTATCCCAAACTTGATTCCTTGAATGATGAGAATTAAGAAGAAATTAATCAATCATTTTTCTATGAAGGTATTAATTTACAAAAAATTATGGGAGTTGCTTTATTATTAGTATTATATATGCTACTTTTACACGTGGTGCACAATTGAACATCGTACTAGCTACTTGCTAGTCATGATCAAGATTATTGGAGTATATTATTTTTTAATGGCAAAATAATTTTTATTATTGATTATCTATCTAATCCAAGACACCTGGATTAAGATAATTATGCAAATTGTCATTATAAACTGCCATGATGACAAATATTACTGTAAGACCAGCAGTAAATAATTAAGCTTATCTTAATTCTCTTAATTTCCCCTTGCAAATGAAAATGATTCGATCCATTTTTGATAAGGTTAAATTTTTTCTTTCCTTTTTTTTCCCTAAACAAAGTAAAAAAAGAAGAAGAAGAAGTTGGTTACTTACTACTTAATTAACTTATTCCATCAATCATTATAATAGTGAAGCTAGGTAGAAAACTGAAGGAACAAACTCTAAAAATTACTACAGAATTACAAGAATTTATTATTGTTAATTAAGATAGTTATAAAATTTTCAAAATAGGTGGGGGGTAGGGCCATGATCATCTCTTAATAAAATTTTCAATTTTTTTTTTTGAACCTTTAATTCTTGAGCTTGTTAAAGTAAAGCTGAGCTAGGTCGGTGTGATCACTTCATTTCTATCACATATATATATATATATATATATATATTACGTGCAATCTACGCTAACTTAATTACTAAGTAGAATAAACTCTCAGAGACATACAAAGCCATACAAGTCTAATGGTAAAAGGTTTTTTTTTTTTTTTTTTAATTTTATTTAAGTTATAGGTCAAATTTATTTCTCTGCAATAGGTCAAAATAGAGAAGACGCTACAGAAGATTAAAAAATTTTAATCGGGTGTGTTTTTTGTTAAAAAAAAATCTTAATTTCCTTCCCGCCCCAAGTTCTTAGGATGAAATATATTTATAAAATTAAATTATAATAGTATAGATACTCACAAAAATAAATAAATTAAAAAATACTAAATTAATGAACATGGCTAATTATGAAATCCACTTTTTGATATGGTGATCTTAGTTAAGTATATAATTATGAGTCATTTCATTAATAGTGAAATATTCATCACCATAATGTCATTTCATTATATAGGCGTAAATGAATGAACTTGGAAGACTATTCTTTTTCAATGACATGCATGTTAGAAGTAATAATTTGCAACACTGCCAATGACCCAAATTTAATTGGTACCAAATAAGAGGATTTTGTTAGTATAAACAAGTTTAATTCATATTGTAAATAAATTGACATGTTTAATATGAAATTCTAATTAATATATATGTTCAGAATATGGTAATGTTAACAATGAAATCTTGACAATTAGCTAGTTAAAATTAATGTATTATAATAATGTTGAACTTTTTAATTCAAAATATATCCCCTAATATGACACAAATTACAATTGACATAGATGTGACAAATACTATTTCCAAAATAAGAAATCCTATCTTTTTATTGATTTTAAATCAAATATTAAGCTATAGATTCACACATATATTTTTCAATAATTTATGAATTCGATGCTTTTAAGTCAAATATAAAAGATGATAGTATTCCGTAAGATTATGCGTAGATGTGTGTATATAATGAGAACTTTTTTATTTAAAATTTTTTCATTTAAAAAAGAGAAAAAGTACTCTTATTTTCAAGTGGTGGGTGGAGTATTAATTATGAATTATCTCCGTCCACATGCTCCTTCCACCAGTAAGAATAGTTAGGTTAAAAAACAAAGGAACGAAGTTGATTATTGAACGTAAAGGATAATAATAGTGATCTCAAATTAATATTTTGTTTTAAATATTATTTCTTTCGAATGATCATAGTTTCATGTAAGTAAAAATATCATAGTCTTTCACTCGCTCTTTAATAAATCATAGTTTCAATATTCTCTCCTTTTATCTTCTTAATTTAGTAGGCTAAAAAAGAGGAGCACTAGCAAGGGTGAATGCCTATGCCCAACCCTAGGTCGTCGTTTGTAGGTTCACATACTTAATTTTCTATATTATCTCTATATTAAATATCAACTTATAATTTTAGAAAAATAAATAAATATAAAGATTAAAAAATGTAATTAATATTGTCTAAATGACCAAAATAATTATAAATTTTAATACTATCCTTATTAAAAAAAAAGAAAGAGAAACAAGTTTGTATAAGTTATTCAACTTCAATTTCTTGTAGTACTTTTGTTAGTTAAATTAATTAGTCCAAGTGGGTCTTTGATATCTTGGCTATATATATAGTAGCACAATAGTTTAGAGCTAGAGATGCATGTGTTTGTTTGCTTTCTGATTCTTTTACTTCATGCATTTTTTTCCATGTGAGAAATTAAATAGGGTTTCTCTTTCTGTGTCTTTTGCAGTACCATACAAGTTAGTCTTGCATGGGAAGATATCAACCACCATTTTTACCGGTTGCCAGTTAATATTTGGGGATGCCGCATCAACAAGATTCACAACCTAGCTTTTAAGGGTGTGATCTTTAATTCATTTGGTATGGTTTACTCAAAAGTCCCCTTTCAGTTAACTTGGGAATCTTGATGATGCTGCATCACCAAATTTATGACTATATATATATATTAGCTGTACTATATATATCTTCAATCTTAACGTACGTATAACCCGAAGGATTGAGTTGGATATATATATATATATATATATATATATATATATATATATCATTGGATATAGTGGCATCTTCGTGTTTATAACAGTGAGTCAAAATTATTAAAAGAAAGATAAAAAATTTAGCGAGGGTTTGAAAAGGCACCTTGGAAATAATTTTTTTTTTTAATACTTTATACTTTTGCTTAAATAAATGCATCCAAATATCCAATTTAATAATACTAACAAAAGGGGAAAATCACAATTAATTTCTGAAAACAAAACTGAGGTTGGAGAAATTGAAGAGAATAATTTAATTTCACATTCGCAAGGCGTAAAAGCAATAAGAGAAGACAAGAGAGAATAAACACCAAGACAAAAAGTCTTAATAGACAACACTTAAACTACAACGTTTTTTAAAAAAATGTTGTGATTTTTTTTTTACAACGTTTTTAAAAAAAATATTATAAATATATATACAAAAACGTTATTTATTTAAAAGGATATTTTTTTGATTTTAATTAGATAACGTTTTTTTTTTAAAACGTTGTCTATCAAGAAAAACACGCAACTTGAACACTTCAAATTAAAAGACTTATAATCTTTTTCTATCCTAGCCTTCCAACATCACTTCCAACATCTGAAGCAGTTCTCTACTCTCCCAAATCCCAATCTCTACACCCTCCCCTATCTCTCACTCATCTTCACTCTCTCACCTCAATCAGATCGAAAAACAACTGGTAGGCTTTGAAATCGGCGCCATCCCCTTCAACCCCGACGACTGGGGACCAGTTAAACCCTAGAAGCGCTCTAACCCTGCCGACTCCGCCTTCGACTTCACTGGCGATGATTCCTTCACCAGTAATGCAGACGACGATGCCTCCTTCCGCCTCGTCGACGACAAACTACCTCCCCGCCCCAAATTTGGACCCAAGTGGCGCCGGGAAGCCGCTGTCTTCAAATCATCCGTCGATATTCAATATTCTTCTCTTTCTTGATTTCAGTTTTTTATTTTACAATTAATTCTGATTTGGATGTTAGTGGTTTTAATTTATATGATTCCATTCATTTTTTGGTTCTGATTTCTTCTTCAGCTATAATCATCAGTTTTGCTAGTCAAGATCGGCCAAAAAACTATCGTTTTGAAGTACGGTGAGCTTTCTCTTTGACAATTATTATTTGTTTATGTATTTCTATATTTATAAGTGTATGCAAGAATGATTATTATTTATAGACAGGCTTATTGTGTAGCTTTTTCTAGAAATGATAGTGAATGGTATTGTTGAAGTTGAAGGAGTTAAAAGTGAAACTGCAATGGACCAAGATGATTTGTAGTGGTTAGGTGTTCTTGTTATTATACCTCATCACTAATGTTGGGTCGTGATATTTCTCCTATTGTGCCGAATGGATTGGGCCTACTTATTCAGTTAGTCCATTGGGTCTTCACTATTGGGTGTTGACATTATTGGGCCTAGTCACTTTATTATCTTTGTTAAGTCCTTCTAGTATCGGACCAAATCAGTGGGTCGACCCATCATATATTTAAATATCTTCACTTAGGTTCTGAACCGGTGATGATGACAAAGATATGGCTGACTGATATCTTACATGGCATTAATAAGGATTGGACAACAATAACGGTGATGAGAGGGATGGGATTAACAGGTGTCGGGAGGTCGATGTACGGTAAACCTGTGTCCCGTAGTATATCATAGCAAAGAAGTCTTCAAGCAAAGGTGCGTTCACATTCATATTCACACACACACACACAACGGAGAATTATTATCTCTCTCAATAGACTAGACATTATTATCCTCCATTGTTAACCTTGTGAACACCGATCATCGACTCTCACGCTTTGAGCTATCCCCGACGGTCCAAATTGTCCAAGCTCGTGGTGTTTATCGTGTTTACTGTGCAGGATCAAGCGTTTTACGTGATTGGGACGCGACAAAAGATCTTGGCGTTAACATTGGCACTAGAAGGAGGGGTGTTTTCTAGTGTTCTTGAGTTATTAATCACAATATTTCCAGTTGTTCTACATCGGAAGTTATAGCACAAATCAGGGGGTTCTCGTTCGAGAGCCCACGGCGAAGCCCGAAGATGGTTGGTCTTTGCTGCTGACAAAGAGCATAATCATGGCCGAAGGCAAGTAAAAGGCACCCCGCCTAGAACTCGGCACCGAAGTGGTCAGGCTAATGAAGATGGTGGACAAAGCAGATAGAGCTTTGGAGGTTCTCTTGGAGCGGAGCGAGGATGTAGCTGTGTGGAGCGAGGATGTAGCTGAGCGGAGCAAGGAGGTAGCTGAGCAGAACAAGGATATAGTTGTGCAGATTCTTCGGATTGCCAGGCTGAGGGACAAAGCGTTCAATTATGTCTAGTCTGAAAGATGTGGTACGCCTAAAGATGGACAACCGTGAGTTGGAAAGCAGTCTATACACTTTGAGGACATGTCTCAAGGTGATCCTCATGACCAAAGAAGACCAAAGAATCATATTCCTGAGCATCCGAAGAGGGTACTCCGCCCTATTGGTCTTCGGGATTATGGTCGAAGCAGAGTAGATGAAGACCCAACAGCCATTTTCCTGATTGACCGAAGAGGGTACTCCGCCCTATTGGTCTTCGGGATTATGGTCGAAGCAGAGTAGATGAAGACCCAACAACCATTTTTCTGATTGACCGAAGAAGGTATTCCGCCCTATTGGTCTTCGGGATTATGGTCGAAGCAGAGTAGATGAAGACCCAACAGCCATTTTTCTGATTGACCGAAGAAGGTATTCCGCCCTATTGGTCTTCGGGATTATGGTCGAAGCAGACCCAGAAGCCACACTCCTGAGAATCCACTGAGGGCACACCGCCCTGTGGATACTTGTCTTCGGAAAATCCATCTAAAGTTGCATACTTTTCGGATGGAAAGCGGTGAGAGTCCGACAAAGCCGCTTCAGATGCCAAAGTGAAACAGAGCTCGTGGACATTGCATGCAGATGGATATTCTATTTCGGACATCGAGATGTTGAGAAATATCAAGGGTCGATCACAATAACAATTCCATTCTTGATGCATTATCGAAGTTGGCTACTACGGATGCTTATAACTTTGATGGCATATGGTATCATTCCTTCGAGATCGATGCTTGACTAAAGAAAATCAAGTATAAGAGTGTCAATTTTGTTCTCATTAATGAGAATCTTTTTCGAAGGTCCTTTTTCGTCACCATTGCTCAAATATTTGGTTCCGTCCAAAGCAGAGTATGTTCTTCGGGAAGTTCACAAAGACATTTGTGGCAATCATTTAGCTGCGAAACTATTGGCCTACAAAGTACTTCGGCAGGGATATTCTTGAAAAAACTAGAAATTCAGCACAGAAAGACTTCGGTGGCTCATCCACGCTCATTTTTTCACAATTGATCTTCTTCTTATTGGTCCTAAGTTCACAATGGTGTAAGGAGGTATGGTCGGACTCGCTGGCCATTCGATGGTAGCCTATCTATTTGTTGCCCAGCGTGGTAGACAAATCCTATGTTCCTTTATATTGCTTTTACCGAGGGCGGTAAATCAATAGTCACCGAAGTAAGGAGGACGGGGTGAACTCGCTGACCATTCGATGGTAGCCTCTTCGGCAGGAGTGTCCTTATGGTTTTGTTATACCCTACGTGGTAGACAAATTCCATGATCCTCTTAATTTTGATTTACCGCGAGTGGTAAACAAAATGCACTGGAGTAAGGAGGTATGGTCGGACTTGCTGGCCATTCGATGGAAGCCTTATTGTCAGGAGTGTCCTTATGAATTTTTGACCCCGTGTGGTAGACAAATTTCATGGTCCTTATATCTTGATCCTTATATAATTGTTCTACCCCGAGTGGTAAACAAAGGTCCTTATATACTTGTTCTACCCCGAGTGGTAAGCAAAATCTTGTTGTTGCAAAGAGGATCAGCCCAATTCACCTTATACATGACCTGTATCACACTTCGGTAACGATAAGTATGCATTACTTTATTTTGTTCAAGTGTTGAGTTCAGATTATCTCATTATTGTTCTTAACTGTTATATCATTTTCTTGATTATTGACTAACAGTTTAAGTTAAGAAGCACTTGTACAGTTTTCAAGTTGATTGATGATCAATTACTGACAAGAAATGTTCACCCAGAAGTAATAAGGCATGAAGTTGATAATTCATTAATATTAACTGTTCACAAGAGTTTAGAATTTTTACAGAAAATTCTACAGTTAAAGGTAAAGGGATGGTCATCTTCAGGCTTATTCATCGTCATCATCACCATCTAAAGAGTCTAGAAGAGATGGATCTACCTCGGCCGTGACAAAGCTTTTTCTTGTCTTTACTTCGGCAGATTTCATATCCTTTGGCATACATATGGACGATCTTATTGTTCAGCTCGGCGGATTTTCTGTATTCTGCCTGGATCTCCTTACGAAAGTCTTCGGTCAGTGGCGGACCCAAATCTCTAAGGGCCCGAAGCTCTTCTTCAAGCTTTTGACGATGTGCTAGATATCTTGTTTCTTTAGCATGGATATTGTTATTTTTCTTCGCCAAGCTCTGATTGGACTCGGTCAAATCTTCATTCTTCTTCGTCATTGTGATGACCTGATGAGTGGCCTTGGTCGTCTTTAGTTCTTCTTTGATCTTGTCGATATCCTTCCGAAGGCATTCATTGTTGAAGAGAGCAATATCAAGATTGATTCTTTCTTTCGCCAACACAGACTTTCGGATGGCGTTATCCCTTCGGGCGGTATCCTCTTCGGCATTCTCTTCGGTATTCTCTTCGGCATTCTCTTCGGTATCCTTTTCGGCTTCTTTGTATTTGAGACGGAGACACATGAATTAGCGTTTGCCTGCAGATGACCATTATTAGTCAATCATTTCAAATTGATGGGCAGCGAAGTGAATGAATAAATCAAAACTATCGAATTCCTTTAGTCCCAGATTTCATTCCTTCGCTTCATCGGTCCGTGATGGAATTATTGCGAACCGAATTTCGTTTCTATGGCTTGAGCTTGATGGTTAAGCTCTTCAATTGGTACTTCAGTAGAGGCTGGCAAATGAACCCTTTATGTTGCTATTTGATGTTCATCGATGGACTTGATGAACCGTTTTGGGCCTTTATTGGTCTTATTATAATTCCTTTTGTCTCCGAACCGATGCCATTTATAGTTTCCTATTAAACCTCCCCGTTTAATAAAAAACTAGGGGGCAATGTTGGGTCGTGATATTTCTCCTATTGGGCCGAATGGATTGGGCCTACTTATTCAGTTAGTCCATTGGGTCTTCACTATTGGGTGTTGACATTATTGGGCCTAGTTACTTTATTATCTTTGTTAAGTCCTTCTAGTATCGGACCAAATCAGTGGGTCGACCCATCATATATTTAAATATCTTCACTTGGGTTCTGAACCGATGATGTTGACAAAGATATGGCTGACTGATATCTTACATGACATTAATAAGGATTGGACAGTTGGCCAGTGGTGGACAGAGGGGATGGGATTAACAGGTGTCAGGAGGGTCAGTGGCACGGTAAACCAGGTCCTGTAGTATATCATAGCAAAGAAGTCTTCAAGCAAAGGTACGTTCACATTCATATTCACACACACACACAACGGAGAATTATTATCTCTCTCAATAGACTAGACATTATTATCCTCCATTGTTAACCTTGTGAACACCGATACTGACTCTCACACCTGAGCTATCCCCCGACGGTCCAGCCGTCAAGCTCGTGGTGTTTATCGTGTTTACTGTGTAGGATCAGGCGTCTTACGTGATTGAGACGCAGCAAAAGATCTTGGCGTTAACAACTACATATTCACAACTGATGAGCGAGCAAATCGAAATATGGATATTTTGAGGGATTTCTGCACTGAGTAGAATATTAAGTATTTCTATGATATTAAAGATCTTGGGAATTTCAAGGTACTATTCAATTTTGTGAAGCTGCTATTATGTATGTCTTTCCGCTATGCCATAACTTCGAATTCAAATGGATTAATGATAGTTTGTTTATATTTATGGATTAATGTCAGTTTGTTTATGTTCTTTTATACTTATGGATTAATGCCAGTTTGTTTATATGTATGGATTAATGCCAATTGATTTTTTCTTATGGGTTAATGCTAGTTTGTGGCTGAAACCAGTGAATACTTGTGCTAGATTATAATATTCATGCAATGTGTAGCTTGTTGGGTAATATTGTGGTTTCAACTAGTGTGTTCTTGTGCTAATTATAACATTCATGTATTGTGACATAAAAAAAAATCATATTTCATTAATATAAATGCATTACATAGATTTTGGATTGCATTTTTTACATGATTATACAGTAGCTACTTCAATAATATTAAATATATAATGATTACTGTTCCCTTGTTGCAGCAAAATCTGGCGTGGAGCCATCAGGTTGTATAGAGCTTGTGAAGCATGTTAAACTGGGCTGCCCAAACCTGGAATTCTCTGGCTTAATGACAATTGGGATGACAAATTATTCATCAACTCCCAAGAATTTCAGGGTGTAAAATAGAGATTCATACTTGCTTGAGTGTTGGGACACCACATAGAATGATTTCAAGCTTTCTCAGTTTCTAGTTGTTGATTGTGCTAATACCCCCATATAATGTGCAACTGTGTGATTGATTGCTAAACAACAAATGAGTCTTTGGGCTTGTTGTGATTACCCACTATTGCTATCTAGTTTATCTTACTTGTATCTTCTATCTTTGGTAATTGGTTAATTGAGTTTCAGATGCATTATTATGTGTTTCAATGCTACACACACTGTCAAACTGCAAAATTGAAGTTTCTATATATTGAATTGTTGCAAATAAATCTGAATTTGGTCGAATGGCAATGGCTCAAGAAAGAATGCAACAAAATGCTTCTATACCAGGTTCTGGTACTGTTGGATTGGCTGATGCAAATGCAAGAGTAGCAAGTAATGGCGGGGGTTCATTAGCCTCTGACAATCAGGTTCACCAAGGAAGTCAATCAAGTGGTGCTGTTGGGTCACATGATGGAGTAAACTCTCAGGTGCAAGAATCTGAAAGGTCTTCAGCTGTTGAAGGTAGTGGGAATGACCAACCTTTGCAACAAAGTTCTTCAACTGTTAGTGATGGTGGCCAGAATGCTTTAAAGGCGTACATATGTGCGCTGGGTTTGGTTGCTTCTGCTGTCAGTGCTTTTGATGCTGCAAAGGATATAATGGAAGCTCTTAGAAGCAAACACACTAATCTGGCTAGCGAACTTGAGGTCACTAGTTTGTTCTTTTTGCTCAATTTTGCCTCATGCTACAAATTGGTCTTTTCTTTCTCTTTAGTTTTATTCCTTAGTTACTTGTGGATGTTATATATAGGTCCTGTACACATTCCCTAATTGTTTCACATTGCCCATCTCCTTACATTCTTGTCCTATATATTGAATTGTTTGATTGTGAGAAAATCACCTACAATGTGTCTTACATAACACTAGATCAACTTTACATTAAAGGATTGTTTCATTTTCTCAGATTCTGCTCACAGAAATTGGCTCGAGGTTTGTCACCCTTCCGGAGGAGAGACTACTGGCAGTGGTTAATGCTCTGCTCCACCGCTGTTATAAGTGCTCCATCAACTGTTATAAGTTCCCCAATCCCTCAAGAAACTCTCTGGTGTTTGCAGAGGTTCCCTGCAATCCTGTCAAGAAGGAGCTCTCTGGTGTTTGCAGAGCCTGCTTCTCTGCAGATGCTGTGAACAAGCATGTTGAATTTGTGAGAGAGTACAAGCAGGAATTTGAGCGTGACTTCCATGTTGTTGATGTGGAGGTTCCAGGCCAGTATTTTACTGATCAGGTATGTTTTTGTTCTGTGTTAATTTTCATTTGCAAATTTTAGTTGGATTGCTATTGGAAAGGTTCCAGGCTGGTATTTGACCAAATAGACTATTTATGCTGAACTTGTAGTGCATCAACACTGTTCTAATTAACAATTCCCTTATTCAGGAAGTTGCTCCCGATCATACTGTAAAATTGGACAGGGTTGTATGTTCGCAAGCAGTATGTTTGCATTTATTCTTATTTCTTTTACAACTATTTAATCTCCTGGGCTACATCATGATGACATGAAGCTTAACAAAACAGATTATATTCTGGAAATGATTATATTCTGGAAATGATTATATTCTTGGGTTCTTATTATTCTTCTTACTGCACAACTCTTTTTCCGAGGCCAACAAATATGGTTGTATAATGGTTAATCAACTCTCACAGTCCACAAAAGCAGAATCCATACTAACAATTCTCAAGTCACCAGACTGGTGTATAGTCACCATCTTGGACCTCTTTATATGAGGAAAAGAGAAGGATAAAATATAGTAAAGAAAAAAGCAAAATGATGGTACCTGTATTATGCATTTTATGAGCCCTATACTGTGTTTTTTATTTAACTGCTTATGATTTAATATGTTTTTGGATTTGTTTTCTTGATGACTGAAATTTATACCCTTAACCAGTTCCAAGCTAGTTTGGCTCCAGCATCAGCTGATCCTCATGGTTATTGGAATGACTGCAAATCCAACCATGCACGTTGTAACACAACACAAATCCAGGTCCTAATCAGGCTGCGAATGTAGTCGTATCTGGCCTTTTCTTTGCACTTATTTTGTGGATGTAATTAAATTCACAATTCAATATATATAGTAGTAATTTATATTGAAAAGTGAATTTGAGATGTATATATGGATAGTTTGGTATATATTATGTGGATATAGTAATTTGAAATTATAAATGAATGGTATTATTGGGATGTATTTTGAATGGTTGATACATTTTGACTTTAAATTTAAATGAGAATTTTAACTATATATCATGGCATTAACATATTGCAGGTGCATTGGTAATATAGGTGAACCACAACCTTTTTTTTCTCTTTTTTTTAATCTATAACATTTTAAAAACGTTGTGTAAATGTGTCTAAACGTTGTCTGATATACTAAACAACAACATTTTTATCCAAAAAACGTTGTGAAATCATACCTTCTACAACATTTTTAAGCATCTACTAATTTTTGAAAAACAAATCTACAACGTTTTTTTCCTAAAAAACGTTGTGTATTGAGTCGCACTCCAGTCTCCACACTCGCAAATGTTAACACCAAGATCGCGATATCCTCCACCACTCGCTAAAGGTTTTGATGGTTCACGGTTTGATTTTTGCCTTTTGCGATTTGGCTTTGCCCCTTTTTTCTCTATTTTGTGGCTGAAGTGCTGAACAAATATTGATGTATGAGATTTAGGACTAAGTCTTGGCCGCTTTGGTATGTCTAATTAAAAAAAAAAAATTGAGTGAGATCAAAAATTGAATAGGGGTCAAAAATTAAGTAGGGTAAAAATATTTTTTTCAAGTTATTTCAAAAATTAAGTGGGGTCAATTGACCCCACATTTATAACATAGCTTCGCCACTGGCATCTTACCGTGAAAGTTCCAATTAACAGGTACGTTCCTTAATCATAATTATTATAGCGCAGCGCAGTTTAAATCTCTCAGAATTAATTAATGAACACTTGTCAGATTCTTTAATTTTCTTGCATATATTGCTTCTCTATTTTATTTAATTCGTAAAGGAAGTAGTACTGTTTTTTACAGTACATTTAGCTCGAAGCATGCATATTCAAAAATTTCAAGAGTCAAGAAGTATATTAATTCCTTCAATTAATTCGTTAAACTTTGAAAGTACCTGCTGAGTTTTAATATATGTTATACAATCGAAATTAAACAACTAAAACTTGTGCAAAATTGCCTAAATGATCCCAAAATTTACAAAAATTTTCATTTTCAAGCCAATTGGAACGATATAAATTAATTACCAGCGGAATTAATGATGATTATGGGGTCTTCATCAGCTGTTTGAGTCAGTTGATCATTTGGTGCTTAATTATATGTTACAATATAATTTTCTATTTTTAAATGTACGTTTATTTTTTCTGAAGAAGTGTCTAATATAAAATTATTCTTAAAAGTTTTTATCTTTAGAAGAAGTGTCTAATATTTACAATCTCTTTTTTCTGAAGTGATATTAGTACAGGTAGTTAAGTACAATGGAATCATCCTCAATAATCTGATCCCATATACACCATTAAGAGTAAGCCTTTCAACTTTATAAAGGAGAATATATAGATGTCTATTTACGGAGTTAAAATCTTAATCATCAACTAAGATCTCATTAATCAATATTTTCAACCTTGTTTTTTGACATACGTACTATGTAAATCTCAATCTTTGAGGCCTAAGTGCCTAACAAAAAATCTGGGGAGGGACTATATAGGAAAGAAAGTGGGAATATAAGGAAAATTTACTTTTATGTCTTGTTGATTTTGTTGGCAAATACGATTAAGGTGGTGTCTCATAAAATTGAGTAATTAAGATCGGAATAGTTAGTATATATTAATAAATTAAATTATCTGAGTGAAATAACTTCTGAACTTAAAAAACTGCTTGGTAACTAAAAATTATAAAATATTTGAATGGTTTTTAAATTTAAAAATATTTTAAATTGACTTTTCAAAAATCAATAATGATCTTAAAATTTAGAATGAAAGAAGTACAATATTTATAAAAATTCTATATATTTAAATTAATTTTTCGTTAAGAGGTAACTCTTAATGATTTAGATTTTTATCTTCCTCTTACCGATTGAGAGACGATTATTGACAAACAAAATTTTACCAAACAACTTTACCCTATATCCGAATGAGATGTGGATAGATTTGACAAAATATGGTTATGAGTTGATTTTGGTTTACAAAATTTAGTTATAGTTTCATTTAACAACTAAAACCACATCATTTTTAATATGAGTTGTGTGGATTGAAATCATATATATAAGTCAAATATAAATTCAGGGGCGTATTCAGGGACTTATGAACCAAATATAAGTCAACTCATATTTTAAATTTCAAACTTATTATTATTATGATACAATTAAATAAATTCAGGGGCGTATTCAGCCTCGCAATTCAGTGGGGGCAAATTTAAAATTTTTTTCTTAAGAATAAAATTTTAATAAAATAATTACAAAACTAAATACCCTACAATTACATTCTCTCTTTGTGAAGTATTGGTTGAGTCGGACTCCCAAGTAAATAACTTCTTCTAAAATTCTCTCTTTCACTAGCGGGATAAGAACTCATTAATTGTCTTTTACCGAGATCCCTCTCAATATTAATTAAGGGAAAGAGATACCGGTGTATGAGTTTGGGTTTGGGGGTTAACCGTTAACATTTTGCGAGTGAGTTTCTTGGTAAATATTAACAGTGACAGGTTCGTCACTAGTCCCATCGGCTTGAACATTTTCATGAATAAATTCAAATTTTATACGTTTAGTCCCTTACAATCAATAAATATTTAAAAATTAATTCAACTTCAAAACAAAATCAATATATAATATGAATAGTCAAGTGTAATTAGCAACAACAATAAACAATCACAATTAAACCACTAACAAGTAACATTATAAAATTTAAAAAAAGTAAAAATAGAATAGAATACATACTCGAATAACTTTTATTTGATGGAGTTCTCTTCATAAATAATTACAAAAATTCCTAAAATAATTATTAAATACTCTGTAGTTTTTGAAATTGGGATATTCCGCAATCCGCAGTTTTTGAATGTAAAAGGAGAGACTGAATCAATTTTTGCTCTACTAAATTTAAACAATATTAAATAAATTTGACCAAGATAGTGGGAATGTGAGACTTGTAAGACTTTAGTATTAAATAAATAATACTCCCTCCGTCCCAAATTATCTGCTGTTTTAACAGAAAAATTTTGTCCCACAATATCTGCTTTTTCAAGATTTCAATGCATTTTTTTCCTTTGTTTTCCAAGTTTGCCCCTTTACCTTAATTGTTAATAGTCATTACTCATTCAAGTCTCTCCTCTTTTTTAAGCATCCTTTTCATATTCCCACCAATAAGAATGTGATTGTCAAAGTTATGCTTCTTAAAAGACTTTGGCACACTCTTCTATGGACAATCTTCTTTTACTAAAGCCTTAATTGCATAAAACAAAAAATTAGTACGTAAAGATATTTTAGTATTTTTATCACACATATTAGTATGTGTGTAGAACTCTAGAACAACAGATAATTTGAGACGGAGAGAGTAATAATAAACATGCGGATAGCCGCCCGTTTTGAATAGCAAGAGTAGAATTTTGGTGGGGGCCTAGATTTGTAAGATATCTATGTAGGAACTCAAAAAAATGGGTCAAAATTAGTTATTTCGTTATGAGTATGTTTTTAAAAAAAAAAATACTTTCAAACTTTAATAACTCAAACAATTTAAAATAGTTAATCAAGTCAAATGGTTCTAATTAATATAAGTTGACACATCAATTTATAAATTAAATTGTCAAATCTAAATATGGAGTTGTTAAAAGATATTAAGTCCCTAATATTCACCATCTAAGTTATCACAGTTCACACACTAATATTTTTGGATATTAGGTTTTGTCCTATGGTGGAAGAGAGAGAAGAAGGATGACAAAAAAGGGAAAGGTATCTATTTTTCCGGTGAGGAAATTAAGGGAGAGAAGGGTGGCCAACCCTCATGGCAACCTCCTAGTCGTGTTTCCCCTCCCGGCCCCGTAACCGCAAAAACAAAACAAAAAGAAACCCAATAAACCCTTTTCCCCAGGTTAGGATTAATTAATTGGATTCAAAAGCATTGCTTTTTTTCCCCTCTAGGTTCATAAAAGCATTCAAAACCACACCTTTATTGACTATGTATTCCGAGCATTTTCTCTAATTCTTTAAGGCATTAATTTAATTATTATTTACACCTTTAGAGCTTCTTATATATATATATGAAGACTCTATCTATATATCCCAATCAAATTAAAGAGAGACAGTAATATCACCAAGCGATCTATTGTTGATACGAAATCTACCTAGCTAGAACTCAAATGCACGGAGCTTAACTTCTTGTCAATTGACTTTTCTAAGGAAACTCTAAACAAAGCTAATGTGTCAGAATTCTGAATTTGAATCCAAATTATGTGAAATGGATTAAATTCCGACGCACCATGGTTTTAGGCTTGACGAACCTTAAATTAATTGAATTATTTGAAAGTCAGACACAAATGAGTTGATCATTTAATACAAGAAATGAACCTTAATACTGCGTTTGGTTTGATGGAATGATTGTAAGGTATTAATTTCAAATATATGTTTGGTTGTTGGTGCCTTGGTGGAGGTTGACAGTGTAATATAATGACAAAATTATCATACATATCTATTCTAATATTATAATGAATTTTATTACACCACATACCTGTCATATTTTTCATTCCATGCATTGGATTGATTCATTCTCCAAAATAATCATCTAATATTTTATTTTATTTTAAATTCTTTCAATTCAAACGTAGAATAATTTGTATACAACCGGCTAAAAGAACGATTACATATGATCTTAGCTAAGATAAGAATTGTTCTAATCATTATTAAGATAAACTAACGGTTGATCATCTTATCTTGGATCTGACTTTACCCCTAGTGAACTAGAGCTGTGCATATAGATAAGCTAGTGATTGAAAATTTGATACACCAATTTTGTAACTGGATGAACTAACAAATTAAAGAATGACGCATGCATGGGTTGAATGGTGGGGAAGGCCGGAGCATATTAGTAGTATATACATATTCTAAAACCAACGATTTAAGATATTATATATTGAGGTCGGTCGGTTCAATAATTTTTTGTTGCACACCACAAATTAAATCATTTATGGAGTGCATTTGTGGCTATTATTAACGCATGCACGTAAATTAAAAAAAAGTTGCATGCATTTATCATTTTATGTATAAACGAGTGTATATAAAAATATTTTACATTTAGTATACGTACTTATCCCATGCAAATAAATTATTACAATAACACTAGACTGATGAAGTAGTCCAGTCCAGTCCAGTGGGGCATAAACTCACCGTATGGATATGGGGTCAGCGTCTCATTTGAAAAATCTTCACGTTCTTAATAGTATCATCTTGTCTCATAGTTTCATGAGATTAAAGATTTGATTTTTTGGAGGTCTGTGATTATTCTTTGAATGTGTGTGTGCGGGGAAATTAGTAAAAATAAATAAATATATATTAATAAAAAAAATTAACAATTCTACAGTGATGTAGAAAAGGATTTATCTGGACCTATTTATGTAAGATACGCATGCAGCAGTAACATATATTGGCTTTTCTTGAACACCAGCTAGCTAGCTAGCTAGTTTTTTTTTTTTACAAGAGACTGATGTTCTTTACTTCAGTCAGTCGGTCGGTCATACTAAATACTTTGTTCATTCGACAAAATTAGTTTCCTTCTTCTTAATATTGTAATAGTATGATAATCAATTTGACTATGACAATACATTGCACTCTCCAAAATGAGACTGCAAAAGAAAAAAAGAAGAAGTGTTATAAAACTCTAGTAAAGTATAGAAATATACTTTTATAATTGCTGCATAAATTTAGAGAGAATAAGTAAGAGAGAAAAGAGAGAGAAATTCTTCAGATAGAAGTTCTTATTATTTCCTTCAACTTTCATTCTATTATATAGGAGAAGAATAAGAAGAGGTGTATGAGAGAAGCCATCAGGAAGTGTATGAGAGAAGCCATCAGGAGGTGTATGAGAGAAGCCATCAGGAAGCGTATGAGAGAAGCCATCGGGAGGTGTATGAGAGAAGCCATCAAGGGAATGCGTGAGGGAATCATATTATAACACTTTCCCCGATTTCTACGATAGAAGATTATGTCTCATTAAAAACCTTGTTAAGAAAACCCGATGGGAAAAACTTAACGAAGGAAAAAAGAGTACATATCTTTTACATAAATATCTTAATTATTTGCCTCGTTAAAACCTTGTCGGGGAAAAACCCATTGGGATAAAAAGCGGTGACTAAGGAAAAAATCTGAGTCTTCCCCTCAAAAGGATTCATTACTCCTTGATGAAATGTTGTCATAAGTCTTTCGATTCGACACATTCAGATCCTTTTAGAAGTTTTGCAAAAGTTGCATTTGGTAGTGACTTTGTGAATAAGTCGGTTTGGAATATCACATGATCGAATTTGGTGCACATCAATATCACCATTCTTTTGTAGCTTTCATGTGTGAAGAAGAATTTAGGTGAAATGAGCTTTGTTCAATCTCCTTGATGTACCTTCCTACAAGTTGAGCAATCGTGCATCGTTATATTCATATAGAATTGTATGAATGTCTTTGATTGATGTTAATCCACATGACTTTTGAATATCTTTGAATAATTGATCTCAACCAAACACATTCTCTCCTTGCTTCATTTATAGCGAGAATCTCGAGTGATTTGAAGATGTAGTTGTCATGGTTTGCTTTGTGGATTTCCAGGATATAGCCGTGTCTGATATGTAAATACATAACTTGTTTGTGATCTTCCATTGTGTGGATCTGATAAATATCCTGCATCGGCATATCCAACCAATTGCGACTTTGAATTTCTTGGATAAAATAATCCAAGATCTATACTTTCACGGAGGTATCTAAATATGTGTTTGATCCCATCCCAATGTCTCTTAGTGGAGAAGAATTGTATGTATCTTGCAAAAGAGACAAGCAAAGAGAGGATAAAATAAGAGAAAATATGGAGAAACCTTGATCTTCTTCCACAGACTTAGGCGTGGAACTTGAGTCCAAGAACTTTTTCTTGTCTTACGCATGGAGCTTGAGTCCAAGAACTTCTTCCATTGTACTTAGGCATGGAACTTGAGTCCAAGAACTTCTTCCATTGTCTTGGGCATGGAACTTGAGGTCCAAGAACTTCTTCCCCGCTTTCTGAATCTTTGAAATGGATCTTTATCAACTTCTAAAGATCGAACAACCATCGGGGTAGTCAAAGATGAGCTTTATCCATATGAAAGCAATGAAAATCTTTTCAGCATATGTGTATTGATGAGCAAAAATTTCAGATGCTAAATGCTCCACTTGTATTCCCAAATAGAATTTTGTCTTTCCAAGATCTTTCATTTCAAATTCATCTTTTAGATAAGTAGCAGTTCTTGTGAGTTCTTGAGAGTACCTAAAAATTCAAATCATCCACATATACAATGAAATGATGGAAAAAAATCACTTTGTGATATCTTAATAAAAACACATGGACATACATGATCATTTATATATCCATCTTTTATTAAATATTCACTAAGTCGATTATACCACATATGACCAGACTATTTCAATTTATATAATGAGCATTATAACTCGATTGAATATATGTGATGGGGCTTTTATGATTGACCATTTTTTCAATCCTTGAGGATTCTTATGTAAATCTCACTTCAAGTGAGTCATATAGGTATCTTTGTTACAACATCATCCATTAGATGTGTTTTCAAACCTTCCATGGTTGTCATACCTATCAGAAAGCAAAAAGTGACTCCATCCATTACGTACTGGAGAGTCTGTATCCTGATAATCAATATCAGATTTTTGTGAAAACCCTTGAGCTACAAGTTGGTCTTTATATCTCACAATTTCATTTTTCTCATTTTGCTTTCGTACAAATATCCATTTGTTTCCAACCGGGATTACACCTAGCGGTGTTTGGACTACTGGTCTAAATACTTCTCTTTTCAATAGAGATTTTGTTTTTTAACCGGGATTACACCCAGCGATGTTTGGACTACTGGTCCAAATACTTCTCTTTTTAATAGAGATTTTGTAGCTCAGTTTGAATAGCATCTTTATATTTTGGCCAATCTTTTCTTTTCCGAGCATTCTTTACACGTTTTGTGGTTCGGGATCCGTGTCGGGGAATCAAAGTAATATCTTATCTTATTAAGAAAGCAAATATATCGTCAATCATGACTTTGCTTCGATCTCATATTTTCTCATCATGTACATAATTTATTGAGATCTCTTGGTGTTCATCTCTTATCCCTCTCTTGAGATTTTGAACCTCTTACGAAATTTATTCCCACTCTTGGAATATGTCTTTATACGGGCGGTTTGTACCTCTTACAGGGGATATTCCTACTCTTGGAATAAGTGCTTACTTACGGGTGGGTATTCCTTCAGGATCCTTATTTGCTTTTAATTTTTGTGGTATTCATGCAGTGTCTTTTTTGACACCAGTCTGCGGTCTTCCACGCTTCCGGCGTGGTTTAGGTTAGATTCTTCTATTACCTTATTAAATCAATTCTCCGAAATTGATTTTTTCAATAGGTATTTCTATCTTTGCTTTGGAGTATTCACTTGCGGTGTATGTGATTTTATCACTTTTCTTGCATCATTAAATGCATCTGGCATTTGATTTGCAATATTTTGTAAATGAATAATTCTTTGAACTTCAATTTTACATTGTCCTGTATGAGGATCAAGTGAATTTAAATCTGATGCATTCCATGATATTTCAGAGGGTTTTTTTTTTATTTAAAACTTTCCCTCCACCTAATGTTGGAAATACAGATTCATCAAAATGACAATCTACATAACGTGAAATAAAAACATCTCCAGTTAAAGGTTCAAGATATCTAATAATAGAAGGTTAATCAAAACCAACATAAATACCTATTCTTCGTTGGGCTCCCATTTTAGTTCTTTGTGGAGGTGCAATTGGAACATATACCACACTTTCAAAAACTTAAAAGTGTGATATGTTGGGTGTCTATCCAAGAACTAATTGTAGAAGAAAATTTATAAAGAGTCGTTAATCTTTTACGAATGATGACTTGACATGAAGAATTGCATGACCCCAAAGCGAGGTAGACAAGTTAGCCCTTAACATTAATGGGCGTGCAATTAGTTGAAGTATCTATTAAAACTATGAAATATCAAAATGGACTTAAACAATGGGTGAATAGGTCCACAAATGTCTCCTTGAATTCTCTCCAAGAATTTTGGGACTTCTTTATAAACTTTATTGGTGATGGTCGAACAATTAATTTTCCTCGAGAACACGCATGACCTGAGGAAATTCACTCTTTGAAAAAACCTTCTTATTTTTGAGAGGATGACCAAAAGAATTTTCAATAATCGACACATCATAGAAGTACACGGATGATCGAGTCTTTCATGCCAAAGTATAAAGGATTTGGGATCTATGATTTTTGGAATCACAAGAGTATGAGACTCAATTGCTCTAATTTTCATAGTATATAATCCGGAAGATATTTAATGAGGTTTTTCTAGGATATTCTATTTTTCAAAAATAGTAGAAGCGACAAGAAGATCTTCATTAAAGATGGTCGACACATGTAAAAACATAAATAAAAATATTATTCATGAAAACACATACCACGTATAGAGCGAAAACTAATAATATTATATATGCGGTGTTTAATTAAAACAAAAATTAAGCGTTATCCCAAAATATACTTTCGAGAAGGTCGATAATATCAATAACCTTTTTCTCATTGTTGGTCATTGGTGGATCATCAACAATATTCATTTGATGATTAACAAAGTTTGTTTATACCTCTATTACTTTATTCTTTTGAGACTCACGGAATAAATTAACGGATGCCTCGGCGTCTGACGAGTCTGCGACCAATGCCTTTCATCCCACACCTAAAACAAACATCTGGTTTGTTCTTATATCTCATGTTGCATTTTCTTTATTTTTACCCAACTCGGACATTTTTGCCACTTACGGTGGCTTAAATTGTCGCGATTCTAGAATTTGTTGTTATGATGGCCTCGTTTATTCTTTACGCCCCCAAGGCTTCTTATTATATATGGCCATCTATAGTCACGTTTATTCTGCTTTGGAATGACGTCTTTATTAATATCCGACAATGGGGTATCACCCGTTGGCGTATTTGATAGTTTTTCAACAACAATTCATTATTCTTTTTACTACTGACAAGGAGGATAAGCAATAAGTCACTAAATTTTGTGAACTTACTGCATACATATTGTTGTGATAGAATCATGTTGGTGGGATGAAAAGTTGAGAGAGTTTTTTTTTTCTTTAACATTTGGGTTTGACTGGATCTCCACAAAAGCCAAAATAGATGTTTATTACATAAACCTTAGAACTATATTACGTAATTGTCTTTTCTAACTCATTTGCCTTTAAGGTGCGATTGATTACGCATCAAGTGCCCAAACCAAATAGTTGTCTCGAGGATTTTAAAATAGAAAAATCTATTTTTTTTTACCAAGTTTGCCATCTATTACAGGTTAAAACACAATTCTATTATTTATTAAAACAATAAATAATTGCATGTATGATATAGAAAAAATAAACTATACCACAACCTCAGTGGTGATAAAATACAAATATAAATAATCTTATATTTATATTATTAGCATATTATTTTAGTAAAAAGAATATGCAATCGTTAATGTATATATACAATTATAAAATATATATATATATATATACAAAATTGCAAATGGATCTTCACGGCGTGCGGTGAGTTAGCATAGGCAGATTATTCCAACGAATAATAAATAATGAAATAACATAAGAATTTCACCATAAATGCGATAGATCATCGTACTTACAGACGAGGTTATTCTCAGCGAGAATAATAAATGCGGAATAATAAAAGGCGGAACCGGTCGGTGTAAAACACACTGAACAGGATATTCAGCGAAATTGTAAATCTGAGAATAATAAAATGGAACCCGGTCAAAGTATATTACCTGAGACGGGATATTAAATAGAATCGTAAATGCGGAATAATAAATTTGGAACCGGTCGGGTGAAATTCACACAAGCGAGGATATTCAAACATAATATTAAATCACGAAATAATAAAAAGATTTCACCAATCACGGTATACCAACTTATACTCGAGTTATGTATAGGGTATCTGCATTATCTGAGTTATTTCAACAATTTAATAAGCGATAAAAAGTTCCTACCAAGTCTTGTAAGATTAACGAGGATAGATGGTACCATTATAAATAACGAAATTTAAATGCAATTATAAAAATAAAATTATATTATTGGTGGTATAACCAACGATAATAATAAATAAGAATATAATAATAAATTGCAAACGTTTAAAACTTTTATAGAAATATACTCGGTTAATTTAGAGGAGCTTAGAAAAGTTCTTCGATAACGTGTTATAAAACTTTCAGTAAAGTATATAGAGAAATATAAGAATTATAATTCTTCGCAAGTGTATGAAATTTAGAGAATAAGTAAGCCATCGAGGAATCGAGAGAATCATATTATAACAAGAAGTTTAGAAACTCTTTTTATTATTTCCTTGACTTTTTAAATTCTTAATTTTATATAGGATCAAGAATTAATAAGTTTTTAGAAAATTATTATTTTCACAAGAAAATTTTAATATTTTTTCAAAATATTACTACATTTAATATCCATTACAATTCACGTGAGAGAAACACAAGTGTTAATGAGAGGAATCAAGCCACACTAAAAACCGTCTGGTGTATAATTAAAATCGCATCAATGCCATCAGATATGTGATTTTTGATGGGTTGAAAAACCAAATTCTGGTTTCGGTTTGGTAACAAGAAGGCTTAGACCTTATTGAAAAAATGACCTATTCAAGTCACTAATAGTTGAATTGGAAGGGAGGTCTTCATGTAGTGGATGGATATAGAGTTGGTATAAAAATAATTACACTAGAAGTCGGCACTAAAGAAATAACCGACTCAAGATATAAATATTTTTCAAATATGATCACAAAATTAGAATAATGATGTTAAATTGCATAAAATATAATTTTGTTATTTCAATTGATTTTGAAACTGAAACAGCACAAAATGAAACCGCACCGCACGGTTTAAAACCACACCGCATCAATCACAAGCGATTTCATGTGCGATTTTGAATTTATCAAACCGTATTTAAGCGATTTTGGATATGATTTGAACTTCAAACCGTACCATACTAACCACTATCATAAACTATTAAAATTTCTTAAGAAACAGAATTTGTATTTCTCAAAAGCCAGCACGCACTTTTGTAAAACAATTTGTTGACCAAAACAACTTCATCGCAAAATTATTATACATTAGTGGACTAAAACTAATTAAATTAATAGTAATAAAGAAGATTTTGACCTGTAATTTGTTGTTGTAAGTGTACTATAAAGTTTCACAAGAGTGTGTAGTAGACCACATGTTTGCATGTGGTCCTTCAAATGCTTATATTCTCAACCCACATGACCCCCAAAATACAAATCCTTTAAAAATCATCCCAGACTGACCAGACCAGTTAAGGATATGTTTGTAGGTAAAATTAGGTATATACGGTAAACACCATGTCACACAATATTAATAAATACTTTCTTTACCCTAATCAAATGAAACATACAATCTACCCACCATAAAAGGGAGTATAATACAATATAAAGTAGTATAATATATAGAAAGTAATATAAAGTAGTATAATATAATAGGAGTATAATATATAGAAAGTAACCTTCCAATAAATATTTCATCCAAGTACATGCACATCTTATTAAAACCAAACCAAATCAAACCAAACCAAATCAAAAATCACTCCATCATTTTCCTTTAAAAATACTCGACAAACAAACAATTGTATATGAAAAAGATTGTTGACTGGTCAAGGGTTCCAAAAAGCATCATTAGATAATAAAATGAAACAAAACCATCATGATCTTAAAATCCTACATTATTAATCCATGTTTGAAATTAAAACCTGGTACAAATCTGCAGCACACCAACGATTCACTAATAATAAAAAATTAACGACGCCAAATTAAGCTTAATTATCAACATATATACTAATAACAATAAATATTGTGTAAATTAAAAGATGGTTGTAGGTGATGCACAAGTAGGAATATAACAAAAATTAATTAGTTTTCTGTCAAATTAGTAGGAATAAATATAAGTCTTTGCGACTGCATGAATTTCTTTCTAATTGCAGATCGAAATTCAAACTTTCTGACTGCGGATCCATATGGGAAGCATGTGCATGTGAATCTTATTTGTTTGTCTCCACTTAACGTTTGGATTGAAGTGATAAAGGTGAGAATAGAATGACTCATTCTTATGAAATGAAAAAAATTATGTTTGGTTATGATTGAAATAGATTGAATAATATTTTTATGCCCAAAGTCTTATGAATAGTTTTTTTTACCATTGAGTCATGAGAATCTTGAAAGAAGAAGAGTATGGAATAACTCATTCCAACTAAAATGGAATGAATCATTCCAATCTCCATTCCATTCCTTCAATCAAAACGAAGTAATCCTATAACTAGCTAATTAAGCTAAGCTAAAATTAGTTGGATAATGGCATGGGGTGGTTATGAATAGCCTTAACAAGACATAATTATCCTGCCAAAAATAAATATATATGTTTTTAGCACGCTTTAAAGTCAATGGCGAAAAACGGTTAAAATAAAAGTAACTAGCTTTACAAGGGAGTAAAAATTGAGGAATCAAAATGAGGTTTACCAAATCTAAACCATAGGATAGGATACCTTACATGGGATAGTGGTAATGGTACAGTCCAATCAAAGAAAACAAAATGTACAACTCACCATATTCAGAACGGCAATGTCCATACCATGTTTAAATAATTGACATATATCTTCTACTTGTACTTCAGATATATAACAATTCAACAAGTTATAATGTATTTTTAAAAATAAAATAATTTATGCAGTTAAAATTTGTATTTCCAACAATACATTACGGAGTAGCATATCAGAGTCAAAGAAAGAGCATTATTTATCTATATTTAAAAATTTACCTCAAGAAGACTGCAAATTAAACTCCTCTACGTGCACAGGCACAAAAAATATACACTTTGAATACCTGAACTCCATTCTTTTACTGTCCAACTGCTAAGAGTTTAAATATATTCTGGAGCAGCAGTCACTTGGGATTCTCCTGTTCTCTCAGAGGCACTGTAAAATAGGCCCTTTTTACTGTATTGCAAAATGTGCGCAACATATATATATATATATTCTTGGGAGAGAACCGGAGTCGGTGCTTCACATGCGCACAAATATTAGAAGTATTAAACATTACATTCATGTTATGTTTAGAGAAAGATAGAAATAATACTTGGCCTTCACTAACAATTGTTTAATGACCACCGACCTTCTGTACTAATTTTACTGGATTCAGCAATTTTTATCTTTATTTTTTATATTTAAATAGCTGTTAAATTTGCCATCTACTAATTTCTCCAAAGAATTCCTGGTGCAAGTGTGTAACACTCTTGTAACATTTAAGGGTGATAGAATATAGAAAATTTAACACTAAGATCGTATGGAGCACCATACAGGAATCACATCGATCTTCATAAGAATTTGATGGATCTCCATACAGAGGTTCAGGAACCGAGAGGACACTTAAGTGAGAAAGAAACCACATACATCAAGGGTATATATCACCCAAATGCCTAATGCCATATAGCAGTAAAAAAAGAGAAAAAGAAAGTGTACTCCCTCTGTCCCAAAATGAGACCCTGATCATATTCCATAATGGGACTCAGTTTTGGGACAGTAGGAGTTCATGATCATGTAATCAGACAAATGCCTAGACAGTTGGTCATAGGCCTCCACATGTGATGCTGCCATTGTTAAAGAAACACTCGTCAACATCCACTTGCAATCTCCTCCAACCAATGTCCCTAAACTATTATAAATAGTATCTCCAACTTCTCCTCCAACCGGTCTATCGTCCCCAGTCACCTCCTTCTATATATATATATATCTCTCTCTATAAATATATATTTGAAGGAAGCGGAAATAGGTCACTTGATACTTGATAAAGTTGTTATGGAGTACTACATGGACAAGAAGTCGAAATTATCAAAGAGTGAATCAAGTAGCCATTCTTATAGTAATTCTTCAAAGTCATCTCTAATGAGGAGTATTTCCCAGAAGACCTCCAAGTCCTCCCTCCTGAGAAGTTTCTCAAGTAAAAACTCTTCAGTCAAATCTTCACTATCAAGGAGCTCTTCGCAGAAGTGCTCTAATTTCACGCGAAAATGTGGCAACTTGGCCAAGGAACAGAAGGCCAAATTTTACATTGTTAAGCGCTGCATCACCATGCTTGTCCGCTGGGACAAACATGGTGATTCTTGACAGAAATAGACGAAGAAGTATCGATAGCTCGAGCAAGCTAAGGGAGTATCTAATATATCCTTAATTCCTATCCTTCCCCTTCAATCTGCTAGATGGATCTAATTGGGTTCATTTCAAACCCAAACAAAATTTCTGAAATCCCATAAAGAAGGTGGGGGGCTTGCAAAGAGCTTGTTTTTTGTTAATCTCTATGTATTTAGATTTAGATTAAAGTGTAACTTCCATGTAAGTGAGCAGAGGAGTTGCACATTGTGAGAATACATAAATTTAACATATCCAATAGATTTTGATGCCTGAAAAACTTTACTCCTCAATGAGCTTGATTAATCAGTTGTGCAAAAACTGTAGATTAGCTTTTCGTTTTTCTTCAAAAACTTGTGTTGATGATGGAGATTCCCTCCGGCAGTTGGAACTAACAAATTCTAAAAAGACATTTTTAGTACTCCCACCGTCCCTGTTTAAATGACGTTATAGAGTTTTTCATTTGTCCCTAATTATTTGACGTTTGATCAAATCTAGGAGAATTAATGACAATTTTTCCAAAATTACCCCTCATTATTCTTTTTACTTTTTTGATACTTTAAACTTTTTCTTTCTCCTTCTTATCCCAACAAAGTTCTCCGTATCCCAACAAAAGATTTAAGAGTATTATAGACAATTAAATATTATATTTAATGTTTTTTAATTATTATTTTAATATTTGTGTCAATCTCTAAAATGTTATTTAAATAGGGACGGAGGGAGTACTCCGCTACTAATTAAATCTGCATCGGAAAAGCATACATCTTTCCCACTTTGTTGAATAATAGGGCTTATGGGGATCCGTGATTAAGTGAGCTCATAAGAGAATATAATGACGCAAGCTGAACATGGGATTTAGTAGTATTAAATACGGAGAGCACTGGGAACTCCAATGCCTTTATTGCTCATCAATTATTAATACAACCTCAAAATTTTCAATGTTTCGTACTGTGTGCAAAGGCTCCCACAAATAACCCTACGTGGGAACGGTCAGATGTAAGAAATCTTACCTCAATACAGGGAGAGGTTCTTCTCAAAACCTGAAGTTGTCACCAAGTATTCAACAAGTGAACACTTTACCATCAAGTTCACACCTCAAATGATAAATATACTCAACTTTTATGTTGTACTTCCTTCGTTTCTTAATATAGATCGTTTTAGAGTTGTGCATAAGTATTAAAGAAATGACTATCAATTATCCATATTGCCTTTATATTGGAAAAAGAGAGTATTATTTATTGGTCAAAAAATAGTGACAGAACCAAAATTATATTTATTACTTGGAATAATATTAGAAACTAAGCAATTAATGCTTACTTGAAATTCTCAAACGACTTATATTTAAGAACAAAAATATTTCTCTAAAACGACCTATATTAAGGAACGGAGGTAGTAATAACTATACCCTAATACCATAATATTAACTTGTCTCTTCCTAACCAACCTTTTTAGTTGTGCTATTTCACTCTTTTGCAGAACCGTTCAAGAGATTTTGGTGGTCTGGGACAAAAATTAAAAACGAGACCCTTTTTAAAATATTGTCATCACCCAAAAATAAAGGTAAAACTAAATAAATAAAAAGTATAAATTGTATTCAAAAAAGTACATTTTCAGAGCTTAAAACATAATAGTTCGACTACAACAAAATATATGAGAATACATTCATTGAAAGATACTTCTTCTAGTATTCTTAGAGCCAAAAGCTTCAAAATCATATATGTAAGACCCCAACTTATTATAAATAAAATTGAATTTTTCCTTTATTCATTATTCTAAATTAATAAGGGTTAATTTGATATAATTCTTTGGTTATGGGTGAAATGTGCAAAGTTTACAAAATAAGCAAGTGGTTATAAAATATTCATTATTGTTTGGGAATATTCGTTTGGTCGTGGAATATTCTTTTTTGTTTAGAATCTCCGCATGACCAGCCACAGCGATCGTTGGTGGGCCCCATAACGGAAAACGATTGGATGAAGGAAAACGACAAAGATTGAGTTTTATAAATAACGACGTAAATTGTTACAGATTAACACTTGTTGGGTTACTCGGTGGTTAAAATACTGAATACGCTGTGGTTTAACAAGAAAGAATTACCTGTATTGCACACAAAGATTGTTGAATTATTGATCCTTACGTAGCAGGCGCACTACTCAATAATTGTTACGATAATTACTGTTCATTATTTTATCTTATTGATTCAATAATTGCACGCATTGATATTTATATTATTATTGTTTCAATAATTGTCATTACACGATATTTTCCATTATCAAATCAATAATTCATATTATTTGAATAATATTATCGAGATAACATTATTGGCAATGTCTAAAAAGTTACGTCTAAGGAGAGGTTTGGTCACCATTAATCAAGCCCAAGAAGGAGAAATCCTTATCGAAAGCCCTCTTTCTGGGAACTACCGTTTGTCGAGATCGTGATTCCGTAATATTATTTTTAAATAAGTAATTATTGATTATTATGATAAAGAAAATATTTATTTTATGTGGATATAGATGGAGAAAATTTTTAATGTGACAATTGTTGAAAATTAATATTTTATTTTTTTTCCTAATAAAATAATTCATTTAAATATATTATTTTAATAATATATTAATCTGTGATATTTTATAATGAATGTGGGATATATGAGTATATGAGGAGGTAGAGTATTTTGTGGCATTAAATGTTTAACATATATGTTTTGTGTGTTTGGTGAACACAATTCTCGACCAAAATTGATTATAGGTCGTAAAATCGCCTGCTTATGGATTTCGGTCAATTTCTGCTTGGAATTTGGAAAAATTTCTTCTGCAAAAGTTGTAGAGAATGGGATTTCCCATGGAAAGTCGCGAGTTCAATTTTTCTCTGATAAACGGGCTATTTTCTATGAATTATTGAAGTTTCGTAAAATAAAATAATTTTTATTAAATTATATGGTGGGACCCACTTTTGGTTGGTGTTAATACACATGTGGGCTGCCAAGAATTTCAGAATTGGCTGGTCTAGTTTGGCAACTTGTTTGGTGCGTAAGAAGAAAGGAAAATTAATATATTATTTTATTAATTTAGTCTCCTTCATGTTCTAAAGATTTTCCTATAAATAGAAGCTTAAGTTAGAATTGAAAATCACACCTGTAAACTAAGTTTTCTCTCTTCTCTCTAAATTATCGAAATGATTATTCTTGTGAGTATACTTTGAGTGTTGCTATATCTGTATAGGTTTCACAAGACTATACCGAAATTCAATCGTAAGACGATTATTTTGAGGTAAGTGGGTATTATTTTCTTCTTAAATGATATTTTTTTCTTCAATATCATTATGCCAAGTATTGGTGAACTTTTTATCAAATTTGGAACTTGTTGTGTTTGGGTTATTATTCACGTATACACTAAGACTATTCACGATATCTGACACTTATTCACGAATACTTAAGACTATTCAATTTAAAATAAAAATTTTTTCTTTTGTCCAAAATATCTATTCGGATACTAGCTTTGATTGTATCCATGTTTTGATCATTCTTGAATTTTACACCAATATGATTATTTTCAAGTATTTTTGGACACGGGTAAAACAAAGCACGAATCCTTAATCCTTAATCCTTGTCATTTTGTTTCAATCGATTCGCTTTTAAAAAAAATGTTTTTCATCATCCTCACCCTAAATGGTGATATAAATGAATATCTTTGGCTCAGTAGTGCAAAGATGAACGATTAACCGATGAATATCTTTGGCACAGTAGTCAAAGATGAGCAGTGTTTCGATGAATACTGTACTAACCTGGTGATATAAATGAATATCTTTGGCTGTAGTGCAAAGATGATTAAAGATGTATATTGATTGTTATTACAGGATAAACTATTGATGATGGACTTTTAAACCTTAGAAGATGGTAGAATTCTTTCTACGTGACTCTTACAATGGATTCTTCATTTCATTGCATTTGTTGATCTAAAACATGTTGTCTATTGTATTCTATTAGATTTTTCCTGTTGAAGACTAACGATAATTTGTTGTATATTATCTTAGTCATAATATTCTTTCTTCTGGCTAGTTGAGCTCACCCTTTTCCTTTTTGTTCCATTTTCTTCTCGGGAGGTGAGTAACATAAGCAGGATCGAGTTCTGGGTATAGAGTGATGGTTCTAGGAAGATGTTTTAGGCATCCTCACTACTTACGTAAAATAGTGTATGAATAATTAATGAGGACTTATTTGGGTGTGTATATTGTCTGAAGACAATATTTGTATTCAAACTCATAAATTGTATTGTCGATTTTTTACGACATATCTGTATTGTCAAAGTTGTAGTTTGCTTTACATACCATGTATTTTGGCGACTCGTAATGGGTGTCAGTATACCTATTTTGGGGCGTCACAATATATATATATATATATATATATATATATATATATATATATATATATATATCTGAAAAAAGGATCTGCATACGGACTTTTTGACTGACAACAAACGAACTTAAGGAAAAAGAGACACGTGTCAAGCACAAAGGAAATTCGGTCTTAAAAATAAACCATGTGAAAGGGGCGAATTCAATCAAAATTCTTGGTTCTCTCAAACTCTTCAAATCACGAATTACTGTCCTCTCAAACCCATCGCGAATTAAGGAGACTTTCAAACCCATCGCAAATTACTGTCCTCTCAAACCCTTCAAATCGCGAATTATAATCTCTCAAACCTCATCTCAGACTCTGCTTTGTGCTTTTGAAGTATAGGTTTTCGATTACTTTGTACTTTTGGGCCCGATGGTGCAATTTTGAAGATGTTTTCATCTGCATACCACAAGCCGCAGTGTAACACTGCTTTTATTTTGTATTCGCGATTCTCCAAAAACATTGTGATTTTTAAACTTACGTGTGCCCAAGCTTTTGAAAATGTAAATCTATGGCAGAAAGTTGTTTTGGTACAAAAAAGTAAATTTACCCTGCTTTGTGCTTTTGTGTATCAACGAGTCAAAAAGGTAAAATTTACCCTATTTTGGTGTTTTGCAAGCTGAAAAGGGTTTCATGAAATCCAAGTAGGCATGTTAAAATGAACCAAATGGCAATTTTGAGCCCCTCTGGGTTATTAGACAGAACTGAGAGCAAGGAATTGAGAGAATCCACAGATGGGTTACACCTAAAATCGGGTAATTTAAAGAAAATATCAATTGCTTCTTGAATTCTATTCGAATTTTCATAGAATTCGATCAAATCGATAAAAATGTGTTCGGGTGTTTCAAAGTTTTCAACTTTTTTCAGGCGATCAAGAACTGGGTGGAGTTGGGTCACAATTATAAATCAATGGCGAAAGAATCGATGAGAGATGAGAAAAGATGAGTTGTTGATAATGATGCTTAATTCTTTGAGGGCTCGTATGGCTTGCTGCTGGTTGAATGTCTTGTGCCATTTGGCTTTGAAAGGTGAGAGTGGCCATTTTCTACTTCTTGAAGAAATCGAAAACCTAGACTTCAAAAGCACAAAGCAGAGTCTGAGATGAGGTTTGAGAGACTAAAATCTGTAGAGATGAGGTTTGAGAGAAGAGTTTGCGATGGGTTTGCCATTTGGGTTTATTTTTTAAGACCCGAATTTCCTTTGTGTTTAACCCGCGTCTCTTTTTCTTTAAGTCCGTTTGTTGGTCCGTCCAAAAGGTCCGTGATATATATATATATATATATATATATATATATATATATATATATATATATATATATATATATATATATATATATATAGTAGATCATCGGCGTTCTCATAAATAGTATTACTTAAACCGCATTCTTTTATCAAAGCTTGACGTAGTTTTGGAGGAGCTAATTGATTTGCATTTTTTGTAAATACAATACCATATTTACAAAAAATGTCACTGCGTCCCTCCAAACTACTATTTTTGATAAAAAATTATTTAAGCGGAATCTATTTTACGCTTCTTCGATCCTAACCGTATATATATATATATAGGGCCCTCTAATCGGTCCTATCGCCCGTGCTCCGTTCCTTTGCTCTTTTGAGCCGTGATACATGGGTGATATTTTAATGGACGGGAATCACCACTACAGTAGATAAACAGGGGCCAAGTAATGAAAAACCAAAAAGAGAGTAATTTGAACATCTAATTGATCCTAGTAGAGTCTGAATTCTTGTAAAATCCAGTCAATCACTCCTTTCTTCTCTAATTCCTCAGTCTAAAAATCACAAATAGCTAGCTACATGCATCAGATGTGGGTATTATATGTCCAGGGGATCTGTCTAATTTTATATGGTATAGGAGATGTATACACCCAAGATGGTATTTGAAATCTAAACCTCAATCTGGCCCAATAATTCATATCTCCACAAGGAAAACAAAGCAAGCATCCAAAGGAACTTTTAAGTCATATTCGTGTCTTGTCCAAAATGATAGCTGCAAACATCTCCAGCTGCACGCTTGTCTAATACAACCTATATCCACCAGAATATGTCGTGTCTGACATGTACATTAGGCTCAAAATAGTTCACCCTATTAGTCCAACAACAAGTAGCAACTGCCCTGATCCACGCATATTAATTACCATCTTAATTAATTGTCATTTGGAGACCTATTAAACTCAACTATGACAACGTTTGTAGTAAGATGGAGGGGGTAAATTTTGGCATGCTCGTTTAATATAATAGGTTAAACATAGAAAAGGACTACATGAATTTTTCATTTCTCTGCAATCACCAACTCAATGTTAGACCATCCGGTAAACTTGAACACAATGTCAGAACCAATTCTTTCATACCCTAAATAATGATCAATGCGCTCCTCGACTTCATTAATTTGACCGTATTTAGATATATAAAACAAACTAAAATACTTTACATAATCAAACCCATATGCAGAAATAAAACCACCTCTAATCCCAATCCATTATCAGAAATTATTTTTGTCAAAAAAATTAGGAAAAAAACATCTAGACAGTAAAAAACATAGAATTCCCAAATTGGTACGGTTACATAATCACCGTGATACAGAGCTCAAAAGTAATTTCATTAACTAAGAAAAGAAGAAGAACAGAAGAGGACAAAAGATACTGACTCAGCAATGTTGCCCAGTTGATGAAACCGGCCATGGCAACGTCTTCAAGTAAATTAGTTGGATTTGATAATCGCCAACCAGCCTCAGATCATCATTTTCCATCAAATCCATGGCGAGGACCATACTAACTGCAAATCGCAGCACCAGTAGTAACTGTTCAGAACAAATTCATTTTTCTCTCGATATATGCAACTCTTTTCAAATATTTGTTGAAAATTTTATCCCACTGAACTTGTTCGTGGATTTATCTGTGGTGCCTTGGACGGACGGGACTGTCCATTCTTCATGGTATTTTGGATTTGAAATTTTATATATATCGAGAGAAAAATGAATTTGTTCTGGACATGAAATTTTGATCTGATCTGATATGATGAATGCATAATTAGGAAATAAAATACTCCCTCCATCTCTTTGATCAATTTTCAAACTCAAAATTAAATTCATTAAATTGTAACTGATATCATAAAAATATGGTATAATTACATATTTTATTACATTTTTAATAATAATTACAACAATAGTTCACTCATAAAATATTTTCACAATTAATACACTTTTATATTTATTTATAATATTAGTGCAATTAGGATTCCTTAATTTAAGAAATTAGTATGCAATGAGGATTCCTTAATTTAGGGGATTAATATTGATTTACTTATTAAATTAAATAAAATGGGTACTTTTGTACGATCTTTCTCTCCTCCTCCTAATTCTTCCACCAGATTATTTTCAAATCAAAAATCCATCATTGCCACTCACGAGTCCACTCCTAAATCTACCACTACTAGGCCACCTCCACCTCCTCAATCTGGCCACCACTCCACCTGGACCCTACACACGCCTCCACCAAGCTCGGCCAATCTTTTCTCTCCAATTCGGGTCCCATTGTGGTGGTGGTGTCATCCGCCTCACTGCCGAGGAATGCTTCACCAAAAATCTATATAATTTTGGCCAACCGCCTTGCCTCTCGCCATGGGAAAATACATGGGCTACAACTACACCACCATCGCCTCAGCCTCAGACGGCGACCACTTGGCGGAACCTCCGCCGCCTGGCTCATTGAAATATTCTCCACCGCCTACTAACGTGTTTCTTATCAACAAATGAGACGAAATCAATTGCTGCGTTTTTTTATAGTACAATTGGTAGCCAAACATTCATACCAAAGTAATCAATTCAGTATTATTAGGTTTCTAATTTATTTTTAAAAAATCTATTATAGATTTTTTTATTTAATAGTGCAATTGGTAGCTAACACTTTATACAAATGTAACCAATTCAATTTTATTGGGATACCAATTAATTTAAAAAAATGTATTGTAGATTTTTTTTTTTTTTATAATGCAGTTGGTAGCCAAACCTTAATACAAAGGTAATCAATTCAGTTTTATTGGGTTACCAATTAATTATAAAAAATATATTATAGATTTTTTTTTTTTTTAGTAGATGTAGAGATTGGTAGCCAAACCTTAATACAAATGTAACCAACAAAAACTAAAATTGTTACCTTTGAAAGTTTTGGTTACCAATCGCTTCGAAATTTCTCTTGGTTATCTACAAAAACTAAAATGGTTACCTTTGTATAAATATTTGGATACCAATCGCACTAAAATTTATCTTTTTCTCCTTTTAATTTCTGACTAATTCAACCTTCGCTATAATAATGGCATGGCGGTACGGCCATGGTGTGGGGAGAAGGAAGATGAGGATGATGACCAAGGGAGGAGGAAGATGACGTTGCCAAACTTTGAATATTTGAATTTTAATTATTATTTTTGAATTTGAATTTGTTTTGTTTGTTAGATCCAAGATATTTGAATTTGAATTTGAATTATTAATTATGGTAGTTATTTCTCCTTGATTATAGGTTTCTTTATTATTATGAATTGAATCCTAATTGCATACTAATTCTCTAAATTAAGGAATCATAATTGCACTAATATTGTAAATAAATATAGAAATTGTATTAATTGTGTAAATATTTTACGAGTGTACTAATAGTGTAATTACTTTCTAAATGTTGTATACTTATGTAAAGAACCCAAAAAATGTTACAAAGAGATTGGGCTTGTTCATTTGGAGGTATTTGGCACATTGAAAAAGTACGTTTGGACGACCAACTTATAAACTCCTAACCAACAGCTAAATTTAATTGTTTTTAAAATAAGTTATGTTTAGAAAATATTTTTTTGCTAATAAAAAAAAAGCTTACTGCAATTGAAATTTAAAATTATAAATAAAAACTGAATAACTAAAGAGAGAAGAGGTTTGGCTAAAACATGAATCGGGTTGCCTTACTAGATCTTGTCGCTGGTAGGTCGTGATGTGCTTTGAGATGATCGTCTCCTGTCCCCCTGTTAATGGGGAATTTGCTCTCGAATCGTCACTCTATTATGTCACTAGGCACTTTTAGAAGACAAAGAGTGTCACAACGTACACGTTCTCTTTTAAAAAAATAATTAGTTAATTTAATATTACATATTTTTAAAACTAAATTACAAAATACACCGCAAACTTCATTTCCTATTTACTTTTGCACCCTAAACTTAAAAATGTGTCTAAGTACACCACAAACTTCATTATACATAACAAAATACATATTTTTATCATTTAACCGGTCAAAAATGACCGACCGTGACCCACGTGTGGATCTGAAGGGGTATGTAAGTCTTTTTCATATCTTCTTCTATTAAGAAATTTGAACAAACCCAGTTGATTCAAGAAAGATTCGTGGCATTTCGATTTGGGAAGTAAATCAAAGAAATTCGAGCAAGAAAATCAAGGAAAATTAGGGCTCATGGATCGTAATTCAAAAATGAAGAAATCAAATGATGAAGATTACTTGGAAGCTCAAATAATGCGGGTAGAAGATTCTTTGGTTGTCCAGATTGGTGTTTAGCTGGGCACGGTGGTTGTAATTTCTTCTTCTGGGTTGATCCTCTCTAAGGAAGTAATACCTGGATTAATTAGAAGATTAGAGAATTTGGATGCTGAAATCAAAGCTCTGCCAAGATGAACTGAAGGAGTGCAGGATTAAGGCAAGATTTGCAAAGGGTCTGTTGCTTACAACTTGGGTTGTAATTTCCTATTTCATGTTCAACTCAACAAAGGCTGAAATTCTCCCGCAAGTAATTTTCTAGGCAATGTATTGGTAGTACTGTAGGATTGTAATTTTTATTTCATGTTCTAGGTAGTAATGCTGAAATCATGTATGTATTGGTTGTACTCTAGGAAGTTTTTGGTTGTAATTTATGGACAATTTATTTGAATGAAGATGGTGTAAGCTTTAAATTATGTTTTTGTGCATGTGTGAATGAAGATGCTGTGATTGGATGGTGTGCTAGTTGACAGTAAAATCCATGGTTGATGTGCAAGTTGACAGTAAATTGGTATGGTATGCAAGTTAAGATATCTGCTTCACATCACTTGCACACCAACCATGTAGGATAATGATATATGTTTCGATTTTATATGTCTTTTAGTTGTAAGTTATGTGGATAATTATAATTGGTGATATTTTAACGATATATTTGATATTAGTTGATCAATTTTATAATCATATCAAATCCCATGTATTTTTATACATCAACACAAACTCTGGCAATACATATCCGGACTCTAAAAGATAAAATTATTTTGACCGTGCAAAAAGTATTCAATAAAAAACTTATGAAATTCATCATTAATTGTATACGAAATGGATCTGGATCCTCTATGAGAATTTTTCTGTGAAGATCTTGTAAGTGTTTTACTGTGGGGTTGACAACACATCAGAAAGGAGATCCAATGACTCATAACTCTTTTTTTGTTTGTGTATCAAAACGACGTCGTTTTGATATGAATTTTTTTTACAAGTTGACAAATAATTTGAAGCCACCAAACACCGTTTATTTTTATATATAATTATTTTAAATTTCTTGATTATTCTGTATATGATTTTTTTATATTTAATAACATAGCTTGCTATTAATATTAGGATAACTACAAACTTGACTAAAAAAAAAATGAATAAATATATCGGTTATAATTATCGTTAATGTTTTGAATGTAGCTTTAGTTATTTTTCGTTTATTATTGTTTTTGTTTGTTTATTTATATTATTATATTATTATTATTATTATAATTTGTATTTATCTGTTCCATAAAAAGAGTTTACTCTCACCATTAAAAATATTATTATTATTTACTTTAATCAGGCCCAAAATATTCTAGACCTATCAATTATTATTATTTACGTATTCATTTATATCTTTTTTTATTATTATTAATCGTTTTACTTTACCTCTCTTAATTCACTGCTCAACGGAGACAATCGTCATCACAACTCAAATACTATTTTAAATGTACTCTTTTTACTTTATTTCGTTTCTTTTGTAAAAGTAAACTGCGTTTGGTGGCTTCCAATTTTTTATCAACTTATAAAAAAAATTTCTATCAAAACGACGTCATTTTGATTCATAGAAGAAAAAAAAAAGAGTTGTGAGTCATTAGATCTCTTTTCTGATGTGTTGTCAACTTCACAACAAAACACTCACAAGATCCTCACAGAGAAATCCTCATAGAGGATCCGGATCCATTAGTTTCTCATTTGGTATTGTATTGTATTCTATTATATTATAATAATAATTAATTTACTGATACTACTATATATATAATTAGATAAACCATTTGAATCTGTCCTCAGTTTACTAAAAAAAAAGTTGACGCCTTATCTTTCCCTTCTAAGTTGTAAAAAAAATGGATATTGGCTAGTTTTCTTTTTAGTTATGTTGTTTAGGCTAGCATCTTCATCTTTAATTGGGTTTCTTCTCTTATAGGTAAGGTGGGTTTTATTTCTCTTTATTTATTTTTTTCCTTCCTATATTAATTTCACACAAAACTCTTCTGATCTCTCCTTCAAGCATGCACGGCAGTACAGTCGCCGTTGCTATCATTGTTTTTTTCTTCTAATTCTGCATGCCTCGTTCATTCTCTTAATTACAACAATGAATGAATATATTCCACCATTTTCAAACTCCAAGGTTTGGGGGAGAAATATCGAAAATAATTAAATTGGGCTTTTTAAATTTTATGAAATTGAAAACTGAAGAATGAGCTAGCTAGGCTTGTGAGGAGTAGAAGAAGAAAAAATGTTTCACATATAAAGGACAAGAAAGGAATACAAGATCGTTTGGGTTACTGCATGCATGTGTTTAAGGGACTAAATGCAACATCAAATTAAACCTTCTTTTTTTTTTGGTTCCTAACGCATCTCAAATCATGTTTACATTAATTAAGTGGATTTAAGCTGCAAATATGCTAAAACTAGAACCAGCAGAGGCACCAAGAAACCACAAAATTAATTAGAAGTTTGATTATTTTGCATGTCGTATATGTACTAATTGAAGAAGTTGTGAACCAAATTATCCACTACAATTGGAATGTATTAATAACTTTATTTATTCTCTAACAAGTAGAAGGGGCATATATAAATCAACATCTATATATAGCTATCTATGCATGTGTAACTACTATATATACTTGAAAGAATTTTGCAGTACTATCTAATTAGTTGATCTATAGCATACGCATGCATTTATTGAGGAGTACTTGTTCTTTTTCCCACCCCAAAAAATAATTCATTTCCTTTTACAACGCTAGCTAGCTATAAATTCCAAAAATTATCAGTCAAAAAAGAGATGTAGAAATTGTAATAAAATTAAATCAAAGGAGGGTGTAATTAGTTCTCTCTTTTACTAAGCAATCATGTCGTGTGGCAAAAAAGTTTTCATTTTTTATGTTCTACCCATTTCACTATGTGATTTCTTCATCCATTGCCACGCTCGGCCAATTCACAACTATAACTTTGTCGTAAGTATAACTTCTTTTTTTTTTTAATTTGACAACTCAATTTCAAGTCTCGGAATTGAAACTGATCAGCCCCAAATTTTAACTGAATTTCTATATATTTCATGAAATTGTCAAACGCATGCAGTTGTAGTAAGTAATTTGAAATCAAATTGCATATATATAATTTTATCTATCACAGGTTAGGGAAGAATGCTACACGAGGCTCTGCAAAACCAAAAAGATTTTGACAGTAAATGGACTATTTCCGGGGCCAACTCTATACGCTCACAAGGGAGATACAGTCATTATCACAGTTTATAACCAAGGAAAACATAACATCACTATTCACTGGTGCAATAAATTTGGGAAATTTTATATTTCTGATCATGTATATATATATATATATATATATATATATATATATATATATATATATATAGCTAAGATTTTAAATTAATTCCAGGCATGGAGTGAATCTACCGAGATATCCATGGTCAGAAGGTCCTGAATATATCACACAGTGCCCCATCCAACCGGGGAAAGTTTTCAGGCAAAAGGTGATACGTACTTTCGACAGAGGAAGGTACTCTGTGGTGGCACGCCCATAGCGACTGGACACGAGCCACGGTCCATGAGCCTATTTTTGTCTATCCCAACCATGGTACTAGCTATCCCTTCCCTAAACCTCATCAAGAAGTGCCCATTAATTATCTTAGGTAAACAACCCTCATTTTGAATACCATTCCCTCTACTTATTATTGTTTTATTCGATTACGTTTTAGTATATATCTTAAGAATGGATACTAAATGATGTGTATGATTTTATTGATTACAATTATAGGACTCACATCTGAACACAAGTAAGTAATCAATTATTACAAGTTTGTTTTTATTTTATATATATTTTCTTTATCCTGCATATATAGCATTTATTTTCTGTGATTCATTATGTCCCATTTTCTTGTTGACTGAAGAGTACTAATAATTAAATTAATTTTAAAATAAATAATAATTTGTAATCCAGAAGTACGAACTGAATTAATAGAGCTTTTTTTCTTTTTTATGAATCGATATTATTATATTCTACCACCCAAGGATTACATGCAAATATAACTACATTGCATTGAAATTTTACCATTTTTATGTAACTTATTTTTACCTCCCTTGTTTTTGTTGACTATTAGGAGAATGGTGGAAGAAAGATGTGAATGAAGTCCTAAAGGAATTTCTTGAAACAGGAGGTCCCCCAAGGCGCTCTGATGCTTTTACTATAAATGGTCAGCCTGGTGACTTTTACCCATGCTCAAAACAAGGTTGGTACCACAATATTAATTTTCACACTTCCAAATCTTAAACAAATTGGTTATTTTAAAATTAGAATAATAAAAAAAATTCTTTCTTATCTCTTGCATATGCAGAAACATTCAAATTGATTGTAGAACCTGGGAAGAACTATCTACTCCGAATAATTAACGCGGCCTTGAACGAAATACTCTTCTTCGCCATCGCCAACCATAATCTCACTGCGGTTGCAGCAGATGCTTCGTACACCAAGCAATTAACAAGAGAATACATGGTAATATCCCCCGGTCAAACCCTAGACTGCTTGCTACATGCCAACCAGCAGCCAGGTCAATATTACATGGCTGCAAGGGCATACTCAACCGCTCCTACCATCCCTTTTGATAACTCAACCACCACAGCAATTTTACAGTACAATGAACAAATTTACCCTCCAAATTTACCTCCTCAATTACCTTACCTTCCATACCACAATGATACAACTGCTGCTTTTAACATCCTAGGTGAATTTAAAAGCTTGGCTAGTAAAAACCATCCAATTTTTGTCCCCTAAAAAATTAGCACCAAATCACAGTCTCAATAAACACATTCCCTTGTCCTAATAATCAATGTGTCGTAGGACCAAATGGGACACGATTAGCTGCAAGCGTGAACAACATAAGTTTTGTGAATCTACTTGAGGCTTACTATAAACATATAAACGGTGTTTTTTGGGATGATTTTCCTAATGTTCCTCGACTGGTGTATAATTATACGGCTGATTATTTGCCTTTGGACCTAGAGGAACCCAAAAGAGGGACTAAAGTGAATGTACTCAAGTATAACTCGATCTACTGTGGAGTTGATTTATCAAGGGACAAATGTAGCAGCATCGGCTATAGATCATCCCATGCATTTGCATGGGTACAGTTTTTATGTTGTGGGGTACTGGGGTTTTGGTAATTTTGACAAGGAAAAGGATCCTACGTATAATCTTGTCGATCCGCCTATGCGTAATACCGTTGTTGTCCCTAAGAATGGTTGGGCTGCTGTGAGATTTAAGGCGAGTAACCCCGGTAAGCATCACACTATATATCAATTTCTTTACTTTTCTTTTTTTAAGTAAATAAATTTGTTTTTGGGATTAATTACCTTTTTCCGTTTTTTGGTTTGTGTTTTAAAATGTCAGGAGTTTGGTTTATGCACTGCCATTTAGAGCGTCCTTTCATGGGGAATGGATATGGCGTTTATAGTGAGAAATGGCAAGCGGGGTAAAGCTCGATTGCTACCACCACCACCTGACATGCCACCGTCCGTGTTGATAAGAAGTTAAATATTGCTTGCATAATAAAGTTTACAGTTCTCGAAATTACTTGGTATTTTTTTTACCTTCTTTCTTTCAGTGATTCGGATAGTATGAAATGATGGATACTACTATGTAGAGAAATATTTGTATTAATTCCGAATTTCACTAAGGGTTTGCATGTTTGTTTACGTATCAGTTGTTGCAGCGGTAGTTACGTTTTTCAAATGCAAACTGAAAATAGAAATTTATAATCTTGTTCGGTTACTATCAGCTATGTTATTGAAAATATAATTCTTGTTCGACCAGATTTACAAGTGTTGCGATTGAAATGATGAAAAATGACAACAACAAAAAGAAGATATAAATTATATATCATATAGTGCTTATATATGATCATAAATTAATTACTTATGTAAGTACACGAAAATAATGGTTTTTGAATGAAAATTAGTATAGTATATAATACAGTTTTTCATTTGGTATTGTATTCTATTTTATTATGATAATAATTATAATTAATTTATTAATAATAATTAGTTTAAAGATAATATTGATTTGAAAAACCATTTCTGTCGGTTTACAAAAATAAAAAAAGTTCACGCCTCTTTCTTAGTTTTCTTTATACTTGTATTTTTTAGGCTAACATCTTCATCTTTAACTTGGGTTTGTTCTCGGAACAGGTTACTAACTTACAGGTTAGTTTTATTTTTCTCTTTCTTTATTTCACACGATTTCTTCACAAAACTCTTCTATCTCCTTCAAGCATGTAAGGCAGTACAGCTGCCATTGGTATCACTGTTTTTTTTTTCTTCTGCATCGTTCATTCTCTTGCTACCATTTTCAAATTTCAAGATTTGGGAGAGAAATTTCAAAAATAATCAAATTGGGTTTTTAAATTTTACAAATTTTCTGAAATTGAGAATCGAAGAAGGATGATTTGAGTTTCAATTTCAGAAATTTTGGCTTGTGAGAAGGAGGAGAGTAGAAAAAGGGAAGGATAAGAAAGGAATACAAGAGCGTTTGGGTTACTTTGTTTAATGGACTAAATGCAGCCCCCATAGGCGTTCGGCTAATAAGTGCGTTTTGTATGACTAACATGCCGGCTCTTGCATTTAGACTCTAAATGCAGCTCTAAACGCAGGGATGTTTTAGTCGGTGTTTGTATATCTCTTAATATCTCTTAATATTTTATGTGTGATTCGATACGACAGTAAAATTATTTGGTAAAATTTTATTTGATTCTTATTGTCTCTTAATTAAAAAAAAATTTTAAATCTAAATTATTAAAAGTTGTCTCTTAATAAAAAATTTAAATTTATGAAGTCTCTATAAATATTGTACTTCCTCAATTCCAAATTTTAAGATTATAATTGAGGTTTGAAAAGTCAGTTTGAAATATTTTTAATTTTACAATTGATATTTTTAAATTTAAAAATCATTCAGATAGAAAAAAATTCAAAAATAACTCATGTATTATAGAAGTATTTATAGGGGCATTTGGATATTACACCCCTTTTTTTAGTTAATGCAAAACGAACTCTTTATTATCTTAAAATTTGGATTGTGAACTATATTGTGTCATGTTGCGTTGACTTGTACACATGTCACGTTGACATGTCAATTTAACATCTTTTGGCTAAAAATATTTATTCTTTCAATATTTGAACTTAAAACCTCACTCTCAAAACTAAGAGTAATAGTGTTAATACAATTTATTAGTTATTAGTAATATTATTAACATGATGTTAATAATTAGTTATTAGTAATTGTCTTTAACATGATTTTGCTTCTTAGCAAAATATAAATATATTATCTTAATAACATTACTTATTAGATAATAGGATATATTAATATTATTAATAATATCAATATACTTACAATATTATTTTTATTAATATACACAATAATGTTAAAGAAAAAATAAGATAATTTTGACAAAAGGAAGCGATAAATTTATTTTTTTCTTTCTTTCTGTTTAAATTTTCTTATAGGAACGGGTTGGAAGAGTCAAAACAATGAATAATAGTCATCTTAATATTTTTATTATTTATTTATCTATTTGTTATTCTATTAATTCTATCTCTCCAACTTCACTGGAGTTACTTATTACAACAGATGAAATTAAAAAATCATTTAAATATATTGAATAAATAAATTACTTATTAGTTTTACAAAATATGTTGTTACAAGATTAAATTATTTATTTATTATAACTATTGTATTATTGTCATTATCATAAATTATTCTTATTAGTATACATTACTTCAATTATTATTATTTTGTTGTATTTAATTGGATAAAGAAACGAGGAAAAAGGAAATCTTATTTGTATAGTATATCATAAGAAATAGTGTTGTGTTTCCTCTAATAATTGAAAAAAAATCGAATAATAATTTAGAAAGGGGGTTGAATAAATTATTATCGTTTAAAAAATTTATCTTCGGTCTTTTTGAATTTTTAATTCATTAATTTGTAGTGTTAAAATTAATATGAAAGACAATAAAAATTCAATCACACAAAGCATAGAGATTTGTCTGGTTCACAACATACATCTCGGGTATGTTGCTACGCCCAGTCTCAAGTGTAAGACCCCAACTTTTATGAATAAAGATTTAATTTTCTCTAAATATTATTTAGAATAGTAAGGTGTTGATTTTATATAATGCTATAGTTATGATTATATGTGCAAATTTTACAAAGTAATCAAGTTGTCATAAAATATTCGTTTGGTCGAAAAATATTCGTACGACGGCGTAATCATTGGTGGACCCCACAACGGAATAATCATTTGATATGTAAAGCGACAAAAAACCTTCCTTTTCATAAAATAACGACAAGACTTTTACCGTTAAACTGTTGAAATACCCGGTGATAAAAGTACAGTAATACGCGTTGTTGCATAGTAACACACGGTATTGCAAAGTATCTCTGATTATTGATGCTTACGTAAAAAGTCACTCAATTTCATTCAATAATTGTCACAGTAGTTGCTGCATAGTATCTCATATTATTGATTCAATTATTGTCACAGTATCATCTATACAATACTTTGTATTATTAAATCAATAATTAACACGACATAGTTACTCGTATTATTATTAACATTATTGACAATGTCTAAAAAGTTCTGTCGAAAAAAGAGGTTAGATTATTTAATGGCTCGCCGGTAAAGAAAAATCCTTAACGAAAAACTCCTTTTTCCTGAGAACTATATGACTGTCAATATTGTGAGTTATAAAAATGTGTTAATTAAAGATAAGTGGTTTGGGATATATATTTATTCAATTTTGATAATAAAGAGTTTTTTCATAAAACGTTTGTTGTAAGTTTGACTTATTATTCCATGGACCCTCATGTGCCAATTAGGGGTGTAAACGAGTCGAATCGCAACGAACACCTTCATGCTCAGATTCGGCTCGACTCGAAAAAATTGAGCTCGAATTTGACTCGAATTCGATAAGGGATTTATATTTTTGCGCCAGATTCAACTCGGATCATTACTCGGACCTATTCGGCTCGTAAGTACTCGACTCATTTACAAAGCGAGTTACTCATGAGCCTTCAAATCGAGTTTCGAATATGAACTATTTCACTTAAAATTGAACCACTACATACTAAATTGGTTACTTAACTAATATTTATATATAAAACTTTTTCACTTTTATTTATGTATTGAAATTATAAAGAATGTAATAAAAATTGACATTCAATTCATTGGTTTATTCATGTACAAGTTTACACAATTTCATACTACACTTTATAAATTATAATGATTGATACAAATATCACATATTTAGCTTACTAGCATGGATCAAACTAATATTCGAATATGATCCATCGAACAGGTATCGAGTATGGTTCGAGAAAAAATGAAATACTCGAACCCTAATCTGAAAAATAACACTGTATGCTCTCGAATTTGACTCGTGTATCATTAAACGTAAAAAGCAGTATGGATCAGATTCGACTCGGATCAACTTCGAATTCGAGTTTTGGATCATATTTTCGAGCCAATCTCGAGTCGAGTACCGAACTACTTGGCTCGATTTACACCCCTAGTGCCAATTTGTCAAACTATCGGTAGAAAGTTATCCCAATTTTGTTTTATTTTATTATTACAATAGTAATAAAACAGAAAACTTTTTATATAAAATAGAAAACTTTTTATAATATATATAAAGTTATTTGTTTTATTAGAATATATTATATTATATATAAAAATTTTGTTTTATTAGAATATTTTATTACATAGTGCGACATAGTAAAATCTAATTTTATTACTAATTTTATTGTTATTATCAAAATATTCTCAAAAATTGGAGACACAACAAAAAAAATAGGCAAAAATCTGGCTATTACGACTAATCTAAAACAGTATAGTTTTGATACTAAAATAATAAAAAAGACAATAATATTATTAATAAAATTGATTAAATAAAACAATTATCTCTAATAAAATGCTTGGGTGACAACTAGATATATGACTATCGCGACCAGAACTGTGAATTGACAACATCTCATATAAATCTTTGTCTTTGTCAGGAGAAGACTGAATTTCCCTAGAGTTGAAGACTTAATTAGGGGCCTGGCTGCTCCTTGCTCTCTTGTGGACGGGGTACTGAGAGGAGTGCAAGGCATATGCAAGATGAGATGATGTAATTTAGATTAAATTTGATTTTTATATTAATCATGTGCTGCATTGCTATACATAATTTTCAAGAAACAGTCACCACCATCATTACAAAATAATCCCTGTCTGATTCTTTAATAATAAGAGCTATTATTATTCCAATCGGGGTTGAAATTGCAAAGGCAAAAGAGTATGCCACGCTTGTCAAAAATGGCCTGTTTAGTTGAATCCTCAGCACTGCAATCCCCAGGGCTATGGCTAAGAAAACCTTATGAATTGAAATTGTCCACAAATATCTCCAGGCGTATCGGTCTCTCTCTGTTTGCATATACAAAATAATTAGAAATTTGAACAAAAAATACACTCTATATCGACTTGTTTTTTTGGGAACTAATGGAAGAAAGTACTTGTTTACCCAAACATGAGAAAATGATAGAAGAACATTAGATGTAAAATATAAAGCAAGTTTACCTGCTAATCCGATGGTTATGCCCTCAAAAACTGAATGCAGAGCAATTCCCGAGATAAGAAGAATGGGCACTTCAATGGCTGCTCTGTTCACTAAAATTGGGCTGATAATAAAATCACCTGCGGATTCCTCTGTTTTTATTATCCCTTCCTCCACTCGAACAAAAGCATCCTTTTTACTCTTAATCTTGAATAATATGGACTCGCCAAACAGAGTAAGAACATACCCAATTAAAACAAACAAGAAAGGAATAACAGATGAACCCTCTGTATAATCATCCATCACATCAGCTGAATCCTCCAAGAAATGCATAGAGATTGCGAGAAATACCCCTCCCGCAAATTGATTACCCAGAACAAGAAAATTAGAATTTGACCGGAAAAAATATGGGATTAGGCCACAGACAAAAGTGGCCAAAAAAATAATTATCAAACACCATACTTTCACCACAATTAAACCCCTTTCATTTAAATCTGCAGGTATGCCTTCGTCTTCGTAGTGACCGTTGATCACTGAGAATTGTGAGGAAAGAAAGAGTGCTCAAATTAGAGGAGTTGATTTGAGAAAATTGAAGGAAGCCATTGATGAGCAGGTAGAGGTTGATCAAGTTTGAAAGTTGAGAGCTGATGAAGTTTGAGACACTAGAAATTGGATTTATATATACTCCACTGTGGGAATGAAATGATACTACATGAAACTTACTTAGTTTCTTGGATGGTACTTGTGACATGCATTTATTATACGACAGTTAGGTTTAATGAATTGGATATGCGTCCAAGTCCAATCTTCTCCTCCTTTGTCAATCATTTTTGACTGTTGACTTTCTAAATTAATACCACACGCCATTTTTAGAAATTTCAAAGGGCTCACACGGTTTGGGCGGATAGGCCTGATCGTTATATCGACTCCATCTCATCTTAAATCTTACTCCCTCCAGATTTTTATTTTTTTCAAAATAATAGACGTTTTACAAGTCCAAAGCAAAATTGTCCACTTTTATTCCAATACTATCCTTTCTTTTTAATACTAGCATTTCGGGTTCTGCTTCAAAAAAAAAAACTGACATTCTCATTGGTTTCCAAGAGTGAATTGATTGTTTGACCTGTATGGAAGAAAGAAACCATATCTGTAATTCTTTTTTTAAAACACAGTACTCCATAGATTGAAAATGCAAGAAAATAGAGATTTCATGGATTTTGATTTGAATCAACCTATGGATTTTAATTCTGAAAAGATCAAAGTTCCATGGAGCTTTGATTTGAATCAACCCGCGGATCTCGGATTCGATTTGAATAAGTTTCCAAGTGTAGCCGAAGAAGTTTGTGAAGAAAAATTTTAAGATATTGTCATGGATATGTTGAAGATTTATCTCCGTAATTTTTATTAATCATATCTATTTACTTTCCTGGCAGGAAGAGAGTTTCGAGAAGAACATGGAGTATTTTGTAGAACAGTGATTTTAGAGAGAGACAATGAAAAAAAACATAGTATATTGTAAACCCAAATTGAAGATGAAGATGAAGATATGACTTAATATGAAGATGAAGACTGACTCGAGATAAAGAATTTAGTCAGTCTTCCGGAGTGAGATGAAATAGCATTAATAAACAAATTTAGCTACGAACCCAAATTGAAGAATGATGGAGATTTCCAGATGAAGGAGAAGAAACTTTTGAAGAAGAGAATTGCAAAAGGTAGTAAGGATTATGTTGAAAGTGTATCTTTCAAAATTTTATTAACCATGTCAGTTGTAATGTTAAATTTTTGAATGAACTCTCTATTTGTTGAAAATCATCATTTAGTGGATGATAGTTTTGCCTTCTCTGTCACTTTTTTTTTAATTAGGATTTTATTTATTTGCTTAGATTGACTTTTAATAGAAGAAAAATGCAGTTGAGATTTATTGGAGGAAATTCATTCTCTTGTTTACAGAAGCTTTGGAATTACTTAACATGGAAATTCTTGAAAATTTATACGGGTCATATAAACAGAGTATATTGTATAACTTCCACATTTTCGGTGACGAGTGGTAAATACATTGTCAATGGGTCAGAAGATAAGTGTGTATACATATGGGATCTACAGGGAAAATTTATGATTCAAAAGCTTGAAGTGAATTATCTTTGGTCATCTTGCTTTGTGCAAGTGTTGTAAAAGAGCCATCAAATGCTTGCATGGCCTGTATCCGGAGAATGTATTATGTGTTTGTTTGAAAGCTTAGCCTTGACCTTGTCATATTCTTCTTTCATGTCATGATTTTCAATTTTCTTTCAGGTTAATGTGAAGAATTACTGTTCTCTCAAATAAGCAACTTAGCATTTGAAGGGTACTGAGTTAGAGGATGAGTTTGGTGATTTTTTGTAGCCATATCTTTAATGGTCTTGACTGTCTTAGTGCTAATGGCTTCATGTTCAAGTGAAGCTTGAGGATGTTATTCAAGCTTACCAAAATTATTATCTCGAACAGTAGCACAAAGAAAATGAAGCTTAGAAAGCATAGGAATCCATCAGAATGAGTAAGATTCATATAATAATTTTATACAGTAAAAAAAGCGTTCTGATCACATAATCCATTTCTACTAAGTAGATCTCACAAAAACAACTACAACACAAGTTTACAAATAAATATTGAAAGTGAAAGAGAGGTTTATAGGGCTAAATAGAGGGCCCTCTAAACCTCTCTTTCACCAAACTCATCCTCCAACTCAGTACCCTTCAAATGCTAAGTTGCTTATTTGAGAGAACGGTAATTCTTCACATTAACCTGAAAGAAAATTAAAAATCATGACATGAAAGAAGAATATGACAAGGTCAAGGCTAAGCTTTCAAACAAACACATAATACATTCTCCGAATACAGGCCATGCAAGCATTTGATGGCTCTTTTACAACACGTGCACAAAGCAAGATGACCTGAGATAATTCACTTCAAGCTTTTGAATCATAGATTTCCCCTGCAGATCCCATATGTATACACACTTATCTTCTGACCCATTGACAATATATTTACCACTCGTCACCGAAAATGTGGTAGTTATGCAATATACTCTGTTTACATGACTCGTATAAATTTTCAAGAATTTCCCTGTTGAGTAATTCCAAAGCTTCTACAAATAAGAGAATGAATTTCCTCCAATAAATCTCAACTGCATTTTTCTTCTATTAAAAGTCAATCTAAGCAAATAAATAAAATCCTAATTAAAAAAAAAGTGACAGAGAAGGCAAAATTATCATCCACTAAATGATGATTTTCAACAAACAGAGAGTTCATTCAAAAATTTAACATTACAACTGACATGGTTAATAAAATTTTGAAAGATACACTTTCAACATAATCCTTACTACCTTTTGCAATTCTCTTCTTCAAAAGTTTCTTCTCCTTCATCTAGAAATCTCCATCATTCTTCAATTTGAGTTCGTAGCTAAATTTGTTTATTAATGCTATTTCATCTCACTCCGGAAGACTGACTAAATTCTTTATCTCGAGTCAGTCTTCATCTTCATATTAAGTCATATCTTCATCTTCAATTTGGGTTTACAATATACTCTGTTTTTTTCATTGTCTCTCTCTAAAATCACTGTTCTACAAAATACTCCATGTTCTTCTCGAAACTTTCTTCCTGTCAGGAAAGTAAATAGATATGATTAATAAAAATTAGGGAGATAAATATCAACATATCCATGACAATATCTTAAAATTTTTCTTCACAAACTTCTTCGGGTACACTGGAAAACTTATTCAAATCGAATCCGAGATCCGCAGGTTGATTCAAATCAAAGCTCCATGGAACTTTGATCTTTTCAAAATTAAAATCCATAGGTTGACTCAAATCAAAATCCATGAAATCTCTATTTTCTTGCATTTTCAATCTATGGAGTACTGTGTTTTAAAAGAAGAATTGCAGTAATGGTTTCTTTCTTCCATACAGGTCAAGCATTCAATTCACTCTTGGAAACCAATGAGAATGTAAGAGTTTTTTCTTTTTTGAAGCAGAACCCGAAGATGCTAGTATTAAGAAGAAAGGGTAGTATTGAAATAAAAGTGGACAATTTTACTTTGGACTTTTAAAACATCTATTATTTTGGAAAAAATAAAAACCCTTAAACGTCAATTATAATGGGATGGAGGGAGTAGATGATATAAAAATAACAACAATAGAAGTCATTAAAATCGGATATGTCAAAGTATATATACTTTTATATATATATTATTTATATTATTATAAAAATATTATTTCAATATCTAAAATTAAACAAAATTTTACATAATATCTTATTTTTGCATGTTTATTACACTCATACAGTTAAATTATTTAGTTAACAATCAAATAATATTGTATTGAAAATAACATAAAATAATTTATCTTAAATTGATCTAAGATGCCTTTTACTATATATATATATATATATATATATATATATATATATATATAGGCTTAGTTCATAGCCAATGTTAGTTAAAAATATTGTTCCATTTAATGCATCTGTTATCGTTCATGAAATGATCCAACGACTAAGTAAAAAAAAAATTAAGCTTAGCCCCATAGAGGGGTCGGAAGGGATAGAATATGTAAATAAATGTTATTACTTTTATTTTTAATTAAAACTTATTTAAAAAATAATACACATTATAAAGTATATTATTTTAAATTATATAAAGATTTTATAATATATGAACGTGACAATAAAATGGCAACCTTTATATTTGTAAATCAATGCATTCATAACAATTTGCCAAAATAGATAATAAAATAGCCTATTTTTTTAATTGTCAAATTCATACGGGCCATTAATATCATTGAGTTTAAAAAGTACTTCAGATTCTTCATATATACACACACACACAGATTTTTTTTATGCGAGTGGTTCGCATGTGGATCAATTTTAACGACGGACAAAACCCATTAAATCTGTCGTCATAGGATCTGAACCGTTGCAATAGCTCAGAACTGTCGATATATCCCGATTCAAACCCTATGACGACGGATTTAGCAACGATTTTGTTCGTCGCTAAAAGAGGTCTGTATGAGGACCACCCGCATAAAAAATCGAATGTATATATATATATATATATATATATATATATATATATATATATATATGTGGCAGAGTGGTGAGATTTTCGCCCCTTAATATTGTGTTTGTAAGTTTTAATTTGAGGGAAATAGGGGGAAAATAATTAAAATCCCTACATATTTCATGTTTGTGAGTTTTTTAGAGATGGAGGGAAATGATTTCAAGGTAAAATTGATTTTATTTTTTGTTCAAAATTTTACCCTCAAAAGTGAGAGAATTTGGAGGAATGAAAAAGGATAGCAAAATGAGATATATTATATTACCAAAAATAACTTTATTTCCTGACTAGCATAACTGATAACTCTCAATTTTGAAAACTCCAATGTGCATATATTTTTACAAGTACAATATATATATATATATATATATATATATATATATATATATATATATAGTCCGCTTCTCCGATTAATCAAAGAAACGAACTAAGAATCGAACCAATTTATAAGCGACGATTTTTTACATCGCTATAGCATAGAAAATCATTTTTATGCTATAGCGACGGACAAAACCATCGCTAAACCCGTCGTCATATGGTCTGAACCGTTGCAATAGCCCAGAAGCATCGTTATAGCCCGGTTTAGACCATATGCCAACGGGTTTAGTGACAGTTTTGTCCGTCGTTGCTAAAGGTGATCCGCATGCGGACCACCCGCATAAGAGGCGGACTATATATATATCAAGGGTTAGGATTTAAAAATCAAACTCCACGTCTGCTAGAATAACTAGCGGACTAGGTATTGCCATTATTCTACCCATTATACCTCATACAACTCAAGCCAATGGCTAACACCATATAACCATGTTCAACACGGATGACTAGGGAAGACCTCCACTTTCTACCACCGCCTCCCCTCATTTTTTTCGGCCCACCCGCTCACCCCCACCACCCTTCTCCTCTCTTTGGCCCACCATTTCTTCTTCCTTTCCTCTTTATCTTGCTTGGTTTCTATTTGTGATTATCCGGCAGCCAAATACATGGTACATAATACAACTATAAACTTCTTTTATACAACTGTCGTGTAAAATACGACAAAACATAGCTGAGAGTTTAAACAAGAATATTGTCTTTTATACAATATCCACACTCAATGGAGTCCTCATTATAATTATTATAACACTATTTTATAAAATATAACGAGGACTACTATAATACCATCTCGGACCATCACTCTATTTCCGATTAGTCCCAATTTATATTCTCATTTTCTGAAGAGAATAGTGAAAGAAAAGGGTGAGTTTAACTAACCCAGTAAGAAATATTATGACTAATATAATGCAGAATAAATTATCCTTAGCCATCAACAGTATAACAACTAATAGAATACAATAGACAACAAGTTTTAGATCAACAACAAGCGAAGGCACAAGCGATCCATTGAAGAAAGTGAAGCGAGGAGCATGATATCTACTATCTTATATGATTTAAAAGTTTATCATCAATTTTATCCCTGTAATACCCATTAAAAGTTCTTTATTATACCCAAGATAAAGAGAACTTTCATCACCTGTCTTCACCTGAACCACTAAAGATTTTAGTTAAATTCACAATTCATGTTTATAATAATGTGGATCAACAGTTCCTCCTTGTCACAAAGGCTTAATAGAACATTTACTCAATATCCTTACCCCAAAGGCTAAAGATATTCAAATGTAATAACAATGATGTAAGACCCCGAAATTTTTTTAAATAAAAAGGAATTTCCTTTATTTATTATTTTGAAATAGTAAGGGTGGATTTGATTAATGTGGTTAGTTATGGGTAAAATCTTAAATATTTTAAATAAGCAAGTGGTGATGTAATATTCATTATTGTTTAGAATATTCGTTTGGTCGTGGAATATTCGATCGCTTGGGAATATTCGTATGCGGCCAAGCGAGCCATGTGTGGGCCCCATAACTGGAAAAGATTGGAGGAAGAAAACGACAAAAATAAGTTGTTTAAAAATAATCTACAGTTATTATTCGCTTTACCTTTGTTGGAATACCCGGTGGTTAAAACACACGATGTCTGCGTTATTGCACAAGAAGACACACCAGATTGCACCAATTATTGATTCTTACGTAAAAGGCACTACTCAATAATGGTTACAGAATTATCGCTTTCAGATTTTTATTTTATTGATTCAATAATTGCTGCGTTGATATTTTATATTCATTGTTTCAATAATTGTCATTACACGAAGATTTTCATTATCGAAGCAATAATTCATATTATCTCGAATAATATTATTAGATAACATTATTGGCAATGTCTAGAAAGTTCGCATCTAAGGAGAGGTTTGGTCACCTAATTGCGCGCTGATAAGGAGAAATTCTTATTGAAAGCCCCTCTTCCTGAACCTGCACGGTTGTCAATATTGTGATTACGTAATATTATTTGTGAATAATTAATTATTGATTCATATGATGAGGAAAATATTGATTTTATGTGGATATAGATGGAGAAAATTTTATAGTAACAATTGTTGAAAATTAATATTTTATCTTTTTTGATAAAATAATTCATTTAAATATATTATTTTAATAATATATTAACGATGATATTTTTTACGATGAATGTGGGATATATGAGTATATGTGAAGGAGGAGTATTGTTGTTACTAAAATGTTTAAAACATGTTAAACATGTCGGTGACCCCATTTATTGATTGAAATTTGATTATAAACTTTGTAAAATCGCCTTGGTTTGTGGATTTTGGTCAATTTTTGTTTGGAATTTGGAAAAACTTTCTTCTGCAAAGTTGTAGAGAATTGAATTTCCTATAAAAACTCAAGAGATTCGAATTTTCTGGTAAAAGGGCTATTTATTGTGAATTATTGAAGTTCAAGCTTCAAAATAATTGATTTTGGAAGTTTAAATTATTTTAAATTAGAAAAACGTTTTTATTACTTTTTCTAGAAGGTGGCATGTGGTTATTGAACTGAAATCAGATTTCAAGTGTAAGTAGAAGATTTATTATATATATTATTATTATATTAAATTTTCTGCTTTTGTGTTGTAAGCAATTTCCTATAAATAGGTCTTGGGTTAGAATTGAAAATCACACCGTAAATGAAGTTTTCTCTCTATATATTATCGAGCGTGTATTCTTGTGAGTATTTTGAGTATACTTTGAGTATTGCTATACTATGAAAGTTCAAGTCATAGCCTTTATTTCCTGTTTTTACTAAGAATCTGGTCTTTTCGAGGTAAGGGATGTTATTTTCTTCTCAAATGATATTATTTCTTCAATATCATTATCTTTGAAATATTGGTTGAACTTTTATCAAATTTGGAACTTTTTCATGCTTCTGGTTACTTATTCATGAGTTCTATTCACGAAGTTACTATTCATGAGTTCTTATTCACGAGATTCTTATTCACGAGTACTATTCATTGAAGCGTGATGATGTTTTTGTGAAATTTCTATCTTTTGGTGTCTGAATTACTATTCACGTGTCTGGACTATTCACGTGATACTCTGACCTATTCACGAATACTGCAAGACTATTCAATCCTAAAAATGAAATTTCTTCTTTTAGTCTAAAATATCTATTGTGGATACTAGCTTTGATTGTATCCATGTTTTTGATCATTCTTGAATTTTACACCACTATGATTATTTTTGAGGTATTTTTGGACGTGATAAAACAAAGTATGAATCCTTAATCCTTAATCCTTGTCATTATTCACTCGGATTCGCTTTTTAAAAAATATTTTCATCATCCTCGGTCTTAAATGATGATATTATGGAATATCTTTGGCCAGTAGTGCAAAGATGAATGATTTCGATGAATATCTTTGGCACATAGTGCAAAGATGAATGATTTCTGATGAATATCTTTGGCTTCAGTAGTGCAAAGATGAATGATTTTCGATGAATATCTTTGGCCCGTAAGTCAAAGATGAGCAGTGTTTTAGATGAACATGACCAATAACTGAATGTCCTTGGCCTGTAGTGCAAGGATGAATATTTGATCTCAGATATATATTGATTGATGTTACAGGGATAAAAATAGACGATGAACTTTAAAATTCATACATAGAAGATAGTAGTTTGCATTCTCTACTTAACTCTTCTAATGAATTATTATTTCATTGCGAATATTGATTTAAAACTTGTTGTCTATTGTATTCTATTATATTTTTCCCTGTTGAAGACTAACGATAATTTTGTTGTATATTATCTTAGTCATAATATTCTTTACTGGGCTAGTCGAGCTCACCCTTTTCCTTTTTGTTCCATTTTTCTTCTCAGGAGGCGAGAATATAACGAGTACGAGTCGGGGTATGGAATGAAAGTTCTAGGGAGAGTTGTTTAGTAGTCCTCACCATTTTTGTAAAATGATGTATCAATAATTATGATGGGGATTTATTTGGTATGTATATTGTCTGTAAGAATGATAATTGTATTTAAACTCACAAGATATATGTTGTCGTATTTTGCACGACAAATGTATTAATAAAGTTGTAGTTATTTCTGTACCATGTATTTGGCGACTCAGAATGGGTTGGGTGGAATGGACCTATTTTGGGGGCGTCACAAATGATCATACCAATTAGTTGTATATCTTTGCACTACGGGCCAAAGATATTCAACTATAAAACCAATGGTCATGATCATATCAATCAATTACTGTCGATTACTTTTCTACCAAAAGACATTCAACTGTTAACTAATGACCATGATCCTGCCAATCACATCATCGAGTTATTCCTGCACTACGACCAATGATATTCGTTAGTATCACCAGTGGTCATGATCATGTCATACACCTGTCCGTCTTTGCACTACGGGCCAAAGCTATCAATCAACAGTTCGTCTTTGCACTACGACCAAGGATATCAATCAACAATTATTCTTTGCACTACAGGCTAAAGACATACAACTGTAAAATCAATAACCAACACTCCATCTATGCATTACGGGCCAAAGATAACTTTTAACGCAATATAAGCATGAGGTTCATGACAATGATATAAAGAATCAATCAAATGAGATGTAGGATAAATATCAAACATTTATAATACAATTTATCCAGAGTTCAAGAATATCTAAATTGTCAACATGATCACCAATTATGGAGTAAAATTCAAGAATAATATTGTATCAAAAATGATTTGGACCGAAAAGAAATCAATTTTTGTCATGAATAGTACTTCGGGTGAATAATACCCGGGTGAATATTATCCCGTGAATAGTACTTCGGAATAGCACTTTTTGAATAGTACCCCGTGAATAGTACTTTATGAATAGTAATTAAGTGAATAAGAACTCCGTGAATAAAGACTTCATGAATAGTCTGTGTATTTATGAATAAGTACCAAGATAAGATCTGTAATAAATAGTATCGCAAATGCGTATTAATGAATAGTATCGTATAAATGAATAGTACCCTCGAATAGTAATCCGGCAGGAAAAGCTTAAAATTTAACAAGAATGTTCAGAAAAATATCCTTGTAAAATGATACTAGATGAAGAACAAATTTTAAAGATATTCTACTAATTTCACGGAGTATAGAAGCAATATTTCAACAAAATGAGTGTAAAATTAGAGATACAAAATGAAATAATATTACTTATATACTACAAAGTATGGAAGAAAATATTATTTTATACGAATATTGAACAAAAATAATATCCCTTACGAATACGAAAGATGTAAGACCCCAACTTTTATGAATAAAGATGAATTTTCTATAATTATCATTTTTGAATATTATGAAATAAATTTGATATTATGTTATAGTTGTGGGTAATATTTATAAATTTTACAAAGTACGCAAGTTGTTATATAATATTCGATTGGTAGGGCAATATTCGTACGACGGCGCAATCATTGGTGGACCCCACAACGGAATTATTATCGGATTGAGAAAACGATAAAAATATTTTTATGAAAATAACGTTGATTTTACTGTTAATCTGTTGAAACACCCTTGTTAAAATTACGAGGAATACGGCGTGGTTGCGTAGTAGCGTTACGGTATTGATTATTGTTGCTTTACATGAGAAGTCACTCAGTTTTGTTCAATTATTGCTTCGATGAATTGTTGCATAAGATCTCACGTTAATTGATTCAATTATTGTTGATATTTTATATTGAGATGACGAAGTTATTAATATTATTATTTGTAATATTAACGATGTATGTAAGTTCTGCCAGGGATAGGTTTGGTCACCTAATCAATTAATTGCCGCCAATAGGAAAAAATCCTTATTGAAAGCCCCTCTTTCTTTGGGAACGACTTCGGTTGATTAATAGTGTGAATAATAATAATGATGATGAAGTTTTGTTTTATTAGTATTATTAATGTAATAAAATGTAAATTATTTTATATAAAAGCGTAATACTTTTAAAAAGTTATTCGTTTTATTAGTGCTTATAAGAAAATCTTTTATATAAAATGTAATACTTTTATAAAGTTATTCGCTTTATTGAGACAATAATTAGAATATATTATATTTTATTATGCATAGTATTTGCATAGTGCTGCGATAGTAAAATCTTTTTAAAAGTTATTCGTTTTATTAGATTATAAATAGAATATATTATATTTTATTTATTGTAAACCAATCTGGACCATCCGCTTAAAGTAAATCGATCCTGGACCGTTTCAGATTAGTTATTATTCAGGTCCATTCTTCTATAAATAGAAGCTCATTCCTTCATTATTTCTTACTAATTCATTTGAAACTCTGAGAGAGAAAGAAGAAAAGTGTTCTGTTACTTCACCACTTCTACATCAAGTTTCTTCTAAGGTAAGGGGTATTATTTCTTTCTTTCATCTTCATGAAGAGAACTTCATTATTCCATTCTTTATTATTATGTTGGAATAACTCATTTACATGCCAAGTCTGAGATATATGGTGAAATTCTTACATTATTCCATTCTTTATTATTCATTGGAATATCCTGTGCATGCGTTTCTGTACCGACCTGGTTCCGCCTTTTTATTATGTATAGAATATCCATCTCATGCGTTTACGCTTGGGACCGGATTCCGTTATTTATTATTCTATTGAATAACTTTGTCCATGCAAGTACCGCATACATGGTGATTTCTTTTGTTATTCCATTCTTTATTATACTCGAGTTGGTTAAAGTTTTGACTTTTATACTCCATGAAATTAGTGGAATATCCTTGATATTTGCGGCTTCATCCAAATCTTTTCATGGAAATATTCTTCCTGAGCATTCTTGAATTTTTCTCTACAAAGAAGTATCATGTTGACAATTTGGACATTTTTAGTTCCTGAATAAATTAATTCTTGAACTTGTTTTATTGAATTCTTATATAATTGTCATCATCCTCATGTTTATATTTTTTGAAAGTCATCTATGGCCTGTAGTGCATAGATGGACTTGGTATGATTATGACTAGGGATTATTCGGTGTAATCATGACCGTAATGTTATAAATGATGTGGTAAAAGTTCTCATTGGCCCGTAGTGCATTGATGGACAGTTGTTGGCATGATCATGACCATTGATGAATACACAAATATCATTGGCCCGTAGTGCATGGATAATTTGTGGTCGTGACCCTAATGAATATCCTTGGTCGTAGTGCAGGGATGATGTGGATTATTTATTAAGCTGAGTCTCAGTGATAAAAGTGATGAAAAACCTTTTTAAATCATAAAAGATAGTAGATTTTATTCTCTACTTGACTCTTTTAATGGATTGCATGTTCATTTACCTGCAGCTTAAACTTGATGTCTATTATATTTTATCGGTTTAACATTGTTAAAGACTAATGATAATTTATTCTCGCATTATCTTAGTCATAATATTTTTATCGGGCTAGTTGAGCTCACCTTTTTCTTTCACCGTTCTCTTCAAGAAATGAGAACGTGGCAAGGACTAGTCGGGGAGGCGAAGTGACGGTCCAGGATGATAGTAGATAGTAGTCCTCACTATTACATTAAATAGTGTGTTAATAAATGTAATGAGAACTTATTCGAGAGTGGATATTGTCTGAAGATAATGTTTGTATTAAAACTCACGCATTTCTCTTCTTTGTATATTTAAGATTGTATTTGTATTCTGTACCATGTATTTGGCGACTCAGAATAGGTGATGTATACCTATTTTGGGGGCATCACAAAAGAAATACCCCTTAACTTAGAAGAAGACTGGATACTGAAATAGTGAAGTAACAGAATACTCTTCTTCTTTCTCTCTATAGCTTCTCTCTCTATAATTTCTCTTGTGAGTCTTAGTGAATTGGTGAGAATGAAAGAAGAATGAGCTTCTATTTATAGGAATATATTGTTTCGATAATTGCACGTTTTGGGGCTTGAAATATTATAGTATAATACCTCATCTTTTCCTTCATTTTTAATTTAGTCCTACAAGTATTATCAAACTTGCACCACCTCCCCTAATAGTACATGCATGTGAATCAATAGTACATTCATGTGAATCAATAGTTCTATACATGTGAAAAAATAGTTACAGCATAGTACCTTCTTCTATACCTCTATTTTTAATGTAGTCATGCAAATATTATCAATCTTGCACCACCTCTTCTAATAGTATATTCATGTGAACAAATTGTTATAAGCATGTGAATTAATAGCAATTAATTGCTCATTTATCCGATTAATTACCCGATTGGTCACTTTAACCTTCAGAAATTAATTATTATCGAAATAAATATTGATTTCCATTAACACTAATAATCTCAACACAATGGAAATATTAATTTCATATTTTAATTAACACGAACTTATTCATCATTAATATTATTACTCACAATATTTAACAACCAGATCATTCCCATGAAAGAAGAGGCTTTTCGATAAGGATTTTTCTCTATTGGCGCGCAATTAGGTGACCAAACCTCTTTCCTCAACAGAACTTTCTAGACATCGTCAATGATGCAAATAATAATATGAATAACTTTGTCATCTCAATTATTAATTTAATAATATAAAATATTATGCAGATGATACTGTGACAATAATTGAATCAATAATATGAGAGATGCTATGCAACAATTACTGTGACAATAATTGAATAAAACTGGGTGACTTCTCACGTAAGCATCAATAATCAAAGATACTGTACAATATTGTGTGCTACTATGCAACCACGCGTATTACTATACTTTTATCATCGATTATTTTATAACAACTTGCTTACTTTGAAAATTTTTCACATATCACCCTTAACTTTAACCTTTTATCAATTTAACCATTTATTAAATAGAATAATAATTATAGGAAAATCGAATACTTTCATTTCATAAAATTCGGAATCTCACAATCGTCCCTCCTTATGAAATTTTGCCCTCAAAATTTACGTACCTGGTAGTTCAAAGAGATGAGAATACCTTGCTTTCTATTCAGATTATACATTCCCCGTTATTTTCTCTGTATCATGATTTTTCCATTGCTCATCTCTTGTATTTCAGATATCATTCTAGAATACATCTTCAAAACAAAGGTTAATATACATGCCACATATTATCCCTATATTCTAACCGACCAATTAAATAGCACATAAGCTTAGGTAGGTCATACTAGCGAAGGATTAACCCGTCTCTCCCCTCCTAGTTCTAGTCTCACATCTCAGCCAGGGATCATATCCCTAAGCTTTGATACCAACTGTGATGCCCCCAAAATAGTTATACATCACCCATCTTGAGTTGCCAAATACATGGTACATAATACAACTATAAACTTCTTTTATACAACTGTCGTGTAAAATACGACAAATATAGCTGAGAGTTTAAACAAGAATATTGTCTTCTACACAATATCCATACTCAATGGAGTCCTCATTACAATTATTATCACACTATTTTATAAAAATAGTGAGGACTACTATAGCCACTATCTCGGACCATCACTCCATTCCCCGACTACTCCCAACTATATTCTCATTTCCTGAAGAGAACAGTGAAAGAAAAGGGTGAGCTCAACTAGCCCAGTAAGAAATATTATGACTAATATAATGCAGAATAAATTATCATTAGCCTTCAACAGTATAACAACTAATAGAATACAATAGACAACAAGTTTTAGATCAACAATTGTAGCGGAACAAGCAATCCATTAAAAGAGTCAAGTAGAGCATGATATCTACTATCTTCTATGATTTAAAAGTTTATCTTCAATTTTATCCCTGTAATACCCATTAACAGTTCTTTATTATACCCAAGATAAAGAGAACTTTCATCACATGTCTTCACCTGAACCACCAAAGATTAGTTAAATTCACAATTCATGTTTATAATAATGTGAATCAACAGTTTCTCCTTGCTACAAAGGCTTAATAGAACGTTTACTCAATATCTTTACCCCAAAGACTAAAGATATTCAAATGTAATAACAATGATCATACCAATCAGTTGTATATCTTTGCACTACGGGCCAAAGATATTCAACTATAAAACCAATGGTCATGATCATACCAATCAATTACTGTCGATGCACTACTGACCAAAGACATTCAATCGTTAACTAATGGTCATGATCCCGCTTAATCACATCATCGAATTATCCATGCACTACTGACCAAGGATATTCGTTAAGATATCACCGATGGTCATGATCATGACATACACCGTCCGCCTTTGCACTACAAGCCAAAGCTATTAATCAACAGCCATCTTTGCACTTCTGACGAAAAGATATCAATCAACGATTCTTCTTTTACACTACTGAAGCAAAGACATACAACTATAAAACCAATAACCAACAGTCGATCTATGCACTACGAGCCAAAGATGACTTTTAACGCAATATAAGCATGAGGATCATAACAATGATATAAAGAATCAATCAAATGAGATAAAGGATACATATTAAACATGTAAGACCCCGAATTTTATGAAATAAAAGTATTCAATTTTCTTTTAATTATTATTTTATTTAGTAAATGGTTAAATTGATAAAAGGATTAAAGTTAAGGGTGATATGTGAAAATTTTGCAAAATAAAGCGAGTTGTTATAAAATATTCGTTTGGTCGGGGAATATTCTTTTTGTCGGAGAATATTAAATGCGATGACACAATTATTAGTGGACCCCACAAAGAGTAATTATTATTTTGGAGTTGAGAACGACAAAATTATTTTTTATAGAAATAACGGCGAAAAGTTTACTGTTAATCTGCTAAAATACCCTTGATGATAAAAGTACGATATGTACGCGTGTTTGCGTAGTAGTACATGGTATTGATTATTGATGCTTACGTGAGAAGTCACTCGCTTTTGTTCAATTATTGCTACGATGAATTGTTGCATAGTATCTCACGTTATTTGATTCAATTATTGTCGATATTTTATATATTATTAAATCTATAATTGAGACAATACAGTTATTCATATTATTATTTGCAATATTGACGATGTCTAGAAAGTTCTGTCGATGAGAGGTTTAGTCACCTAATTGCGTGCCAATAGAGAGAAATCCTTATTGGAATGATCTGGTTATGAAATATTGTGAGTTATAATATTAATGATGAATAATTGTTGAAAGATTAAATATGTGTTGATTGAAGATAAAATGATTTGTGGTAATATTTATTCAATCTTTGATATAAATAAGAAGTCTGTTATGAGACGTTTATGGTAAGTTTGGTTTATTCTATGGGGGCCCATATGTCATCATCTAAGAGTCATTTTCGCCAATAGTAATTGCCTTTACCAGACGTCAAACCACTTGCCATTTCATATTACAGGCGTCAAACCAATTATCGTTTCACATTACAGGCGTCGAACCAATTGTCATTTCACATTACAGGAGTCAAACCACTTGCTGTTTCACATTACAGGCGTCGAACCAATTATCATTTCACATTACAGGCGTCAAACCACTTGTTGTTTCACATTACAGGCGTCAAACCACTTTTTTTTCACATCACTAGTCGTCAAGTCACTTGCCTCTTCCCATTGCAAGGGCTAAGCTAGAAATCTTCTATAAATAGAAGTTTATTTCTTCTTTCATTCTCACCAATTCACTACGACTCACAAGAGAATTCTATAGGGAGAAAATCGAGATAGAAAGAAGAAGAAGTATTACATTCTTACTGCTATTGCGATATCAAATCTCCTACTAAGGTAAGGGATATTATTTGTTGTATTAAGTAAGGGGGTATTATTTCTTTTTCGTATTCATGAAGAGAGTTATTTCTTTCAATACTAAATAAGGGGTTGTTATTCCATTCTTTATCATTCTCATTGGAATAACTTGTCTCACGCGACTACCGCGTGCATGGTGAAATCCTATTGTTATTCCATTCTTTATCATTTTATTGGAATAACTTTTCTCTCACGTGACTTCTGGCGTGCATGGTGAAATCTCGTTGTTATTCCATTCTTTATTATTCGTGGAAATAACTCGCTCTACGCGGACTCTGCATGCTGTGAATAACCCTTCGTATTCATTTGGTATTAAATTATAGAAAGGATCTGTCTACGCAGACTACCGTATGATAGTTGAAAATCTATTTGCAGTTTCGTATATTGTTCATTTCAGATTCCTAACTCTAAACTTACTATGGTAAGTATTGCTTCTATAATTCCTGAAATGATTAAAAATTCTTTGATATTTGCGCTCCATCTAGTATCTTTTTGTGAAAATATTATTCTGGGCAGTCTTGATAAGTTTTAACCTTTTCATACCGGGGTACTATTCATGACAAAAAATGATTTCTTTTATGTCTAAATCATTTTTGATACGATATTATTCTTGAATTTTACTCCACAAATCAGTATCATGTTGACAATTTGGACTTTATTGAATTCTTATATCATTGTCATCATCCTCATGTTTATATGGTTATGAAAGTCATATTTGGCTTACGTGCATAGATGGACTGTTGATTGGTATGGTTATGAACCGGAATCATTCGGTATAATTATGACCTGTAATGTTATAAATGATGTGGTAAAAGTCCTCATTGGCCCGTAGTGCATTGATGGACAGTTGTTGAGATGAAAATGACCAATTGTGATAATAATGAATATCCTTGGCCCGTAGTGCATGGATAATTTAGTAATGTAGATTATTTATTAAGCTGAGTCTCAGCGATAAAATTGATGATAAACCTTTTAAATCATAGAAGATAGTAGATATTATACTCTACTTGACTCTTCTAATGGATTGCTTGTTCCGCTGCAGTTAAACTTGATGTTTATTATATTTTATTAGTTTAACACTGTTGAAGGCTAACGATAATTTATTCTGCATTATCTTAGTCATAATATTTCTTCTTGGGCTAGTTGAGCTCACCTTTTACTTTCATTGTTCTTTCTGTGAAATGAGAATATAATGACTAGTCGTGAGAACGGAGTGACGGTCCAGATGTTTGCATTAGTAGTCCCCTCACTATTCCGTGAAATAGTGTGATAATAAATGTATTGAGGACTTATTTTGAGTTTGAATATTATCTGAAGACAATATTTGTATTAAAAATCACAACTTCATCAGTATATTTAAGTTTAGATCAGATTTTGTACCATGTATTTGGCGACTCAGAATGGGTGATGTATACCTATTTTGGGGGCGTCACAAAACATTTATAATACAATTTATCCAGAGTTCAAGAATGTCTAAATTGTCAACGTGATCATCAATTGTGGAGTAAAAATCAAGAATAATATTGTATTAAAAATGATTTGGACCAAAAAGAAATCAATTTTTATCATGAATTGTACCCCGGGTGAATATTACCCCGTGAATAGTACTTTGGGAATAGTACTTTTTGAATAGTACCCCGTGAATAGTACTTTATGAATAGTAATTCCATGAATAAGACCAAGTAAATAAGACTTTACATGAATAATCACCGTATTTATGAATAGTCTTTCTGTGAATAAGACTGAATGCGTATAAATGGTCTTGGCCGTATTAATGAATAGTACTTCGGCAGGAAAAGCTTAAAATTTAACAAGAATATTCAGAAAAATATCATTGTGAAACGATACTAGATGAATCACAAATTTCAAAGATATTCTACTAATTTCACAGAGTATAGAAGCAATATTTCAACAAAATGAGTATAGAATTAGGGATACAAAACGAAATAATATTACTTACATACTACAGAGTATGAAAGAAAATATTATTTCATACGAATATTGAACAAAAATAATATCCCTTACGAATACAAAAGAAATAATATCTCTTACCTTAGAAGAAGAGTAGATACTGGAATAGTGAAGTAACAGAATACTCTTTTTCTTTCTCTCTATAGTTTCTCTCTCTATAATTGCTCTTGTGAGTCTTAGTGAGAATGAAAGAAGAATGAGCTTCTATTTACAGAAAAATATAGTTTCAATAATTGCAAGTTTTGGGGCTCGAAATATTACAGTATAATTTCTCATCTTTTCTTTCATTTTTAATTTAGTCCTACAAGTATTATCAAACTTGCACCACCTCCCCTAATAGTACATGCATGTGAATCAATAGTTCTATATATGTGAAAAATAGTTACAAAGATAAGTACGCTTCATCTATACCTCTATTTTTAATTTAGTCATGCAAATATTATCAATCTTTTTACCACCTCCAATAAAGCATGCGTATGTGAATCAATAGTACATATATGTGAATAAATAGTTATAAGTATGTGAATTAATAGCAATTAATTGCTCATTTATCCGATTAATTACCCGATTGGTCACTTTAACCTTCAAAAATAAATTGTTATCGAAATAAATGTTGATTTTCATTAACACTAATAATCCCAACACAATGGAAATATCAACTTCATCTTTTAATTAACGCGAACTTATTCATCATTAATATTATAACTCACAATATTTAAGAACCAGATCATTCCCAGGAAAGAGGAGGCTTTCCGATAAGGATTTCTCCCTATTGGCGCGCAATTAGGTGACCAAACTTCTTTTCTCGACAGAACTTTCTAGACATCGTCAATAATGCAAATAATAATATGAATAACTTTGTCATCTCAATTATTGATTTAATAATATAAAATATTATGCAGATGATACTGTGACAATAATTGAATCAATAATATGAGAGATGTTATGCAGCAATTACTATGGCAATAATTGAATAAAACTGAGTGACTTCTCACGTTAGCATCAATAATCAAAGATACTGTAAAATATTGTGTGCTACTATGCAACCACGCGTATTACTGTACTTTTATCACCGATTATTTTATGATAACTTGTTTACTTTGAAAAATTTTCACATATCACCTTTAACTTTAACCTTTTATCAATTTAACCATTTACTAAATAGAATAATAATTATAGAAAAATTGAATACTTTCATTTCATAAAATTTGGAATCTCACATACATGTTATATATATATATATATATATATATATATATATATATATTAAAATTAATCCATGACAACCGATTATCATGGACACTATTGAATAAAGAGATGAATTGGCCAGTCGACTGCGGAGGCGATTGCCCAGAGCCCCCAAAGTGAGAAGGGCCTAAATTTTTTTAAAAATTATGTATATGTGTATAAAAAAATAAAAAAATACTTATAAAATATAATATAAAACAAATCAATAAATTAATATGGAGAATCAAAATAGACTCTTAGCCACAAAAAGAAGAAAAAAAATCCTTCAACCCTCCCAGTTCCTAACACCGTTTTTTTTTCGATGATTTTTTTCTTCTCCAACAAAGTTGGAAAATAAATCATCTACCAGCTAGATCAGTGCCTTTCTTTGAAGGTAATTTTTTTTAAAGATACATATAGAATCTAGATATATAAATTTTATAAATTGTAATATATATTTTTGTTAACTTTTTCTTATTTATTATTTAATTAAACAGAAAACTTGGCTGAGATTCTTGTTCTTCGTTTTTAATGCAATGTTTACAATTCGAGGTACTCTTTTTTTTCGTTTGGGATTTTGTCCCATTAGATTTTCCCCAAACAAATTTTTTAACGAGACCCCAAAGTGTTCTTACTTATCTTTTGTAAATTCTTATAATTTTAATAAAATTAATTAGTTGATAATTTATTTATTTTTTTATTTAATTTGTATAAAGGGGCACACTTAAAATTTTTTGCCCTGGGCCTTACAAAACTCAGGACCGGCTCTGTTGAACAACCTTACCACTATAGGCTATAGTGGCAAGTTTTCCTTTTTTCTTCCCTCGCCACTACAGTCAGTCTTAAGAGCCTTCCCTTTCCTTCCCTACTGCATCCCTTTTTTCCTTGGCCATTTGTTTCCCTTTTCTTATTATGAATATTATTAGTAAATTAGTAATAATATAAATTATGAATATTATAGTAAATATTAATAGTAAACTTCAAATTAAAATATTAAATAATATTAATATTTACTAATTTACTAATAATATTCATAATTAATATTATTTAACATTTTAATTTGAAGTTTACTATTAAATATTCAAATTAAAATTAAAATATTAATATTAATATTTGTTAATTTACTAGTAAACTCCAAATTAAAATATTAAATAATATTAATATTTAAGAGTAAACTTCAAATTAAAATATTAATACGTACAAAAGTCTGTAACTTAAGAAAATGCGGGAGTCCGGATAGGAACCGGATCCTATATATATATTGTTGGGGTATCTTTTTAATAGTTTATCATTTAAGGCTATGTTTGTTCGCAAGAATTATACTTGGAATAAGACTATTAATCTCAAGTGTCTTGTTTGTTTTAAAATTTAGACTTGAGATTATTAGTTTAGGGATTATAAAATGTCTTAATAATCTTGTAATTATAATTATAATCTCGGGATTATAATAATAGTTTAGGGATTATAATCCCATGAATTATAATTTCAATACTATTAATCCTAGGATTATAATCCTAGGACTGTAAAAATAAACTTTTTTTATCATCTTTCTATCTGACAAAGTGGGACAACGAAAGGAATGTAAAATAAATTAAGACCAAGCCGCTAAAGCTTGTAGCGGTTGGTATATTAAAAATATTAATTTTTTATCTTTCTATCTGACAAAGTGAGCCTATGTTAATAAGTTAATTTGACCATTAATAAAATAGAAGCCGCTTCAAAGTGTTGTTTGGGCCGCTAAAACATGTAGCGGTTGGAGAAATATTTTTTTCAATCTCAATTTTCTATTTAATTGATCTACGGATAACATGTTGATTGCTAGAATAGTAATGTGGGCAACAGTTGTCATGATATATATATATATATATATATATATATATATATATATATATATATATATATATATATATATATATATATATATAGCATGCTCATTAATTCTCATGTCAAATTCTTCATCTTCCAAGACTCCCACTTGTGTCCCCTAACCTCTCCTCTTTAATAACGGGTGAGGACCAGTGGACCACCAAAGCCTAACAATAACCGTCGCATATATTTTTTACTTTATTTCATTTCTTCTTCGATCCAGACGTTGTATATGAGAGAGTCTAGACAAGGAATTCAATGCTTAAATTATATGTTCCTCAGTGTTGCATGTAAAGACAAATTCTACACTTTTAATTATTATTTAAATTCGTGATAAACATTCAAAAGTATTGCATGCACAAGATGGGGAAGAAGACGAGATAATACACCTATAGAATGGAGTATTAGTTAAGTTTTGTACTTGTTATGCTCAATAGTCATTACTCCACTAAGAGCTCAACAAGATTATCCTAAACATGTATAAGTATATGCTGCAAGGCAATCGAATCCATATATACAGTTCACAATGAAAGGAATTATTAATTGAGGAAAAAAATAATTGAATAATTTGGACATGTTACAAACTTACATGATTAATTTACAAATCAACAACAAACCCAAATTAAAGAGAAGCTAACTAACTAATCGAAAATTAAACCGATTGTTATGCCTGCGACCCCAAAAAACAAGGCGAAAAACCTACGGAAAGGAGTTTTATAAGAACACTGATCTTGTGGCTTGAAACCTTTAGCTAGGAGATGATAAATGGAAACATGAAGGAAAACTCCACAAGCAATTCCCTGTGTCAGAGCATAGACCCAATCAGCTGTGTCTGATTGAGCTGTTTCCTTAATAATAAGAGCTATTATTACTCCAATAGGGGTTGAAATTGCAAAGGCAAAAGAGTATGCCACGCTTGTCAAAAATGGCTTGTTTGGTTGCATCCTCAGCACTGCAATTCCCAGAGCGACGGCTAAGAAAACCTTGTGAATGGAAATTGTCCACAAATATCTCCAGGCATACCTGTCTCGCTCTGTTAGTGTATTAAAAAAAAACAATTAGAGATGAAATTGAAATTAGAAAAACAAAGATAAGTATAATTAGAATTCATATAGTATAGTATATATATTAAGTTGAACTACCTGCTAGTCCAATGGTGATACCCTCAAAAGCTGAATGCAGAGCAAGTCCCAAAATGACAAGAATGGAGACTTCAACCGCAGCTCTCTTCACTAAACTTGGGCTGATATTATCACTTGCGGACTCCTCTGTTTTTCTCCCTTCCTCCACTTGAATTAAAGCATCCTTATTACTCTTGATCTTGAGTAATATGGACTCAACAAACAAAATGAGAACATATCCAATTAAGACAAACAAGAAAGGAATAACAGATGAACCCTCTGTAAAATCATCCATCACATTAGCTGAGTCCGCCAAGAAATGCATAGAGATTGCAAGAAACACCCCACCCGCAAATTGATTTCCCAACACAAGAAATGTATCGGTAAACCGGAAAAAATATGGGAATAGGCCACTGCCAAAAGTGGCAAAAAATATGATTATCAAACACCATATTTTCACCACAATTAAACCCCTTTTATTTAAATCTGCGGGTATGCCTTCGTCTTCGTAGTGACCGTTTATCACGGAGAATTGTGAGGAAAGAAAGAGAGCTAAAATCAGAGGACTTGACTTGTCAAGAATGCAAGGCTGGATAAGAAGAATATATCAGTAGTTCAAAACACAGTGTTTAATTAGAAGTTGTTTTATTTCCAAATATAGCCTTTGACACGTGTCTTCATTTAAATGGAATAGGTTGTTAGAGAAAGCATGACAAATGTGTGAGCAGCTGACTATATAGCAGTGAGGATGATGTATTAGCTGGATATGAAAAATCTATAAACATTCTTCTTTTGATATTTCTCTCTACTTTACTCTTATTAGAAATTATCTAGTCTAATCTTAACAAATTGGTATCAAAGCACTACCCTGGGCCAACTATGGCACGACACCACGTCAAAGCTCAGCCTACATAAACATGAAAAGGATCTCAAAGCTTTGGAGGGAAATATGGATCAGTTTCAAGAGCTACTGGCAAAAATCTCAAAATCACTCTAAGGAACAGTTCGGAGTAATGGAGGAGCAATTTTCAAGCCTGAATCAGAAGTTGCAAACTCAAATGAAGACTTAACTAATAAATTATCAGAGATTTTAGCTGCCTTTATCGATCGATCTGAGCAACAGAAATCACCAGTTTCCAGTAGGCTAAGCTCACCTGCTGCTATTTTAGTGGATCCACCTTCTACCCTACCTCCGGCAACCTCTACCGCAATTCCCCTGCCTTGGGGTAAGACAACCACCTTCATTCCTGTATCTAATATTGGTGCACCCCATTAAATCAGCATCTAAGACCTCACACAAGTATTCCAAATTCGAACCATGTGGCTTCCAATCTATGTACACAACCTGCATGCACAATCGCAAACTTTGAACCAAGGATCCGAATTCCTACTGTACCTATGATTAGCTCCAATACAAACCAACCACCACCATATACCATTCCTATGCTAAGTGAGTATTTCCAAACAGAGACCTCTGGTACTTTGGGAACCACTACTACAGCTTATACCAACCCAAACCACCATAATTCGACCTCACACCAGATTGCCTACAGCCCTTTGACACAACCACTACCGATCTATACCACCACCTACGGACAGCCTCACATCAGTACACAATTCTCACCTACAACATTCCCCTACAACCCCCTCAGTTTTACACCAATTACTAACACTACCCCCACACACCAGACCAGTAACTACCAAATTTCGTTGCAGGGAACACCATGTTGGTACCCACCAGCCGAAGGAAACCAATCCAGACAAAACACTAGCCCATTCCAACAATTTCCCATACCCAAAATGGATTTTCCCCATTTCGAAGGAAGAGATCTAAGAGGATGGCTGAAGAAATATGAAAAGTTCTTTCAGTTGAATGCTATGATAGATCCTAGATCTAAGGTTCTGTATGCTGCACTTTATTTAGAGGGAGAAGCTGATATTTGGTATCAGTCCTTGCAAGATGAAAAGCCATGGTTGCTATGGGATGAATTTGCATATTATGTCAGTCAAAGGTTTGAAAAAGGAGGACATGAAAATCTGATTGGACAGTTTAATAAACTGATTCAAAGAGGAAAAGTTGATGATTATATAAGGAAGTTTGAGGAACTAAAAACATACATGTTAATTCAAAATAAGGGAAGTAATGAAGAATACTTTATTGAGAGCTTCTTCAGTGGCTTAAAGGATGAGATTGTTAATGCCTTGTACTTGGTGAAGCCTCAGTCTCTCAGAGAGGCCATCAATCAAGCTCGAAGACAAGAGGTGTTTTTGGAATCTCTGGACAGAAGAACCCAGAACACAACCAAGTTGGGAGGAAACAGTCAGATGCAAAGAGCCAAAATGAACCCTGCTATAAACAAGGAGGCCTTCCAAACAGCAAGATTGGGAGCAGGGCAGAAATCCTTTCCAATTAAGAGATTAACTACAGCAGAAATGACAGAAAGGAGAAATAAGGGGATTGTGCTACAATTGTGATGAAGTGTATACTCAAGGACACCAATGTAAACAAAAACACATTTATCTCATGATAACTGATGAAGAAGAGAAGGCACTTGCAGAGGAGTCCGAACCTGAGTTAGCAATCATCACACAAGGAGAAGGGGAAGAAATATTACTGATTGAGGATGATTGTGAACTATCATGTCATGCCATCACCGGGACTCATGGGGTTCACACTATTAAGCTGCAGGGCCAAGTTAGGAATAAATACATAAGCATGCTATTAGACAGTGGGTCCACTCACAATTTTATATCACAAGCTTTGGTTAAGGAACTACAGTTAACTACTGAACCTTGTACTCCAATTCGAGTCACAGTGGCTAATGGTGAAAAAATAAGGTGTGAAAGGAGGATTAGTCAGTTCAGATGGGATTTAGCACAAGGTGAGTTCCAAAGTCATATGTATGTCATTCCCTTAGGAGGCTATGATGTAGTACTAGGAGTTCAATGGATGCAGACCGTTAGTCCCATCAGTCTTGACTATGAGAAAAGAGAGGTCATCATACATTGGAAAGGAAAACATGTGGTACTAGGAGACAAGGAAGATAATGGACAGTTCTACACAGTACAAATAACAGATAAATTTAAGTGGAAACCCAAGGAAGAGACGTATTTTCTGGTGCAGTTGGCAGCAGTGGAGGAAAATCTAAAAACAGAAGATTCAATTCCTGAAGAAGTGGAACAGTTGGTATCTGCCTATAGTGACATCTTTCAAGAATCCCAAGGGTTGCCTCCTTTAAGATGGCAGGACCACCACATTCCAATCATAGTTGGCTGCAATCCAATCAATGCAAACCCTTACAGGTACCCCTACATACAAAAAACTGAAATTGAAAAGATGATTAAAGAGATGCTGCAAAGTGGTATATTAAACACAGTACCTCTCCATATGCTTCTCCAGTTTTGTTAGTTAAGAAGCAGAACAATTCTTGGAGGTTTTGTGTTGATTACAGGGCTTTGAACAACATCACTGTCAAAAACAAGTTTCTCATACCTCTCATAAAAGAATTATTAGATGAACTAAAAGGAAGCAAACTATTTACTAAGTTGGACCTAAGGAGTGGTTATCACCAGATTAGGGTCAGGGCTGAAGACACACATAAAACAGCTTTCAAAACCCACCAAGGACACTATGAATTTCTGGTCATGCCCTTTGGCTTGACCAATGCACCAGCCACCTTCCAGAGTATAATGAATGAGGTATTTGGCCCATATCTAAGGAAGTTTGTGTTGGTCTTCTTTGATGATATATTGATATATATCCCTTCATTAGAAAGTCATAAAATTCACCTGCAGCAAGTATTGGATGTGTTGAGACAAAACAGGTTCTGTGTTAAGAAGACCAAATGTACCTTTGCACAACCACAAGTGGAATACTTGGGACATGTTATCAATGAACAAGGGGTGGCTGCTGACAAAAGAAAGGTAGAAGCTATGATGCAATGGTCCAGGCCTAAGACAATAAAATCACTAAGAGGATTCCTAGGCCTTACAGGATATTACAGAAGATTTGTGCAACACTATGGGGACTATTAGCAAACCACTGACTAGTCTGCTAAAAAAGGGGCATTTCAGTGGAATGAAGAAGCTGAAAGAGCATTTCAGAACCTTAAGGAGGTATTATCCAATACTCCAGTGCTGGCATTACCTGATTTCTCTAAAGCCTTTGTAATTGAAACTGATGCGTGTCATGCTGGAGTAGGAGCAGTGTTAATGCAGGAAGGCAGACCACTAGCCTTCTTGAGTAAGGCCTTATCTGGAAAACACTTGGGTCTTTCAACTTATGAAAAGGAGTTGTTGGCTATTATTATGGCAGTGCAAAAGTGGAGGACCTACTTATTGGGACAGCAGTTCGTTATAAAACTGACCATGAAGCACTGAAATACTTCATGGAACAGAAATTAACAACTTTAGTTCAACAGAAGTGGATCTCAAAGATGTTGGGCTTTGATTACATCATACAGTATAAGAAAGGCAAAGATAACTTGGTGGCAGATGCCTTGTCCAGAAAACATGAAGGGGAAGGTAGCTGTGTAGTGATACAAACGGCTATACCTAGCTGGAGTGTGGAAGTAGCTGACAGCCTAGTTGAAGAAGATAAAGCAGCACAAGACCTATTGGCTCAATTATTGATAGACCCTACTAGTTGTCCTAACTACAAAATACAAGAAGGAATCCTCAGAAAAAATGGTAAGATTTATTTAGGTAGCAATGGAGACTTGAGGAAAAGGATCATGGAGCAGATTCATAGTAGTCCGGAAGGGGGCCATTCAGGTGTTACAGCTTTAGTCAAGAGAGCTGAACTGATATTCTATTGGCCTACATTACGGAAGGATTTGACAGAATTAATTGTAGGTTGTGAGTTTTGCCAAAGGAGCAAGGGAGAACATATCCCAAGCCCTGGACTCTTACAGCCTATACCTATTCCTAGTCAAGCATAGGAAGTTATAACTATGGATTTTATAGAAGGGTTACCCAAATCAGATGGTAAAGATACAATTCTAGTGGTGGTTGACAAGCTAACAAAAGGATGTCATCTAGTGGCTCTCACACATCCTTTTACTGCCTCCCAAGTAGCACAAGTAATGCTGGATTCAGTAATCAAACTGCATGGTCCTCCCCAAACTATTATCTCTAATAGGGATAAAATATTTATGAGCACCTTTTGGAAGGAACTGTTCAAGACATTAGGAACTAAAGTCAAGTTAAGTTCAGCCTACCATCCCCAAACAGAGAGGGTCAATCAGTGTATTGAAATGTATCTAAGATGCATGACCAGCACTAAGCCTGCACAATGGAGTAAGTGGCTGCCTATGGCAGAATGGTGGTACAACACTTCATTCCACACAGCTGCGGGAATGACTCCCTACAAGGCCCTATATGGCAGCAACCCCCTGTTGTCAATTACCACCAAGCTGGAACAAGCAACAACCCTTTAGTAGCTGATTTTTTTAAAGAAAGAGAAGCAACCCAGCAGCTATTGAGGGATAATTTGCAGAAATCTCAAGAAAGAATGAAACTATACACGCAGACAAGAAAAGAACTGAAAGAGAATTTAGCGAAGGAGATGAGGTGTTCTTAAAGTTACAACCCTATCGACAGATGTCAGTCTCACAAAGAAAAAACTTTAAACTTTCTGCAAAGTATTATGGACCTTATACTGTGACCCAAAAGATTGGGAAGGTAGCTTATAAACTGCAGCTTCCAGCCAGTGCCAAAATACACAATGTATTCCATGTCTCACAGCTGAAGAAGAAAATTGGAGAGGCCAAAGTGGTTCAGTCAGACTTACCACAGACAGACCATGTGAAAGAATTAAGACCAATACCCATGGCCATTCTGGATAGGCGACTGATAAAGAAGGGACAACGACCAGCAACAATGGTCTTGGTTCAGTGGTCTCATAAGATTCCGGAGGATGCAACCTGGGAGGAGTGGAGCAAATTACAGGAACAATATCCAGATTTTAATCCTTGGGACAAGGATCTCTTCAAGCAATGGGGAGTTGTCAAGAATGCAAGGCTGATAAAAAGAATATATCAGATAGTTCAAAACGCAGTGTTTAATTAGAAGTTGTTTTATTTCCAATATAGCCTTTGACACGTGTCTTCATTTAAATTGAAAAGGTTGTTAGAGAAAACATGACAAATGTGTGAGCAACTGACTATATAGCAGTGAGGATGATGTATTAGCTGGATATGAAAAAATCTATAAACATTCTTCTTTTGATATTTCTCTCTACTTTACTCTTTTTAGAAATTATCTAGTCTAATCTTAACATTAATGTGGATAGTTATGGGTAAAATCATAAATATTTCAAAATAAGCAAGTGGTTATAAAATATTCATTGTTGTGGGGAAATATTAGTTTGGTGCGTGGAATATTAAATGCTGTGTGGAATAATATTAAATGCGACGGTAGCGACCATGTGTGGGCCCATAACGGAAAAAGCGATTGGATAAAGAAAAGCGATAAATATAAGTTGTTTAAAAATAACTTGGCGTAGTTATTCTGCAGTTAATCTTGTTAAAATACTCGGTTGGTTAAAACACGATAGCACACGCAGTATTGCACCAATTATTGATTCTTACGTGAAGAAGACACTTCTCGATAATGGTTACGATAATTCTTTCAAAGATATTTTATTTTATTGATTCAATAATTCTTTGTGTTGATATTTTATATTCTTTGTTGTTTGATAATTGTCCTTACACGGTATTTTTTCATTATCGAAGCAATAATTCATATTATCTGAATAATATTATTGGATAACATTATTGGCAATGTCTAGAAAGTTACATCAGGAGAGGTTTGGTTACCTAATTGCTTGCATGATGAGGAGAAATTCTTATTGGAAAGCCCCTCTTTCACTGGAGGCTGCACATTTGTCGATATTGTGATTACTGTAATATTATTTGTGAATAATTAATTATTGATTCATATGATGAGGAAAATATTGATTTTATGTGGATATAGATGGAGAAAATTTTAATGTGACAATTGTTGAAAATTGAAATTTTATCTTTTTACGATAAAATAATTCATTTAAATATATATATATATTATTATATTTTAATAATATAATAATGGTGATATTTTTACAACGAATGTGGGATATATGAGTATCTGAGGAGGAAAGAGTATTTTGTTGCAATAAATGTTTAAAACATATTAAACATGTCGGTGGACCCCATTTATTGGTGAAATTTGATTATAACACAAAAAATCGCTTGTTTGTGAATTTGGTCAATTTACATTTGGAATTTGAAAAAACTTTCTTACGCAAAGTTGTAGAAATTGAATTTCCTATAAAAAGTTGTGAGATTCAATTTTACGATAAAAGGACTATTTATTGTGAATTATTGAAATTTGAAGCTCAAAATAATTAATTTTTGGAAGTTTTAATTATTTTAAATAAGAAAAATGTTTTTTCTTATTTTTTTTCTAGAAGGTTGGCATGTGTGAATTCTTTGAAATTCAGATTTCAAGGAATCGTATAATATTTTTATAAATATTAATATTTTATTAAATTTTACTGCTTTGGTGTTACAAGCGTTTTTCTATAAATAGGGTCTTGGGTTAGAATTGAAAATCACACGAGAAACTAAAGTTTTCTCTCTATATTATCGGCGTATTCTTGTGAGTATTTTGAGTATACTTTGAGTATTGTTATACGGTGAAAGTTCGAGTTATAGCTTTATATCCGATATTCCGGTTAAATCTTTATCTTTCCAGGGTAAGGAATATTATTTTTTTTCAGTAATGATATTATTTCTTCAATATCATTATCTTTGAAATATTGATCTGAAGTTTTTATCAAATTTGGAACTTTTGGTGTCGATTCTTATTCACGTATCTGACCTTATTATTCATATCTGATCTTATTCACGAATCTGACCTTTATTCATCGAAAAATGAAAATTTTCCTTTTCGTCCAAAATATCTATTGTGGATACTAGCTTTTGATTGTATCCATGTTTTGATCATTCTTGAATTTTACACCACTATGATTATTTTGAGGTATTTTTGGACATGGATAAAACAAAGTATGAATCCTTAATCCTTAATCCTTGTCATTTTGTTTCCTTTGGATTCGTTTTTTTAAAAATATTTTCATCATCTTCATTCTTAAATGATGATATTATTGAATATCTTTGGCTTTGTAGTGCAAAGATGAATGATTTCGATGAATATCTTTGGCGTGGTGCGAAGATGAATAGGTGTTTAGATGAACATGACCCGGTGATGAATATCCTTGGCACAGTAGTGCGAGGATGAATATATGATTCGGATATATATTGATTGATATTACGAGGATAAAAATATTGATGATGGATTATTAAATTCATAGATATTAGTAGATTTCATCCTCTACGTAACTCTTACATGAATTAATATTTTCATTGCTTGATATTGATTTAAAACTTGTTATCTATTGTATTCATTAAATTTTTCCTGTTGAAGACTAACGATAATTTGTTGTATATTATCTTAGTCATAATATTCTTCTTTTGGCTAGTTGAGCTCACCCTTTTCCTTTTTGTTCCATTTTTCTTCTCGGGAGGCGAGAATGTAGCGAGTGCGAGTTGGGGTATGGAATGATGGTTTTAGAGAGTTGTTTAGTAGTCCTCACCATTTTGTAAAATAATATATCAATAATTATGATGAGGATTTATTTGTATGTGGATATTATACAGATGGCAATATCGTATTTAAACTTCATGATTTATATGTTGTAACAATAAAGTTGTAGTTATTTACATACCTTGTATTTGACAACTTCGAATGGGTGATGTATACCTATTTTGGGGTGTCACGCAGTTGGTATCGAGCTTAGGGATATGATCTCTGGCGGAGATCGGGGAATAGAATTAGGAGGGAGGCAGGTAAATCTTTGCTATTGAGGTGTCCTACTAAGCTTATTTGTTAGTTAGTCGATATATAGGGATATTATGTGATATATTGATTTACTTAATTAACTTTTGTTTTATGACGATATTTTAGAATGTTGGTGAGAATATTAACAATGGAAATGAGGCCAAGTGGAGACGCATGCGTCTCACCAACGCAGGGAGAAACGTCAACAAGTTTGCAATGTTCTCCCATGAACAACACCTGAGCGAGAAGATGATGAGCGAGGGGATGTTTAGAAGTTTTTGCGATTCATGCAAAATCGGAGGAGGGAGACTCGTGTTCAAAATCTGAGGAGAAATGATAGCAATTCACGGGTTGTCCACGACAAGCGATTCAAGAGTTGGGACCACGAATTTAAGGAAAGCGGATCCGATCATGGCGGAGGCGTGGGTCAAGCAAATTACTAAGATATTCGATGTCTTGGGATGCGGAGAGAAGCGAAGGTTCCATTCGCCACCTTTATGTTAAAATGGCGAAGCGAATTCTTGGTGGAAATCGTGAAGCGTACCCATCCAACCATGCCTTTCGGCGTGTCTTGGGAGACATTTGAAACTATTTAATGACAAATACTTTCCTAAAAGTGTTAAATCATATGAAGGAAGTGGAGTTTATTAGGCTGGAAGCGAATCAACATGGCGGTGTCTCGATCTGCGAAGCGAAGTTTGCGAGTTATCGAGTTTGCACCTCATTTGGTGGAGAATGAGGAACATATAGTGCGGATGTTTACGAGAGGTTTGAAACCGGCGTCGTCGATATCTCATCTCTCATATTTTCTCTCTATTCGGATGTTGTTATGAGGGCTCGATTGTTAGGCGAGATAACGAGTCTGATCAACCGAGGTACCACAATCGAGGATCATCTGGGATATAGCGATCAACAAAACAAACAATAACCGGTGGAGAAAGAAAAAGGCGGACAAAAATGGTAACCACTCTGGTGGTAATCATAGCCATGAAAATAGAAGAAGCGAGTCGGGAGGAGATTTTAAAAGGAGATTCAACAACGACCGTGTGAAGGCAGCGGTGCCGGCGACAATCGGTTTCAAGGAGGAGAAAACGACCACCGGTCGTATCTTATAAATCACGGAAAGAGGATATATCGATCAAACGCCCCTTACAGTTCGGTATGCTATAATTATGGAAAGGAAGGACATATCGCTCGAGATTGCACGATAGCGAAACCTAGTTCAATGAGGACGGTGACTCAAAAGATCATCCCGAGAAAAGTCAAAGTCAGCGGTTCTGGAAGATCGTTTGTTGTGGTTGGTCAAAATCGAGGAACCCAAGCGAGGTGATCACGGGTAAAACTATTTATAAATTCTTGTGAAGTTTATACTTTACTAAATCTGCAGTCTTTACCCGTTCATTTATCTCTCTACTTGTGCTCAGCGTTTAAACTTGACTCAGGAGAAATTAGACTTTGACTTTATCTGTGGAAACTCAGTTAGGAGAAACTTTCATCACATCCATTGTTTATAAATCTTGTTTGATTCAAGTTGGCACCATCACTTTACACATTGACCTTATCTCTTTAAAGATACTTGCTTTTGATGTGATTTTAGGGATTGATTGGTTAACTACTCATCATGCCAAAATTGATTGTTTTTAAATGGTTGTTAGCTTTCGTATTCCTAAACAACTTTGTTTTTCAATTCAACAACTAAACCATTAAAATCAATCAACATCATATCTAATCATAAAGCTATTCGTTTATTAAAAAGCGGATGTCGAAGCTTTCTTAGCCCATGTTATGGATTTGAATAAAGACACGTCAAATTTGAATAATATTCTGTTGTTATTGACTTTCTGGCGTATTTCTGAAGAACTTCCGGTCTACCCCGAGCGTGAAGTTGAATTCTTTATTGACCTTGAACACAGTACAAGCCCATTTCTAAAATCCCATATCGAATGGCTCTATTGAACTTGAGGAGTTAAAGGTCCAACTACTGAAGTTGTTGGACATCGGTTTCATTAAATCTAGTACATCTCCTTGGGGTGCTCTGTTTTATTAAATAAAGAAGAAAGAAGCGGGAGTATCGACTTTATTTGACTATCGAGAATTGAACCATGTCACTATCAAGAATAGGTATCCTCTACCTCGTATTGATGACTTGTTTGACCCGATTCTGAGGAACACAATTCTTTTCAAAATCGATCTTCTTTACGGATATCATCGGTGAAAATTAGAATGAGGATATTCCAAAGACTACCTTGAGAACTTCGGTTTTGGCATTATGAATTCTAGTCATGTCTTTTGGATTGACAAATGCCCTGCGCGCTTTCATGGATATGATGAACCAAGTATTATTCGAGGAATATTTGGATTAGTTCGTTGTTGTCTTTATTGATGACATCCTCATATATTCCAAAAGTCGTGAAGATCATGAGCACCATTTGAAAATTTGGTACTACAAAGGCTTCGTGAAAATAAGTTATATGCCAAGTTAAAGAAATGCGAGTTACGGCTTGAGGAAGTAGCATTTCTTGGGCACGCGTCAGTGTCAAAACATGGAGTATCTCATTGACGTGAAGATTGAAGCAATACAAAAGTTAGGAACAACCAGAGGCGGTGGTAAAAGTCGTAGCTTTACGGGTCTATTTGGTTATTATCGGAGATTAAATGGAAGGGTTTTCTCGAATCGCTAGTCCGTTAACTCAGATTGACTCGGAAGGATATAAAATTCGTTTGGAGTGAAGAATGCGAGAAGAGTTTCCAAGAGCTTAAGAGGAGACTTATTTGGCACTGTTACAACAATACCATCGAATGCGGATGGATTTATTATCTGACGATGCTTGGGCAAAGGGTTAGGATGTATTCTCATGCAACATGGGAAAGTCATAGCCTATGCCTCATGACAACTTAAAAAGTATGAGAGGAATTATCCTACTATGATCTAGAGTTAGCGTGACCCAGATTGTTTTCAGCGCTTAAAGATATGGAGCACTTCTATATGGGGAGAAAGTGGAGATATATTCGGACCATAAAAGCCTTAAATATTTCTTCACTCAAAAAGAACTCAACATGCGACAATGACGTTGGCTCGAGCTATTGAAAGACTACGACCACACTTTATTGATACCATCCCGGAAAAGCGAGCGTGGTAGGCGTAGCGTTGAGTAGAAGATCATATCTTGAGGAGCGAGTGCGATGATGTCAAGTATCTGCGCGTAGCCAACTTTAATAGAAAAAGTTAAGGTTGCTCGAAGCCACAATACCGGAGATGATGCATATAAAGAAGAAAGTACAAGAAGGTCTTTATTAGGAGCGAGAATTGATGAAGAAGGAATACTTGAGTCCACTCCGGACTTTGTGTTTCTAACGATTACGATTTGAAGTACAAGATCATGATGGAGGCACACATTACACCATTTGCAATCCATCACGAAAGTACTAAAATGTATCGTGATCTTGACATACATTTTGGTGGAACAATATGAAGAGAGAGATTGCAAAGTTTATCTCAACATGTTTAACTTGTCGGCGTGTAAAAGCGAAACATCAAGTGCCTAAGGGACCATTGCAACCACTTGAGATTCCAAAATGGAAGTGAGAACACATTACCATGGATTTCGTTCTGGGTCTTCCCACGGTTTCTCAAGGCATAAATGTTATTTGGATTATTGTTGATAGATTAACCAAGTCTGCACATTTCTTGCCGTCACGGAGACTTATTCTCTTGAACGCGTCTTCTTTAGTATGTATGTAAATGAGATTGTGAGGTTGCATGGCATGCCAAGTATCTATAGTTTGGATCGTGACCCAAGATTCACTTCAAGATTTTGGGTTAACTTGCAAAAAATCTATGGAAGTGCAGTTTACGATTGATTCGGCATACCATCCTCAAAGAAGGACAATCGAGAGGGACTATTCAAACTCTTGAAGATTTATTAAGACTACATGTCCTAGACTTCAAGGCGGTTAGGATAAGTATTTACCATTGGTGAAATTCTCCTACAACAACGATTATCGAGCAAGTATAGGTGTGGCCCCATTCAAGCATTATATGGGCGAAAAATGTCGCTTCCAAAGTATGTTGGGGCGAGGTGGGTGAAGCAACATTGTTGGGACCCGAGTTGATACGTATGACCACGAAAAGATCCAAATGATTAGACAACGTATACAAAGCGGCACAGGATCGACAAAAGAGTTATGGCGGATCTTCATCGAAAGGACGTGGAATTTAGTATAGGGGATCATGTATTGTTACGAGTTCTTCCATGGAAGGAGTTACAAGATTTGGGAAGAGAGAAAGCTCGATCCACGATTTATTGGTCCATTTCAAATTCTTGACCGAGTAGAAAATGTAGCCTATAGACTCGCTTTTACCTCAAGTATGTCTCGTGTTCATAATGTGTTTCACATATCTCATACTTAAATAAATATGTGAAAGACCCCAATCACGTTATTGAGTTAGAATCGGACGAGATAGTGAAGACTTAACGTGTGAGGAGGTACTGTCAAAAATCTTGGATAGGAAGGGCATATCCTACACACGAAGGTCATACCACAAGTTAAAGTCTTGTGGAGGAACCATCTTATAGAGGAAATGACACGGGAGTTGGAAAGCGGAAATGAAAGCGAGTATCCTCACCTTTTGAAACACCAGTCGTATGTCGAATTTCGAGGACGAAATTTCATAAGGAGGGAGGTTGTAAGACCTCAAATAATTAATAAATGAAATTTATTTTCCTCTATTTATTATTTTGAAATAGTAAGGGTTGATGTGATTAATGTGGATAGTTATGGGTAAAATCATAAATATTTCAAAATAAGCAAAGTGGTTATAAAATATTCATTGTTGTTTGGGAATATTAGTTTTGGTCGTGGAATATTAAATCTTTGTCGGGAATATTAAGATGACCATAGACTTCCATGTGTGGGCCCATAACGTAGCGATTGGATGAAGAAAAAGGACAAATATAAGTTGTTTAAAAATAACAGGCAGTAGTTATTCACAGATTAATATTGTTAAAATACTGGTTGGTTAAAACACGGTGGCACCAGTATTGCACGATTATTGATTCTTACGTGAAGAAGACTTACTCAATAATGGTTACGATAATTCTTATTCGATTTTTTTATTTTATTGATACAATAATTCTTTGTGTTGATATTTTATATTCTTTATTGTTTGATAATTGTCACTACACGGCGATTTTTTCATTATCGAAACAATAATTCATATTATCTAAATAATATTATTGGATAACATTATTGACAATGTCTAGAAAGTTACATCTAAGGAGAGGTTTGGTCACCTAATTTACGCGCCAAGAAGGAGAAATTCTTATTGGAAAGCCCCATCTTTCCTGGGGAACGCACAGGTTGTCGATATTGTGATTACATAATATTATTTGTGAATAATTAATTATTGATTCATATGATGAGGAAAATATTGATTTTATGTGTATATAGATGGAGAAAATTTTAATGTGACAATTGTTGAAAATTGAAATTTTATCTTTTTCGATAAAATAATTCATTTAAATATATATATTATTATATTTTAATAATATAATAATGGTGATATTTTACAACGAATGTGGGATATATGAGTATCTGAGGAGGAAGAGTATTTTTTGTTGCAATAAATGTTTAAAACATGTTAAACATGTCGGTGGACCCCATTTATTGATAGAAATTTGATTATAGCACTTGTAAAATCGCTTGGTTTGTGGATTTCGTTCAATTTACATTTGGAATTTGAAAAACTTTCTTACGTAAAGTTGTAGAAATTGAATTTCCTATAAAAATCTCGCGAGATTCAATTTTTACGATAAAAGGGCTATTTATTGTGAATTATTGAAGTTTGAAGCTCAAAATAATTGATTTTTGGAAGTTTTAATTATTTTAAATAAAAAAAGCGTTTTTTCTTTTTTTTTTTCTAGAAGGTTGGCATGTGTGAATTCTTTGAAATTGATTTCAAGGAATACGTATAATATTTTATAAATATTAATATTTTATTAAATTTTACCTTTTGTGTTACAAGCATTTTTCTATAAATAGGGTCTTGGTTATAATTGAAAATTACACCGGCTGAAGTTTTCTCTTTCTATATTATCGGCGTATTCTTGTGAGTATTTTGAGTATACTTTGAGTATTGTTATACGGTGAAAGTTCAAGTTATAGCTTATATCCAATATTCCGGTTAAATCTTGTCTTTTCAGAGGTAAGGGATATTATTTTTTTTCGTAATGATATTATTTCTTCAATATCATTATCTTTGAAATATTGATCCAAGTTTTTATCAAATTTGAAACTTTTGGTGTCGAGTTCTTATTCACGTATCTGACCTTATTCACGATATCTGATTTTATTCACGAATCTGTTTGACTATTCATCGAAAAAATGAAAATTTTCTTTTTCGTCCAAAATATCTATTGTGGATACTAACTTTGATTGTATCCATGTTTTGATCATTCTTGAATTTTACACCACTATGATTATTTTTGAGATATTTTTGGACATGGATAAAACAAAGTATGAATCCTTAATCCTTAATTCTTGTCATTTTGTTTCACTGGATTCGTTTCTTTAAAAATATTTTTCATTATCTTCAGTCTTAAATAATGATATTATTGAATATTTTTGGCCTGTAATATAAAGATGAATAATTTCGAATGAATAAGAACGATGACAATTTGACAGCGGCAGATCTAAAATTTCTCACTCTTTTTTTGTTTTTCTTTTTTCTTTCTCCAACACTGGTCTGCTCAATAATGGTGAATGATGGGTGCGATGTTACTGCAAATTTCTCTTTTCCTTTTTCTTTTTTCCTTTTTCCTTTTTTCTTTTTCTTTCCCCAGTGTTGGTCTACTCGATAATGGAGAATGATGGGTGTGACGTTGCTGCATATTTGTTGAAAGGACATGATGGAGAACTGTTTCTTTTCCTAGTGTATATTTATCGATTAAAAGAGTAAAGGATTTTTTTGCCGCTTGAAGGATATTTGTTTGAGATTTGTTTTGTTTTAATGAAAAATAAAAAATAATTTGTCAAATTTATTTTTATTTAAATAATTTAAATTAATAAAATGATGAAAATATACTTATTTAAATATACATCAGCTTTTTATGGTCTCACTCAGAAGGACAAGTCATCAATTTTTGACGTGTCAAGTGAATTTGGATAAAAGTAAAAAAATATTGATAGTTCAATCATCTAATTGGAAAAATTAAAATATGAATCACTAAAATAGAATATGTTAGATAATTTAGGGTAGTGAAACATACTTGAGCCTAAAATTAAATTACTATATTAAGCCAATTATTTTCTTAATTAACAGCACTCTTTCTAATTTGAGATATTATATAACATAAATTATTTAAAAAATTAAATTAAATACATATACATAAAATATTAAAAAAATAGATTTATCAAATGATTAAAAAAAATTGTCAGTATATTTTAGGACAGGATATATAACTTAGCTTGCTATCTTAATATATAGTTGATTAGTACATTTAATTAAAAATATTTTACATGAACTTGGAATGAATTCATGAAATTTTAAAATTCAAATCAAATAAAAAATTATTTAGTCAATAAAATTTTAAATATCGTAAATTATTTAAAAAGAATTAGCAGTTACAAATTTATTAACATTAAAATTTAAATGAATTTGTATCAAATTTTAAAATTTACAAATAGACTTTTTAGAATAAAATTAATTTTTAATTGTAAACAAAGGGATTATCTAAGTAGGTACTAATAACATTTATGATAGTAATTTAAATTTCATGAATATATTGATAGATATTTATAGATTTTTTTTGTTTTGAATTTTTAGTAAAGTAGGCAAGTGATAAATATGTTAATAGACTTTCCATATATTTAGGGTAATTTTGTTTCTTTGACATATAAGGATGTGGAACAATCAATTTAGAGTGCATATATCACCAGTCACCACCCTATTAATAATGCGATGATTGACTTGCTAATAAAGCAATTAATACTGATGTTATTATTCCATTAAGATTTTTTAGGAGCTTTTTTGCTCGTCTATGTTCTGTCAGTATTAAATTAACACCTAAAAATTTAAGAATAAACATGAAATGAAATAAAAATAAATCTTCAGTTCTACGAATGAGACTGTTGAACAGAAGGAGTACTCTTTAAATGGCAGTCTTTGACTCGAAGGTTCTGAAGTACTGTACTACAAGTGAAGAAAAACAAATGTTGCAATTTCTGAGAAACGACATAGGAAGACTATTAAGCTTCCTTTTTTATATTGATAATCAACCAAGTGAGAATATTGAGTACACAATAAGGCATACTACACTAGTATTTGGCAAGTGGGAAGTTGCATAAAGTTTATTTTTAGATAAATTGATCAATTGACCAATAAAGTGCTGACACGCAGGCGAGGTTCTATATGTGTCAGTATTCTATTTGTCAATTGACTAACTTACTAAAAATTAACTTCATGCTAACCACTTTCAAAAATTAAACTTCATGCTAATTGGATCCTGGCAAGTGAATGGGCACCCTCTATCCGACTTCACTAAACAAAATTTCCCTTGCTAACTAAAACACTAGTCTAGCGCTAAGTTTGAAACCAAACTCACTTAATAGTCCTGCAACAAGCTGATGAACCCAAACAAAATACGGTTCTGCAACCATTATTAAATGGGAAGAAACCTGATCACCCAAAGAACCCCCCTTAATCAAAAGGACATCCCATTCTTTTCAACTCTTTCTCTTTTGTTATTGAATTTTTTTATTTTAACCGTCATCTTTGTTGATGTACTTTGTTGTGAGCATCTTATTAATATACTATTATGTTTAATATTCTCCACCGTTGTCGATATATGAAATGTCTACTGTGCAACAATAAATAAGCCACATCACACATTTTACACTAATTGTCAAGTCTCTCGGTGTTTAATAAATTTAGGCTGCTTTCCCTGTGAATGCATTACAAGATTGTACTATATTATAACATCACCAAACAAGTTCGGTTCTGTGTGAATATATAAGAACCCCAAACTTCATATATGCACCCCATCACAGGACAGATCTACTAGAAGCACTTATCACCAATGAGAGGTGATAAGAGACTAGGATATTTGTAAAGTAGATTTTTCAAGGAAAAAAGCCCTTATCTAACATGCTAAAGTAAGTGGCTTCCAATAAGGACCGAGGCAAAAGCTTTTCACAAAAGAAAGTTCTTTTGTTGTTTTCTCTCCTCTCGTAAAAATCAGAAAGAAGACAATTTAGTAATCCCTAATTTCTCCATAACATTGATTCTTGAAGTAGACCATCAATCTATTTCCATTCAAACATGGTGGTCCACTTACATTTTTAGTTGCCTTACCATAGTGGAAATTCATTGTATGGGAAATTTACATGTGTCATTTCGTCAAGTGGGAATATGCATTTATGCGTGGTGTTAGTGAGATAGAAACATAACAAGCTAAACAAAGAATAATTCAAGACTAAAGGGGTATAATTTTATGACATTGAATGAACTTGAATAAAAGAATTACAAAGAAAGCAAACATAAAGAATGCTTACGATTTCAAGTTTCAACTCCCATTCACAATTTCCAACTTGCAGATTCTGGGTTTTAATCGTTGTTCTTCCACACTTGGAACCCAGAGAAGCAAAGCCAATTGGATTATTTTACAGCAATTCCCAAAGTGAATTACCGAATCAAGAAAACACCTTTCTTCTCATCCCAGACCATATTAATGAAAGTTGAAGCATTATATCTCTGCTTCATTAACCCAAAACAAGTAGTATCAAATTCAGCAATTCTCGTGCTATTTACATCTTAAAATGATTAAAGAACTCAACTTTCTACTTAGAATTATGCTTCCAAAAGCAGGAATTCAAGTTTGATGATTATTACCATCTAGACATTCCATGCTGATCTTCCAAAATCCAGGCTCTCCCACGCCGCCTCCTCACATATCTACTAAACATTGAAGTTGGATTAGACAAACTTCTGCTTCTACTCATTGAATTCCCCCTTGCCTCTGAGCTAGAGGATGAAGAATTTGAGTTACTAGAAGGCCTTAACCTTCCGATGAACGAGAAGAAACTACGGAAAGCCCTCCCCACTCCACCTTCTCTCACTCTACTACTCTGTGATCCCCATTGAATCCTCCTTGGGGCACCACCACCACCAACGTTATTAAATCCACCGTCCATTTCTGTATACACAACTGGAAGCTCTCTCTCTCCTCCTCCGCCCCTCCTTTCCCCGGAAAACCTCCCAACCGCAAATCCACCACCCGGCAATCTCCAAATCGTCAGTCCAACAGCCTCATCATCTAAAGATTGCTGATTGTTGATTTCAAGTGAATTATTTGAATCAGTTGGCAATTCATGGCGGCAAACAGGGCACGAATTTCGGAGAGATAGCCAAGGGAGAATACAGTCGGAATGGTAGATGTGCTTACAAGGCATTTCTCGAGCTTCGGATCCGAGAACGAATTCTTCATGGCACACTGCGCACTGCGAGTCGGTGCTGACGTGGCTGTCCACGATCTCAACAGTTGGTAGCGATTCGACGACGGCTTTTGAAGCCGGTGGCTGCTCCGAGCGGCCTAATCCGTTCATTTCGATCTGTGTTAGGTGATCGAGTAATCGATCGAATCCGGATCCCATTAAGAACTCCGACATAGTCTCCGGCAAAGGTCGGAGGCCTGAACCGGCACTGTCGTCGTAATACAATTCAAAATTTCTCTCTCCGTTACCACCACTTCGTCCTTCCTCTCCGCCGCCCTCAGCCGGACCACGCAGAACGATCACCGGATTAAACGGCGTCCGGTCGCCGTTGTTTCGACGTCCACGACGGAACCTCACGTTCGTGGTTCGACCAGGATATGCGACGTCGTTCCCCATCATATACATCTCGGCAGCGGGAAACCGGCGACGAGCGTCCGACGAAGGAGTGGCGTCCACGGACTCGACGAATCCACTGTCACAGTACGGGCAAACGATATTATTATCCTCGGCCGAAACCCTAACAAAGCTAGTACACCTGTAACACCAATACGACGCCGTCGCCCAGGACATTTTCAATTTGAATCCTAGATTAATTTAACTATCCCGATCTGTCTTCAACTTTTCCTTCTTCAAGAATAAAGAATTCCAGTAACTCGGGAGCTTCAACTCAGTTCCGGATCCGACAATTTCAATAAAATCCGAAATCGCTGGAAAAGAAAGAAATCCGTCGGTACAAAAAACTATGTATATATAATAAGCTCTTATATAGAGAGTAGTAGTAGTATCTTGCATGAGAGAAGATTGCCTTGGGAAATGTGAAAAGTGAGGGATTACGCGTGATGGTACAATGATAACGTCTTTTCGGGCGTCAACTTTCTTCTCTGTTTTGTTTTTTTAGTAATTAAAATAATAATAAATTACAATATATATTTAAATACTATAAAGGTCAATTTGTTTATAGGGTTCCCTCCCCCCCTCCCCAATTTAAAAAAAAACAATAATTTAGTGCTTCATCTTGATTTGATATCCTCGTTAATAAAAAATAACTTTTATTAAGAATATAAGAAAAACGGTATTATAACAATTCAAAACTATTTGCTTCTCCGGTTAAAAAGAAATGGTAGGATGATAATATGGAAAATGATATTTTTGTAATTTTTTTTGATATTTTCATAATAAAAATATCGCTATAACGACGCTAAAAATCGTTACAATAAAAATATTATTTTTTATTATAAAAATATTAATTTTCTTTCGATGTATATTAGTCATTTAGATTGTTTAGAAAAAAATTTAAAAAAACGAATGTAGAGAAATGTTACTCTATATTTTGTAATGTCTTATAAACATGCATCAAATACAAGATTGTTATTATTTTTAGGTTAAAACGCGCAAAATGCCATTTTTTTTAATAAAAGATACTATCTTCGTCCCATAATAAGTGATTTTTTAGCTTAAATTACACATATCAATACACAAGTTAAAATGACAAAAATATCCTTAATATATTTTCTTTGGAGTTGAAGAGTTAATGAGTGTCATTTAATTGTAGAGAGTAACGGAGGAAATGAAGAGTCAAGAATAATGAAGGGCATATATGAGAAAATATTGTAAAATTTGTATTAGAGTTCTAACACATCACTTATTTTGAAAAAAAAATATTAAACCTAAAAAATCACTTATTGTGAAACGGAAATAGTAGCAAATGTATCTCAGATTTGTATGGACCGTAATAAACTTTGAAAATATAGATTCAAAATTTATAAATAGATTCTAGAAAACGATTGGAATGAAGTATGAATCATGATCCACAAAATTTGTCCTATTTCTATGGCTTAAGAAAACAACTTATCAAAGTCAGTCAATTCCATATATACTGTCTTCATTTAAAAACTTAAAACCCATGGATGTATACTGTTCTAAATTAACAACGTTAGTCGAGCCGTGAAAATAGAGGAGTGAGTAATTGTTTGGGGTCGGAGTTGGTTCGACCTGGTCAGGCTCGTTCAATTGATAAACGAGTCGTTCTGAGTGGAACGCCGAGTTTGAAATTTCAAAAATCGATAATTGCCGAGTTAAAAGAAGATTCCAAACAAAGCACAAGTTCCAGCTCCTCAGCCACGACTCATGAACATATGATCTCATTCCGTGCCATTTTAGGGTCGTTTTGTTTTTACCATATATTTTCAATAATTAGTATTCTTTCACAAAAATATTACCTAATTAAAAAAATAAATAAAAAAGAACGAATGATTATATTCTATCAAAAAGATGGGCTGGGCAGATAACACACATATATATATATATATATATATATATTTATATATATATGTTTCTTTTTCTTCTTTCTTATGTAGTGAATTTTAAGCTCATAACCTACTCAAACGTACAAGTATAGGAAGTAGTTAGTATAAAATTTATTTTGGAATAAGTTGGTCAATTAATCAATAGAATATTGACGCGCATATAAAATTATATACGTGTCAGTATTCTATTAATCAATTGATTAATTTATTAAAAAAATAATTTGATGCTAACCGGATTCGCAAGTATAACACTCCAAAGAAAACAAGACGAGCAAGTCCACCGTTGAGTCATGACAAACTTGATAATGTCTTACTACTATTTAGTGGGAGTATAATAATTGTTGGAACTGTTGAGAGCTTTTGGACACTTGTAAGTTACGACTTACAACCAATAATTGATTCTTTGGGCCAAAATTAAAGAAGAGAGAATAAAGCTGTAAATTTAATTTCTTTTCCTTTTCACAAGTTAAAAAAATGTTCTTTATTAGTAGTAGCGCTAGCTTTTTAAAACCTTTACAAAAAGTTGCGACATTCCTAAAATACCCAAACAGGAATGGGATACTAAAACCTTCGGCTTTAACTTTTTCAAAGGAATAAAAAGGTTGCCTTTTTTTTTCTTTCATCTTTTTCACCCTTCAAAATGCTCTTTTTGTTTTGTTATTATTTAGAGAGAAGAAAATAATATACATGTCCAAAAATATTTAATGTAATTGGATTCTAACCAACTTGAAAGTGTATGTTATAAAATATAATAAATTAAAATATAATCCTTCTTAATTCTTACGTATCTCACATACGTCGCAATCATAATTCGACCGAAAACTTTTGCAATATATAGCAAAACTCTTTAGAGAAATAGTATTTTAACAATTATTTTTTATATCTTTACTGTTAAATTTGTGAATTTTATTTATTGAGAAAGAACATGGAATGAATCATTCTAGCAGAAATATAATGAATCATTACACTCACCATTCTATTATGATCATCTTTATTTTATTTTATTTTATCAATTTCATTTCTTCAATCCAAATATATCATTAATGTTAATTACTAACTCAATTACTTTGGTAAAAATGGGAAGGATAAAAAAAAGGAATTAACCATTAAGAATTTAAATTAAATGTGTTAGCTTAATGGGGAAACTTTTCTCTTTACTTCATACATTATCGTGACCTCTACTTAATAAGTAAAAGATTTTAAAGCAGGTAATAACTAAATATAAATATGGTATTAGAGTTTCAGTTATGTTACGTTTGGATAGGAGAAATAAATATGGGAATGGAATAACTCATTCGTATGAAATGAAAAAAATTGTATTTAGTTGCGAATGGATTAAAAAAAATTGTGTTTGGTTCTTTGGTGGAGAGAGAACATATAGAATAATTCATTCCAACTAGAATAGAATGAATCATTCCACTATTCATTTCATTCCTTCAATCCAAACGTAACATTAATATTGATCACACTATATCACTTTATTTTGTTTCTTCACATTCAAACTGAGGTCACACGCGAAAGAGAATGTAAAAACAAAATAGATATTATGTTCTCTCTATTTAATAACTTAAATTTTTAGAGTAATTAGTAAGAGAAGTAAAGTATATCTTCTTCCCAAATTGAACAACATTATTGTAATAATTCGGGTTAAATTTCGAATTCAAAATAAATCTTGGGTCAAATATCAAGTTTGAATCGAATCAAATCTATACAAACAATACCTTAAAGGCTTAAACCTCTAACTCAAAAATATTTTTTTGGGTCATCTTAACCCTACCACAAGTTCACCAAAAAATGTATGACTGAACATATTATTATTAGTAACTTAATTTCTTATATGCAAAAAAAAAAAATTCATATCTTTCTATGTAAGACTGAGGTGTTATAATTATAACATGAAATCATTGTTATCTTTTTTTATCCATAAAATGAAATCTCGATTTCTCAGTGTTATATGATTATATCTAACTTTGAGCTTTAGGTGTAGGAAAAGAGCAGTTGGTAAAAAGCCGAAGGCCCAAGCCCACTCTGGGTCTGTGCATCAGTACTGCACTCCAGGCCCTAAAACATTCAAAAATATGGATTCAGTTATTGGTTAATTGATCAATATAGTGTTGACACGCAGAGAGAGATCACCCCTCAACCTGTGTATTAATATTTTATTGGTCAATTGACCAAAGTTAATTTCATGCTAACCACTTTCCAAAAATATGATCAAGTAAATCATGTACATGTTATGGGACACATATCGTGCATGGACTGCAAAGTAGAGAATTAATCTGTTAATTGTTAGGTAATTAATTTTGTAAAGACTATGGTTATTTTAATTTTCCCTTGAATTATAATTAATTATGTTTGCCTAGTGTCATTTATTCAAAAATAAATTTTTTATTAATCCTGCACAACACAAACAAGAACTTATTCCATCCCATACCATACCAAGGAAAAGATTAATGTTATGAGTAATGCTAGGGACATCAATTATACACAAAAAATTATGTAACAAACAATACAAAAAAAAAGATAGAGAAAATAGGGAACGAGATCTACAATTAAATATTTTACACGTTTTTATTGATAAGTAATACATTCCTACTCTTGATGCATAACTTTTTATGTACACGTAGTATTATCCTCTTTCTTTTTCTGTTTTTTATTGTCCTAGCCCTACTGTCAACTTGATAAGTACTCTGTTACACTAAAATGACCATGCACATCAAATTTGACAATTAACTTAATCGCTTAATGTTATTTTGTGGAAAGCTAGATAAATTAATTGTTGACCGGACTACTAGCTAAACTCAATTAATTAGGCAATACAATTAAATAGGTACATTTTATGTGATTTCATTATTTGTACCCCTAATCATGGATACTGCAATGTGACATTAGGATTCTATTCAAAGTCTTTTAGCTTTCTTTTATATAATTTTTTTGCGGGTTGATATATGTGCTTCAAATTTCAGTACAAGAGTCAAGCTACAATTATGGAGTTTTTTAAAATAAAATAAAATGCATAAGACTCCTGCAATTTATTTTTTTTAAATTTCAGTCCAAATTCCCACATCCTGTCCTTAAATATCAGTCCAAATTCTAAAAATTTATCTGTATCTATTTTTTAATATTGTAATGGGCATAAAAGATACCTGTCAATTTTAAAAATCCCCAATTAAATTATGTAACGGCAAAATTAAGAATTTTCTCACTATAGTTAACAACTTTTATTTATTACACTACTAAATTTTTAATTTTTAAAATTATCCCATTGAATTAATTAAAAAATTAAAATTGAACCATTATATTAAATTGACTAAATTTTTGTCAAATTATTTTGAACTTTTTTCTTAGTGGTTGGTAAAAAAATAAAAATAAAATAAAATGACATGGGTCACTACGCCTATGTGGTTGACGATTATCATTATCAATTAATTACTAATTTTGAGTTACTAATTATCCTCATTAATTTGATTTTTACCTTATTAATGTTTGGTGTACTAAAATTTGATTTTTTGTTAAATGGTAGATTTAAACATGTAATACTGCACAATAAAAATAAACATTTTCATTGGATTATCACATTTGATCAATTAATGATGAACCTGTAATCTTACACAATAAAAATAAATATTTATCACTAGGTGATATATCACCTTTGATTTTTTGATTAAGAAAAAAAAAGGAGGGATAACTAAAATTAGTAGAATATATATATATATATATATATATATAAAGACTTTAAACAACAAAAATATAAATAAATACATGGGAAGTGATAAAAATTGTAAGACCCCAATCTTTTATGAATAAAGATTTTAATTTTATCTAAATATTATTTTGAATAATTAGGTGTGAATTTGATATAATGTTATAGTTGTGGGTAATATTTATAAATTTTATAAAGTAAGCAACTAGTCATAAAATATTCGTTTGGTCGGAAAATATTCTTTTTATCAAGTAATATTCGTATAACAACACAATCATTGGTGGACCCCACAACGGAATGACTGTCGGATATAAAAAACGACAAAAATAACATTTTTATAAAAATAACGACAAGACTTTTCTTAGTTAAATTATTGAAATACCAAAAGATAAAAAAATGCGAATACGGCGTGGTTGCACAAAGATGACACATGATTGCGATATCTCCGATTATTGATGCTTACGTGAGAAGTCACTCGGTTTTATTTAATTATTACAAATGATGGTTGATGCATAGTATTTCATATTATTGATCAATTATTGTCACAGTATCATCTGCATAATATTTTATATTATTAAATTAATAATTGAGACGACAAAGTTATTCATATTATTATTTGCATTATTGACAATGTCTAGAAAAGTTCTGTCGAGAAAAGGGGTTAGTCATCTAATTGCGCGCCAATAAGGAGAAGCCTTTATCGGAAAGTCTCCTATTTCCTGAGAATGATCTAGTTGTTAATATTACGAGTTATAATATTAATGATGAATAAATGTTAAAAGATTAAAAATGTGTTTAGTCAAGTGATTTATGATAAATAAAAGGGTTTATCATGAAGTATTTATATAAATTTGACTTATTACATGGACCCCCACTTACTCATTTTTTAAAATCGTCGGTAGAAAGTTATTTCAATTTTTGTTTTATATTGCATAGTACTGCATAGTGTTGCATAGTAGTGCATAGTGTTGCATAGTAAAATCAGAAAATTCATCGAATTTCTCGTGACTTCGCCCGTGAATATTTTCCTGTGCAATCCGTGATTATTTTCTTAAATAGTATCTTGTCATTATCCTATAAATAGAATGCTTAATTTAGAAATGAAAATCACATCATAATCAAAGAATTCTTCTTCTATAATATTGAGCGAATTTCTTTTGAGTTTAAGAAAACTTTGAGTGTAGAAAATAGTGCAAGTTTTCATCAAGAATATCTCCACTATACCAGTCAAAATTACTTTTCTACTAAGGTAAGGATATTATTTTCATTCAATATTCGTAAGAAATAATATTTTCTTCTATATTATGTAGTATGCAAGTAATATTATTTCGTTTCATATTCATAAATTTACACTTATTTTGATAAATATTGCTTCTATCACTACAAAAAAAAGCTCTATCTGCGACCAAGGATATCAACGATCGCCATATCCTGGTCATGGATAATTCAGATAATGATCAGTTGTGGATTCTAGTCATTTAGTTTGTATCGACCAATCGCGACGCGATCATTTCTTCTATTCATTATCTTGTTTTCTTGAAACCCCAAAGTTTATGAATAAAGATTTAAATTTTTCGAAATATTTTTTTTAATATTATGGTGTGGATTTGATATAATGTTATAGTTGTGGGTAATATTTATAAATTTTGCAAAGTCCGCAAGTTGTTATATAATATTCGATTGGTCAAAGAATATTCGTTTTAACAGAAAATATTCGTACGACGGCACAATCATTTGTGGACCCCACAACGGAATTATTGTCAGATTGAGAAAACGACAAAAAAATATTTTATGAAAATAACGGCGGAAGTTTTATCGTTAATTGTTGAAACACCGGTGTTAAAAAATGCGAGGAATACGGCGTGGTTGCATAGTAGCGCGGTATTGATTATTGATCTTCGTGAGAAGTCACTCGGTTTTGTTCAATTATTGCTTGATGAATTGTTGCATAGTATCTCACGTTATTTGATTCAATTATTGTCGATATTTTTTATATTATTAAATCAATAATTGAGATGACAAGTTATTAATATTATTATTGGTAATATTAACGATGTCTAAGAGTTATGCTGAGGAGAGGTTTGGTCACTAATTACGCGTCGATAGGGAGAAATCCTTATTGAAAGCTCCTGCTTTCACAGGAACGACACAATGGAGATTAATAGTGTGAATTATAATAATGATGATGAAGTTTTGTTTTATTAGTATTATTAATGTAATAAAATAGAAAAACTTTTTATATAAAAGCAAATACTTTTATAAAGTTATTCATTTTATTAGACTATAAATGGAATATATTATATTCTATTATGCATAGTGTTTTGCATAGTAAAATCTTTTTATATAAAATAGAATACTTTTATAAAGTTATTTGTTTTATTAGACAATAATTAGAATATATTATATTTTATTATGTATAGTATTTGCATAATTAAATAGTATTTGTATAGTAAAATCTTTTTATATAAAATATAATACTTTTATAAAGTTATTAGTTTTATTAGATTATAAATAGAATATATTATATTTTATTTAAAATTTTTGTTTTATTAGAATATTTTATAGTAAACCAATCTGATAAATCAGTTTTAAAAAGTAAATCAATCTAGGACTGTCAAGAATTAATTCTTATTAGGTCCATTCTTACATAAATAGAAGCTAATTCCTTCATTATTTCTTACAATTCAATTTGAAACTCTAGAGAAAGCGTAGAGAAATTCTTCTTCTATAATCTTTGGCGTATTTCTTTAGAGTTTAAGAAAGCTTTGAAAGCGTAGTCTGAAGTTTTCTTCAAGTATATCCCCGCCTCTACCCGCTTGAAGTACTCTTCTTTATATAAGGTAAGGGATATTATTTGTTGTACTCGTAATGGGTATTATTTCTTTTCGTATTTATGAAGATAACTTACATTATTCCATTCCTTTATTATTCTATTGGAATAACTTTGTGTATATGCCATTATTATATTGCAACTTCTGCATACGTGGTAAAAATTCTTACATTATTCAATTACTTATTATTATGTTGGAATAACTTTTATACATGTCATGAATCTGCATACATGGTGAAATTCTTCTATTATTCCATTCTTTATTATTACATTGGAATATCTTATGCAATGCGTATTACGCTGACTGGTTCTATTATTTATTATTACATTGGAATAACTTTGTATGTGCAATTACTATCGCGTGCACAGTGAATTTTGTTGTTATTTCATTCTTTATTATTACATTGGAATATCACATGCAATGCGCACAGATTCTTTATTATTTTGTCCAAATATCATTTGTGACCGGTTTCATTCTTTATTATTACATTGGGAATAACACATACATGCGATTATCATCGCGTGCATGATGAATCATACATTATTCCATTCTTTATTATTTTGTTGGAATAATACATACATGTGGATTACCACATGTATGGTGAATGATCCTTTGTATTCATTCCTTATTAAATTGTGAAAATGATCTGTATCGTGGATTACCACATGGTAGGCGAAAATCCATTTGTAGTTTCATATATTACATTATACTCTCATTGGTTAAAGTTTTGATATTCTATACTCCATGAAATTAGTAGAATATCCTTGATATTTGCGATACTTCATCCATATCTTTTTCATAGAAATATTCTTCAAGCATTTTGAAATTTTACTCACTTGTCATCATGTCATGTTGACAATTTAGACGCGTCATCTGTGGCTGTAGTGCATAGATGGACTTGGTATGATTATGACAAGAGGATTAATCGGTATAATCATGGTAGTAATATTACAAATGATGTGGTAAAAGTCCTCGTTGGCCCGTAGTGCATTGATGGACGAGTTGTTGGTATAATCATGACCATTGATGAATACGAATATCCTTGGCTCAGTAGTGCATGGATAATTTGTGGTCATGATACTAATGAATATCCTTGGTCGTAGTCTGAGGATGATGTGGATTATTTATTATTCTTTGAGTCTCGGTGATAAAAGTGATGAAAACCTTTTAAATCATAAAAGATAGTAGATTTTATTCTCTATTTGACTCTTTTAATGGATTGCTTGTTCATTTGAATTAAACTTGATGTTTGTTATATTGTATTAGTTTAACACTGTTGAAGGCTAACGATAATTTATTTTGTATTATCTTAGTCATAATATTTCTTCTTGGGCTAGTTGAGCTCACCTTTCACTTTCACCGTTTCTCTTGAGAAATGAGAATGTAGCGAGGGGACTAGTCGAGAGCAAGTGACGGTCCGATTAATAGCATTAGTAGTCCTCACTATTACATTAAATAGTGTGATAATAAATGTAATGAGGACTCAATTGAGTGTGGATATTGTCTAGATGACAATATTTGTATTAAAACTCACATAATATGTTTTGTTGTATTTTACACGACTGTTGTATAATTAAGTTGTATTTGAATTTTGTACCATGTATTTGGCGACTCAAGATGGGTGATGTATACCTATTTTGGGGGCATCACAGTTGGTATCAAAGCTTAGGGATATGATCCCTGGCTGAGATGTGAGACAAGAATTAGGAGGAGAGAGACGGAGAATTTCTTCGCTAGTATGACCTACCTAAGTTTATTTGGCATTTAATTGGTCGGTCAGAGTATAGGGATAATATATTGCATGTCAATTAACCTTTGTTTTGTGGCGGTATTTTAAAAATGGCATCCCGAGAATGTTGAGATTAGCAATGGAGCACGAGAGGCCGTTGAGTCTCCACGGATCAATAATCGGGACAATGTATCGGGGAAGCGACAATCCTCGGGCAAAAACAACAACACCTTGACGGATGATGAGCGATGGAATGTTCGGAGGCTTTATCTGATTCATGCAACATCAAGCAAGAGCGGCTCTGTACAAAATGCGGTGGAAACACTAGCAACTCTCGGATGATCACCATTAAGCGATTTAAAGCTGGGACCACCGGAGTTTTTGGAGAGCGAAAATCACTTAAAGGCGGAGACGTGGATAAAAGCGGATCTGCAAGATATTTGATGCCTTGGGATACTCAGGAGCAAAAGGCTCCTTTGCCACCTTCATGTTGCGTGCGGGCGATTCTTGGTGGGAATCAGTAAAAGCGTACTCAACCTCGCCGCTTTAAAGATGACTTGGGAGAAGTTTTAAGAATTGTTCAACGACAAAAGTACTTTCCGAAAGTATTCGTCACATGAAAGAGTTCATCAGTTCATCAAAATAAACATGGAGCAAAACAACATTTACTGTGTCCCATTTGATTGATAATGAGGAGAGAATGACGAATGTTTCTAAGAGGTTTGAAACCCGAGATACGTCAATATCTTATCTCTCATAAAGCTGTGTTTGTATTCATATGTTATTAATAGGGCTCGATTTATTGGGCGCGATAATGAGTCAACCCAACCAAAAGAAGCGGTAAACAAAATGATAATACCGGTGATAACGATCATCGAGCGGTGATATTAAGCGTGGAGGAATCAACATGCGAGAAATGGTAACCACTTGTGGTAATCATGGCCAAAATAATAAGAATGGACATTTCAAGAAGAGGAGATTTAACAATGATGGAAAGGCGTCGACACCACAGACCGTTGTTAAAGAAGGAGAAACGACCCCTATTATATATCGCTTCAAATGCGGAGGGAGGACATATCGGTCAAAGCGTATGCGATGCCGATCCAAAGCGTGTTACAATTGTGGAAGAAGGTCACTAGCAGGATTTTGTCGTGCACCAAAGTCAAGTCCAGTTGAGATGGAGGCACCAAAGGCGATATCTGGATAAAACAAAGTCGGTGGTTTCAGGAAGAGTGTTTTTCGTGACTTCTCAAAAAGTGAGTAACCCGAACAAAGTTAGCACGAGTTAGTTAATTATAAATTCTTACGAAGTCTATACCTTATTAGATACCGGTTCTACCCATTATTTTATCTCTCTTGCTTGTGCTCAACGTTTAAATTTAACCCCAACGAAGTTAGCCTTTGACTTATTGGCTGAAACTTTGATAGTAGGAACCTTTGTTACCTCCACTGTTTATAAATCTTGTTGATTCAAATCGACACTTTCACGTTACCTATCGATCTTATCTCTTTGAAAATACTTGTCTTTGATATGATTTTAGAAATCGATTGGTTAACTACTCATCATGCTTTTCGTAAGGTTATTAGCTTTCATATTCCTAGCTAACCTGTTATGCGAATTCAAGAAACCAAACCACTAAATTCAATCATTGTCATGTCAAGCCATAAGTAAAGAGCCCCGATCCTTTCGTTGTTGACTTCCTTGTCTGGAATGCCGCAAAGCGGACTTTACATGGCGGCGTCGTGAATGACGATGACAAGTTGATAGGTATCAATGTGGCGTGCTATCCAAGTCTTGGATGAAATTCATAGTTTGAATGATATTTCTATGTTAATAAATTTCCTGACGTATTCTTGAAGACTTCCTAGCCTACCCCTAGAGCGTGAAATTGAATTTTGTATTGACCCCAGTACAAAACCCATTTCTAAAACCCTTAAATATTTCTTCAACCAAAACGAACGTATAATGCGCCAAAGACGTTGGCTCGAGCTGTTGAAGATTACGATCGTAATATTCAATATCATCGTGGGAAAAGTGAACGTGGTAGCTTACACGTTGAGTAGAAGATCGTATGCGTTTACGAGTGCGATGTTGTTAACATAAAAACCCATTTCGTATAACTTACAAATGATGAAGATAGAGTAAAAGACTCTAGGGACCCACGTGAAGATAACGAATATACGAGTAGAATCGACTTTAATCGATAAAGTTAAAGCCGCTCAAGCTACACACCCGAATCTGATGAATGTGAAGATGAAAGTTCAAGAAGGCGTTATCTCAACCCTCGATTTAATTGGCCCATTTGAAATCCTCGATGAAGTAGGAACTGTGGCCTATAGACTCATTTTACCGCCAAGTATGTCGCGTGTTCATAACGTTTTTCACGTATCGTTGTTAGTAAAAACTTTGTCTCTAGGGACTTTGGAGCCAAATTTTAGAATAATTAATGAATCTGAAAAATTATGAAATCATGGTGGTTTTATAGATCATGTTACAAGCTTTCCATAGCCTCGAAAACGGACTAATTCCGATAACGGACGAAGAAGTTATGAAGATTTGAAGTATGTGCGTCAAAAGTTACAAAATCTGGAAAATTGGAACTAAGTGTCAAAGGTCGAGTGCCTAGGCGCTAGGCTCGGCGCTTAGATTCTGCTCTTGGGCGCCTAGGCGCTTGCCCAAGGCCAAATCTGGGCGCCTAGGCGCTGGTCAAGTGTTAAGCCAAAATCTGTCCGGACGTCCTTTAGTAAATTGGGCATAACTTTTTCATACGAACTCCGATTGAGGTGATTCAGGATGATTCCGAAAGATAACGAGTATACCTATAACTTTCATTCTTTATATTTTGATATTTGAGGTCGGTATCAAGGCCTAAAATGGCTATTTGAGGGACTGATGTGCATTCAGAGGCAATCGGAGGACATCGGGCATGTCGTATGTCTGACGTGTAATGTTTTCGACGATAAAGGTATTCAAGGTTATACCTCAAGAGTTGGAATATGAAATGAAGTCAAGGTATCCACACCTCTTCGGCATACCAGGTACGTACGTAAATTTTGAAGGCAAATTTTCATAAGGAGGGGAGATTGTGAGACCCCAAAGTTTATGAATAAAGATTTAAATTTCTTGAAATATTTTTTTAATATTATGATGTGAATTTGATATAATGTTATAGTTGTAGGTAATATTTATAAATTTTGCAAAGTACGCAAATTATTATATAATATTCGATTGGTCGGGGAATATTCGTTTTAACGGGGAATATTAAATGCAACAACCAATCATTAGTGGACCCCATAACGGAATTATTGTCCGGATTGAAAAAACGACAAAAAATATATTTTATGAAAATAACGGTAGGAAGTTTTATCGTTAATCTGTTGAAACACCCTTGTGTTAAAAAAATGCAGAGGAATACTGGCGTTATTGCATAGTAGTACCGGTATTGATTATTGATCTTTACGTGAGAAGTCCTCCGAGTTTGTTCAATTATTGCTTGATAATTGTTGCGTAGTATCTCACGTTATTTGATTCAATTATGTTCGATATTTTTTATATTATTAAATCAATAATTGAGATAGATGAGTTATTAATATTATTATTGACAATATTAACGATGTGCGGAAGTTACGCCATGACGAGAGGTTTGGTCACCTAATTAACTTTGATAGGGTGAAATCCTTTTTGGAAAGCCCCCTCTTTCCTGGGAACGTCCTGGTCGATTAGTAGTGTGAATTATAATAATGATGATGAAGTTTTATTTTATTAATATTATTAATGTAATAAAAGCAGAGTAAAAGCGTTTATATATAAAGCAGAATACTTTTATAAAGTTATTCGTTTTATTAGATTATAAATAGAATATATTATATTTTATTTAAATTTTTTTATTTTAATAGAATATTTTATAGTAAAATCCAATATAAAGCGAAAATAAAGATATTCTGGTTTAAAAGTATATCAATTTAGGCATTTAGAATTAAATTATATATTATTAGGTCCATTCTTATAAATAGAAGCTAATTCCTTCATTATTTCTTACGAATTCACTTTGAAACTCTAGAGAAAGCGTAGAGAATTCTTCTTCATAATCTTGGCGTATTTCTTTAGAGTTTAAGAAAGCTTTGGCGTAATCTGAAGTTTTCTTCAAGTATATCCCCGCCTCTACCTTCTAGATACTCTTCTTTATAAGGTAAGGGATATTATTTGTTGTACTTTCGTAATGGGTATTATTTCTTTTTCGTATTTATGAAGATAACTTCATTATTCCATTCCTTTATTATTACATTGGAATAACTTTTGTATATCTGCAATCTTTACTATACATTGGTAAAATTCTTACATTATTCAATTCTTTATTATTATGTTGGAATAACTTTTGTATATCGCAATCTGCATACATGGTGAAATTCTTCTATTATTCCATTCTTTATTATTACATTGGAATATCTTGTGCATGCGTATGTATGCATGACTGACACAGTATTATTTATTATTACATTGGAATAACTTTTGTATGTGATGCGATCTATCGCGTGCACGGTGAATTTCATTGTTATTTCATTCTTTATTATTACATTTGGAATATCACATGCATGCGGATTCTGCGTGACTGGTTCCATTCTTTATTATTACATTGGAATATCACATGCGTGCGGATTACGTATGACTGGTTCCATTCTTTATTATTATGTTGGGAGAACTTTTGCATGCGGGTCTATCACATGCGTGGTGAATCCTTCATTATTCCATTCTTTATTATTTTGTTGGAATAACTTTGTCTATGTGGATTACCACATGTATGATGAATGATCCTTTGTATTCATTCTTATTAAATTGTGGAAATGATGCATCATCGTGGATTACTGCATGGCGGAAAAAAATCCATTTGTAGTTTCATATATTCTATTATACTCGGTTGGTTAAAGTTTTGGCTTCTATACTCCATGAAATTAATAGAATATCATTGATATTCTGCGCTTCATCCAAAGATCTTTTCATAGAAATATTCTTCCAAGCATTCTTGAATTTTACTCTCTACAAAAGCGATATCATGTTGACAATTTGGGCGTTATTGAATTACGGATAAATTAATTCTTGAACTTGTTTTATTGGATTCTTATATCATTGTCATCATCCTCGTGTTTATATTTTGTTGAAAGTCATCGTGGCTTTTGTAGTGCATAGATGGACTTGGTATGATTATGACGAGGATTAATCGGTATAATCATGGCGTAATGTTACAAATGATGTGGTAAAAGTCCTCATTAACTTGTAGTGTTTTGATGGGCGGTTGTTGGCATGATCATAACCATTGATGAATACGAATATCCTTGGCCCGTAGTGCATGGATAATTTGTGGTCATAATCTTAATGAATATCATTGGTAGTAGTGCGAGGGGATGATATGGATTATTTATTATTCTTTGAGTCTCGTGATAAAAGTGATGAAAAACTTTTTAAATCATAAAAGATAGTAGATTTTATTCTCTACTTGACTCTTTTAATGGATTGCTTGTTCATTGCAGATTAAACTTGATGTTTGTTATATTGTATCGGTTTAACATTGTTGAAGGCTAACGATAATTTATTACTGTATTATCTTAGTCATAATATTTCTTCTTGGGCTAGTTGAGCTCACCCTTTTACTTTCATTGTTCTCTTGAAAATGAAAACGTGGCGAGGACTAGTCGAGAGCGGAGTTATGATCCAGATAATAGCATTAGTAGTCCTCACTATTCTGTTAAATAGTGTGATAATAAATGTAATGAGAACTCAATTGAGTATAGATATTGTCTAGATGATACTATTTGTATTAAAACTCACAGCATATGTTTTGTCGTATTTTACACGACTGTTGTATAATTAAGTTGTATTTGAATTTTGTACCATATATTTGGCGATTCAAGATGGGTGATGTATACCTATTTAGCGACCGCATGCGGTCGCAGATGGCGGTCGCTGATTCTCATAAACCTTATCACTCAGGCGTTCGCTCGTTCAGTATAGAAGGAAAAAAAAGAGGGAGAAACAGTCCAGGAGAAGAGGGAGTAGGGGAGAAGAGAAGAGGGAAGGACAAGAGAAGAGGGGGTACGCCTTCGCTCGTTCGCTTGTTCATTGTTACTGCTTCATTACAAGTCCGGTACAACCTCAAACGAAAGGTAAAAAGTTCCAAATCTTAAGTTTTAATTTGTCATGTCCCCTCTATATATGTTGTTTGATTTAGGGTTTCTTCTTTAGGGTTTTGTTTAATTATTGATTTTATAATTGTTTATTGATTATGATTTGAGTTTGTGAATGGAGATTTGGGTTTTTGCTAATTTTTTGAATAATATGATGTTTGGGTTAATATATAGCTGATTCTGCACATGTATTTTGTTTTAGAAAACTCAACATAGCTGATGCAATAATTATGTAGGTCTAACATACTACTTTAGTTAAAATTAATTGATACTCACTTAGGTAATTTAGTGAGTTACCTTGTGACTAGAATTTTGACTAATTTTCATTTTCATGGTTTCATATAAGTTAAAAAATGCTGAAGCTGTTTGACAATTGTTGTGTTCCTGTAGGAGAAAATTTGAAGATTAGTATATAACAACATTCTAAAATAGTAAGTTTTCTGAAATTTGGATCTATTGATGTTCTTAACTTGTCTATTTGAGAACTAGATTACAATAACCATACGTATTTCTTTCCATTAGTTTAATTCAAGTTGTTGTTATAAAAATGTACGTAGTGGACAGCTGATGGATCAGGTTTAGACTAAAAATACTGAATTGGGAAACATTGCCACAAAGTATCCTGGGCTGAGAAAGTCTTCGTTCTCATACTGCACTTGCAATACTCCTAGCTTTCTTTTATAAACTATAAGTATCCTGGGCTGAATATTAACTATATACTGGTTTCTAAATTATAACATACCCACTCTCCTCTGGACTGGAGTAGTAGAGTGGTACTCAACTGCACGTATTTATCTGGGCTTATTTATTTTTTTTTTTCCTTTTTATTTAATTTTTTGGGTTTGGTTTTTAATTTTTCTCTGTTATAAAAATGGCATGGAATTTGGTTTTATAATATACATTCTGGTACCTATAAATCATTGAAAAGAGATGATTGAAAAGCCTATAAATCATCATCTTTTTTTATAGATGTTGTTATTTCTTTGTATGCTCTGTATAAAGCTCTTTCCACCTTTTAGCATTGAGATTGAATTTGTACCGTTGAGATTGAATTAAGTGTTGACTTGCTTATTATGGAATTTGTTCTAGTTGAAGTTAGGTGCAACTTTCTTAGATTTCTTTTTTAGTTATATTTTATTTCAGAGATTTTTCCTTTTATCGAGGACATATTTAGGAATTAATTGATGAAAATAGCACTCGCGTTGAGTAATAGCTAGATTGCAATAGACATGGCCTGAATTGAATATCAGTACTGCATTAGGCACTCGCTTGAATTGAATCGAGACTGCCCTTTTCTTAAGCAATATAGCCAATCATCATTTGGCGAGGCTGAATTTTGTTCATCTGTAGTATTGGATCCAAGTGAGGACAACTTCGCCTTCAAGTGAACAGATTTATGAGAACTTCAGGATGCCTTCAAACAAATCTTGAGTCTTTGTTAAAAGACACAACTTCATCAATACACACACAATTAAACCGATGCCAACGACAAGTATCGTGAACAAAACTAGAAAAAGTTAGTCTTAAAAAACCATAAAGAGATATTCAACAAGCCAGAATTAAGGTATAGTTTTTAGAACACATTGCAAAGTCCATTTGCTGTTCTTCAAACTTGACCGTCAAGATATTTTCATCACCTAATGTCTTATCCTATGTAGAAGAGTTTTTGTTGTGTTCAGATATGGACCCTGGAATATATAAAGGCAATGAATATATGTGATGTTAATTTAATTGCTTATACATTCTTTTTGCTCTTATATGACTACAAATGGTCAAGTATGCATGCCAGCTGCATGTAGATAGTCCATATTATAGGGGAGACTATGCCAAAAAAATTTCATTGATCGGGTAATTTAGACTTGTACCAATGCATATGCAAACCATGCATGATGCAATGATTCATATTCTACCCCTAGGAATCTATTTTCTTTAGGTTGGTGTCAGTTAAAATATGTAGAATGACATAAGACCATACCTCATTCTAATTTAAGATCCACAACATTAAACCATGCCTTTGGTTAGTCGATCTCAAGCTGTGTAAATGTGTTTTGGCATCCTTGTTTAATTCCCAAATAATCATATATGATGCACACTCATGTTATATATGTACATATACACCTATATGTATTTATAAGCAAATTGTAAATCTCTAACACGGGAATACAATAATTCATGTCAACATAGGTACTGTGGTATCATGGACCTCTATTCAGACCGTAGTTGGATAAGACGACGAAAGTCAAGTGCCCGACAGGGTGTTACACATGAATTTTTAAAGTTTGGTTGCCAAGCATTTCTAGATTATGCGATAGTCACCCTAATGTGTTAATGGTCGAACAAGATAAGATGTCCTTGTTTGAAGTGTAAGAATGTAAATTATATGGATGCGAGAGACATAGTAAACTATCATTTACTTGTTTTACGGGTTCGTGAACAATTACGAAGAATGTTGGTGGGCACATGGGCAGAGAAGAGATAGTGGCATCGCACAAGTACACAATCCAGGCAGCAGTACCCATCGTATGAATGACATGGTTCATGATATTGCAGGGCCAGATTTTGATTGGGAACAAGGCAGAGAACAACCTATAAATTTTGATGCTAAAGCATTTTTTAAGTTGTTAGACGAGGGTAGCGAACCGTTGTGGCATGGTTGCACGAAGCACACTACATTGTTTGCAGTGGCGACATTACTTAACATCAAGGCTGATCACAATATGAGCCATGAGTGTTTTGAGTCACTCTTGAGGGCCATTAAGAGTATGTTGCCCATCTCGGTGAAAAATTGCCCAGAATAACTACTACTATTGTAAAAATGGTGAAGAAGTTGGGTCTTGGATATCAAAAGATCAATGCATGTCCCACAATTGCATGTTGTTTTATAAGGAAAATGAACAGATGACAAAGTGCACGTGTTGCGCGTATGATCGGTTTAGGCCTAATAAAGAGGGTGTGACTACAAAAAGACGAATATACCTTTTAAGATTTTAAGGTATTTTCCAATTACACCAAGGCTCAAAAGATTGTACATGTCTTCAAGAACAGCTGAACATATAACTTGGCAGGCGAAATCTCCAACCAAAGATGAAGAACTGAACCATCCCGCATATGGGCAGGCTTGGAAAGATTTCAACTTAGCACATCCGGGTTTGCATTGGAACCTAGAAATATGAAGCTTGAATTGTCCATCGATGGTTTCAACCTCGTTTCTACCACTCAAATTGTTCCAGACTTTCTTCTGGCTCGTGATTGTTACTCAGTGATAACTTGCCTCCTTGGATGTGTATGAAACAAATTTACTTGTTTTTTTTCACTCGTGAATCCACGGTCCCAAGAGTCCCGGAAAGAACCTAGATGTTTACTTGAGACCTCTTATGTATTTAGTTGAAGGTATTATGGGAGGATGGAGTATGACTTTGGGATGTTTCAACGAAAACAAATTTCAACCTTAGGGCAGCGGTTCTGTGGGCCATAAGTGACTTTTCAGGTTATGGTATGTTATCTGGATGGAGTACACATGGGAAGTTGGCTTGTCCATATTGTATGGGTCATACAAAGTCTTTTAATCTATCAAATGGTCGAAAGCCATGCTGGTTTGATTGTCATCATCGTTTCTTGCCGGTAGATCACCCGTTTCGAAGAAATAAAGAACACTTTAGGAAAGGAAAAGTAGATCACGATATGCCACCACCGCGATTGTTAGGGACGGAGATGCGTGACCGTGTGATGAGATTGCCGGTTATCCCATTAGGTAAGATTGTTGCCTCTGACATCATCGATGGGTTTGGCGTGTCTCATAATTGGGTTCAAAGAAGCATCTTTTGGGAACTGCCTTATTGGTCTACAAATTTGATTCGTCATAATCTAGATGTGATGCATATTGAGAAGAATGTGTTCGACAATGTGTTTAACACCGTGATGGGTGTTGCGGACAAGATGAAAGATAATGATAAGGCACGGTTGGACATGAAAGATATTTGTAAGCGTCTTGGATTAGAACTTTATGAATCTACTAATGGTAAGATGGTCAAATCGCATGCAAGGTACACATTGTCCAAAAAGCAGGTTGAAGATGTGTGCACATGGATAAAGTCTCTGAAACTACCAGATGGATATGCGTCAAACATTGCAAGGTGTTTTACAGGTGGAAAATTACAAGGGATGAAGAGTCATGACTGTCATGTGTTCATGGATAGACTCATGCCTATAGCATTTCGGGACTTGCTTGATAAACCAATATGGGATGCTTTGACTGATCTTAGTCGTTTCTTTAGAGACATATGTTCAAAAACGTTAAATGAAAATGACATATCTATACTTGAGAAGAACATCACAGAGATCACGTGTAAGCTTGAAAAAATATTCCCTCTTGGTTTTTTCGACTTTATGGAGCATTTGCAAATCCATCTACCCTATGAAGCTCGTGTTGGTGGCCCAGTTCAATATAGATGGATGTACCCTTTTGAGAGGGTCATGGGAAACCTTAAGAGAAAGATGAAGAATAGAGCTTATGTCGAGGGGTCGATATGTGAGGCATACAGTGTCGATGAGATATCTACGTTTGTCTCAGACTATTTTCCCAACGAAGTCTTGACAAAGGCCAATCGAGTCCCGAGACATGATGATGGGGCAATGTTGAACTAAATGGTGAACTTTCAGATTTGGTTTATCGGGTCGCTTATGAAAAGGAAAAGCGCATTTTCCTTTCTCGAAAGCAAGAATTACATGTCAGCATATACTTACATTCTTCTCAATCATGAAGAGATTGATGAATTTGTGAGGTATACATGTAAAATTCATATGATTAGACCTATATCTTAACCCGCAATCTCATATTAATATATGTTAATGTTTATAAAATTGTATAGAATATACGATGATGAGTTAAAACAAATCACCTTTTAAGATCACCGATAAAGATATTCAAGTTAGTCGTGATCAAAAATTTGCTATTTGGCTAAAGGACAAAGTAAGTTAACTTAATTAAGAATGACATATATCGTATTAATTTATAAATGTATTTAATTCAATTGAATTTATACGTGCAAGTATACACGGTCAACAAGTAATAAAGTGAAAGTAGAGTATCGTTCCCACGAGGAATTATTTAATAAAAATTACCAAGTACTAACTCTTAACCAAATCAATTTTATTTAAACAATCGCAAATTGTGATTTTTCTAATTAAGAAAACTAAATTAAAACTAAGACTTTAACGAATGAATTCAGATAAATAAAGATTAAGACTCCAATATCCCCAATTATGAATTATAAATCAATTATTCAACTATTCCAATTATTATGTCTCATCGAATTGTTAATGAATTCTCAAATGCCAAAAGCCCTCACTCGAAAGTGATCAATTGCCTTCTATTTAACCCAGATTAATTTTGCTATATCTCTACGCAAAACAATTGAATTAAACTAGCTACAATCCCAATTCCTTATGTGTTACGTGCAAGCGAATAGATATTCTCATTCTATTCACAAACCTAATTATTCATCTTTGCAAATAACTAAGTCACACGTCACCACGCCCGCTTCTAACCCTAGAATTCCTCTCTCAATTCCTTCTAGAGTAACAAGGTAATTATTGATCGATAATTAATCAATAAGCTCAAAGCAAGATGAACAATTCACTTCAACATAAATAATTGGAATAAATCAAATAATCAATTCATAATCATAAAAAGTTCAATTGAAATCTTAATGAAAGAGTTAGTTCATAATTAATGAATTAAAATCAAGAATCCACAATTGAATAGACATTAAAAGATAAAAGTATGATAAGAGAAGAGAATAGAATCATTGTCAAAGAACTCGATGCTCCCCTCTTTCTTCGCTTCTTTATTCTTGAACTTCAAAGGTCTCCAAGTTGCTTCAATCTCCAAAACTAATAAGAACTAGGGTTATGTTCTAATTTAATGGAGTGTTTAATCTAGTCTAATTTATGTAATCTCTTTTATTTTATGTCTTACATCATGTATTTATAGGTTACAAGTCCAATTTTGAGCTTAGAACAAACCCAATCCAATTTGGAGTCAAAAGCGAGTCAAAATTAAGCCCAACGCTGCGTCGAGCCGCACCTAACCTCTTCCCCAAATACCAAAGACTGCTCACGATCACCGAGAATCTGCCTTATATTGCCCCGGCGCTGCAAATAGGCTTAAAATTAGTGCCCCGACGCTGTTACAAGTTCAGACATTTTCTGCTCCGACGTCCTTTGGGAAAATGGCCATAACCTCTTCGTTCGAACTCGATTTCGATGATTCAAGATGTTCCGGAAGAGGAGAAGTATATCTACAACTTTAATTCTTTGAGTTTTTCGAAATAATGTCCGGAGCTATAGTCAAATTGGCTCAAGTGATCATTGTGTAAATGGCAAGCCAAAAACGCGAATCTAGCCACCCCAAACGTCGATCCAAGTAACTTTTGTCCCAATTCATACAAAACAATATAAAACATGCATGAATAGACACAAACACATAAAAACATCCTAAAAGACTTGAGAACAACAATAAATTAAGCCCGAATGTATCCAATTCATGTGTATAAAACTCACTCATCAGCTCTTAATAAGGGAACGATTCCTCCAAATATACAAGTCCTAGCTATGGGTCCAGACAAGGATCAAGTCATTCGCAATGGTTACAAAATAAATGGATGTGAATTTCATACAAAGACATATGCTCACAGAAAAAAACAACTAATACTTGGAGTGTGTGTGCGAGGAGATTATTCTGATGAGCTTGGTCGTGCCTTTTATAGAGTTAGAGGAAATCGTAGAGTTGTCGTGCAAGGCGGCACATACGGGGTCATATTAACTTGTTCAAGTGTCGTTGGTTTGATTCGTAAAAAGGGATACGTGTTGATGCATACATGGAATCGCCGATATTGACCTCTATAGTTTGGCCACTCCAACGAACCGTTTGTGTTACCAACTCAAACAGTACAAGTATACTACACTCCTAGTCCTGTTAGGAAAAGGGATAATCCGCCTACAGATTGGCAAGTTGTAATTCATACTCCCGCGCGCAGTCGTGTCCAAGTAATAGACGGGAATTTCTACCAAGAAGAGATGCTTCATAGACCTCCTATAATAAATATAGGGGACAACAATGATGTAATCCAATTAGAGGGTGGAGATGAACCTGATGAATTGGATCCCGAGATGCTTATCGTGCTGTATGACACGAAAGGATGATCTTGAGGAAGAGTTATTGACCGACACCGATACGAATCAAAGAAGAAGATGGTTATGAATCTCCGATACTTGGACAAAATGATTCTGACTCAGACAACGATTTTCATTAAAATTTATGTTTAGTTTTAATTGTATTACAATGAATTACATATAGGAATGTTCTCTATATCCTTAACATGTTCATGTACCTTTCATTTATAGTTGTCGTAGTTAACTATTTTTCAGTCATGTCTATGTACCTTTCATTTTATAGTAATTATAGTTAACTATTTCATACAATTAATTGTCATTATTGTCCTTTTCTATAAAATGTATGTTTAGTTTTAATTGTATTACATATAATTACATATGTACATGTTCTCTATATCCTTGACATGTTTATGTACCTTTCATTTATAACTCATACTAACATCCTAAATTTTTTATTTATAGATGTCTTCCGAACTCGCAAAGACGAAAAGCCACGGAGTTGGTTTGGGCCCTCTAATCATGTGTCAAGGCCTCTGCACTAATCCGGATGATCGCATTCTTATACGATCCATCCTCCTCCGGAGAGCAGCATAAGTTAAAAACATCGTGTATATATAAGGGTTTAATATTTCCATTGTTATAAATATATTTTAATGTAAATTATTGTATATTGTAGTGATTTTCAAGATAGTAAAAATTGTGAAGTGCATTTCACAATTATGCTTACTGAATCGCCCACGCCAAGGATTACATGGGCAAGACACCCTCTCGCCCATAAGGATGCGATTTGAAATAATTTCGTGTATATTTTTTATCACTCGATAGATAATACATAGTTAATCAAATAATACTATTTAGTAATGTTGGATTATGGTAATATAATAGTTTTAATATTATTATTGTTGTTTTATTTGCGAAGCGGTATAGATGGGACGACGCCTATTACGCATCGCTTATTCAAACATTATTCGACAGGTTAAGGCGTCATTCCAACTAAAGATAATCAACAAGAACGACAAAAAGCCCCTCGCACAATGCCGAGATTGACCATCCAGATAAAGTGCAAGATATATCGTAAGCGTAGCCCAGTGGTGTACACAACCCATATGAGTCAGGCATGTGTGACCCGATGGAGAAATGAGAAATGGGTCAAGAGAGGCGCAAGATCGCCACCGAATGCAGATCCTCGTGTATCGACGGCGAGAAGGCAAAAGGCACGATTTGCCAAGATATCATCACAAATAGCAAAGACATTGTTTGCCATGGTACGATATGTTATGTTTACAAATATCTTTTGTAGCTAAAATATCATATGTTTACATAATAATATGAGAAAATGAATCATGACGCCCCCAAAATAGTATATATCACCTATTCTAAATCGCCAAATACATGGTACGTAATACAAATACAATCTTTAATATACAACAAGAAAGTCATGAGTTTTAATAAAAATATTGTCTTCTGCACAATATTCACTCTCGTAATAAGTCCTCATTACATTTATATCACACTATTTAATGTAATAGTGAGGACTACTAATACTATCATCTCAACTGCCACCCGCTCCCCGACTAGTCCTTTTGCCACGCTCTCATTTCTCGAAGAGAACAAAGTGAAAGAAAGGGTGAGCTCAACTAGCCCAAGAAGAAATATTATGACTAAGATAATGCAGAATAAATTATCATTAGTCTTCAACAATGTTAAACCGATAAAATATAATGTACATCAAGTTTAATCAAGAATCTAACACGCAATCCATTAAAAGAGTCAAGTAGAGAATAAAATCTACTATCTTTTATGATTTAAAAGGTTTTTCATCACTTTTATCGGGCGGGACTCAAATTTTAATAAATAATCCACATCATCCTCGCACTACTACCAAGGATATTCATAAGATCACAACCACAAATTATCCACGCACTATGGGCCAAGGATATTCGTGTATTCATCAATGGTCACGATCATGCCAACAACTCGTCCCATCAATGCACTACGCCAACGAGGACTTTTACCACATCATTTGTAACATTACTAATATGATTACAATCAATAATCCTCGGTCATAATCATACCAAGTCCATCTACGCACTACATGTGCCACATATGACTTTCAACAAAAAAATATAATATGAGGATGATGACAATGATATAAGAATTCAATAAAACAAGTTCAAGAATTAATTTATTCAGACCTAATAACGTCCCAAATTGTCAACACGATACTTTTTTGTATAGTAAAATTTAAGAATGCTCGTAAGAATATTTCCACGAAAAGATATCGGATGAAGCGCAAATATCAAGGATATTCCACCAATTTCATGGAGTATAGAAGTCAAAACTTTAACCAACCGAGTATAATAAAGAATGGAATAACAAAAAAAAATCACCAAGCATGCAGTATTGCAGATGTAGACAAAGTTATTCCAATGTAATAATAAATAACGAAACCGTGTTAGGCGTATATACGCACCGACGTGATATTCCAACAGTAATAATAAAGAATGGAATAACAACAGAAATCACCACGCACGCGGTACTTGGCAAAGGCAAGTTATTCCAATGTAATAATAAATAACGGAATCAGTCCTACAAAATGTACAAACAAGATATTCCAATGTAATAATAAAGACGGAACCAGTCCCACAGAAACGCATAAAACAGATATTCCAACAGAATAATAAAGATTTTAACCAGTCCCAAGATAAAACGCATGCATGAGGATGTTCCAATGTAATAATAAAGAATGAAATAACAACAAAATCACCAAGTATAGGGTGATCACAGATACAAAGTTATTCCAATGTAATAATAAAGAATGGAATAATGTAAGTTCTCTTCATGAATATGAAAAAATAATACCCACTACGAAAGTACAACAAATAATATCCCTTACCTTTAAAAGAAGAGTATCAATATATGAGTAGTGAAGAAGCGTAACACTTTTCTTTCTCTCTCTATAGTTTTTTCTCTCTAGAGTTTCAGTGAATTCGTAAAAAATAATGAAGGAATGAGCTTCTATTTATAGGAAAATGGAAGGGCACTGTTCATGGACGAAATAATTTTGCAGATTCACGGATTGCTCAATTCAATTAACCATCCAACAAAAAAATAAATAAAATAAAATATAATATAATATATATATATATATACATGCTTTCAATTTATATTTATCAATATTATATATAAACCACTTGATTTTTATCCCCCCCCCCCCATAACCAACATTAATCCCCCACCCTCCCAAAATCACTTTCACTACACTCTTACACATCACTATCACACTATCACTTTTCTACCATTTTTCACTCACACACATCATCACACACCTATCACTTTCACCTATCCTTTTCTTCCACCATATACTCATTACATACACACACACACACACACACACACACACACACACACACACACACACACACACATATATATATATATATATATATATATATATATCTTCCATATCGTATATCTTTTCTCCTCCATTTCCAAAATCATTTTTCCAATACAAATGGGCCCCACATGTGGGCCCCACTTTTTATCGATTATTTTGGAAAATGGGTAAATGGAGATTCAAATAATAAGCAAAAATTTACAACAACCATTTCATAAAAATCCTTTCAATAATTTTTTTTTAACAACATTTATCATCGTTATTATAATTCACAATATTAATCGACCAGGTCGTTCCCAATGAAGAGGGGGCTTTCCAATAAGGATTTCACTCTATTGGCGCGTAATTAGGTGACCAAACCTCTCCTTGGCAGAACTTCTAGACATCGTTAATATTGCAAATAATAATATTAATAACTCTGTCATCTCAATTATTGATTTAATAATATAAAAAATATCGACAATAATTGAATAAAACTAAGTAACTTCTCACGTAAGCATTAATAATCAATACCGTGTGCTACTATGCAACCACGCGTATTACTGTACATTTACTACCGGGTAGTTCAACAGTATTAACGGTAAAACTTCCGCCGTTATTTTCATAAAATATTTTATTGTCATTTTTTTAATCTGACAATAATTCCGTTGTGGGGTCTATCAATGATTGTGCCGTCGTACGAATATTCCCTGTTCAAACGAATATTCCCCGACCAATCGAATATTATATAACAACTTGCGTACTTTGCAAAATTTATAAATATTACCCACAACTATAACATTATATCAAATTCATTCAAAAATGATAATTATAGAAAATTCATCTTTATTCATAAAAGTTGGGGTCTTACATGAATTGTAGGAGTCTTAGTCTCAAGGTCAACCTATCAATTGGTTGGATGTGTATGTGGTCACCCGCGATGGTCTGCCTGAGGCTGTTCAGATAGCGGTAATAAGTTCACTTTATCCTAATATGTTGTTTATAAATTGTGACGACCTTTTTTAGTATTTGTTTATTTATTTTTAACTATTTAATTATTCACATTTTGACAGGACACTTATAAGGGCTTAATGAACGAGCGTTATCCTAAATGCACCCCGCGTCTGTCGATTGATCAAGAATTATAGGAGTGGGCATCCATCGTGAAGAAAAATTATGTCAAAGACCAAGGACAAAAATGGCGCCCGACCATCAGTGACACAGGCAGCTCTGCCACCCAGTCTACACAGTTATTAGGTTCTCCTGCTTATCATACTCCTGCTGACTGTGTGAGAGTGATTTTTCAGGATCATGATCTACTTCGTATACTCGGCGGACATCTGAAGTGTCTGAGTCCTGATGAGTTAAGCGAGGCAATAATAGCAAGCCAAGAAGAATAAAGAGCAGAGCAAAGAACACAACAAAGAGAATGACGACCAGGTATATATATATATATCATTTATTGTTTAGCTACATTGTCTTATATGTTTATAGTCTTTGAGTCACTATCTTACTTATATGTTTCACTACATTGTCTATTGTTTAGCTTTCCCTAAGTCGTAGCAGTATCAACACATGTAACATATATGTTTTATTTTTTTGTTAATTACAGGATACTAATTTGGATGATCCATGAAGAGCGCGCGTCTAGACTTGTTTTTTTTAGATTTTAAAGCCTTGTACTCTTTTAGATTCATTCTTTGGACAATTGTATTGGTTTATATGGATGTTTACAATTGTATTGTGTTGGATGAATGTTTACAATTGTATTGTGTTGGATGGAGAGCTAGACTTGTTGTGTTGGATGAATGTTTATTCATGGATGATCAATGTTTATCATATAGTAGTTATATCATGGATGGATGTTAATATGGATGTCAGATATATCTTCTTTGTGTTGGGATTGAAAATGTGTACAAAGCAAGTTATTTTGGAAAATCAATAAACAGTAAAATTTTAAAAAAAAATCAATGACGCGTCGCTATCGCTAACACTATATCGCGATCGCGCTGCTTTCTTGAAACTAACGACCGTGATCGGCCGCTATTATTATCAATCATTTGCCACGTGTACCACGTCACACCGACAAATGACTCAAAGATGAAGTTAGATTAATGACAGTTCGCGATCGATGATGGCGGTCCGCTAATAAGTTTGTCATTATTAGTGGTCGCTAATGTCCATCTAAATGAATTATATATTACTCCGCGACTAATATCAATGATCAGATCTCAATGATCAGATACTACGGTCATTGAGTAAGCTTTTTGTTGTAGTGTATACTCCTTGAAATTTGTAGAATATTCTTAAATTTTGCGCTTCATCTAGTATCGTTTCACGGAAATATTTTTATGAACTTTCTTGTTAAATTTTAAGCTTTTCATGTCGAAATACTATTCATGGACACTATTCATACATACGATACTATTCATACATATAGTACTATTTATATGGTACTATTCATACGATATTATTCATACATACGGTACTATTCACGGGATACTATTCACTCGATACTATTCACCCGGGGTACTATTCACGATAAAAATTGATTTTTTTTTTCTGTTCAAATAATTTTCGATACATGAATATTATTCTTGAATTTTATTTCACAAAGTAGTTATCATGTTGACAATTTGGGCATTTTTAAACTCTAGATAAATTGAATTATAAATCTTTAATATTTATCCTTAATCTCACTTGATTAATTTCTTATATCGTTGTCATCATCCTCATGTTTATATTGTGGTGAAAGTCATCTTTGGTCCGCAGTGCATAAATATACTATTGATTGGTATAATTATGATTATAAATTATGTATCGGTATAATCATGACCTGTAATGTTACAAATGATGTAGTAAAAATTCTATTTGGCCCGTAGTGCATAAATGAACAGTTGTTTGGCATGATCATGACCACTGATGATAATAACGAATATCATTGGCCCATAGTGCATGGATAATTCATAGATGTGATAATAACGAATATCTTTGGCCCGTAGTGCATGGATAATTCGGTAATGTTGATTATTTATTGAGATGTGTTACAGAGATAAAATATTAATGATGAACTTTTAAATCATAGAAGATAGTAGACATCATGCTCTACTTGACTCTTCTAATGTATTATTTGTTTCGATGCAGTTAAACTTGTTGTCTATTGAATTCTATCAGTTTTTACATTGTTGAAGGCTAAGGATAATTTATTCTACATTATCTTAGTCATAATATTTTTTATTGGGTTAGTTGAGCTCATAATTTTCTTTCACTGTTATCTTCGGAAAATGAGAATATAGCCGAGATTAGTCGGAGAATTGAGTGATGGTCCAATATGGTGGCTATAGTCTCACTATTCTATAAAATAATATGATAATAATTGTAATGAGTATTTTATTTGAGTTTAAATATTGTCTACGAGATAATATTTGTATTAAAACTTAGTTATTATTGTGTTATCGTATTTTGTACGACAATTGTATAAATTAAATTTGTATTTAAAATATAGCTAAAATATATATGAAAAAAATATATATGAAAACATGGTATATTTTTCGGAAGTAGAATAGACATTTGCCGTGACTTGGTCAGATACTTGCCCACTTTTAGGCACCATACCTTAGCTTCAAGCCACGAACTCTTCCATGAAAATTGGACATAAATTAAAAATAAATATTTTATAATTTTATTTATTTATATTTGAATTTTTATAAATTTTAATTATTTATATTTTAATCCCAAATAAAAAATAAAAAATAGTTGAATTCAGATCGAATTTTCTAAGGGCAGTTTTCTCCATGCCCACCGAATCTAAAGTGCTTACGTGGCACTCACAGCTTCTTCTTTTTATTACACGAGTATGGAACTTACATCATTCCCTCTTTCTCTCTCTATATCTCTCTATATATAGTATTTATTTAATTTTTTATATATTTATTAAGAAATGACATATATTACGATCGGATGTGTTGATTTTTATTGTCTTTAATTAAAAAAAAATTACTATATAGTGCACCATCCTTTTAATATTATCTGATTTTATGTATTAATATTTTTGATATTTATAATTTAATTGAAAATTTTGTAATACATAACACAGACTCATATTTATTTATTCATTTCTCTCTCTCGTCTGTATATAATCACCTGGTCAATTAGGCCCCTATTATGCAGGGTAAGTATTTTATTTTTTAAGCATATTTAATAATTAATACGTTGTGAAAGCAAATGAATGTGAAAACATTTTTGTTTTTGTTTTTTTAAAAAAACATAAAATAATGAGAAATCCGTTTACTGTATTTAATCCTGATGAGAGTGGTTGTTGAAAAACTAAACCCTAAAAGGAGTTCTTTGTAAGAACAATTCGCCGCCGGATTGATCTTTTCTTCTTCTCTCTTACACACTCACTCTTTTGCTCACTGCTTTTTTTTTCGTTTTCTCTGTTTTCTTGCAACGCTTTCTTACAGCAAAGTTGCTGTCCAATTAAAGAGAGAAAATGTTACCTGCTTTTTCTATTTGTAGTCTCTCTATCAGTCCATGATGATATCAGAGATTATTTGTTTTCGTAGTTCTTTTCATTTCTGATTGTAGACCTTTTTAATGTGTTTTGAAAAGGTGAAGTTTCTTGAAGTTTTGTGATCAAAGATTGGATTTTAGGGGTTTAAAGAGGGTATTTTTGGGTTATGAATGAAGGGTTTTAGAGGGTTTGGATTATAAAGTTTACTTATTGGTTGTTTTGTTTTAGGGTTTTTAGGGTTTGTGAGCTTCTTGTTGAATGAGTGATTAGTTGATTATAGTCTGTGAATATGTTATCTGAATTAGGTAGAAGACCAATGCTTAGTGGTAACGATGGATCATTTGGGGATGAATTGGAGAAGGAAATAGGGCTTTTGCTTCGCGAACAGCGTCGACAAGACTCTGATGATCGAGAAAAGGAACTGAATTTGTATAGAAGTGGGTCAGCTCCACCTACTGTTGAGGGGTCTTTGAGTGCAGTTGGTGGATTGTTTAATCATGGAAGCGGAGGCGGTTCGGCCTTTTCGGAGTTTGCCCTTAATAAGAATGGAAATGGCTTTGTCTCTGAGGATGAGCTTAGGTCTGATCCTTCTTATTTATCTTATTATTACTCTAATGTGAATCTAAACCCTAGGCTGCCTCCTCCTTTGTTATCGAAGGAGGATTGGAGATTTGCACAGAGGTTGCAGGGAGGAAGTTCAGCTGTGGGAGGGATTGGGGATAGGAGGAAAGTGAATAGAAATGATAGTGGTGGCGGTGGGGGAGTGTCACTCTTTTCGAAGCCACCCGGGTTTAACTCCAAGAAACAAGAGAGTGAGAGTGAGTCAGATAAAGTTCCGGTGGACTGGGGTGGTGATGGACTGATTGGTTTGCCTGGTTTAGGATTAGGTAGCAAACAAAAGAGCCTTGCTGAAATATTTCAGGTAATTTTCTTGTGTACTTGTGCCCTTACTTTTTACAAGTGAATAATTTGATTTACGTTTTGTGAGGTTGAAAGCTTGTGTTTGATGTCTTGGATTATCTGCTCCTTCAGTTAATGGCAGTTTTTAGTACCTAGGATTGTTATTCCTTCAACTGTGGATTGCCATTTACTGATTGAGTCAATCTATTGAAATTTGAGCAAGATTATGTGTCTTAAAGTAGTGTTGTCAGGTTCAATCACTTAGTTTGTCAGCAATATAGTTCTGCTGTAAATGGTGTACCTTTTAGTTTGTTTTTTCTTCATTTAATAATTCTATGTCTTTATTTATGTTGAACTGATTACTTATCGCACCCATTGCTCTGTACTACTTGCAATGTTTGATTAGTTATATTGTCAGTCAAGCATATATGCAGTTAAAAGTCGGCATATAAAAGCCAGGTTGTTTGTTAAACTGCAATAGTCTGTATATTATTTCTGACCCACACCATTGCATGCTTAGTTTGTTTACCCTGCAAGGAGACTAGGTAGTTCCCACTGATGAGTCTGTTCTATATACATGCCCAATCTTGTTATTTGCCCGCTTCCCGTTTTCCCCTGATTTCCTGGAGTTTGTAATATTCAATTTCTTCGTTTCTTTTGTTTTGACATGGGTGACTTAGATGTACCAAATGAAGTATTGTTTCTTTTTGCTTATGGCAATTTGGTAGGTATATACCTTTTGCTTTTTTCTAGTTTTCCTGTAAGCATAATATATTATTTCTTGCTAACGGAGCCCGTTAAGGGGTTGGTCGGTTTTACCTACTATTGGATTTGAACCTGACAAATTGTGTGCCCGTCCACAAATTAAAAAGGAAAAGTCTTATGGGACCAGAATAGCTCATGAGGTTCTTTAGAGAAGTGTATTGGGAAGCTAAGGTCTAACTTCTACATTTTTTAAATTTAATGCTAGTAACTTCATATTAATAATTATTATATGAAATTTAGAGGATATTTTTGACCAATTTTTGTACTGGTTTATTGGAGGATGTCATGTTTGCATAATTCTCATTGTACAATATATGAATTGGCATTGTGAAAGGTCTGTTGTGGCCTATGCCATGTATCTTGTTGTTCAGTCATTAAATTTTGAAGCACGTGGTTAAATTTTGAGGCACAACACATGCCCCAAAATTTTATCTGACATCCTAAGGAGATTACCTAAAATTGTTTTGTTCCGTTCGTCATTCATTCTTCCATTAGGCTTGTTAGAAAAACCCTAGGCTTTGACACATGTTCCAAAGTAGTTCTTGGGTTTGAGCCTGGTTTTTACTTCCTCAGCAATCCGAAAATTCTCTAATTATCTACTTTATTTTTTGTAATAGACTTGGGTGGTGTTTGTTTGTGTCTAAATGTCTCTTAATTAACTTGCCTCTGATTCGGTCAGAAGCAAATCTTGTTTCGTAATTTTTACCCCTCTTAATATCTCTTAATCGTTAAGATAAAAACTCAAATATTAACTATTAAGAACTATTAAGAGCTTTCTCTTAATAGTTTATTTAAAATTTATAGACAAAAATAGCCTCAATAAATATTGTACTTCTTCAATTTCAAATTTTAAGATCATTCAAATAATTTTTTTTAATAACTCAGAGAGTTAAAATGGTAAAATAGTGTCGTTAAGATGTTTTACACTTTTTAGTTATCAAACAATTTTTTAGATTAAGATGTAATTTCATTCAGATGATCTAATTTATTAAGATGTATTAACCATTCAGATCTTAATTACTCAGTTTTATCAAACACTACCTTATTTAGTCATGATTTATTCCTTGATTTTTTTAGCACATGTATATGTCTCATTGGGACTTGATGCCACACCTCTCTTTGGGTTTGGTATAAATACCACGTGACAATTTTGTTCTTTGCTCCCTTGTTGAATTGCAGATTTGATATTGGTAACAAATTAAAGCTTTTGTCCATGATTTTGTTTGTCCTGACTCCTGACCTCGATAATAAAGAGATATTTTTTGGAAATGAAGAAGAGAATGTAAGAGAGCTCTTGCCTTAGCATGGCCAACTATTTAGATATCACTACTTTTCTGGGTATACTCCAATACCAGATGCTCTTCTATTTGAACCATTTGTTATCTCTCTTTCTTTTCAGCCAATAAGTTTTTAATCACAAAGATTTCTAGACAATTGTTAGTCTATTATCTGATTTTTTCTGAATAAATGTTATTTGTTGAATGTGAACCTCTTCTTTACAGATCATATTTGGTGGTTATGAACTTGCATTGGAACGGTGTAGTTCTATGTTTCAAAAAAATTCAATTGTTTATCCCTTGTAAACTTACAATGTAGATTCTGTGCAGGAGGATTTAGGCCGCGTAACTCCTGCTTCTGGGCACACTTCTCGCACACATAGTCGTAATGCTTTCAATGAAAATGCCGACAACTTACGGTCGGCTGAAGCTGATCTGGCTCAATTGCATCGGGATTTAGTTTCTGCAGGTACGAAGGTTCAGACCTCATCTGCTCAACATGTTGGACCACCTGCATCATATTCTTATGCTGCTGCACTGGGTGCTTCCTTGTCAAGAAGCACAACCCCTGATACCCAACACATCGCCAGAGCTCCTAGTCCTTGCCCTAATCCTATTGGTGGTGGGAGAGTAGGCACTTCAGAAAAGAGAAGCATAAGTTCAAACTCATTTAATGGTGTCTCCTCTCACATAAGTGAGCCTGCAGATTTGGTAGCTGCTTTATCTGGAATGAATTTATCGAATGGTGTGATGAATGAAGAGAATCATTTGCCATCTCAGATTGAACAAAATGTTGATAGTCATGACAATTATCTCTTCAATATGCCAGGTGGTCAGAATAATGTGAAGCAACACTCGTACCTGAAGAAATCTGAGCCTGGGCAATTACATATGCCTTCTCCTCGGTCAGCAAAACTAACCTACTCTAATTCTGGTATGAGCAGTGTGGATGGATCGGGACATAGTAACTCTTCCCATAAAGTTGATTTGCACAAAACTTCTGTTGCTTCCAATAATGCTTACCTAAAAGGATCTCCAGCTTCCACTCCTAATGGTGGTGGCTTAGCTTCTCACTATCAGCATATTGATGGTGCAAATTCTTCATTTCCAAACTATGGTATAAGTGGGTACCCCATGAATTCGCCACTGCCATCCATGATGTCAGGCCATCTTGGCAATGGTAATATGCCACCTCTCTTTGTAAACACTGCTGCAGCATCAGCAATGGCTGTCCCTGGAATGGACTCAAGAATGATGGGGGGAAATTTTCCTTCTGATTCAAATCTGAATTATGCTGCATTAGAATCACAAAATCTTAGCAGAATTGGGAACCAGATGACAGCCGGTGCTCTTCAGGCACCTTTTGTGGATCCAGTATATCTTCAATACTTGAGGACAGCCGAGTATGCTGCAGCTCTTAATGATCCCTCTGTTGATAGGAACTACCTGGGTAATTCATACATGGATCTACTTCAGAAAGCTTATCTTGGATCTTTACTATCACCTCAGAAATCACCATATGGCATCCCATTAGGTAGTAAAACTGGTGGTTCTAGTCATCATGGTTACTATGGTAATCCGGCTTTTGGAGTTGGCTTCTCATATCCTGGAAGTCCCTTGGCAAGTCCAGTTATTCCAAACTCCCCTGTTGGACCTGGTAGTCCAATCAGGCATGGTGATGTTAATAAGCGATTCCCTTCTGGGATGAGAAACTTAGCTGGGGGTCTCATGGGACCCTGGCACTTAGATGCTGGTAACATGAACAACAACTTTACTTCCTCGTTGTTGGAAGAGTTTAAGAGCAATAAAACCAGATGTTTTGAACTTTCTGAAATTACAGGTCATGTTGTTGATTTCAGGTATTTCTTGTAAATTATTTTGTGGATGCCTGTTCATCTTGAAATCCTTAATACTCATTTAGCACCTGCTGTGATTATCAGTGCGGATCAGTATGGGAGTCGGTTTATTCAACAGAAACTTGAAACAGCCACAACAGAGGAAAAAAACATGGTTTACCAAGAAATTATTCCCCAATCTCTTACTTTGATGACTGATGTGTTTGGTAATTACGTAATCCAGAAGGTATATATTATTCACTCTAATTTTGTTGCTATTACTGACTTTTTTTGTTTTGTTTTTGTTTACATGTTTACATGATTTGTCCTATTGCATACTCCAGTGAATTTTATTCATCTAATGATTATTCTTGTGTTTTTAGTTCTTTGAGCATGGAATGGCATCACAAAGAAGAGAATTGGCTAACAAGCTCTTTGGGCATGTACTGACACTAAGCCTCCAAATGTATGGTTGTCGAGTAATCCAGAAGGTAAACCATTCCAACCATATTTCATGATATTGTCAGTATGTTGTTTTGTTTTGTATTAGAATTTCCGTCTGTGTTATTTGTAGACATTCTGCCAAGGCTGTAGGTTTTCTCCTTACTAGATTAGATGTTGAACCTTATGCCTCTATATATGTCTGTACATAAGGATATATGTTTACAATCTACATGTACTTGCTTAACTTTCACTTTGAGGGTAGGGGTAGTGCATAGTTGTCACGGCACCACGACGAGGCATTGCGGTAGCCTGGACGCCTAGGCGACAAGACGACCGCCATGACATCCGTATGGCGACAAGTCGTTTACAATGTGTATTTCATACTCCCTCCGTCCCATGTCCCATAGTTATAGACTGATTTTACATTTTGAGATGTCTCAATATATAGGCTACTTACTATTTATAAAATTTAGTTGGTTCATTATTTTACTTTTATGTCCTTATAATAAATATTCAACCATTACTCCTTTTTTGAAGAAACAACCTTCAATGTCATTATTTTTATCACCACATTTAATATTGTTGTATTCTCAATAAAAGAATTCAACTTTTTAGGCTTTACTAGTTTAACATATTTTGTGTATAAAAGGCAATTGTATCATCAATCAATGAAGTTAAGAGTTTCAATGTGATAAGTAAGGAGTAATTAATTTATTCATTAATTCTATATTAAGGGTATATGTGGAAATTTTTTGTTAAAAATTAACTTAAACTGATTTTCTTAAACTATGTGTCAAAAGAAATCAGCCTATAACTATGGGACGGAGAGAGTATTATTTATTTTACTTAATAAGTATATTGACAATAAAATTTCATATACATTAAAACTCAAAACATAACACTATGGAATAATATTAAAGGCATAATTATGTAAAACTTAGCAATAACAATCAAAAAACAAAACACTTGATATTAAAAATTAGTAAAAGAAATGAAGAATTCAACAAAAATCACATAGAAAATAAAGTTGCAACCAACCATCACAAATATGTAGTCTAATAACTAATAAAACACCACATAACAAGCCAAAATAATGTCTAGACTCTCTATGCTAGTCTAGAAACATTGTTAAAGCAAAATCATCAACGAAAAAGTCATCTCTATCTCTTCCACAACAACTACTCTCATTCAAAGGCGTAGGTGGTCTTTTTTCAAAATCATCCTCCACATCATCATCATTTGGAATTCTCTCTTCATCAACTTCATTATCGGAGTCGGAATCCATCAACCTTGATTTCCTTAACCACGTCGAGAGTACGTCATGCGATTATCACTAGTATTAGCACGAGCCCTCCTTGAAAGATTGTAACCCTCAAACGTGTTGGATGCACCGGTTGCTTGATCCGCATCATTCCATGTAAGATCTCCCTGGGATGAACAACATCGATCTCATTATTGATCCATTCATTACCCCATTCAAAGTAATCAATGGCTAATGGATCAAAATTATTTTCAAGTTCACGCCTCTTTTGGAACCTCGGGACGATCTTTCGATTGTATTGGACATATACCCAGTCACTCAATCGTTTGTGTTTCAATCTATTCCTCTTCTTCGTATGAATCTAAAATAAATATAACAAAAAATAATAATATTAATGATAAAATTTTAATTATATAAAAATAGTTGCTATTAGTAGTGAATGACTTGTTACTTTTGAAATTTGAACTAACAATAGAAAGTTGACTCCAATTGCGCTCGCAATTGGAAGAACAACAGGGGTCTAGAATTCTTTTTGCAAACATAGCTCAATAGTCCGCCCTCCAAAAGCATTCCACCAATCAACTAGCAAACATTTAAAAGAAATATAAATATTTTTAAAGGGAGGAAAAGAAGAATGTATATAAATTATAATTATAATTTAGTTTTTATGTCGTTATATATATTTTAATATACTTACGAGGATTCTTTATTTTCCGTTGCCTAATCACAAATTCTCTTGCAAAAGTATCTCGAGAAGCATCATAGTTGTCGATTAGATTGCTCATCTTGTCTAGCAAATTTAGCTCGGGACCCATCTTTGCAAGAACGTCATTGAAGTCATCTCGTAAAGCACTAGCATTTGATATCAAAGTACTTACTCGGATTGAGAAACAACGTAGCCCCATATAATTTTTGCTCCTTTTGACTTTCCCATCGCTCCTCAACAATTTCAATCACCTTCTTATACAACCTTTGTTTGTTATCAAATGCATCTTTGATTTTTTTCTTCACATATTCCATCGCAGCAGTAACTTCTTGAATATCAGGCTTTTCATGACTATCAACAATGCTCAAGACTATAAGAAGTGGCTGTGACGCCCTAATGCAATCCTCAACATGATGCCAAAATATTGTTGAAATAACAGTATCACATACTTTCTTTCGCACTTCAGTAGCCGACAATTTTGATTTTGACCAATCCTCACTTATGAACAAATGTCTCGATGCATATTTATGCTTGTACAAACTCTGCAAGGTGAGGAAAGCAGTAGCAAATCTAGTAACTGCGGGTCTCTCAAGATCCTTCCCATTTGTTTTTCCCTCGTTGCATTGAGAAGACGACCGTGCCTATAAATAAATGTTGTGATTCTTCTTGCATTTGTGACTGTGGGTTGGAATTGCTTTAACTTGCCTATGTCCTCTATCATAAGGTCAAGACAGTGAGCTACACAAGGTGTCCAAAACATTGTAGGCCTCCTCTTCATTAGTATATATGCCTCACTGCCTTGTAATTAGAGGCATTGTCTTTGATCCCCTGAACAACATACTCCAGGCCAATTTCCTCAATCTTGCTATCAAGTAGATTGTTGACATCTTGCGACTGACTGGAGGCATCAATAGAACCCATGAAATAAGTCCCCTTCAGACTATTAACAAGGAAATTCAACAAGTGTCTTCTCCTCTTATCTGTCTAACCATTCGATACGAGTATGCAGCCATATTTCTTTCAAGCAACTTCATGAAATTGCTTCTTTAACTCATCGGTTTTCATCTTTGCCTTCTTAAGTAAAGGAACCTTCAACTCATGATACGTTGGAGGCTTGAAACCCGACTCATATTGCCCTATGGACTCAACTATGACTTCAAATCTCCTTGAATTTGTAGCATTGAATGGTATGCTACATTCATAAAAAAAGTTGGCAACGTGCATTTGGAGTCTCCTTTTTCTCCGGTGTCCTCAAACAATTTTTAATACTCGTTTGGTTCAAACGCTTGCTATGCTTCTGCGCTACAGGAGTCTTCCTTAGAACTGCTTCAATCATTTTATTGGAGCTTTTGGTTGTGGCTTTTGGAATTGAAATACAACTTTCTTCCTTTTAGAAGCCGTCCCAGTATTTGGGATAGTGTTAGAAGAAGTATTGGAAGTCATGGTTTGGACGGGCAGATGATTGTTCTTCTTGGACTTGTACCACATCATCATCATTACATCTTCTAGCTCAAGTGGTTTGTTCCTCTTTCTACTATTCAAAGTCGCTTGCATCTCCCTCATAATTTTTGTTGTTTTAGGGCACTTCGCTACACCTCCAAAATTTTCGACAAGATGTTGCTTGAACCTTTTGATGCCTGAATGATATTTCTTTTTGCAAAGTATACATTGTATGATATCCTTATTACTTAAATTCGGCCAATATCCATATTTCAAACCCAGATCGTTCGATTTAACTTTTCTTTTAGAGTCCTTCAGTATATCATAATTATCGGCCCTCGAACTTTCCGCCATTTTACTTTTTACACAATACAATCAAATAAAAATTATAAGCACACCAGCAATATTATCTCCATAAGTATATATTAATAATTTAGTATATAAATATATATAAATTTATACATATATATATATATATATATATATTTTTTTTTTTCCTAACCACACTAGCAGGTATCATCCAGTATTAATGTATTATATATATATATATATATATATAACGAAAAAAGCCAACACCCTATTAATCAGATAGTGATAAGTAGTCGGTATAAACAAAAATACCTGGTAGTCTCCGATCGTTGTCGCCACTCGCTCGGTCGCAGTTTCGATTTCTTTCGTTCTTCGCACTTTGCTTCTCTCTCTTGGTTCTCTCGGTTTTGAAATTTGATGATCGATCTTATGTTCTTTGTGAATCGAATGTCGAGTGGCTAGGTTTGGCTTTCCTACAATCACTGCGACGTCGTTTTTTTAAACCCACTTCAGATTTGGGTCGACCCATGAGACCGGGTAGTCGACCAAGTCGTCGCCTGGTTGTCCAAGGTGATGCCTTTGTTTTCCAGTCACTCGCCTTCCGGCCAAAAACCAAGTCGCGTACTCGCCTTGCACATCTCATACCGACTAGGTGACGCCTTAACAACTATGGGGTTGTGTAAATTAGTAACTAGGGCTTTTATATTTGGATCCTAATAAACCCCAGCACTTTCCAAAACCAAAAGAAAAGTGCTTCTGTTTAACGCGAAGAGAAAGAAATAAAGCAGTTTTCCTGATTTTCCTTTCCTAGATATTCTTTTTTGTTGTTGCTCCATATTTTGATTCCTAATTTTGTTCATGTGTTTCTCCTGGTCATCAATTATGATACATTGGTGGGACTTGGCTATTCTATAGTTGCTTTACTTCAAGTATCAATCTTTGTATCTGGGATTCAGTATCACGCAATCATTGATAATTGGGTTTTTTATACCATTCAGGCAATTGAAGTAGTTGATCTTGACCAAAAAATTGAAATGGTCAGAGAGCTTGATGGTCATGTTATGCGCTGTGTGCGTGATCAGAATGGTAACCATGTCATCCAGAAGTGTATTGAGTGTGTTCCTGAAGATCATATTCAATTCATTATCTCAACATTCTTTGATCAAGTTGTTACCCTTTCTACACATCCATATGGGTGTCGTGTAATACAGGTTGAGATTATTTTATTAACTTTAACACTCTTATGTTCTAGCCTTGGCATTTTGAATCAATGATAATTTTGTATTGTGTGATTATGCCTACTATGCAACAGAGGGTACTGGAGCACTGTGAGGACCCAAAAACACAGGGTAAGGTGATGGATGAGATTATGGGATGTGTAAGCATGTTGGCACAAGATCAGTATGGAAATTATGTTGTTCAGGTTTGTAATTAGTTTTCCGAATTTCCAGTGTTTATGCATGTGTGCGTCTGGCTGCTATTGTTATGATGATGAATTTGTATAGTTCCAAAGCAGTATGTCCTTGGGAAACCATATAATACTTTCTTAGATACACAGCTCTGATACTCGATGATATTATGATATTTTGTATGTATTTGTATCCAATAATTACCTTATTGTAGCATACTCGGTAGGAAGCTTCTTCATGGAACTGTAGTTTCTTGAATGTTTTGTATTTGAATCTGACAAGCCAAGACATATTGGAAAATGCAGTTGACCTATTCACGCAAATATGCCTGCATTTCTAAGCACGTCACTGCACTAGCCAACATGGACCCCTATGTCCTTTAAAGAAAAGATTGGTGGATCCTTCATAGGATTGGTGGATCCTTCATAGGATTGGTGGATGATTGCATAGTCATCTTTGTTATTGTGATTTCAACTTTAGGAACCCTAATTAATCATGATTGTCATATAGTTGTTCAGTTGTTCCTTATGAAATATGCTACCGCCTCTTGTAGTTGATTTTGTTGCTTTATCTTTTTTAACTTGTTCTCACAGCATGTGCTGGAGCATGGGAAACCAGATGAACGATCTACTATAATCCAGGAATTAGCTGGGAAGATAGTTCAAATGAGCCAGCAGAAGTTTGCCTCGAATGTTGTTGAGAAGTGTTTAACTTTTGGTGATCCTAGTGAACGTCAGCTACTGGTACATGAGATGCTTGGTACAACTGATGAAAATGAGCCTCTTCAGGTCAGTTACCCTGCATTTTTTCGAACGAAGTTTGCAGCTTTACTTTGCATGACATTGTTCCATTTTCTTTCAAACACATGAAATGAGCATCTGTGAACAATCTATTTATTTGCTTTTATACTTGTAGTTACAATTCAAGTTGCATTGTTTGCCATTTTCATTTTCATTCAGTAGTTTGGTATAAAATGCGTTGTTGGGTTGAGTTTTAGTTTGTAACTGTGTTAGGTTATGGACAACTTTATAGGTATGTTGACAATATAACTCCGGATGATATGGTTGTAATACCTACTAAACAAAGCAAAAACAGTGATCCAAACCAATATTTTGATGGGTACATCCGTGAAATGTCCTAACACAATTGTGAGGAATTGGATAAGTAGAGGGTTTCGGTTTGGCGGTGGTGGGTTAGAGCTAGTGACCCTGAGATGACTGCAGATTATAGCTTAAAAAGCTTTGTCAGTTTGTAAAAACAAAGCATTTCATAGCAAAAGATTATATAAACAAAATCTTGTGAAATGTTTACCAGAATTTCAGTTGTGAAAAATATATGTATATTCAGAAGCATTTCAATTGTGAAAAAATATAGGATTATATATGTATATTCCGCAGAATTTCAATTTTGAAAAATATAGGAGTATATATGTATATTCAGAATTGGAGTCACTACTTGGTCCTGTAGTAAAAGCTTTGGACTGTTTAGCACAATAAATTTGTTCGTAGACATCCACTTTATGCTCGATGATGTTAGAGTCTAGGTATGTTCTTTGTACCAAAATTTTCTGTTATTGAGCTAAATGTGCTTGTACAAGTGATTTCATTTCAAATTTCTTACTGCATTCTGGGTATTTTGTTTCTGTAGCTTGCAGAATAAGAAAAAAAATCTTGTCTCAATACAAACTATTTGCTTCTTTAAATTTTTCTAATGTTATGATTACCATTGCTTTTGAATCCAGGCAATGATGAAAGACCAGTTTGCAAATTATGTTGTACAAAAAGTGCTCGAAACATGCAGTGATCAGGAACGTGAGTTGATTTTGTCCAGAATCAAGGTTCATTTAAATGCACTGAAGAAATACACTTATGGGAAGCATATTGTTGCTCGTGTAGAAAAACTTGTTGCTGCTGGAGGTACTAATCTTGCCTCTGTTTTTCGATTATGTGACTGCCTTTTTATATACTTTGGTTCTTATGAAAGGTCAAGTTTATCATCCTACATATCAGTTCTGTTTGTTTTTGGTCAAACCGCTATATTTAGTGTTTGTTTCTTTAGGAAATAATCTCATATTAAATAACTCTTTGTTTGAGTGGCCTTCCGGTATAAGACATTTTGCTTCACTAGCAACAGCTAGCACTCTTATTAATGCAATTTAATTTGTTTATTTGCAGAAAGGAGAATTGCTGCTCAGTCTCAACACCCTGCTTAGGAGCCGTAGAAAAGGAAGAAGTTGTACAGCTAACTGAGGCTAGTTTGAGCTACCTCTTTTCCCGTATCTAGTTGTATTGCAAATAAAGTTGTTGCTTGTACTAGAAAAATGTACATTGTTTAGTTTTAAGGTTTATATACATAGAAGAATCTAGTAAAAGCTGAGGCTCGGATGTTGTATACACCTGATGCCCATGCAGAGGAGAGATATAACGACAAATATGAGTTCTAATGGTGTAAAAATGATAAAAGGAGATGAGGTAGTGTCTGTATCTGAAGGTGACTGTATAAATGTTGCCATGTGGAGAGTTGATATTGTTTAGGTTAAACTGGAATTTCTCTCTATGTACACAGTACGAGTATTTTGACAATTTTCTTTTTGTCACCATAATTATGCTTTGGCTGCTCCGTTGCGGTATGGTGCTTTAATCCTTTAATTGATTATTTTGGTTACTGTCTACAAATGGCTTCACTAGATTTCCGTATAGTCTGTTTAGTGCATATCAACATTTATCGTCTGTTAAAGAAATGAGTTGGGAAATTAGAATTTTCAGAGGCTCTCTTTTGAAACATACTTTACTTTGTTTGGAATCCAAAAGAGATGAGCTTTGGGGGTGATATGTGTTGGGATGTAATTATTTGGGTCGTGTAGCTCAATTTATTTAATGTACTGAATTTGGTATTGGTTTATATACGTTTATTTGGACAATTTGCTTAAATAGTGGAAAGGGTTTTTATTAGATTAAGATTGTATTTTTTTATTTGGTGGGATAAGGAGATTTAACTTGGGATGGAAACACTCAATCATTAATTGCAGTTATAAGGTGATTCCGAAAAGGATTTCTATTCATAGTTGAATTTGGGTGGACATGATTTTTATAAGTACAGCAAGAAGCAAGCAAGGGTTTGAGGGGTACATATCATATGACATAAATAAATACTTTGTATTATTCATATTATTGTAGTGAATTTTTCTCTCCGTAGTTTTTTCTCAATTGGATTTTCACGTAAATTCTTGTGTTCATATTTTATATCTTTTTGTTTATGTTTATGTGAATATAATTCGTGAGTTTGATTTCATAACAATACAATCAATTTGTTAGTGGCATGCTGTTTTGGTGATTTGACGTTAATATTGTCGTCGTCTGTGGAAAAGCAAAATTCTATTTGAAAAATCACCAGAGACAAGTATCAAATTATATTTATTTATGAAATTCATATGAATGATTGCATGTCATAAGTAAATATGATTTGAATATTGTAAAACAAGTAAAATGTTATTATATTATGCACATCTATAATACTTATAATACTTATAAGTATTATAATACTTATAATACTTGATATATGTGATATTGCAAGTAGTCTGTTGATTCTCTCAAAAAATGTCAATATATTGTAATTGATAATAAACAATACAATATATAAATATATTATTGTAGTTTACATATATATTTTAATTGATATATATATATATATAGATATAATTGATATATTGTAATTGATAATATATTTCAAGCCCCTCGGTAAATATCAGGATATTGTATGGAATAAACTACACTCCATATATGCGTTAATGCTTCCTGACATTTATTCTTTCTCCTGTTTTGTAATAATCAATTAAAGATGATCACTCTCATGTGAGTCCTATTCATATATAATATTGTTTATTTAATTCTTTGAATATCATATATATATATATAGTCAATGGCCCGATGCCCCATTAATTCATCTTTTGAGTTAATTTAGTCAACGGAGAAAACTGTTCTTGTTGCATCAGACGATCTTGGACCATGAATCTGAGGGTTTCTAGGAGATTGAAAACTTTGTCCTCAGTTATAGCCAAATCAACTCCGACGCTTCTTGTGCCGGTAACGAACCATAGAAAGAATTCGTTTCTTTACTATTATGCGGTTTAGTTGTGGTGGGACCACTTTCAGATGAAGGAGGGATGAATTGTTGAACATTCGGTCCGAACCGGCCGGTTCGGTATAAATATAAAGCGGTTCGATTTCGATACAAAAAATTAGTACGTACCGATTAAACGGTATCGATTTCGGTTTTTTGTTTTCTTGGTTCGGTATAAATCGGACCGGACCGGTTCGTACCGATTTTCTAATTTTTTATTATTATTAATAAAGAATTAATAATAATAATAATAATAAAATAATGATAATAAAAATAATAAAATAATAATAAAAATAATAATTATATTAATTTTCGGTAAAAATCGAACCTTGAAGATCATTAGCTCAGATTAAATATCTTCAAATCAATAGATATCATTATCAAGATTTGCTTTATCAAGGCGTTTGGTTCGGTTCGGTTGATCCAGGTCGGGTTCGATCAAAACCTATTGAACACCCCTAGGAATAAGGTCGGATAAAACGTTCTACGGAAGTGGCTTTGTTCACCCCGATCGGATAAACGTATTTCAGAAGTGGTTTTGTTCCCCCCAAACGAACAAATGTCCTTTGGAAGTGGTTGTGTTTCTCCCGAACGGACAAAACGTCCATCGGAAGTGGCTCTGTTCCCCCCGAACGGACAAGCAACATTCAGTTGTGATAAGGCTGACTATCTGTTCGGCGTATGGTGTCTGAGTAAGATAGTTCGTTTTCGGCAGATACGAATATTTGGTTGGGATATATTTGTATAATTTCTTATTTTAAGTTCCTTAAGAGTGGGAGACAATGTTGGGATGTAATTATTTAGGTCTAGCCAAGGTGTAGCCCAACTTATTTAATGGGTCGGATTTGGTGTTGACCCATATACGTTTATTTGGACAACTTGTTCAAATAGTGGAGAGTTCTTCTTAAAGTAAGGTTGTGTTTTCTTATTTAGTGGGATAAGAAGATGAAGGAAACAATCAATTATTAATTGCAGTTATAAGATGATTCTGAAAAGAATTTCTACTCCTACTTGGATTTGGGTGGACATTACTTTTATAAATAACAAAAAGCAAGGGTTAGAGGGGTACATAACAACATATGACACAAATAAACATTTTGTACTCTTCATATTATTATAGTGAATTTTTTTCTCTCTATGTGATTTTTTCTCAATCGGGCTTTCACGTAAATTCTATTGTTCATATTTTATATCTCTCTGTTTATATTTATGTGAGTGTATTTTGTGAGTTTGATTTCACAACAATATAATCAACCGTTAGGGCGATTTTGACTTCCTATTTTGGTTATTTCGTCAGATATACAAAATTTAACGTTAACAATATGAAAATTAGGAGGTTTTGGGTTTAAAATGGTGGGAATTGATGGGGGAGATGGAGAAACAGACCGCAAAAAAAAATAAATTTAATGTCCAAAAATAAGATTTCAATTATTTACAAAGAGTAATTTTTTTTTAATATAAGTGTTATTTTCGCTGAAAATACCTATTTTTGTCCAAAAAAATCACGCCTATTGTCTACTATTATCGGTGATATATTTCTTTCTATAATTATTTTTAAGAATAAGAAATTTAATATAATAATAATAATAACAATATGATAATTAAATAATTATGACAAATTTGTGAATGTTGTGACGCCCCGAAAATAGGTATACAACACCCATTCTGAGTCGCCAAAATACATGGTATAGAAAGCAAACTACAACTTTGACAATACAGATGTCGTGTAGAATACGACAATACAACCGTGAGTTTGAATACAAATATTGTCTTCAGACAATATACACACCCAAATAAGTCCTCATTAATTATTCATACACTATTTTACGAAATAGTAAGGACAACTAAAACATCTTCCTAGAACCATCACTCCATACCCCGACTCGATCCTCGCCATGTTCTCACCTCCCGAGAAGAAAAATGGAACAAAAAGGAAAAGGGTGAGCTCAACTAGCCCGAATAAAAGATATATTATGACTAAGATAATATACAACAAATTATCGTTAGTCTTCAACAGGAAAAATCTAACGAATACAATAGATAACAAGTTTTAGATCAACAAATGCAAATGAAACAACAATCCATTAGAAAGAGTCACGTAGAGAAAGAATTCTACTTGTCTTCTAAGGTTTAAAAGTCCATCATCAATAGTTTATCCTCAGTAATAACAATCAATATACATCTTTAATCATCTTTGCACTATGGACCAAAGATATTCATTTGTATCACCGATTGGTCATGTTCATCTCAACACTGCTCATCTTTTGCTACAGAGGCCAAAGATATTCATCGATTAATCGCTCATCTTTGCATTCACAGGGCCAAAGATATTCATTTATATCACCATTTAGGATCGAGGATGATGAAAAATATTTTAAAAAACGAATCCGATGAAACAAAATGACAAGGATTAAGGATTACGTACTTTGTTTTACCCATGTCCAAAAATACTTGAAAATAATCATATTGGTGTAAAATTCAAGAATGATCAAAACATGGATACAATCAAAGCTAGTATCCGAATAGATATTTTGGACAAAAAGAAAATTTTTTTTTTAAATGAATAATGTCGTATTCGTGAATAATGTGTCGATATCGTGAATAGTCTTGATATCGTGAATAGTAGTAACCCCGAACACAACAAGTTCCAAATTTGATAAAAAGTTCACCAATACTTGGCGATAATGATATTGAAGAAAAAAATATCATTTAAGAAGAAAATAATACCCTTTACCTCAAACTGCTTAGGCTCGATTCGGAATCGTATAGCTAAATTGTAAGACCCCAATTTATTATAAATAAAATTAAATTTTTCTTTATTCATTATTCTAAATTAATAAGGGTTAATTTGATATAATTCTTTGGTTATGGGTGAAATGTGCAAAGTTTATAAAATAAGCAAGTGGTTATAAAATATTCAATTATTAAAGGAATATTCGTTTGGTCGTGAAATATTCTTTTTTAAAGAATCTCCGTGCATGACCTGCTGATCATTAGTGGGCCCCATAACGGAAAAATCAGTTGGATGAAGGAAAACGACAAAGATTGAGTTTTATAAATAACGACGTAAATTATTACCGATTAACACTGTTGGGTTACACGGTGGTTAAAATACGATGTCTGGCGTGGTTCTTGCGATGGCATACTGAGTATTGCACAATATTATTGAATTATTGATCCTTACGTAAGAAGGCATTACTCAATAATTATTACGGTGAGTTCTTGTTCAATATTATATTGATTCAATAATTCTTTGCGTTGATATTTTGTATCATTTGTTGTTTCAATAATTGTCATTACACGATATTTTCCATTATCAAATCAATAATTCATATTATTTGAATAATATTATCGATAACATTATTGGCAATGTCTAGAAAGTTACATCTAAGGAGATGTTTGGTCACCTAATTGCACGCCAAGATGAGGAGAAATCCTTATTGAAAGCCCTATCTCTTCCTCGAACTACCGTTGTCGATCTTGTGATTCTCAGAATATTATTTTTAAAATAATTAATTATTGATTATTATGATAAATAAAATATTTATTTTATGTGGATATATATGGAGAAAATTTTTAATGTGACAATTGTTGAAAATTAATATTTTATCTTTTTCTGATAAAATAATTCATTTAAATATATTATTTTAATAATATATTAACGGTGATATTTTTATAATGAATGTGGGATATATGAGTATATGAGGAGGTAGAGTATTTTGTGGCATTAAATGTTTAACATATGTTTTGTGTGTCGGTGGACACAATTCTTAATGAAAATTTATTATAGATCGTAAAATTGTCCGTTTGTGGATTTTGGATAATTTACATTTGGAATTTGGAAAAATTTCTTCTCGCAAAGTTGTAGAGAATTGAAATTCCTATAAAAAATCGCGAGATTTGAATTTTCTGATAAAAGAGATATTTATTGTGAATTATTGATGTTTCGGAGTTCCGAAATAATTGATTTTTAGAAATTTTAATTATTATTTTCAAGAAAAACGTTTTTCAAAGGTTGGTGAGCATCTTTAACATGTGGTTGGTGGCTAAAATCAGATTCCTTGGTGGTGGGCTTGAATATTTGGTAAATAATAATAATTTATTAATTTAGTCTCCTTTGGCGTTCTAACATTTTCCTATAAATAGAGGGCTAAGTTAGAATTGAAAATCACACCAGAAACTAAGTTTTCTCTCTTTCTCTCTCTAAATTATCGAGCGTATTCTTGTGAGTATACTTTGAGTGTTGCTATATGGTGCGGGTTTCTGTCAGCACTATATCAAAATTCAGTCAGAAGTACGGGTATTTTGAGGTAAGGGGTATTATTTTCTTCTTAAATGATATTTTTTCTTCAATATCATTATGCCGAAGTATTGGTGAACTTTTTTATCAAATTTGGAACTTGTTGTGTCGGGGTTACTATTCACGTGATACTGGCCTTTATTCACGTATCTTGACCTTATTCACGAATCACGACATTATTCATAGAAAATAAAATTTTTTCTTTTTGTCAAAATATCTATTACGGATACTAGCTTTGATTGTATCCATGTTTTAATCATTCTTAAATTTTACACCAATATGATTATTTTCAAGTATTTTTGGACACGGGTAAAACAAAGTACGAATCCTTAATCCTTAATCCTTGTCATTTTGTTTCACCGGATTCGCTTTCTTTAAAAATATTTTCATCATCCTCGATCCTAAATGGTGATATAAATGAATATCTTTGGCTCGTAAATGCAAAGATGAAACGATCAATCGATGAATATCTTTGGCTTTAGTAGTGCAAAAGATGAACAGTGTTGAGATGAAATATGACTAATCGGTGATATGAATGAATATCTTTGGCACATGGTGCAAAGATGATTAAAGATGTATATTGATTGTTATTACAGGATAAACTATTGATGATGGACTTTTAAACCTTAGAAGACAAGGTAGAATTCTTTCTACGTGACTCTTCTAATGGATTGTTGTTTCATTGCATTTGTTGATCTAAAACTTGTTGTCTATTGTATTCTCGTTAGATTTTTCCTGTTGAAGACTAACGATAATTTGTTGTATATTATCTTAGTCATAATATTCTTTATTGGGCTAGTTGAGCTCACCCTTTTCCTTTTTGTTCCATTTTTCTTCTCGGGAGGTGAAACATGGCGAGGATCGAGTCGGGGTATGGAGTGATGGTTCTAGGAAGATGTTTTAGTCGTCCTTACTATTTCTCGTAAAATAGTGTATGAATAATTAATGAGGACTTATTTGGGTGTGTATATTGCCTGTAAAACAATATTTGTATTCAAACTCATTAACAGTATTGTCGTATTCTACTACACGACATCCAGATTGTCAAAGTTGTAGTTTGCTTTCTATACCATGTATTTTGGCGACTCAGAATGGGTGTTGTATACTTATTTTGGGGGCGTCACATAAATGAGCCTCAATCAAACTTATTTTATACTCGATAAATTTTATAAATCAAATTTGAGCAACTCAATACTTTACTCGACACGGTTTGTTTATCCCTTAGTCTCCCAATACCATTATATACCAATTTAAATCTGCCATCTTATTCCCTATTCCATGATTCCATCTATTATCAAGATTCAGTTATCATGAAATTAATTTTATGATAAATTGGTTAATTGATCAATTGATCAATAATACTTACACACAAAGAGAAATTATCTCTTGACACTGTATTGACCAAAATTAACTTTATACTAATGACTCGTTATTTTTTATGTAAATTTTATTTGACTACAAAATAATTATAAATACAAAGAATAAAAATAAATAAATAGTGAGTTATGTATAAAATTAATAAAACGGACTACTATTAATTTCCTTTCCCTACCCTTTTCTCCTCAATCCAAACACGCCCTTTCTTTCTCCTCCCTCAGACCTCCCTCACCGATTGTCGCGAACCTCACCGAAATATCTTCCCTCCCTATCCTTAATTCTCTCTCCTTTTTCATACAAATCTAACTAACTAATCAACAAAGTCTAATTTAGTGTGCGGATGATTCTTCACTTGGAACTGTAAATGGGACAAGAAGTGAAGATGACCGACTTCGATGCCGGCGGTGTTGTCGATGACCGAATGTCGGAGTGGGAGGTTGGGTTACCCAACGTCGATGACTTAACTCCGTTGTCTCAGCCGTTGATTTCGCCGGAGCTGGCCTCGGCGTTTAGTATCACACTGGAGCCTAACCGGACGAATCTCGACGTGAACCGAGCTTCGCTGAACACTTTGTCCAGTTTACAAGGACAGTACTCGGTGAATAATTTTAATAATTTCAAGTCGTTTAATGAGGAGAAGGATAGGGAATTGGAAGGAGAGGAGATGGATCAGATTCCCGAGGGTTCTGATTCGAGGAAAGTCCGGCGAGTGGATGTTGAAGAGGCGGACTCGAATTGTAACGTGGGGGGCGCTGCGGCGACGAAGCGGCCGCGGCTCGTTTGGACTCCGCAATTACACAAGCGGTTCGTCGACGTTGTGGTGCATTTGGGGATTAAAAACGCGGTTCCTAAAACCATCATGCAGTTGATGAATGTTGAGGGATTGACTCGTGAAAACGTCGCCAGTCATCTGCAGAAGTACAGGCTTTATTTGAAGAGGATGCATGGATTATCGAATGAGGGACCTTCGGCGTCGGATCATTTATTTGCCTCCACACCGGTGCCGCAGAGCTTACACGAGTCATCAGGTGGGAACGGACCCGGAGCTGGGAACGGGAATTGCAACAGTAATGGGAATGGACACGTGTCCATCCCAATTCCGATGCCTTATGCACCGCAGATGGTGCCTATGCCGGTCTATGGTCAAATGGGGATGCCTCTGCCGGGTGCTTTTCCGGGATTTGAATATAATATGATGCAGCAGAGGGAATGGACTGAGAATAAATTTTGTTAGGTTAATTCGTAACACCGGATCACTCCTAGTGATAAGTGATTATTTCATTGTTGGAGTTTCATTGAGAAGTGGAGGGAAAGGTGAGCTTTTCGCTCTCTTGGACCTTTAGCTGTTTTAATTTTAGAGTTTTATGCTTTTTATGGTGCTGAATAGACATGGATGATCCAAAATTGTGTCTTGTTCTTGAGACTTGTTTTAGAAATTTTTATCTTTTGATTGGTTGATCAGTAACTAGTTTCTGTTTTAAAATTTTGATGTATGCAATTTAGTTTCATTTTCACTTCATGATTTGATGTGGGGAAAAATATGTACTTTGATTGCTTAAAGATGATTCGTCAACAGAAACGTAACAAGATTTGGTTGTTAACTGGTTTGCTAGCCCATAATTAAGTTATAATTAGCACATAACTGAGAGAATGCAATTATGTCCTTTTATATGTGGGTCGTTGATATGGATAAATATCTTGCGAATTGCTAACCCTTTCCTTTCGATTATCTTGTGAATTGCTTACCCTTTCCTTTTGTATAATACTTTATGCTCCTTTAAGAAAAGGAAAAAGGATAATTTCTTTCCTTTATACTTTATGGTCCCTTTAAGAATAAGAAAGAAAGCTATACAGTCATTTACTTTATGGTCTTATAATTTAGGATGAGGTTAATTGATGTTTTGGTCACTCTATTAGGGGTCAATTTTCATTGTGGTTAACGAATCATTTTTTTTTGTTACAAACGCATTACTATACTTGAATTTTTTACAAAATGATAATTACTTAACATTCTGTCTAAAACAGTGAACAAAAGTGTTGAGTAGTGAGTAGACTAACATGTGTTAATTACGTGGCAGATGAGATCCTCTCTTACGTGGATCAGGAGAGAAATTTCCCTCTAATTACATGGCCCCATCAATTATTCTCCTTACACAACATTTGAGACTAAAAAAATTTCAAGGGATCATCTAAATTCTGAGCGATTTCTTCTGTGAGATTTTTGAGAGATTTGCAAGGTCGGTTTAAGAAGAAATCTAGTTCATTTGCAGGTAAGTGAAATATACTCTCAACTTCTTATCTAAGTTCTAGGTTTAAGGAAAATTGGAGGGTTTTGATTTTTTAAAATTTATTGGATGTAATTAGTAATTTCTGGGTTAAATACCCTCTAAATAGTTAGTAATATATAGATAACTGATGTAGGACAGATTTGAGATGAAGAATTGACGAAAAATAAACTAGGATTTAAACTCCACGTGATTTCTCAAGTGTATCAGCTCCACGTATCATCACCAAGATGGATAAAATACCTTTACGGTAAAATAATCAATTTCAATAATATGTAGTCTAAAAGACTTGTGGGGATTACATCACTATTTAAAGAGACTCAAAGCCCTAATGTTACTTGGAGAATAATAAAAGTACTAAAAGATTAAAATACCCTTACTAAACATTAAAAAGTCCTAATTTTACTAATTAATATCCCTAAATCCCACTAATAAATAAAATACATAAATCACATCAACTACTTTTATATTAAACATAATAAAAACTCCAAATAAAAAATATAAAAAAATCTCTTATTTGTCCTTAACTTGTAGTCCCCATCAATTATCTCCAATTCTCAGATCGTAGAATGACTTAACTCTACGTTTCTACGATCGTAGAATGAATCCTAAATTCGTAGAATGACTTAACTCTAAGATATTAGGCTTCAGTTTGGAAATGTAGCTCTACTTTTCTACGATCGTAGAGTGAATCTTTATATCGTAGAATGACTTAACTCTACGATACTAGACTTTAGTGTAGAAACGTAGACTGAATCCTCAGAAACGTAGAGTGAATCCTTGGATCGTAGAGTGAAACTTAAAGTGAATCCTTATATCGTAGAATAACTTAATTCTACGTTTTTACGATTGTAGGGTGAATATTCAGATCGTAGAATGACTTCACTCTACAATACTAGACTTCAGTGTAAAAACGTAGATTGAATCTTCAAAAACGTAGAGTAAATTCTCAGATCGTAAAGTGAAACGTAAAGTGAACCCTTAGATCGTAGAATGACTTAAGTCTACGTTTCTACACTGAAGTCTAGTATCGTAGAGTTAAGTTACTCTATGTTGCCCTTTTAATCGTGTGAGAAATTATACAAATGAGATATTGTCTTTATAGGAACAAATGTGTACTTATAATGTCTCATGTACTTAATATAAACATATTAGTAACCGTGTCCACAATAAGCACTAAATATTACCAAACATTTAGAAAGTATGTCAGACTTAAAAAACTTTTTGGCTGGACTAAATTGATGAGCATAATAATTGAATTTCATTTCATAAACACTGTAATCACAATTTACATGTTTACAAGGGGCATACCCCAGATAATGAAAAAAAAAATCTTCATACAATAGCTTAATAGCTCAAGAATATTACAAATAAAACAGTATTTCAATTTTTCTGTGTAGAAAATTGCAAGGGACATACCCCGGGTAATGAAAAAAAAATCATTGCACTGGGAACACAATAACATTCCACTAGAAGATGGGACCTTTGCCATTGTATTTGATCAGATGAAAATATCTCATTCATGTCATTTCCATGATAATACTACACACACAACACGAATTAGAATGGGCAAAAATAAAAGGAAGCTAAGAAAAAATTGAGCCAAGCTTGTTTGCAGCAACACGAATTCGTCGCCGAAGAAGTCGGCGACGCAGATGGAAGGAGCAGCAATTGACAAAATTGCACCAAAGCTATCAATCGCAACCCTAATTTTTTCCCCCAATTTGTGAATTCTGCAACATTCTGTAACATTCGGGTATAAGGGTAAGTGTCACGTGCAAAGCACATGATGATATACATGGCAAAACTAACTTGCACATCAACAATTAAGTCTCACATGATATGCACGGTAATGAATTCTGTCTCTTTGTTGGACGAAATATTAAGTAATGACCATTTTGTAATTTTTTTCGAGTATAATAATGCGTTCGTAAAAAAAAATGGTAACCACAATGAAAATCGAGGCCAAAACATCAATTAACCCATTTAAGATGAGCCGCAATTAACTGTTTCACTCTCTTTTTTCACATGTACTAAATCATTGATGTGAACAAATTGTTGTGAGGATTGATCATTAGGGGTTTGAGGCAGGTGGATTATTGCTTCTAATGAACTTGCTGATTGTCATATCCCCTCTTCCTCTGGCAAGTTATCCAGCTCTTTGCTTATGTAGCTAAAGAAAAGAGTGTGTCAACCGAAGGGGCAAAGTTAAGTATTTCTTTGAGTTGATAAAAGCAAGGAGTTGAGGTTTTCATCTAAAAAAAGAGAGTCAAGATTTCAAGTCCCTTGTATTATTTGATCTAATTTTACTTGCCCGACATTCATTACCATTTGAGGATAACAAATATTATTAGTCATCGACTGTCGTAAACTTTGTATGCTGTTTCTTCAAAATCCTCTTCTTTCCAGTTTGTATACGGTTTCTTTTTACTCTTATTTCCAAGTTGGTGAATGTTCACCATATTTAATCCCCTGTTAGAGAAATTTGTTACCGAGTTATTTTTTGGGTCTTTACTGGGTTCTAATTTCAAGTTAGTTTGTACTTCTATTTCTTGACAATGCTTTATTTTGATATGCACTGGTGTCTAATCCACGCCTTGATAAGTTATGTATTTGCATGGATGCATCTTTTTATGTACTAAAGCTCAAGTATTAATGCATTTATTTTCTTCCAACCTTTGGTTAATAAACAACCAATCCTCATTATTTTCTTGGTCTCTGTCTTCACCCTCATTCCAATTTATGACTTTCCAAAGCTTAGACCTTACAAATAAATTTCCTTTAAGAATCCTATTGAATTTCCTTGATTTGTTTAGCCATAATTCTCCCTTTGACTAAACACTAACACACCAACAAAGGCAATATCAAGTGGTGAAAATTTCATTAAAGACGAGAACAATGATGTTAATGCAAATTACATATCATGGATGTGAGCCCTAGTTTTATAAATCAGGCATTGCATCACATCAAGAATCATAATTACCTGACAAAATAGAAAAGTAAACATTGAAGAATGCTGATGCATGGTGTAAGACTTATCTAGACATGATGATGCAAGATAGATTTAAGATGAAGAATTAACGGAAAATAAACTAGGTTCTAAACTCCAAGTTTAGATCACTAGGACCTATCAAGTGTATCAACACCAACATGGATAAAATACCTTTACGGTAGGATACCTTTACGGTATGAACAAGATAATCAACTTCAATATCAATAGTCTGTAGTCTGTTCGACTTGTGAGGATTACATCACTATTTAAAGAGACTTAAAACCCTAATATTATTTGGGGAATAATAAAAGTACTAAACGACTAAAATACTCTTATTAATAATTCCAAATCACTAATTAATGTCCTAAATCCCAACTAATAAATAAAATACATAAATCACATCACTACTTTTATCATAATAAAAACTTCAAATAATAAATATAAAAAATATATTCTTTGTTCTTGACTTCGAGTCCCTATCACATGATCACGTCGTCTAATTGGAAAGGCACTTGCTTTCACCGCAAGAGATGTGGGTCCAAATCCAACCGTGATCCATTTCTCTTAACATTTGACAATATATTTCCATTAGTCTCAACTTAACAAAAAATCACACCATAAAACATTCATGATAATCCCTAAATCACGATCCATCATCATCATCATCCCATGATTGTTTATATTTATATGGAATTACATAGCAGTGGTTGCCATAATTAGTTGGGTATGGCAGCGACTCAAAAGTGATACAATTTTTGGGGATTTCACTAATGGTAGTATTGTCATTTTACCATTTCATTAATCAAAATTAGGCCATTTTTGGTCGTTGTGATAACCAACTAGTTGTGTTAACCACAACTTATATATATATATATATATATATATATATATATATATATATGTAACTAAATTTTGTTTCATCAAGTTATTGTCAACTTACAATTTTTGACCTAGCAAAATTCCAAATGATTCAAAGTAATATACCGAAGGACCAACCTCTAAACTTCTCCTAACCCAAAATAGATTAATACATACACAGACACATATATTCACATTCATAATTCTTGAACAAATAACAATGCACTTTATCATTCAATTCATCATCCATATGTATGTATGTATGTATTTATGTAACTAAATTTTGTTTCATCAAGTTATTGTCAACTTACAATTTTTAACCTAGCAAAATTCCAAATGATTCAAAGTAATATACCGAAGGACCAACCTCTAAACTTCTCCAAACCCAAAATAGATTAATACATGCACAGACACATATATTCACATTCATAATTCTTAAACAAATAACAATGCACTTTGTCATTCAATTCATCATCCATAGACCATCATAAATCCGTACTTCATTTTTTCTTGGATGCATCCTTCGTACTACACAAGTACTAATGAATAAATAGTAAAATCGTAGAATTTGAAACCTGTAAAAGTGGATATCAGTTTCTTCCTTATTTGGAGCAATTTTCAGGGTGCATTATTTTTGTCCTTTTATAATGCACATTTTTTCCAGTTATGTAGCGGAAGTCGGTTCCTGGTGCGTCATATATGATCTACCTAGGTGACAACTAGTCATGAGTACATTTTTGACCTGTTTTTCCACACGCGCGCACACACACACGTGTGTGTGTATATATGCATATATATATATATATATATATATATATATTATTCTGTCATTTTTTAATGAATTTGTTTAACCATTTTCCCAGTGATGAAGCAAATCTCTAATTAAACTGAAGCATTCCTCGCCTTCTGGGAATCAGATGTCCCTAATTCCCCCTTTTCACCTCTACCTTGTATTGAGAGACTCTTCCTGCTATATGAGCTTCAGAAATAAATAGTTTAATTTTAAATTGCATTTATTTCATTTCCATGTAATAATGTTCTTATATAGCCCCTTTTGTCCCTCAGAGTTTCATCCTTATTGACACATATGGCATATATTTTGTGGGTTCCTTCCTGTTGTATCTGAAGAAGTATGCTTAATACAAAACTGTATGAATTGTATGGAAGCATAACCTGTATGGATGGTGCTGGAGCCACCTTATGACCTCAGTTTGCCTGTCTAAAGGAAATATAAAAAATAAGTGGATTATATCTTTTTTCGTGTCCTAAGAAATTGATTATATCTTCTATAGTTCTATTGTTGTAGTAGCTTGTATATGTAGCTTCCTCATATTAAACTTGAGCTGTCTAAGAGTATTTTAGGCTTTTAGTGGAACGTTCTGCATTCTAAAATTACTCTTGAATGTTCATGTATAATTGACTAAGCGCTAGCATGATGTTGGATTAGACTTCGACTTTAAATACCGATCCTCGAAAATATTTAAGTTAATTTATGTGGCTTACTATGTCTATGCTATTTGTATTTAACTTCATAAGCATCTCATTCCTGAGTATTTCTTCTTCCTCCCATAAGAATTCCACCTGCATCTCGTATATGAATTCCACTCTTGCAGGTCACGGGACTTTAAAAGTTGTGATGCACCAATGATGGCTTAACTTCTTTTAGCAATAAAGTTGTTACTAAAGCTTGTTTTGTCTGGTAAATGAGTAAGGAAAGTTCTGAATGTGATGGGACATTTGGACATGTTTATTTTTTTGGGCTAGTAATGCTTGTACCTAGTTTTATTTTGGCATCCAAAAATGGTTAATATTCAGGCTTTCCATAGTCTTATTATATAGGAATATAGCATTGTAATTTGTTTATATATCTTTAAAAGAAAAAGTATTGGAATATAGGTTAATGATCTCTATTATCTGGATTTCTTCTGTCCTGATAGCGCCTTTAGGTGATTTGGACTAGGGTGAAAAAATAGATTTAGCAGTTGGTGACCAGACTGCTTCAAGTAAATTATGTTTGTTTAATTTGGAATGTTGGGGTCTGTACAGTGTAGAAAAAGGAAAAGAAAGAGGTTGGGTTCAGGTTTTTTAGTGCTTCAAGATTGTGCGAGGTCAGAATGATTATATGGTTTATTGTCTTCATTATTTGTTTATTCTAGGTGCTGGTTTACAGGAGATGCTATACTATGCATGAAAATAGATTTAGCAGTTGGTGACCAGACTTCTTCAAGTAAAATTATGTTTGTTTAATATGTTGGAGTCTGTTCTGTAAGAATTTGAGAGGTCAGAATTGATTATGATGGGTTTATTTGTATGCTTTTATTGTCTTCACTATTAATATAGTCACTTGAAAGTCTTTAGGCATTGGTTTACAGGAGAACACGAAGCATAAAAAGACATCATTTTACGTTTATTTTTACAGCGGATAAGATAAGAGTTGTGAAAGATTTTCCGAAATATTGAAGTTATAGTTTTGTGGGGGTTGATGAAAAGATGAAACTAAGATATTATGCGATGATGGCTAGTTATGGAGCTTCTGGAATATCAGCTGAAATATTTTTCTGATGTATTTTCACGTTTTCTTGGTATCAACGGATGCTTGATATTTGCACAGAAGTTTTATGTATACTTGGAGTGTGTGATGGAATGTGTTGCATTTCATCACTTGAATGTAAACCTGTGTGCTGTACCAGACAATATATAATTAAAATAAGTTGATATCGAAATTGAAGGATAATAAGATTTTTGTAATCTTTCATGTGTTTATATTAAATTATTAGCAAAAAGAATTATCATACCATACCACTTTTAATATTCTGGGTTGATTAGTGGATGTAAATGTTTTGGTTTCAATTATTCGTCTCTTTCTGTTATTGTTTTGTAATTTGTTTCCATTTGTGTTCATGGGGTTACATTAGTCTTTTCCTTGCTGACAGATTTCAACCCTCAATCCAGAGATGAAGTCATGAAGATGCGATTCAATCTTATCCAGTTAGACAAATAGCTTAGAAATTCCAAATGGAAGAATAATTTTCTTCCTTCTTATTGTGTCCTGATATATATGAAATGAAACAATGAGCAGAAAGGAATATGTTGTTTTGGGTTTTCTGGCCTTTGTATGCATTTGTTAGGTTTTGCTTCGTTATAGTATGTATGTATCTTTAGTGTGAAATTGGTTTTGCTTTCCCATTTGATTTTTAGGACGTGCATCACTGGGAGCTTATTTTTTCTGGCATGAAGCTCAGTTTTTTAGGTTGTTTTAGTTAAGTGAAATGTTTTGAGCTTCTGGTGAAGTCTATACAATTAAATTTACTATAAGATTTTGCCTATTCAATTGGAATATATATATATATATATATATATATATATATATATATATATATACACACACACACACACACACACGAAACCTTTTAGAAACGGACTAAAGGAACGGTCCAAAGACGGACCAAAACAAAAAACACGCTGAAACCAAACAAACACGCGGGTCTAAAATAACGCAGGTCAAAAACCCATTTTGTGGCTGGGCAGTGGTATGAATAACACTAGGCTCTCTCTCACTCTACCGATTCGGAAGCTAGGCTCTCTCTCACTCTTTCCCGATTCTCTCTCCCCGCTAGGCTGTCTCTCACTCTTCCGATTCGGAAGGTCAGTGAGATCGAACGACCCTATTGCAAACTTGTTAATTTGAAAGAAATCTAGGGTTTGTATAGTTATTTTGTGGCTGAGCAATTGGATTGAAGCTAGGGTTTGTAAATCGTAAGGTCAGTGAGATTCCATATGTGTTTTCTACAAATTTTTGAGCATATGCTTTTTGTAGTTGTTATTGATTTATAATCTAATCATGTTCATAATTTAGAGCATATGTCCACAAATTAATTCACCATTTTGTTTCGTTGTTCTTATCAAGAACACATGGTGAAGAAGAAAGAGAAATTATCATCTGTATTGTTGATATGTTAATAGAGGTCATTATGTTCATTAGTAATTTATAATCGTGGTTCAACTCATTTCGAGAATGTTGCTTTCTCCCCCTTCTTGGTATTGATTCTTTTGAGGTATGCGACATGCAGGCCATTGATTTTCTTGACAAGCTTCTTCGTTATAATCATCAGGATAGGGTCACAGCAAGAGAAGCAATGGTAATCTATATACTAGTTAGTTGCTAGTTTTCCTTTATTCATCAATCATGCATTTGTTGGGAGTCCTATTCAGATTCCAAAAATAATACTCCGGTAGGAATCAGTTGGTCGGACATGGCACTCGTAATTCAGAAACGGCATGCTTGTCTCCCATTCTATTCATAAAAGTTCCATGTACAATCCTATCAAGTATCAAGTAATTGTATTTAAGAGTTTTCATTTTAAGCCACCTTCTTTGATTTTAATTAATCTCAGATCTAATTCTGTTGCGTGTATTCTGATAATAGGTTGTGTTTTATGCTATAGGCTCATCCATATTTCTTGCAAGGCGGCAGAGATTAGCACGACAAAATGACCTCTATTAACATGTGGTGAAGAAGAAAGAGAAATTGTAATCTGCGTGTTCTTGATATGAAGAACAAAACAGAACAAAATGGTAAATTATTTCAAAGCTTTTAGAGTCATTTTAGAGTCATTTGAGAGATTTATGAGTTTAGAAAGAGAAATTAACATGTTTTTTATTTTAGTTTTTGATTGATTCACAATTGTAGAGTGAATCAATGAAATTGTATGGTGGAATCAATTATTTGGCATCAGCAGAGTCTAGGAAACTAAATAAAATTTTGAATTTGGTCAATACTACGTGGTAGTGCGATGATAGACTTTTACAAGTAGGGGTATTTTAGACATTTGTCACGTCCGCAGTATTAAACTGTGAAATACTGAAAATTAAACTGCGGACGAGAATTACATTAATCTTTAGATATTTTCCCTATATATATATAGGGGTTAATGGAACTGTATAGTTGTGCAAACTCGATCTTAAGGTGAAGATCGTAGACATTGTATATTTGGAACTTGTACAACTGTGCTCCTCCTTCATTTTTTTCCATATATATATGTGTGTGTGTAAAATAGGGTTTATATGGCCAGATAGTTCTCATTGACCCTCTTAAGAATATGTTGACAGATGTGAAATGGTTGGATTTAGGTGACACAGCTGGGAGGCTTGTCGTATTAATCATGCAAGTTGGAAGGTTTAACAGATTGGAGCTTGAAAAGATATGGTGCGAGTGTGTGACAATATGGCTTTGCCATCCTCTCCTTTAAATAAAAGAAATACCAAAGCCAGAATAGTAAGAATACTACAATCCTTAAAACTTGAGCCAATTATCAAGAGCTTAATCATGTCAATTATCATGCAATTATGCTCAGGTGTGCAAGGCTAGACATCCAAATGTTTATTTTAATATTATGGGACCACTAAGCAGATAATATGCTACAACAATGGACCGTTGCTGCAAATATGTAATGCATGCTAATAAAAGCAACATTCCTATGAAAATGTAATACTAAAAAAAACAACATTCCCCATGAAAAGGAGACGCCTGTAAGCAATGGTAGATTTTTGAGATAAATTGAAAAGGCAAAGTATTGGGACCCTAGACTATAGGCTAACATCAAATTAGCACTTTCATAAATGATACAGCCCACACCCGTTTCCACCAGCCTCTGCGCAAGGTGAAAAGACGCGCACAGTCGCATATTCATACGTGCAGCTGGATGTGCATTTAGACACACCCAAAGAGGAAGAAAAATGGACACTGCATCTTTTATATGATGTATCCAGCTATTCTCTTCAACTAAGTTTCATGTATTTCTCCGCCCTAGTCTTTCCTTTTTAATTGAGGATCAATCTCTGCCATTCTCACACACTTCTACGATACTTTCTGTGGAACTCTGAACTCCTATAATCTCGATTCGACTGCAAAGGATTTTCAGCAATGTTAAGCTTACTCCTGTCTGATTTCTTAATCCCTGAAAATCTATTGATTGGTATCTTCCTACGGTCCAACACGAACCAGAAAAAATTCATAAATCACCACATCGGATTGCTAAATTCTGCAGTCTTATCATAACACTCGTCGCTGATGAGTACTTATTTGTGTGATGGCATCAAAACAGAGGGTTATTGTAACAGGAGAAAATCTCCAGACCTAGAGCGCCCTTATATATCACCAACAGGGCACCCAAGTCTTCTTTCAGGTTCAGAATGGTCACTGGCATGAAAGCTTCAGAGATGCCATGTTAGCTTCAGAGATGCCATGTTAGCATAATCATGCACCCTCTATCCAACTGCACCCAGGAAACTTTTGCAATTTTCTTTTCTTCATCATCCTTTTCACTTTCTCAGCATCTCTCCAACTTCCTGCATCCGCGTATAAGTTTGACAACAGCAAACTGCTTCCTGCACTCTCAGGCTCAAGCTTGGATAGATGCTTAGCTGCTATTTCAGCAAGTTCTACATTTCCATGTTGTTTGCATGCCCCTAATAATGCTCCCCATACAAACAAATCAGGTTCAATGGGCATCTTCTGAATCATATCATAAGCATCAACCAGCTTTCCTGCTCTACCCATCAGATCCACAACACATGCATAATGCTCTAATCTTGGCTTGATCCCATACCTCTCTTGCATCAAGTAGAACAAAGCTTGACCTAATTCAGTAATCCCGCCATGACTACAAGCAGTGAGAGCTGCTGTGAAAGATAAGTGGTCTAGTTTCTTTTCCTCCTCTACCATCTGATTGAAAAGTTGAATCGCTTCATTGCAGTAGCCATGATTTCCATATCCAAATATCATGGAATTCCATGCAACTGTATTCCTTTCAGACATCTGCATAAACAATGTCTTCGGTTCGTATATGTATCCACATTTTGAATACATGTCTATGAGTGCACTCCTTACATATATATCTTCTTCAACTCCAATAACCACTGCATAGCTATGAATTTCCTTCCCCTGCTTTAAATCTGCCAGAGTTGCACAAGCAGGCAAGAGGCTACTAATTGTAGCTGAACTTGGATTCATTCCAAGACCCAGCATTTTCTTAAATGTATCAAAAGCATCATTGTTTCGAAAATTATACACAAACCCAGATATAACCGAAGTCCAGGACACTACATCAGGCTCAACACCAGAATCCTGCATCAACTGAAAAAGTTTAGTGACCATTGATTCATCACCAGCTTGTGAAAATCCGGCAATTAACGTGTTCCATGTCACCAGATTGGGTTTTACTCCCATTAACTGCATTTCTTCAACCAAAACAAGGGCTTCTTTAACATATCCATGTTGAACATAGCCTGAAACCATTGCATTTATAGCCACCAAATCTTTTTCAGCAAACCCATCAAACACCCTCTTTGCCTTTTCTATTTCCCCACATTTGGAGTACATATCTATTAATGCACTAACAACAAATGCATCGCATTCAAATTCATTTTTCAGAATTGCAGTATGTATCTTTTCCCCGGTATGTCGATCAGATAGGTGTCCAGATGCTTTAAGAATGCTTGGGAGAACAAATTTGTTGGGTCTTAAACCTTCTCTCTGCATCTCACAGAAAACACCCATAGCCTCCTGATAAAACCCATGACGACCATAGGCCCCAATAAGAACAATCCAACGACGGATAATTGGTTCAGGAATTTTGTCGAACGGTATCCGGGCATCTGATAATTGTCTGCACCGCGTGTAAAAATCTATAAGTTTGGAGGCAAAATGGGTCAAGCGAGACAATCCAGTGATGATTAGGTGAGCATGTAGAGCTCTGCCTGGTTGCAACGCTCGATCACGAGCGTACATTTCGATGATTTTCACGTAATCAATAGATGATGACTGAAACGAACGGTGGTTGATGATGATTCCTTTACTAGTTCCAAATACAGTTAACTTTCTCAAAGGAGAAAACATTGGTGATGGCGGATAAAAAGCGTGATAACATTACACTAGTAAACTATATAGTAAAATATCTTTAGTATAACTTCCAAGTAAACTATGGGGCCCTTTAAACTCAATTGTGGTTGTCAATGTCTATAGAGAATTCTATAATTATAGATATTAGTACGAGTTTAATGTGATGTAAAAGAAAAGACACAAGGGAATTAATTTAATTTACGATCAATTCATTTAGAATCCATTCGAGATTAATTCATAAGATAAACTAGTCAAAATTGTAACACTGGCTCAAAATGCGCCCCTTTAGCTAATTACCACTATTTTATTTCCTTTTTTGGGAAGTGTCTTATTTGTACTCTCGAATTATAATTAAACTTTAAAAAGGTCTGGTGGCAGAACTTCAATGGGTCATAACATAATCTAAATTAACATTGATTTGGTCATAAAGTCTGATAGCCAACTAGTTTGCATGATAAACTGTTCAAACAATTCTACAGTAAGGCAAAAAATTAGATGATCACCAGAAATCCCCACATGAGCAGCTACCCTGCTTGAAGTGATGAAATCTATAATTATCTCTTAAAAGAATCTCTTTCTTTGTAAATTTTGATATGTACTTCATTGTCAAATGACAGTCTGAACATACTCGAAGGTTCTTAAATATACGGATTGGAGTTTCAGCCGGCAGGTTAATCAGTCCAAAGCAAACTGCAAGCTTTTCACTGTGATACTGAACCCTTTCATCATTAGACTCCCTTATTTCAGAGGAAATCACTGAAGGTATGTAATTTGCAGTGTCTTTGATCTGTCCAATTAATTCCTTCAATCTCTTGTATACTTTTGGCATATCAGGAAATGTTTTGTCACCTGAAAAGAACTTGTATAGTTTGTTGTTTACCTCCATCCAGCTACATCCTGGTTCCTTTGAAACCCTTCTCACTTCCATCAGAACTCTTTGTTTCTGTGCATCAACGCCTCTTCCGACATCAGCATACATGTTTGAAAGTACAACGTAGACTGTTGCATCGTTTGGTTCTAAATCTAATATGCGCTTGCCTACAAATTCTGCCAATTCTAAATGAGAGTGATATCTGCAAGCTGCGAGTAATGGTCTCCATATTGGAGCAGTAGGTTCCATAGGCAAATTGATTATGAAATCTAGTGCCTTTTCTAACTGCCCCGATCTTCCCAACAAGTCTACCATACAGCTATAGTGAGTCTCTTCTGGTGGGATATGATAATCTCTCACCATAGATTTAAAGAACCTTTGGCCTTCTTGAAGTAAGCCAGAATGACTACAAGCAGAAAGAACTGCAAGAAAAGTGGAACTGGTTGGCCTTTCTCCTACCTCAATCAGCTTTTTGAACATGTATATAGCTTTCTCCGGATACCCATATTGTGCATAAGCTTTGATTATAGAATTCCATGATACAATATCTGGTTTTGTTACCTGGTTGAAGACCTGCTTGGCATCCTCCAAATTACCACACTTGGCATATGCCTCTATTAATGAGCTTCCCACATAATTGTTCGTTTCAAACTTTGCTTTAGCCAGTCGAGAGTGGATCTGTCTGCAAATTGTTAGGGACGACAATGAAGAACAAGCTTTCAAAGAAATTGAATAGGTATATTCATTAAATTTGGTATCATTCTCAACCATTTTATGAAAAGCTTCCATGGCTGCCTTAGCTTTATCGTTGCAAACAAAACCTGTTATTAACGCATTCCATGAAACTTCAGATGCTGTTCTTCCCATCAACCTAAGCTGTTTTTCTGCATCTCCCATTTCACTAAAGTCTGAGTACATGTCTATAATTGCAGTCCCCAAGAAAACGTCTGAGGCCATTCCCTTCTTGATGACTTGAGCTTGAAGTGCACGACCATTATCAAGATGTTTCATACTGCCAGAAGCAGCGAGAGCAATTGTAAAACTATACTCGTTAGGCTCTATGCCAATCTCTCTCATCAAGCTGAATGTTCTCAAAGCCTTCTCAAAGGCCTTTTCTCGGCAAAATCCAGATATAATGGCAGTCCAAGATACAAGATTCCTTTCGGCAAGACTCTCAAACAAACTTTCAGCCGCTTCCATCACTCCACACTTGTTGTACATGGTTAAAAGTGAATTAACCACCGGCGTTTTAGATAAAAATCCATTCTTTACAACTTGAGAATGGAGCTGTCTTCCTTCTTGGAGTGCTAGAACAGTTGCACAAACATTTGTCATGATGGAGTATGTGTAATGGTTTGGACTGATGTCCTTATCTGCAATATCAGCAAAGAAACCAAAAGCTTCATGAACCAAACCATTGCATGTATACCCAGAAATCAAGCAATTACATGAAGCAATATCAGGCTGAAGCATCTCATTGAAAGCGATCATCGCATTATCCATCTCACCACATTTAGCATACATATTGGCAAGACTAGTACTCACAAATTTGTCATCCCCAACTCCATTCTTTACAATCAATGCATGATATACTCTGCCTAGTTCAAGATTTCTTTCCTTGCTACACCTACTAATGAATTCAATCACATTGTCCCTATCCATCACAATTGTTTTAGCAGAACACAAAATCCTATCACTATCATAAACTCTTGAGAATTTGCTACTATCTGCAACACCCACGTCGAGTTCTTTTGTACTTTCCCCAATTTCAAAATCTACCATGGAAATACTTATTCGGTTGGAAGTTCTATCAAACACCTTCCAGTTAATATTAAACTTGAGGGATCCAAGTACATCTCTTGAAGAAGCTACAGGCTTACTGCTCTTTTGAAGCTCAACCCGGTGTTTTGGAGAAGCACAAGGTGGTGAACTACTAAAACCAAGCTTCAAATGTAAGGCCATAACTGGTTCAGCTGACTCATACACAGAGTTGTTACATATATAATGTATGCACTATGCAGTCATAATATCTATAACAAGACACGATGGGTATTTTGGTAAATACAATGAATCCTGATCACTGAGGTTAAAAACCATTGATAAGCATGGATTTGTAAAGTCCACGTGTACGAAATTAATTTCATAGTAACTAAAGATTAACATTAATTAAAATTAAATTTATGTTAACCACTCCCCCAATAAACCAAATCTATTTCCCTCATTTTCTCTCTCCTAAATCTCCCATTTGTCTTTCCCTTTTTTATCTTCCAAACAAGAGAAGCTCTTCAATACCAATATGCAGAATTGGGTATAAAGCCAATTCCATCCTTCTTTTTTGCTCACCCAGTTACATAAATTACAACAAAAAGAGAAAAAATGTTAACTTTAAAACCCTAGTGAAGTCCACCCGCAGAGAATCCCCGTATGAAGTGTTAGGGGTCTCTCCGTCTGCAAATCGTACTGAGATCAAGAAGGCTTACAGTTACAGGAAGCTTGCTTTAAAATATCATCCTATGTTAACAAAGAGGTACCTTGAACCAATTGTGGTCACTGCTCAATGTCATTCAACTATAGTTGTGTTGTTCCTTGATTCTAATAATTTGTTACAAAAATATCGGCATAAAATTTCATAAGTTGGGTATAAACCAAGTTTTGAATGTCCATAATATTGCAGTTCTGGGGATCTTTGTTTTGAAGTGTTAAAATTTGTTCTTTCATTTAGGTTTTTTGCTTCCATGTTTTGAAAGGATACCTTCTTTAATCGACTCAACAATCACTAACTTTCCGAATATTCAAGCTTTAAAATTATTTTGAATTCATTGTGAATAGACAAATACGCGTATGTATGGAGTGGCCTTCAAAGGGATAAAGGAGAATCTCTCTCTTAATTCATCAGTTAGGAACAAACTAAGATACGCGGAAGTGAAATGAGGCACTGCAAAAAATAACTATGATGTTCTTGGACCACCCCCCCCCCCCCACCCCCACCCCCACCCCCAACCCCAACCCCAACCCCAAATCTTCCTATCTCAGTTGTCGTTCTTGTTTTGGCCTCAACAATCCACTTTTTCACTAGAAAGTACCAATATGTTCTTCTAAGGAAAAACTTTGCATACACTCATAGAGTTCTTTCAACTGGTATGCTTCCAAATCTCGTTCTTAGTCATATTGTTGATATTTCTGCAGAAGTACCATTAATTGGTAATTTATTAGCTGAGTTTTGCTAATAGTTACTCACTTTCTACTTTCTGCAATAGTTGCTAGTTACTATTTCTAGAGTACTTATGTTCGGATTTTTTTTCTATTTGGTTGTTTGAGACAGATGACTAGCCATATCACATTATATTGTTGAAATATGGCATAATCAACTAGTGTTGCCTAACATGAAAGATGGAACAACAACTAGCCTACTTTAATCTGCTAAAGGAAAGGGATAAAGATATTACAGTGTTAAACAATTGCCAATGTCTTGCAATATAGGCCATGCTCGGCAAAAGTTTATGATGATTAAACATTCATACAATACATTGCTGAATTCTGAATATCAAAGGAAATATGGTTCTGGATTCCACTGCTATAGGAAACAAACGTGATAAAGATGAAGAGGAGTTCTATGGATTAGGTAAGACAAATATTCCCACGGAGATCTTTAGTTATTATTTCGTCCTTACGGTAAAATAATTAATTACACTATTTTTGAACTCGGACTTTATTCAATGTTAACTAACAATTCTCACAACTATTATTACACATGATAGTGCTAACTGAAACAAAAACTCAAAGATGCTTTGTCAAAGATCCTTTGTTAATAAAGAATCACGAATCTACTCATTCATTCTAGACTTAACTCTGCCTGAGATTGTTGTCCCATAACTTTTTTGCCATAAAATGTTGAGAATGTCCGATCAAAATATTTTCTTTCTGGATTGGTTCTTGAATACTCACTATGGTAGAATATTCTGTTTTCTTAGATTTTGCAAGGATTATAATCCATGGGACTCTTAATACTTCTGAAAAATAATTCCTGCAAAAAAAGAGAGGAAAAAATAACCCATAGTTTTGGTATGGCTTTGATTATGATGTCTAATAGCCTTTTGACCTGCATATACTCCTCTCGCCCTTTAGGAGCTTCATAATGTTACTGGACTTGGTACATTTAAGTTACCTGCTACCTCTTAGTATTTCATAATCTAAAACCATCAAGGGTTTACTTCCCTCAGTTGTGCAGTGCATGTTACCCGTCTAGGAGTAAGCATTTCTTCTCCATCTTCTTATGTTTAACTACTTCATACTGCAGGTAATTTTGTGAGGAATGTCCAAATAACAATAGGTAGACGTTTATTCTTCATGAGTCAACACAGAGGATATAGGCTACATTGCATCATATCCCAACCTTGTTGAGCACTTTCTCTTTATCTTGCAAGTGAACCCTACTCCTTAATGTGCTGCTGAAGTCTCTAAATTTGGTTTTTCAGAGGACTTTTTTAAGGATCTTCAAGAAGAATACCAGAACTGGGAGGCAAGTGCTGCTTCACAAGCTAAGCTGGGAAGAATTAGTGGTGAGATATTTACTGTTCAGAATTAAATTGATTTTGGGTAATAATTATTTTGACAGCAGATGCTTGCGTGAGTGCCATGGACAGGACAAGATAGCAAGTGTCGTATTTTCTTTTATGGAAGGAAGAGGCATTCTACATTTGTTCTTTTTATCTGCTTGGTCAAAATCATTTTAAGTCGAGAATTCTTAACTTGATTTATTGAGCTCAGTTATGTTGAAGCAATCTAATTTTGTGGGACCAATATTGAAGAGAACTGGCATAGAGACTTACCTTATAATTTTGTGCTTTTCAGGAAATTGGAGAAGAATTTGTCGAGTTTCTAGGGAAAGAGCTGAACATCAATGATGCAGATATTGAAGCAGGAAACTATGAGGGACCTCAGAAGAGTAATGCAAATCATGGAATGAAGGGGAGTGGAAGTAGTACTCGAAATGAATCTGTCAATGGGAGCAGCATCGAAGAGAATATTGAAGATGTTGAAGCTGCCCTTGCTCAATTGATAAGAGAACTGGGTTTATGAGGAGAAAATGCGGCATCAGAATGACAGAAGATATTGGTAAAACCATGGTTATCAGTCACCTCATGAGTAAGAAAATGGTAAAATTCAGGACATTATCTTCTTTTTAGTTCCACATTTTGTTCTTAATTTCCTACTCTTTCAATTTGTTCAAGGTTGGAGCCTTAGATTTGCACTTGGATTACTTTTTACCTTGGACACACTTCTATATTTGTAACATCAGAAAGAATTTTACAGGTTTAGCTGATAAACAGAATCTAATTAATTTGTACTGAACTCTTGGTGCGCTTCTACATTGTATAGTCGGAAAGAACTTTCCAGGTTTACAATCTGATTAATTAGTCCTGAACACTAGATTCCAAGTTTCGGTTTTAAACCTCTTTTCTCATTTAGCAAATTCAAGGATAAAAGCAGTAGCCAGCTTGATTTCAAACTCCGAAGGGCTCATTCCGTTAACTAGAAATTATAGCTATGGCCATTGTTTTTGAAGTTGTGAACAAAGGCTGTCATTCCATTTGACAACTGTGCGAATCTAACTGCTGAGGATATACAATCATTTGATTCAGCACAAAATATTTTAACCAAATTACAAGGACAGAATTTTCTGCACTGCAATGAGCCCATGACATTTAAACAAAACAACAAATTATACTTGCATTTTCCAAACACAATCTTTCCCAGGATTTCATGATCCAAACGTACATACATGTAGCTAAATCAAATCTAACTAAAGAATAGGACAAAGCCTCTATTGTTTCAAAACTTAACTTTTGACATCTAATTTGAATCTTTGTATTCAATTCCATCTAATTAAACTATAGTAATAAATACATCTCAAAATCTCTCACCAAATCTGAAGAATATAGCACCACTGCCAGAGTTGGGATCGACAGCATACTCTGCTCGTACCAAACCTAGCTTAACCCCGACTCCATACGAGGAACCTTGACCCATTCGCCTGTACACCTCAGTTGGGTTTCCCTTTACATCTTTTGAGCTTCCCAAATCATTTCCATGTTCTGCGAATGCATACATGTGTGTGTTTCTCACAGTATATCCTCATTTCAATGACCAATTTGCATAATTGGAACTAGTAATGAGAAAGAAATGTTGCATAACCATTCACATATCTACAAGTTATTATTACCTATTGTTTTGACCTTTTTCAGAATAAGCACCCAGATAACTTGACTTACTCTACGGTGATGATGTTACAGAATCACAATGTTCTAAAAGGCGGAAGGCAGAAGGCGAAAGGCGGGGGGCCTAGGCTGGGCCTGGGCAGGGCCTAAGTGAATTTTTTTATTGTAAGTCAATTTTAATATTTTATCTTACATTTATTCAAACAAAACAATAATATAAAGCAAAACAATCTATAATAAAGATAATAAAGGTCTTTGCTTAAAATTCAAACACATATTCATATTGCTAATGTCAAAGTTCAAACACAAACATGCAGTTGTTCAAAGTTCAAACATATTTTTAACGTATTAGTTTTATTCATAAACAAGATTGCTATTAAATAATAAAATTTAAAATTTCAAGAATTTAATTCAATATTAAAACTGAAGAAAGTAAAAATAAATTTAAAAATTATATTGAATTAAACTAAATATTACAATTGTATCATCATTTATATAATTTGAAGTTGGTACAAGTTCAAAAAATTACAACTATAATAAAATTATCCATTTTGGCTTGATATTGTTCACTTCTTGTTGTAATTTGATATGCTACAACCTATATTATGTATTATGAATATGGTAAATCATTAGAAAAATAAATATATCAAAATCTGATTTGGGTAGTTATTAAAATAAAAAAAAATCTCTCTGCCTAGGCCCTGCCTAATTTTCTAGAGGAATTTTTTTGCCGCCTTGGGCCTAGGTGAGGCGCCAAGGGGCCCTTGTGCCTAGGCGAGGCACCAAGAGGGGCCTAGCGCCTAGGCGGGGCGCCAAGGGAGGGCGTAACGCCTAGGCGTAGACGAGAATTTTTAGAACACTGCAGAATCACCTTCAACTATTAATAGTAGGCTCCTAAATGGCTTATATACTATAAGATCACCAGCCCTCCATTTTGCTAGGAAATAATGTCAAATTAAATAAACAACTGATCCAATAATTTGTACCTCAAGGATGTTTCTAGCAGCACCTATCTCTCCCATGTTGTAACCCCTCACTGAATAAGGTCCCCCAAGGGTAAAAGCTTCATAACTTGGAAGATCTCCCACACAACCGCCATAATGGCCGTGCAGGACTAGCACAGGAGGTGGTGGTTTGCCAGCACCTTCCTCCACTTCCTTCAGCTGGATGAATTTCGTCAGAGTTAACTGGTGACGGTTAAAGAAAGGAAACTTACTGCCCATGCCAAGGCCTTGGTCGAGCTGCAGTACAAGTAAGAATTTCCATATTAGAATGTTGCTCATGAGGAAGAAAATGCCTGAATTATATCTAAATTACACTTCCCCACTTTAATAAAACTCTTACAGATACTAAAATAACACATCTATAAAAGCACCCCAGTGCAGCTGAAACACACAGAAGAATGCTCCAGTAGAAATCACAGTTCCTCTACAGTTGAAACCAAGAAACATATTAAGCCTCACCTGAAAGACATTCCTCTCACCCACAATCGCTCCATTTACAAACTTGGTGTTATCTCGCGTAATATTGGCCTGTAGAAATGCCATTCGGTCAATGCCAGAACCACTGAGTGTTGTTGGAGGTCCATCAGCACTTATACCCCCACTTGGCAACACCCTTTGACCATTTGGAGAAATGTGACTGCTTTCATCTCGTGTTGTTATCTCTTCCATCACAATTCCATAAGTGAACTTGCTTTGACGCGTGAAATTCTTCAAATAAGTAATCATCGGTTAATTCTGAACCAGCTTAAAGTAATGCACATTATGAAAAGGGGGAATATGTTGCCTACCTCCGTAATATTTGTTTTGATCCCAGCTCGATCAACCCATATTGGGGGGACTTCGTCCACTCCTGGTCCTCCTGTGAACACTGGACTCAATTTTCTGCTGTTAAAGCAGTTTGTGCGGAGAGTACGATTGCGAGGATTGTATAAACCATCTAAATATGGATGCACATACTCTAGTTTAAATGAAAGATCATCCTGCAGACATATAAAATTTTTATATAGTTATGATACCTGTAGCTTAGCCATTATAGTTGTTTCATATTAAGTATATTAAGGTGATGTTAAGGCAAACAAACCTGAGGATTGAGAAAGTTACTAGTCGTTACTGAACCAAGGATTGACCTATTTAAGCCTTTGAGATTCCGGTGCTCAAAAGAAACAGTTCCACCAGGCTGGATTGAAGCCTAAAAAACATTGTGATATAAATAAATACAGCAATTTAGGAGAGCATTTGGAATCCCCACAAAAGTGTAAGATAATTACAATAACTGAAAATTATACCAGCGTAGGACGACCTCCACGTCCAGGAACGATACTCCATTCTGTGCTGACTTCAGCCGACTTTTGTTCCAGTTCTTTGAGTTTTATCTCAACAATAATCCCTTCCTCATTCTTTTCATCAGGACGTGGATTAACCTCAATGTTAGAAAACAAAGCTAGAGAGTTTATATTGCGCAAGGCTTGTTTCCCCCCTTCTATGTTAAAAACATTCCCTTGTCGAAGCTGAAAACCACATAATACCATTAATGGAAAAGGTCAACAACAACGCACTAACACCAGCAAAAACATTCAATAATAAGAAATTATAAAATACTAAGAAAAGTATAATTTTCATTCCTATTTTGTTATAGCAAGAAACATTTATTTTCAAGCAGGTCGAAATAATCTTAGATCAAGGTGTTGTTGCTAAATGACCTCGTAAAACAAAACACTGTAACATTTGTGCAAGTTACTGGCTTATTGCCCTAGCTGCATGGATACGAGAATCTCTAAGTAATCTCCCTTCTGGACTGAATGCTCTTCCTGTTTGTCTGCCCGTGCCCCATCTCTCCTGTCTTAAGTTACTCTCTACACCCAAATAAGTTACAATGGTTATTCTAGCAGAACCTAGTCATCTCTGTTTAGGTTAAAATGCTTCATTTTAGACTTTTCATTTTTCCATCTTCGCTAGCAGTAAGTTGAGTGAGTGAGAAATCTCTCTCTCATAATTGTTCACTTACAGGCTTTACAGCCACCAATTGATCCTAATTTCTTCTTATTCCTATTTTCTTTTTACGCTTTTATATAGCTAACTGAAACTGAAAACATATTCTATATATTGAAACATATCGTATGTTGTTTACGAACAAAAACCATCTAAAATATCTACATTCTGACAATCATACAAAAGGCCCATTAGGCCATGACTAAGACCTCATGATTACAAGCAAAAAGCATCTAAATATAAACTGCAGGGCTATTGAAACAGAACCCACAAAACAGCCAATAGACAACTAACCATGCAAAACCCATTGAATTTTTTACGACAATTAAGAAACTAAAACTCATTAAGGAAAAACTGATATAGAAAACTACAACGATGCATTATTGGTTACCTGGTTGGGCAATTCTCTCCTGATAACTCCAAATTGAGTATTCCCCTCACACACATTACCAAGCTTATCCTGAAACTGTACCACCACTTGTGTAACATCCCCTTCAACCACCTCACAAACAACTTTCCTCGTATTCAAATTCCCAAAATTCACTACCTGAGCACACACATACCCATTATCATGGTACCATTTCTGAACCCGGTCCCGGATCTTCTGCAACAAACGAGCACTCACCTTCCCTTCCTCCCCCAACATCAACAATATCTCTCTCTGAGCTGAGACGGGCAACATACATGGCCTTGCCCTCTCCATTCTCCTCTTATAATCCTTCTCTTGACTCCTCATATACTCAATCTTCTCCTTCTCGGTCATATCTGGGTCGATTTCTATAGGTTTGGACTGCGGCATTAAACCCACATTTATACACTTAAACTTATCAGCACTCTGCCAAGTACTTTCCAGAAATGATATTGTTATCCCAAGAGTTCCGTCAGGTTTAGTTTTGCATTCAAGATCAACTTTTTCAAACATCCCACAAGTAGCTAGAGTTTCTAGCTCTTTCTGAAGCTGAGATTTGGTGTAAACACTTCCAGGTCGAAGTGAAACCATTTCGAAAAAGGAGTCTTCGGAGTCCACATTGGCCCATCTTCGCCGATCAAAAAATACAATATCTGAGATTTTGAATTTCTTGAATCCACTAAGCTTGCTTAGCTGAATTACAATGTTGGCCGGTAAGCCGTGGGGATCCCATTCTGGAGATTGTGATTCGTCAGCGTTGGCTGAGGCAGGGGAGAATAATTTACACCAGAAATTGCCGCCGCCAGATCCACCGGACCCTCCACCGCCACCCCCGCCAGCTCCTCCTCCTCCAAAGTTGCCACCACCGCCGCCGATAAGGTTCATGAAAACGCCGGATGCGACCGAGAACGCGGTGAAGACTAGTGGGGTTTTGAGAGGGAGGGAAATGGAGGGTTTCTGATGTGTAGTTATCAAGGGTTTAGGGTTTTGGGAGGAGGGTCGGGAGGGTAGTGAAGAAACTGAGAATCTGACGGTGGGAAGGCAAGTGGTGTCGGTGCTGGAGGTGACAGTGATGGGGGCTAATTTGCGGTGGGAGCTGGCGGGAGGAGTGAGATTGAGAGAGACGAGACTTCCCGTGTCGGCGATCGACGCCATTTTTGGGAAAAGAGGAGAGAGAGTCTTCTCTGTGATGGGTGAAATCAACTTTTTATTGTGTTATGACTTCTGAGCAAGATTCTTATAAGCAGACCGTGGTTCAATCATTGTTTGAATTTTTATTGAAGTGCGCATTGAAAATCTCATTTTTTATGAGTGTAAAACATAATAAAAATAGTAATATTAATAAACATAATTAATTTTTTTAGTAATTTTTTTTTTAAATCTGATCAATGGGTCAATTAATTGAATTTATCGATTGAACAGGTGGTAACGGACCAATTCGAATTTTGATCAAAATTTAGTCATTGGTCTAAACTGAATTGAAAGACCGATGGATTCCAATTTTTACCCATCTGACGGTACATTCTGTCCGAATTTTAAAACACTGCTTCAATGTTGACTTTATTTTTATTTTGATAATTTTTCATTTTTATGGGATAAAATTCCATTTATTTCTTTCTTCTTTTTTCTTTCATTTAAAGTTTATCAAATATATTGGACTTCTCCTTAAACAAAATATTCTCCTTTTTGCACCTTAAAATTTGACTTAGTTTCATTTTTTTAGTCAAGTTGACGAATTTAAAATAAGTATATTTAGTAATAAATTCGATATAGTTTTTTATGATTATAATTTATCCGCTTAGTAGTAAATTTGATATATTTTTATGGTTATAATTTTTCTACTTATATTTATAATAATAATAATAGTATAAATTTAAATTAAAAAGTGATCAATTTAATTAAAACTAAATCATTTTTTTAAAACAGAGAGAGCATATATATTGGACCTTCACAATAATTTTGCAACAATAGTTAACATTGGGGTATAAAATGATGATATAAAAATCGAAGGACAAACTATAAGTATGATTGCGTGTTAATAATTGAATCATTAACTTTAGTTAATATACGTTGTCAAATGTCAATCAACTGTTATGTACTGAAGTTTGAACTAAAGTGATGTCTATTTTACATAGGGAACGGTTATACATAAAAAATTGATATTTTTACGTGATTCTTTTCGTACGAATATTGAGTTAGTCTTATTTTTATATAAAAGAAATATCATTTTAACGAGTGAAAATATTAGATTTCTATTTTACATAATATAAGAATACAAAAAAATAATAATTATGTATTGTGCAATGGTTTTGCAAATAAATATATAAATAAAAGGTCCAACGACAACAATTTCATCCCAATAATCATACATTATTACTATATAATTTGTGATTCAAAACATTTTTATAATTAGAATAATAGTAGTTGATAATAAGGATGTATAAACTATAAAATTTTAATTTATTTGAATGTTATTTGTAATATTTTTATTTCTTTCTAGATTTTGTATTATGTGGTATAAATTTGGGACATTTCCATTAACTCCTATATTATTATTTTTTCAAAAATAGTAGGAATGAGCTTGTTCTTTCCTACATTACAACTAAGGTGCACTTTAGAGTACACAGCAAAAACAGCCAACCACCTCTTTTCCCGCGCTTTAACGACCCATAACAGCCAAAGGTTTTATTCATATCAAGATTTATTCTCCTCTACCAACCAAACCCCTTACCGCAACAATGAAAACAACTCAAATGATTTGGAGCACTTGACTCAATTGCAGCAACATGGGTTTGTACATAATAATACCCCTTATGTTCTCAACAAACTCGTATCTTTATGTGCACAATTGGGTTCTCTCCATTTGGGAGCTCAACTCCAATGCACAATTATGAAGTTGGGTTTTTGCTCAAATGTGTTTATCAGCACTGCTCTTGTTGATATGTTTGGTAAATGTGGTGTTATTTCACAAGCTCGGCGGTTGTTCGATGAAATGCCACTGAGAAACGTGGTCACTTGGAATTCATTAATTTCTGGCTATTTGAATACCCAATATCCAGAAATGGCAGTTGAATTGTTCATTGAAATGCTTCAAATGGGTATAGCTATGTCACCATTTAGTGTTTCGGCCACTCTTGTTGGTTGTGCACAGTTAGAAGCTGAAGAAATGGGGGCTCAAGTGCATGGTTTAAGTTTGAAGGCAAGGTTTGGAATTGATGTTTTTGTGGGAACTAGTTTGATTTATATGTACTCGAAATGTTTAAAAATTGAAGCTTCGAGGAAAGTATTTAATGGAATGCCTGATAGGAATGTTGTTACCTGGACTTCAATGGTAAATGGGTATTCTCTAAATCAACAACCTGATGAGGCAATGGTTTTAGTTAGAGATATGTTATGTTTGGGTCTGAAAGCCAATTACATGACGTACAATAGTTTGTTGAGTTCATTCTGTTATCCGGATGATTTTGATCATTGCAAGCAAGTACACTGTCGCATAATTCTAGAAGGGCTAGAGTCTAATGCATATCTAGCAGCCAGTCTAATGACTATATATTCAGAGTGTAGTAGTAACTCAGAGGACTTCCACAAGATTTGCTCAACTGTTATAAAATGGGACCAAATATCATGGAATGCAGTTATTGCTGGTTTCTCTAATATGGGGAATGGTGAGGAAGCTCTTGTATGCTTTTCCAAAATGAGGAGGGATGGCTTTAGTGTCGATTTCTTCACATTAACAAGCATTTTAAAAGCAATGGGAATCATAGCAGGACTTGAGGACGGGAAGCAATCACATGGTCTAGTATTCAAAACTGGCTATGCCTCAAATGTGCATGTGCAGAATGGACTTGTTTCCATGTATGCAAAATGCGGTAAGATTGATGATGCAGAAAAGGTATTCTCGTCAATGGTTGAACATGATATAGTTTCATGGAATTCACTGCTTTCAGCATATGCTCATCATGGGTGTGGTAGGAAAGCTGTTGCATTATTTGAACAAATGAGAAGAACCATGGTTAAACCTAATCTGACCACCTTTCTTGCTGTGCTCTCTGCTTGTAGTCATGTAGGGCTGCTAGACAAGGGACTTGAATATTTTGATTTGATGCTAAATGATGATTCCCTCCAGCCACCTAGAGTAGAGCACTATGCTTGCATTGTGGATCTATATGGTAGAGCTGGTTATCTTCATGAAGCAGAAGCCTTTATACATAGTATGTTGATAGAACCAGGACCCTCTGTATTTAAAGCTTTGTTAAGTGCTTGTCAGGTTCATGGAAACAAGGAAATTGCTGAACGTTGTGCAAGAAAGCTTATAGAGCTTTGCCCTAACGATCCTGCAACTTATGTGCTTCTATCAAATGTTATGGCATCTGGAGAGTGTTGGGATGATGCAGCAGGAGTGCGCAAGCTCATGTGTGATAGGGGAATGATGAGCAAACCTGCTTATAGCTGGATATCTTGACTAAAAGGAGATGAAACCTCTTTTATCGGAATCAGAGTATTTGGTACCCTCTTAATCATATATATGGAATAGGAAGCTAACAACTCATTTTTTGAGTCTTCGTTTAATATAATGTCAATTTGTTGCCATCGATTGAGATCTTCTTTTTCCTCATTTGAAGGTGATTTGAGGATATCTAGTTAAGAACTGAAGATTTAGATATCCTCCAAATAATTTATGTTCAGAATGACCATCCCTATATGCATAATTTTCCTGAAAGAAGAATGATACTGCATGAAGTGGGTGTCAGGCAGAGTGATGGACAATTGTATTTAACCCAAGCTTGTAATTTCTGGGATTCTGGATATAAGAGAGAATATCATTTTTCTTGGTATTCTCTCATTGATAATGCTAGAGACAAAATGTACTTCAAGTTGAGTGGTTCAGAAAAAGGAAACCGGAATATCTTCTAAAGAAATGCGATGAGAAAGGAAGCAAGCTGGCTATTTTCTCCCCTGAATGCAGCAGTCATAGTATGAGTCTCGATGTCGTATGTTTTGCAAGAAATCTTGTAGAGCTTTTCCATAGTGATCCTGCAACTTATGTACTGCTATCAAATTTGTTGGCAACTGGAGGGTATAAGGTATTAGGAATTAGGATGATGAAGCAGGACTGTGCGAGCTAATGTCAGGCTAAATATGACTTGAACCTCTTTTGTTGGTATAGACTAGTTGATTAGCCTTTCATCACATATCCATGCAATATGCAGTTAATGTCAGGCTCATTTTTTAACCTTCAAGTGAAGTAATTTTATAACTGTAACTTCAATTCTGTCGTCTAAAGTGATAAGTTGGTGAAATATTGTTTGTTTCAACTTTACGTGGAAGTTAGGACTGGTTACAAGCCCCTTGTGCACAAAAAAAAAAAAAAAAAAAAGGGCTAGAAGCTAGAAACTTTTAAAGACGTGCAACCATATTTAATGAAATTTTCATTTTAATCAAAATACCATCTATTCGTTTAAAACCATGTTAACTAAATATTTCAATTATGCTATTATTAATTATTTTAGTTTTATAATTAATTTTAAACATATTATTAACATGTACTCCCTCCGTCCGACGTTTTAGAGTTGTACACAAAAATTAAAAAAATAATTTTATAACATTAAATATAATATCAATTGTCGATAATACCCTTAAATTCTCATATTTATCTCATGCTCTCTCTCTCATTTGTAACATTTTTCCATGAGGGGTAATTTTAAAAAGATTGTAGTATAATTTGTAAAAAATTAAAATCATCTAAATATTATTTTGGGACGGAGGGAGTATTAAATATTTTGATTTTGAAATTAATTAATTACTTTGATTATGATATATGTTAGAAAGACTTGTGACCGTGTCCCTTAGATTGCATTGGACTCAAAATTACATGTAAGAAGACCAAAGGTGTAGCAGAATTCTTGGACAGAGAAGACAGACACAAGGCTAGTGAAGGGGAAGGAAGTTACTTCAGGACCTGGTCAAATATATCTATTTTTCAGAAGGAAAAAAAAAAAGAGATAAACATTTACTATAATGCCATATGTAAAAATGAAGCCCGGACATTTTTATCATTTTGTTTAAGTTCACAATGCCACTGATCAATATGTTATGTTGTTCAAACAAGAAGCCGGAAAATAATGCATAAAATGCGATCATTCTCTGCTCTTATATTTCCTTTCATGTGAAACAAATTAAAGAGTTGAGAAACTATATTTGCATGCGGAATTATTGGTAAACATGGCTCTAGATGTTCGACGATTTTCTGACGCATTGAAAACTCCTAAAGCTCAAAACTCTCCAGCAGCATCATTTAAAACTTCTAAATCTCAAACCTCCCCTACTTTTCAACAAGGTATTATCTTCATATCCTTTTATAATGAAATGATTTCCAATGTTTTGTTGCTGCTTTAAAGCGCAATAATTTTCTTTTCATTCTACTTGCTATCGGCTCAAGTTTTTGCCTTTTCTTGGTTGTTGATCTGCTAAAATTTGCACAACCATAACTGGATGTACGTCATTATGGTATTATAAAGTTAATATTCGTGACTTGTTTTGCTTGCACAATTTACTGACAAAAATAAAATGAAATGCTTACATTTGAATAAATTATCCATTTAGCTAAACCTTTAGGAAGGTGTGAACTAAAATGCACAACCTGCAGCAACAACAACAAAAAAATGTGAATTTTTGCTTATTCTACATCAGGCGAAATCATGTAAGTTGTGTTTCGCAGGCGAAGCGCCATCAAGTCCATTTGGAAAGCACCATGATTTTGAAGGAGTTCATTCGCCCCTCAGAAAATCCGTTCTCTCAAAAGTGAAGGAGAAGGCTAAGAAGTTGCGCCACACTCTCAGCAACAAGAAAAGACAAGGCCAAGATGCCGAGTCCCCTAGCTGTAACTTCACCCCTTCTTGGGGCGTTAGCTTGGATGATGAAGAAGAAGATGAGGATCCCGAATACCTTGGAGCCCCAAGTACTCCCATCACCCTTTTCAATTTCAAATACTCCCTCTGTTCCAAAATATAAGACCATTTTCTTTGCATTTTTGCATATCATTGTGCTCAGTAAGTATATTTTTTTTCAACTGAAGTGATATAAATTCGCTTAACCCTTCTAGTCTTTGTGTTCAGTGTATGAATCAGAACTAGCACCTGAAAATTATAAAGAGGCAGCCAGGCAGCATCCACGAGAAGTCCACGTGCCATCCGTGAAGCACGTGTTAGAAAGCAGCGTCATAAATGACAGCAAGAAAGACGAGGCTACTATTAATCCTAACAAGACAATAGCAGAGGCAGTGTCCGAGAAGCTGGCACCAGCGTACGCTGCAGTGTCTGATGCAACGCATACAATTGCTTCCAGAATTGCAAACCTGACTGTTGAAACCCCCGCGCCAACAGACAATCCAAACTTGGGTGGCTCAACTATTGTTAGCCCTCAGGCAGCTGAGGCTGCGAATGCAAATGAGATTGGGAATGGGGGAAGAAGTTTGGAAAGTAGGGCACATGGTAGCCCTCATACATGGGATAAAGGCGTTTCGGTGAAAGAATATTTGATGAAGAAGCTTGAGCCAGGGGAAGATGAGAGAGCACTTTCTCAGGTTATAACTGAGGCGATTAGTCCTAAAACATATCCCCGAGATCAGATGGGAATGGTCGAGAAAGTGAAAGAGGCGGTAAGTTCATTTCTCTGGACTGAAGAAAACTCCTCTAATGCAACAACAACAAAGACAACTATTGCCTCAGTAAACATTCCCAATTCTACAACTGCAAACTCATCCTCACAAATTTCCAGTTCTAACGCCAAGGCAACCTCATTACCGCGTGATCTTGTCTATAGCGCCAATGCAAAGGCATCAACATCAAGTCCCACCTCTCCCACCGCTAAAACAAACTCAGCATTTCGAAATCCAAGAATTCCTAACAAGGCAAAGTCATTCTCGCACAGTAATCCCTCCTCTACAATCACCAATTCTAGCTCATCGACACACGGTCCCAACCGTACTATGGATAGAAAGCTATCATCGTACATTCCCATCTCTACAAGTGCTCATGAAGGTAAGTTATTTTCTAATAATATGCTAAAATTGTCTCACTTGTAGCTGCAAAAGAGCTATATATTTACAGCTGGTCTGCATTGTGCTTTCTGCTCGCTTCATCAATTAGTAATTATATGTGAGAAATTTATATTGCAGTTACTAAGGAAGAGAATCATGGAAGGATACTTCAAGCCAACTGAAGAAGAACTGTTACTTTGACTTTTCCTGGATTTAGTGTGCAAACATTATGCATTAATCTTTTACCTAATGCAGTTCATTTCTTCGGATGATACAGTTCCTGTTTTCTGTACTTAACTGCATTTTTGCCTAATGTATATCAGCAATAAACTTACATTTCAATTCAATTGAATGTATGTCACACTGATGCACAACACCCTTGAGCTATTTTTGTTTGGTAAGGCTAATTTATTTATTCTTTTTAATGCATTTAAAAGTGAACTCTGAGTTAGTATTATTATCTTTCTTCACGTGAACTGAGAAACCTTGTATGATCATAGCTGAATGTTGACATGATGATTCGAGATCAGGATATATCAATAACAAGACAACTTTGAGCAACACAAAACTAAAATTACTCACTGGGAAATCATGTAAATACAAATAACTGATCAAGCTCATACGAAGTTTAGCAGATAGAAGTTACAATATAATAATGTATCTCGCAAAGCAATTCCCTTTTCCAGAATGAGCCCGTCCTAATAAGATAAAGCAGGCCTCTTATTCATACTGGCAGCTACCATTGTCACTCCTAGCTGTTGGATCAAAGTTACTTGCAGATCTGTCCGTGCAACCTTCAGGAATGGGAACATTAACTTGTTGCGCTGCCTTTCCTGCATACAAACAATACTAAAGACTTTCGGCCAAGAGAAGAAAAAGCAGAATTCCCCTGATTCTGCTATTTTGCAGTGCATCATAAAACAAGTTTAGATCCTTAATTAAATTGAAGGATAAAGATGAAAGGTTGCTAACCATAAAACTCTCCTCTGTTGATAGAATCCTCATTGGCTGATCCAAGAGCAGCCTCAGACAAGTACTTGTCAGCCAATTGAACCCTCTTAACATTATCTTGTTCCTGGACAAGCATATTACCATACTCGAGAAGCTTCTCGAGTGTCATTTTGGGCTGCTCAAAAGTTGGGGGACCCTCTCTCGAGTTGACGAGCTTCTTCCCGATCATGTCAACTCCAACCCCTGATATCCATTTCCTCACTTCATCATCATACACTCGAGCTCTGAGAGCACCAAAGAAATCTGCAGAATGGCATGAAAAAATTATTCACATCGTCTATGTTTCGTTGTCATATTTATATCCTTGCAAATTTTAAGATATAGAGTATTTTTTTATTACCAATAGACTGGCCAGGGAAGGTGTCAACAATCTTGACAACATCCTCATCGGGAACATTGTCACTTTTGAAGATTCCAATGCAAACACCAATACGATCATCTCGAGTTGGAGCCCAATAGAACTTCTCCATACGCCCATCACGAATGAGAGGGGCATACAAAGTGGAGAAGTCATTTCCTGTGACTATGATTGGCACGCGGGGATTTTCCTCCTTATTGTACATACCGGGAAGCTGCACACTTGTGGGGTTATCGGCAATGTTCATAAGTGTGGCATTCACCATCTGGTTGTTGACAGTGTACTGAGTGGTTCCTCCCATTCTACCTGCTCCAGCATCTAAATCATTGATAAATAGGCAGCACATTTTTCCTTTCCTAATGATATCAGCTGCTTCACGATACCTTTGTCGGATTAATTTTGCAGGTTCTCCTGCATTCCCACTTTCCAACTCTCCGGCACTCATCATGATTGGGCTGAAATTTCATTAAAATGAATTTAATATATTACCATGACAAAAAAAAATATCTATATTATGGATAAGAAACTAGGATATATAATCAAACTCACGTAATCCCCATCTTGGCAAAGATAAGCTCACACTGGAAAGATTTTCCTTGTCCTTTTCCACCCCAAACACCAAGAATAAGAGGAATCTGGTACAAATACACGACAAAAGTTTCATTTTTTCCATTCTTGGAGGAAGATTTAAATCTCAAAATTCTTAAAGGATTGTGAAATTAAACATCCCGGCATGTACCTTGATGTTAGGCAGGGTCATGAAGTTTTTACTTATGTGAACAACCACCTTGTCCATGAAAGATGGAGCTATGTAGAATCCATCCATATTGTTATCAAGGTTATATCTATAACAAGAAGTAACCACATGAGATCAACAATAAGTTCAAAACGTGCAAACAATTACTCCCTCCATTCCAAAATATAAAATAAAATACAAAGTAAAGTGATTATATAAAATACAAAGGCAAGTGATCTTATATTTTGGAATGGAAATAGTATATGAATAGGAAATTTGAATTTTTCTCATTAGTTAGTTTCTTACGTGCGAAGTCCTGTGCTGATGTATTCATATGAACTCATAATAGGATCATGAGTTCCAGCACCGGATGGAGCTTGGAAGAGAGAATCAACCATTCCCTTTCCTCTTGTGATGTCTTGTTGGTCATCAGAAATGTCGGTCCCAAGGCCAGCCCATCTGTCCTTCTTTTTCTGCTTCCCTTCATCTACAGCCACAATCTTTGAGGTTTTAGCCTCAGCCTTCTGGTTAGTGAATCTAGAGTTCACCTTCTTCAAACTGCCACCGAAGAAGGCTGAGCTTGGGACTGAACCTCCAGAACTCGAGCTGTTCAAGCACAGCTGCATCAAAGACAGAAACCACAGAGTTCAAACATAGAGCTAGAAATTATTCAATACAAATTAAAGCAAGGGAAATGGTTTATATAGCAAATTTATGTAATATTAGTGGTTACTCCTTTAAAGAGATTTGTAATATGGTGAGTAACCCTTATAATCATATCAAGTCTCATATATCAGAAAACTTTCACAATACGTAACATAACCTCTGGCCCAAAAAATAAAAAGGTTTTCCTATTTAGTTTGTATATAAATAAGAAAATCTTACACCTTTCTTAGGATGAGGTATGAATTTGTAAGTAGTTTATGAGGCAAATGCTTCATTTCCACACAGAATTCATTTTGCTACAACAACGGTACACATCCTTCAATATATAACAATCTCATAACGAAGTTGATGATTAAGCTGAATCAATTTTAGACCATACACAAGTTTAAAAGGTGGGTATAAGAGAATTCCTAAGTAATCACAATCGAAATGGAAAATTGTTGCATAGAATCTAATTTATTGGCAAAAATGAACAAGAGAAATTAGGTGATTACACTTTAGAGGTTTAAAAAATGGAGAGAGGTAATAGAGTACCAGTTTCTGGGTAACAGCTCCAACAGGTGAGATGGTTGCAGCCATGGAACACTTCTGGAGGCACTTTTGATTAAATCAGATGATCTCAACCAACTGTTCTTAAGCAAGATGATTTTTTTTTGTGAATTTAACTAGTGTGTATATATATACATGTGTAGACATGATTGTGTAGAGCGGTTTATCATGTCCCAAGTCCTGACGGCCACACAAAGGGGATTGGCTGAGCCACACGTGGCATTCTCTGAGCAGCTGTTAGTTATCCACTTCAAAGTGCTACAAAATAGTCCAATCCATTTAAAGGGTGCAAATTTATTTAGTCTCATTGTTATCCTTAAAGCTCCAAAGTATTATCCAGCTTAAAACAGTTATTGAAGGGCTGCTTGATGCTAGTTTTCTGAAAAGTACCAGCTGAGTTGACTCGGTTAAAAAATATTGATTGGCTCAGTATTATTTGCTCATTACCAAAAGACCCTTTTCCTCGTGTGACCATAAGACTTTCAAAATCGAATAGACGGGAGCTAAACTATTCCACGAGAATAATTTTTTATGCAATACTACATAGTATTTGTACATTCAGCATTAATTGTAGTACATTTCATTTCGGATAACAAGGTGTGTTTGATTGGCTAAAGGCTCCCTCGGCCAATCAAAACAGGGGAAAGTAAAAAAATTTAAAATCTAAAAACAGGGAGAGAGAGAGAGAGAGGGGAAATAAACCACCAGTTCCAGTTGTCCCAACAGGAATTTTGGTCAATATTTGGTACGAGGGGGATAAATTTTACATAGAATAACAGATTCATGGCACAATAAGCCTGAGATAGACTTGAAATGAGTAATAATAAGTCCTCCTGTTTAACCAGATCTCGATTGATTGGATGTACATAATGCTACCTCAGTCTGGTTAGCTTTCACTTCAAAATTTTCATTTCAATTTCTTCCAAGCTCAAACCTTTTGTTTCCGGGACATAGAGTACTACAAACACGAGCGATATCACAGCAATTACCCCGAAAAGTATGAAAAGGTTTTCTGCGCCCAGAAGATCCTGCAGAACAGAAAATGGTAAGATGGATCACTTGATAAACAGATTCCGTGTTGCATCCCTCTCGGAAAAGGACAAGAACAAAAATTAAGCATGCATGGCTTAATAGATTCATGGCATTATGCACAATACCTTCAATGGTGAAAAAGCAAAGGTTACAATGGCATTCACACCAAAGTTGGTAAGAACTGCAAGACTAATTCCTTTCCCTCTTGTGCGAAGCGGGAATATCTCTGATACCATAAGCCAGCTAATTGGTCCAAAAGATATCTGAAAACAAAAATACAAATTAACAACCCTAACAAAGGCAAGCTAGCAAAACACATTGTAACAGACTATTTGTAGCATATGTTTTTTCTTTCTTTCTTTCTTTTTTAGTTCTTTGGGAATTCAACCATCAAGGTGCCAAGATCTTTCATGAGATAAAATAATGATTAATATAAAAACATCATGAAAGAAACTATACATTAGAGAGTTACCTGATAGCAGCCAACATACAGAAGTAGAGCAATTACAGCAATAGCAGGAAACCCTCCAAGAAATTTAAAGTAAGCTGTAAGTTGGAACAACGAAACAGCCTGTGGCACATAAAAGAAATCAGAAGAAAGCTTTCCATCAATGTTTGTTTCCGTAAGCAAAAGGACACAAATAAAAGAGACTAAAAACTTTAAGGAGTATTAAAGTGACTGGATGCATACAATTCCACTGACACCTCCAACCAGCAAAGGTTTTCTACTAAGATCATCAACTTGTAGCACCGCTACTCCTGTCATCAGCAACTGCAAAAGCAATAAAAGAGAAATAAAAGAATGTAAGATCATTGACGATACCTAGAAAGCACTCATGGTGCCACAGGGGTGGGGGGGAGGGAACTATAATATCTCCAATTTGGAATATGAAGACTGGAGTGCAATATGACAAGATCATTAACATACTCTATTTTCTTAGTCTGAGATCAGGCTTAATGGACATACCTTAAAGACACCAATAAGGATCGAAACTTGTGTCGCATCTGAAGCCGCCGAGAATCCAGCAGTCTTTAGAGAAGTTATAACCCAATAGAATGAGAATAATAAATATTGTAAAGAAGCATAACTATTAAAACATGAAAGTACAAAATTTGGCTTTCAATCATCAAATACCTGAAGGATTGATCCAGCATAATACAAAACACTTGGTTGCCCAGTTATCTGTCCCAATCAAGTGGTACATTTTAGGAACATACTTCCCATATCACAGTGATGTTGTTTTCACCATAAATGAAACTAGACAAGTAAATAATTAGAAAAAGAGGTCAATACATAAAGGAACTAAAATATACCTGTTGAAAAAGGACTAAGCCTCCACCAATGATAAATGCTTTCAAACTGGGCCCCTGAACCACCTCTGAGAAACTCCCTTCGGATTCCTGATCGTTATATTGAGATTTCAGCGAAGCAAGAGTGTCATCAATTTGGTTTTCAGAAACTTTGTCAACAGCAGGTCTGCCTCTTAGTTTGGTCAAAGCAAGGATAGCCTTTTCTCTGTACTCTTGCAGTGACCCTTTACCTTGAACTGCCCTGAGAAGTAACCAACGTGGAGAAGGTGGGAGACCCCAAATACCTGATCCCATAATCAGAGCAATTGGAGCACTAAATCGGAACATGTAGCGCCATCCTCCAACTGCATTAATCTGAAAGCTACCTACAAAATAACCCAACTGCAGAAGCATCCATTATTCAGAACATCTAAAGATTTTCAGGTGTGGGTTAAGGGAAAAACCCGAAAAAGCTTAATATATTTTACCAAAATCCCCAAAACTATAAAGATCTCCTTTAAGGAAATCAGAGTTCCACGAATTTGAGATGGACAAATCTCCGCTATATAGAGGGGAGCCCCATGCATGGCCTGTTAAACAACAACAATCTGAAAAAAGCTTGACAATTTCCAAGTAAATCACACTAAACCATAGAAGCAGAATAGAGCTTAAAGAATCTCACCAGACCCATACCAACGCCAAAGACTAGACGACCTATTAGTAAAACGATAAGGTTTGGAGCATAGGCTGTTGTTAAACCACCAAGCAGGTATAACATGGCTGCTACAATAAGCTCCCTTTTTCTCCCTTCACGAGGAATTTGAAACAAGAATAAAATAGAAGATACGACGACGGGTAAAATGTGTCATGCAGAAGCTCCACACATCGAGATAATTATAACATTCGGCAAGAGAATACCAATGAAATCTGCAATTGGGTAGACAAGGATGGAACCAAGTAGAGCTCCATAAAGGGAGCCACTGACCTGCATTCGAGAAAGTAAATTACTTAACAGTGACAAAGAAATAGGACATATGCATTCCACTGCATATATTGAGGTAAAGTCTACATAAAGCATACCATTAGACCAAGTTCAATGGGTGAGAGGTTGAACCAAGTTGTGCCACTGAGCTCAGGTGTCTGCAAAATCATTAAGCAAAAGTATTGAGTTGAATAAGAATGATTTTGAGAGAATTCGGAAATATAGTTAAAGTGACAGTAGTAAGAACCGTCAATGAGATGGTAGCACCAGAGGTTGCACCAATGTCATAGCCATATAACAGACCACCCAAAGCTGGGAACAGAAACCTGAATAAACAATTGGAAAACAAATATTTGAAAGAGAAAAAATTGGATTTGCGGCTGAGCAAATGATGATCAAAGAAAAGTCAGATTACCGACTGAACACCAAACTAATTTTTATTTTCAGAGAGAAAGATATCTTTGGAATTTAATGTTTATGTAAATAGATAATGCTCATGTCCTAAACGGAGATGCTAAAGGTGGGAGACACATAATCTCATAGAATCCCCACACAGATAGATCATTTCTTTCATATGAATTTATCAAGCTATGCAAGTAATACTTTTTCATGATCTCATACACAAATTAATATCTAAAAAGTTCAATCTTTTTTCAATCCAAATGAAAACCAATTGACTAAAAATATCAGCTTTTTCACCATCTAAAGATCAATAATTTATTAGAATAAAAAAAATAGCAATTCACTATATGTTTATACTCCCATACACAAATTTTATTCATCATCTAATAAATTTCGATCTTTTTGAACCCAAATGTGAACCATGTAACTATAAGAGTTGACTTTTTCAACATCTAAAGAGCAATAATTATCTAAAATCCAGAAACTTTAGCAATAAATTTTCAACATTGCGGGCTCAACTACTATGCAAGATTAGGAAATTATATAGAATAAGATAATATTCCATCAGTTTGACATCTTTACTGAGCATTTCAAATGTACTTCAGTGCTTTATAAAGCACAATATTGATTCTTTTGCTTTCAATAGCAAGAAAGTACTTTCAAATATGAACCCTTTTTTTTATTCCCTTATTTTCAATTCCCAGAGATTTAATTAAGCATAAGTCGGCATATATCTTCCAATACATAGCATAGACAGGCGTAAACATTACCAACTCGTCCCAAACTAACAAACACTTTACCATCAATTTAATATCAATTGCCATTAATTCAGCTAACAATATGCAAAAAAGTATCTCAATTAACACAAAGAGAAATGAGAATTAAATCATTAATTACAAAAGAGAAAGGAAATGCAAGTATGGAAATTAAATAATGTAAGCAAATACACATTAACAAAAAAATATGATGGAAAAGAATAAAAAACGTACGGCAAAATAACAGAAGACCAATCAAAAACCTCTTGATTTGTGGCATCTGAGGCAAGCGAAGTAGTTTCTTCCCCTGAGAAAGAAGAAGCTCGAAACTAACAAAAGAAATATCAATGCCCAATATTAATTAGAGAACACAAAAAATTGAGATAAACATATAATAATATCAATAATTTCTAAAAATTTCACCTTCATAATGGGTTTGCCACCAGAATTCCTGGGCATTTTCTAAAATAGCTGACGATCAAAATACGAGGAAGATAAGCTGAAATTGAAACATGGGAGTTGTTTTTTGATGTAGGAAGAAGAAGATTTGGGGAAGAGGGCATTTAAGGGTCCCTGTTTTCTTCTTGGATTGGTGAAATGGCGGCGAGTTGGTTTGCGAGAACCGTTGAAGAGAAATCGAGTTGAAGCAGTAAAAGCCATTTCCGATGATTTAGCAAAAAAAACAAAAAACATTTCCCATGATCAGTGAAAGAGAGAGTGTGTCTATGTTTAAATAATACTACATTTGTTTTAACTTATAAGTTTATTATTTTAAATAATAAGTTGATTATCAATAAGTTATTTAAATAAGTTGTTTATCAATAAATTGGTTATCAATAATAAATTATTTAAATAATAAGTTGTTTACCAATAAGAAATTATTTAAATAATAAGATGTTTACTATTAATAAACATGTTTACCAATAATAAGTTGTTTGCCAATAAGTTATGTATCAATAAGTTGTTTAAATAAATTATTTACCAATAAGTTGTTTAAATAATAAGTTGTTTACCAATATGCTTTTTAAATAAGTTGTTTAGCAATAATAAGCTATTTATCAATAATAAATTGTTTAAATAATAAGTTCTTTATTAATAAGTTGTTTACCAATAAGCTCTTTAAATAAGTTATTTACCAATAAACTGTTTAAATAATAAGTTGTTTAGCAATAATAAGTTGATTACAATAAGATGTTTAAACAATATGTTGTTTACTAATAAGCTATTTAAATAAGTTTTTTTTATCAATAATAAGTTGTTTACCAATAAGTTGTTTGCCAATAATAAACTATTTACCAATAAGTTGTTGAAATAAGTTCATTACCAATAATAACCTTCGATATGATATTGAATCAATGTATCTTTTTATAATGTTCTTTTTAGTAATCTTTATATTTTATTTTAACTTATAAGTTATTATCAACCGAATACCTTCATAATTTATAAGTCAACTTATATTTAAACTTATAAATCATTTTAAAATAAGTCACTCCCGAACAGGCTCAAAACAATTGTGCTCTTTGATTCAGTCTCTCCTCTACAATCTCATTTACAAAATTTTCATATACACTTTAAAATAACGGTAATGATGTTTAGGTTAGGTAAAAAAAGATTGGACACATGTAATAAATTAGACTCTCTTATAATTTTTATTAATATTAATTTAATGTATCGATAAATTTTATATTTATAATTTAATATAATATTTTTATAATAAATAACAAGACTCCTAAAATAATAAATTATTAGTATGAGTTATTATAATAAAATTTTGATGATATCATTATATAATTTTTTTTGGCCTAAATCCCCGAAGGAAGGCAGGACAGGGACCGGATGAAAAACACTAACATTAAGAAAGAGAGAAATAATGCAATTCAAATTTAATTAACAAAGTAACTGGAATTACATAGTCCGATCTTCGACGATTTACGAGCCAAAAAAGAGCTCGCTCTTCCTTTATGTACAACTGGCCAACCATCATCCCTCCTCCTCTCATTCTCTACCCCATAGTTTTCACTAATAATTGAAGGCAGGCAAACTACAAGACACCCACCCACCCACATCTGTGGCTTGCTCTCCAAAGGCAATCAACAAATGCTCTTTAACACAATCAGAAGTCAAACTCTCCATTTGCCTGGGGAAGAGTGAGAACAACTCAATGTGAACAAACAAATATCAATCACTATACCATTATTTTATAAAATAAACCCATAAAACATACTCCTACCTTATTAAACAGGATGTCTTTGTTGTTAATGTGCATAATTCCATCCTTCAAATAGCATTTCCACCTGCTCTTTGTACGTGTCACCTACCAGCCAAAATTGTATCATGTCAATCAGGTTAGCCAATATCATGGATCCAATACATGAAAAGTTCTCCCTTTTTATGATATATATATATATATATATATATATGGATTTAGATAACAGTTTTCATACTAACCAAGAAATTAGTACCTTGTCAAACTGAGCCAGGACTAAATGCTGTGTGTTTAGGTCCTCCCCTTGGTCCACATCATCCAAATCATCATCATCATCATTCTCATTTAAGGGCTCATCATCTTCGTCATCTACTACATCATTCTGGACAAGAGCAGGAGTTGCTGCTCGTAGGTCTAAAACGACAAAGAAAGCAGAAAGCTCCAACATCAGAGGGAGAAAACTTGGAAATAAATTTGAGTAATCTAGCTCCATATATACAAGGAACTTTTACCATTTGGAGCCGGTGTGTTCACTATATTGTAGTCTTCATTGACAACTCCTTGATAATTGTATATCTTTAAGGCCAAAATAAAGCAACTATGTTAAGATACTATATGAAAAGCTGGTTGACTCATCATGCAGCTCAATATATACACGTTATACATTCACTACTTGGAAACCTCAAGTCCCCTGTAAAGTTGCAAAAACTTGAGTACTTGACTAACAAATTTCCTTCTCTACTTTTAATAGCTACATAATTTTTTTATGTCGTCAAAACATGTAAACAATGAGGTAAGTAGTACCTGTACTTGACACAGTTCACCCTAAGTGCCAAGGAAAATTAACATGATATGTGAAAGCAAGTAAAAAGGACAGTAGGAAAGCCTGCACATAAAAGGAAAACACAAGGGAAAGGGGTTGTGTGTGTGTGTAGATAGAGCAACCAAAACAACAATCATCTCTTTCAAACAAGGCTATACTTTTAAAAAAATTATTTCTAACCGTGGTTTTGAGAATTGGTGCAAAGGAAGGTTTAGAAGCTCTTAAAATAAATTAATATTTCATTTCCTACATAGCCTTTCCTAGTTCCAAATATCACCTTAAGATTGAAAGTTCATGAACATATACCGAATAAGATGCAGGCTTATAAAGCATGAACGGTTGAACAATTTTAATCTGTATATTTATAATACCATATATATCTTGATGTCCTTCAAACCTCTCAATCATCACTTTTGCAAATTCGACATTTCATGGAAACAAAATCAACAATGCTTCATTCACTTGTACTAGCATTTAATGCATTTTAGCACAAATAATCATTAGAGGTAATAAACAAGATTATTCTGTGGTAATGACCCATAGATCACCATGCATTTATCTGAGAAAAAATGCACCCCTACCGAAACGCGATGTTATTACCTCTAATGACATCTCTTAAGAAAGCTATCCTAAATATATTTCATACAAACTAAACAACCCAAAGAAACCCACCCCTACCGAAACGCGATGTTATCCGTTCCAATTTTCGTTCCACATATTGTTTCAAATTGCGACCCGGGTAACATTTAATATGCCTTTCAGACATGTAAGAGGTGCCAAGAAAAAGGTTTATACTAAGCATGTGAATACGCTAACTCATACATGCACGTCGTAAAAGGCAAAATGTAGATGCAGCAAATAATTTCATGCACATTTGTGCAGAAGAAAAATAGAAGCAACAACTCACATTTGGTGTGGAAAGTGCATCATCATATGGATCAGGAATTGGCCCATCCACTTGAGGTATCCGAGAAGGCAATCTTATCCCTCTTGCAAACTCTTGGTTAGCAGCAGTGGTCCCTTTACCTGCCTGAGAAATGAAAATACAACATTATTAAATTATTTACTGAATCCACATGAAAACGTCCTACAAAATTTAGATAATGAGAAGTTTTCAAAGTAATGTGGCAATGAATAAATACAAAACAATAGAAGGATACAAGACTAGACCAGAAGGTCTAGAATCCACATATATATAAATATTATAACCTTGTCATTTTTTCGGTCGAAAAAATAAGTTGACAAGATAAAAATCAGAAATATGTTAGAGATGAGAATATACAGGTATAAAAAGGCTGTTTTCTTGTCATTTTTTTGTTATAGGAACACATTTTTCCCTAATGTTGATGACCTTTTTAGCTCAATGTTTCCCTAAATGACAGACGCATAGAAGCATTCAGGATGAGTTGGAATCACCGAGCACTGAGTAGGATGGTGAATGACGGCTAGGTTTGTGCAGCTTGTGAGCAAGTTATTACTAGACGACAATGTTCAAGCACATAGGTTTCAAGAACACTAGGACGACGAGGAATCTAGTAATTATTCATGCATGCACCAAGATTATGAAAACTTCCTAAGCTACAAGATTGAGAAAATTAATATGAAAAATGAGGGACTGTACCAGATACATACACAGACAGAAATACAGAACAGAAAAATGGTTCCACCTTAAGCTCATCTGATATTGCATCTCCAGCTCCATCCTGCTGTGGTATGTATCCATTACGATATTGTGAAGCAAAATCATCTCGTTTTCTTTTTCCAGCAGACATCGGGAGGAAATCCTGTAATTTTGCACAAATTAACAACAATATTGAGCTTTGTGAGTTATTACAGTTTAACATTGCACAACAAAGTTAAAAGAAAAGATATTCCACCAAGTAGTAGAACTTGAAAGTTTATCAGTAGTTGGTCAGATAACAGACAATTCACAACCACCTTAAAAAAAACTTTCCAAAATAAATCTGGTTTTAAAATTAGAGAGAGACAACTTCCGCTACAACCCATAGTCATGAAATAAGATTGAAACAATGTATTCTTTAATCATTCAGTACTAAATATTTAAGTGCTTAAACTTTTTACACTACAAAATTTACAAATTCCACACTGAATTTTTAGTAAAAAACTTAAAATTGAAACAACAACAGTGATATAGAATTCTATTTCCAACAAATTATAGTCATTTTAACGGAAATTATATCAGGAAAGATTAATCAATCTCGTCAACTAAGTTGGAAGCATCTAGTCAAGGTGGATATATTCAAAGTTTTTTCTCCATCAGGACATGTCCTGAAAGTACTTCAAACTGAATTGCGTTCTTAAATGAAAGCTTCTTCAAATGTAATTTTTTTCCCTTTTTTAAACTAATTTTTCTCATTTTTAATATGTAAATGATTGAAAAGGTAATGTTATGGCTTTCATAAATTAAAAACTGCGTCCTTCCAAGAGAAAGACTATGCGCGGACCCCTTTTTAGCTTTGTAAGCAATACTATATACTGGTAGCAGCACTATATCTCTTTGTTTCTAAGGGAAAGTGGTGACAGATCATAACAAATAATGATATGAATATCCCAGAAAGGGTTTTGGAAAGAGAGAAGACAGGAAAGAAAAATAATATGCATTTGGTAGTATATACAAGCAGCAAATTCCAATTCCAGGAAATATAGTAATATTACAATTTTAAGAACACAAATAAATAACTATGTGATAAAAAATCATCAAGAAACGGAAGAGAAACTGTTCTTCGATCATTTAAAATGAAAGATTTAAATATACATACATACAAAAATGCACCAGGGTTAAAGTTACTCAGCTATGGATCCTAAAACTCATACCATCTCTATTATCTTACTCTCTATCACCCTTTCAAACTGGCTCACCTTACCAAATCAATCCATTAACACCAGATTGGTAATCACAAAGTAAAGAGAATTTGATAGAAGCTCGTCCTGTCCGATTTCATTCTCTAAATTTGTTAGTCAATCAATATAATCTCTTTTTATTTTCAAACTTATATATGGCTATTTGTAAAATTGTGCACTCTCTTTTAAATTGATATCTGTCACATTCATCTACCTCGCGATGCTTACTTGCTTAGAATCTAAAACTCTGTAATTCTTAATTTATTTTACTCTTAATCACTGCACAGTAATATAAAAAAAAATAGTTCACTGCATAATATAATCTTCCCCAAAACCATTTCTTTTCCCTCAATTTGGTGATCTATAGCATATTAATATTACAACTTTTGTGTGTACAGTAGCTCAGTAAGAATCTACTTTAGAATTAAATTTTATAATATATACATTGTGCAAAATTTTCCTTTTATATAACAAGTTTATCATGAATTAAATTTGTGTAGGCACTTGTTTGCTTTCTACTTCTCCCACAGAAAAATGTATTGCAGGTCCAACAGAAATTTTTTTGCAGGGGAAGAAAGAAGAACAAAATGTTCCACTTTTTTGGGTAAACATAAAAACTTTGAGAGAATGGCAACTGAACAAAATTAACAACATATGATAATCACCTGTGTCATTGGTTGATGAGAAGCTCCCATGTCCACCTCTTCACGACCTTCATCATAAGCTGCAAGAAGACATAATAATAATGTAAAACTTCCGGGTCTATATAAGTTACAACTTTACCATATAACTTACCAACATTAACATCAAGAGGGGGCCTCTGGTTCAACCACGGAGAAGGTGGTTGCTGCATGATGAAAACAACAAATGAATTACTTTATGGTGTCTACAAGCTCGGTAAACTAGAAGTAGAGTATATATTATCTGAATATCATTACGCTTCCAAAAAAAACAAATGAGAAAGCCTTAATTAAGTGGAGAAGCAGGTCAAAATCCTGCAGAAAAAATTTCAAACAATACTATTACAAAATGCAGTGTCTACCATGAACTGGCTAGGCCTTCCAGATTTCATCTCAGACACTCCACCATTATCATTAGAGTACTCCCCAGGGGTAATAGGAGTACCACCAGTAGGAACATTATACAGTGAGCTGTCCGCTGTTCCAGGTAGAGGTGTTTGGGCCATTCCAGGCAGAGGTGTTTGGGCTGTTGCAGGAAGAGGTGTTTGGCCTGATCCTGGCAATGGTGTTTGGATGGGAGTCTGTAAAGGCGTCTGCATATAAAAATACCCCCAAATTTAAAATAATTATCGGAAAATAATGTAAACATGAATAGAGGAGGTGCCAACTCACAGGAGGAAAGAGTAAATCAGCAGTGGGGGTTTCATACTCCTCAGTCCCTTCATAAGGCACATTAAGATCATGAACGGGAGTAATAGGACCCCCGGGAGTGGGCCTTGGAGCCGAAGACCTCTCTATTGGACCCAATATAACACCAGCTTGCATCATTTTCATTTCCCATAACTAAAATTCACATACAAAAATCAATAAACTGAAACTAATGAAATCTTCCATATAATTCCTAACACAATCAGCACACAATCAAGTCTAATATTGAACATTCATTTCAAAGTAATAGATTCAAACTACATAAAATTATTAAAAATTATAATAATAAGCTAACAAACAAAATGAACAGTCGCAAAACCCTAAATCTAATCATATCAAAAATATGAGCAATCAGCTAAGATTACTAAATCAAGAGACAAACAAGATTCAAACTTGGACCTTTAACTCAAACCCAACATAACTGGTCAATTAAAACATCAAAGCATTCAAGAATTGGGGACTGAAATTTACTCCTTGGAGCTCGTTAAGGACACTCTCGCCTGGACCGCCATTGTTAACGAACTCATCCCGAACTTTGTTGATGACATCTTCTATAACTTGGATGTAGACACTACTCGTCGTCGAACTCGTCATATTTTCCGATTAACCGGAGTTCCGTCAAGGTTCCAATCTTTAAGCAAACAAATAAAATAAACAAATACAGATCGTTTCAAATTAGATAAAGAGAGTGGTTTTTTTATGCTGGGTGGTCTAGGGTTTGTTTGTGGAAGGTCTGTCTATAGAAGAAGATGGAGAAGGAGAGAGAGAACGGCATAGGGGAGGATAGGAAGGATGCGGAGGAAGAAGGGGGCCGGAACAGAAAAGGGAGTAAAGAGTGGAATATAAATAGGTTTGCATCTGTTTATGTGCAGGTCTACGTGTCAAGATCTGTCCACTCTATGTTACCTGCTTTCGGAAAAAGTAGTTGGTGTTTATTTCCCTCTAATAATTTTATATTTGATTCCATAAGAAGGTAAAATTATTTGTTAAAATTTTATTTGCTTTTTATTATCTCTTATTAAATATATAAATTTAAATTATTAAGAACCATCTCTTAATAAATATTATATTTTTTAATTCTAAATTTTAATATCATTGTTGATTTTTGAAAAATAAATATTTTTAAATTTAAAAGTCATCCAGATATTTTATATTTTTTAGTTATTAAATAACTTTTTAGGTTAAGATGTTATCTTACTCGGATGATCTAATTTATTAAAATATATTAATTAGTTAGATTTTAATTAGTAAATTTTATCAAATACCAATTGTCTGATTTGGTAAAAGAATAAAGTTGTTTGATAAAATTTTATTTATCTCTTATCGTAAAAAAAAAATATAAATTAAAACTATTAAAAATTGTCTCCTAACAAAAAATTTAAATATATGAAACTTCAATAAATATTATACTTCCTCCATTCAAAAATTGTCTTTAAAAGGGTGAACAGCCTATATTTTTACACATATTAAGGAAAAGTAAAGTTAAAAAATTAATGGCCCCATAATATTAATTAAATTGATGAGTTCTTTTGTTCTTTTATAGTAATGAACTTGACTAAATAATATATTTTCTCTTCATTTTATGCATCTTAGTTCATCCTTTTAAGTATAAAATAAATTGTACCATTAATTATCATTTTGAAGATTAGTTATCATTTTGAGGACGGAAGAAGTAGAATATAAGAATTGAATACTTTAAGTTACTAAATTTTAACCATTGAATTGTTTGTTAAAGTGCATGAATATGATAGAAAAATTATACTCCATTCGTTTTGAATTGTCTTTTTAAAAGTCAATTTATGATATTTTTAAATTTTAAATTCACATGATTAATTTAAATTTTTAAAATATAATAAATCTTATAACTAATAGTAATTTTTAGATAATTTATAATAATTAAATAATTTCATCTCAATTTTGAATTTAAAAATATTTGAAATTTCCTTTTCAAAAGTCAATGTTAATATTATTCCTTTTGTTAATAATAAATTTATACGTGTAATTAATAAATTAAATATAATAAGAAGATGGTAAATTATTGTGCGATGATCAAATTTTGATAGCATATGTTACATAGAGTTGGATAAAAGTTTTGTGCGCAAATAAATATTCAAGTATAGAAGTAATCTGATCACTAAATCCCAGAATATAATATAACAGTTGTGTGTGTGTGTGTCTATATAAGCACTAACAAATATTTAGAAAGTGTAATGCACAACGTCATCCAATTGTTATATTGATGTGACGCCCCCAAAATAGGTATACACAACCCATTATGAGTCGCCAAATATATGGTACAGAAACCAAATACAAACTTCATTAATACAATTGTCGTGCAAAATACGACAACACATGAGCTATGAGTTTTAATACAAATAAATGTAACTCTCATGGTGCCTTGACCACAACACCTTACAGTGGTACCTTACATAAAGGTACAATCAATAACTGTTTTAAAAATTAAAATCTTTGAAAAATACTCAAGAAACCTTCGTACATGGGAGGCCATGCATCTAAGTTATAATAGATATCATATGACTTGTGAATCATCCTTGGTTGACCCAATAGACCCCAAAGAAAAACGAGAATATTTTTATCATGTTCTTTCTAATGGTGAGTCTTCTCTAGCCATATAATTATATCCATTATCTCTAATTGAGAATTATATTTCAACCAAACTCTAAGATTATATAGGTAGTGCTCATAGATATAATCAGCAAGTGGATGTGTACAACCCTGTCTTATGATAACACGAAGTCGTATGTCATTAGACATCTTGTATGATAGTAGCAAAACACCCTTCCAAAGTTGGGTTCACCTCACCCTATTCGGTTCACCAAAATCAACGGTTAATTTACGTATAAAATACGACACACTTATTTAAAATTCTCGATAAAATTATTTCCATACTATTTTAGGGGAAACATCAACAGCTATAGACTACTCACTTACTGAAAAAAAGGTCTATCAACCGCAGACTCGGTCATGAGATAACTATCGGCCGATCGAATGAGGTCGATGATAATCGTCGATAAAATTTAATTACATTTGGGATGCACATCAGCGACCACTATTAGCGACCGATATATCTGCGACCGATATGAGCGACCGAAAGATGAGTCAGCATGATCCAGGGCCAAAGCTGACGTGGTCCACATGGCAGCGACCACTATCAGCGACCGCATGCGGTCGCTGATATGGGAAAAAAACCAGATTTTTGCTGTTTTGCAGAATTTCCAAAAACATGTACTTGTTTTGTACCTGCTTTATCCCAACACACATACACAACAAGATAAACAGCATACACAACAATATAAACATCCATCGTCCACTAACACATACACCAAACTAGTATTTAAACCTTTAAAAACCAATATGATTTGAATAAATATAATAACATTTCAAAACTTGTTTAAGTAACATACAAACATCCAAAGAATGAATATACAAGTACAAGCTTATACTATAACTACAAAATTGATCTAAAGTAGGTACGTCAAGCATCATCGCCTCCTTGATCACCCTGTAATTAACAAAATAATAAAACAAGTTACAAATATAAGAACTATGTTGATCTTTGGTATATATTACGACAATACATACAATAAATTGTTTTTATACCTCGTCGTCATCCACATGTTGTCCTATTGCTGCTGCTTGCATTCTTCGCTTCACTAACTCCTCGGGACTCAGAGCCCCGGATGCCTTGATATCTTGGAAGATCTCGATCTCGACATATAGCTCTCACATACCAACCGGAGTATGAGCAATTTGGATGGCTCGATGACTATGAAGATCGGGTAGAAGAAGCGACTGAGCCATCTTTGAAGGATGGGCGTCGTCGTTGTCCTTGACCTCTAATGTAGTTCTTCTTCACAACAGACGCCCTCTCCCACAACTCTTGATCAATAGGTGGACGTGGAGTGCCTTAAGGATAGCGCTCATTCAATAAACGCTTATAAGTATCATGTCATTATGTTAACGATTAAATAGTTAAAAATAAATTCTGTAAGCATTGATAAACAAGATCAAATTGTTAAAACTTATTACCGCTATCTGGATAGCATCAGGCAGACCATCATGGGTGGCCACGTACACATCCAGCTAATGGATAGGCTGACCTTGAGACTGAGACTCCTATACAAAAAATAGCACAATATTACTAAGTAAAAATATGATATTTTCTATAATTCATGATTGTAAACATATTAAAACTTATAAATCGTTGCCACAGCGTTGATATCTTTCAAGAATCGTGAAATCTTCTAGCCAGTATGTTCCTTTAGCCTTTTAACCATCGGTTTTTTAGGATCTCACTACTAGAAAATCAATCTATAGCGATGGGATTTAGCGACGGTCGGGATAGAACCGTCGCTATAAACATATATAGCAACGGTCTAAGTCTAACCATCGGTATAGGCCTCTGATGGTAGTCTATTACGAGGGTCACAGTTTGGCCGTCGGTATAGGAATTTTTTTTTGGGGATTTTAACAAGGGTCATAACTCATAAGGGAGGCGTAGATAATAACGAGGGTTAAAGGGGTTCATCTCAGTCAGTCGATCTCTTCATCCGGATTCATCTCAGTCAGTCGATCTCTCCGTTAAACTTCATCTCGATCGATCGATCTCTCCGTCCGGCTTCATCTCGATCCACTCGATCTCATAAGGGGGCGTAGGTAATATGAGGGCGTAGATAATAACGAGGTTCATCTCGGTCACTCGATCAACATCTTGACATTGATTTGTCCATCTCGATCACTCTACATCTCGTGTTAATTGGACTTCATTTCACTCCATCTCTCCATCCGGCTTGAAGCATCATTTTCTTGGTACATTTGAAAGCGGTATAATTTCATTATTTAGGTTTTCAATTTTATTTGCCCCTTAGTTGTTATAATTTCCTCTATTTCTCTCATCTCTCTAACAAGCCCTAAATTTACTAATTTTGGGACACCCTTCTGTGTGGTGTTTTGTGAGCCACTGTGGTCCAGGTTCAATGTCATATTCATATGACATTGGTAGCAGCTTAAATTTGATGGGAAGCAACTGATGTTGTAAATTTTTGCATAAGAAACTATTGTATAAAATTTAAATGACACAATTCTTCAAGTGTAACAACATTTTGATAAACATGAAAGGAAATTTAACTTCAAACTTTGTAATTTTACAAATAGAACTTCTCTTTTCTTTTTTGGAACAGTAGGAGTGGCCAACAGACCCAAATTTCTAGTTCAGATAAATTGGAATCTTAGTACAGAGTTTCTGCATATAGTCTATGTTACAGAAGTATAACCAGAGCTAACTTAACTGTAAAAATTGCAGTTCTACCAAACCGTTTTACTATTTCTATTTTGAAAAGTGACTCTTCTACTATTCTATTGTGTAAACAAATGCATATTACTTATCTCACTTTTCACTACTAGCAAAGAGATGAAATATTCTGTGATCACAATGAAGAAAGCGATAAATTAAAATTAACAGACATAGTTTTGCCTTCTATTAAATTGAGCCTCAAATCATTCTCACATCTTATGCACTAAAAAGTCAAATGAGTAAAAACATATTTAATGTCAAGTAACTGTATTGATTGTGCATGGAAGACAAATATATCGATTTATTATTTGGGTTAATTGCTATGTTCAATGCTATTTACATATCATCTGTTCCCCAATCCCTAGTTTGATTAGTTTGATTTTATTGTTGTTTGGAAAAGAAAAAAAAATTAATTTTTCATATGGATTTGTTTTAGAAAATACTTCAAAGCAACAATTGGTTTCTAATATTCTTTCTTTGGGGATTGTTCAAAGCAAAATTATATAAGAAGTTATGGTGAAGCGGCGAGGCCCAGTTGTATTGTGCAGGGATATTGTCTCCATTAAATTACTTGGTTTGAAGGTGTTTTTCTGTTCCTCTTGATTACAAAATATCTTTTATTAGTGCTTTTTCATTTTCACCTTAAATTATGCATCTGAGAAGGAAAAACATAATATATATAGCGAAAGGTCCTACCCTTTCTTGGGATAATTTACCATTCCTCATATTGATTTCTTTTAAAGGAATAAACTTTTGTTTTCCTCATGTTGATCATTGTTGGTAGAAGCATAGTAATTTAGAAGCTATAAAGCCCTTTCCTCATGTTTATCATGATGTAAGTGTTAGATGTAATGGAAGTGTTTCATATTTTTTTGTTGACCTTTTCTTGTTGTGCACATGTATGGCCTATAAACATCGACTTGAAATTTATAGAACAGTTGGAAGAGAACTTAAGCAGATTAGTAAGGTAAACTTGCACCTTTTTCTCATCGTCTATCTTATTCCATATCTGTTGCGTAATGTTTCACTGCGTAGCAGCGAAGCTATTTGATAGGTGTGTTTGTTATACATTATACAATATCATGATTAAGTTGCCTTATTGCTTCATAGATAATGTCCAAATTCTTATTTAGGGTCTATAGTTACGAGATGAAATGGATAATTTACATAATCTAGAATCTGCGCATTGAGGCCATGTAGAGTGCGCCTTGTGTGAAAATGTTATGAAGGGAAACACTACGAGCGTCCATAGTCATATGGTCATATATGAGACTAACAAAAATTAGATTTGGTTATAACCACATACACATTTTTATTTATATGTCTATGATTAAAGCTTAGTATGTTTGAAACAAAAGAAGAAACAAAAAGCATAATTATATATTAGTTATATACATGTGTCATATATACGTATGTATCATATTCTTCTTATGTAATTTAATGGGGACAATCCTCTGGTTTCAAAACTTGGCGCCTTTTCTTATATAATTCTTTATTAATCGTTAATCATTCTAATATAAAGGTGAAGTCACGATGCACCAATGTAAAAAGGTGAAGTCACGATGGTCGTTCTAATTGTCTTTAAACACAAGTGTATATTACTAATTGTTTTGTTATTTCACGAAGGTAAAGTCACGTTGGTCATTTCTAATGTCTTGGATTTATTTCTTTTCTCGAAAATTTGTTTTGTTATTTCCTTTAAGCGGGTTCGTTTTGTATGCATTCGGTTAGGTAAATTAAAAACCAAATTCCATGTTTGTTGAATTTGTTTGATGTTCTTCTTTGCTAGTTAGTTAGCTAGATGATGTTGATGTTATTTTGGCGGTAGAATTGTATTATTACTCTTTGTTGGGTTTGTCTTGTCTCATTGTTTCCTTCTGTTGCTTTTTCATGTATGTCGAAAAAACCCCCCAAGAGAAAAAAACCATATTTGTGGATGTTATCTTGCTTGTTTTATCTATGTCTAGTTAAGTGGTCGATTCAACTTGTAGGATTCTTGCATTCTGATGTTTGAGTGTGCCTTTCTTGCATATTTTTCATATCACCCTTTTACGATCGTTAGCATCTTCATGTAGAATAATTTCTTCTATCTAATGTCTTTTGTTTTTGTTTTTCTTACTGCAAATGTTCATTTCCTTTTGTCGATTAATCAACAACTTTTCTTTTTTATATATATGGTATTGTGGGGACAATAGTTTTTGCCACAAGACAAGGTGCGTGAGTTTGCTAAGTTGACTCGAGTTCAACTTTTAGAAGAGGCGAAAAAAATTTTTGGTGATCCACGACTACTGTCGACATCGTGCTCTTGTTAGTAAAAGTCACGACACAGGGAACCTTGAGCAGTGAGTTCTTATTTTCATTATTCTTTGGATGATTATTACGTGCTTATTTACTCATACATTTACTTATTTTAAAGACTTTTTCATTCTATGTTAGGCGGTTAAGCAAAATAGAAACTTTGGATCAATGAAGTCACTTAATCTTTGAACAAAGAAAGAGATGTTGAGCGTGTTCGTCGGAGGAAGAACTCTTAGCGAAGGTTTGCCTTCCAGTTTCTTAACTATTAATCTCACCAAAAGGCAACAATTGCCGACTTTACCTATTATTTGTAGAAATTGATTCTATGAAGAAGAAATTACCTGGTGAAGTATGATATGAAGAAGGCGGAATAGATTTGGTTGGAGGTGGTTGCTTGCCTTTATCCTCTGTATACCGACTTTTGCCACACTTCTCTTTTATGGACTTACACTAGAGTCTCCAAGGTATTTATGTATGAATGGTCAAACATCGATGTACACTACATTACGGAAAAGGTAGCGGCGATAAAAGCAGAACTTCTCGAACCTCACGATCTTATTCTCATCAAAATTCACGAGCCTCTCTTCTCTTGTGGGTGGTTTTCTTTGGCATTGCATTTTTAGGTTATGGATTAATATTGCTGACCTCAGTGAATTGAATTGAATTTTTCATGTTTGTGGATGTTATTTTGTCTTTTTATTTTTGGTTTAAAGCTATACATAAATGATTTTATTTTAACCACTTGATGTGTAGGAATTTTGCTTAGTGCTGATCATGGTATTGTCGAGGGCGTCCTTGTTTAAAAAGGTATCTTTGAGAATGGAGCAGTGAAGATTAAAACATAAGAATCTTGTGGATAAATTTTGTTGTCAATCGGGGTGTTCCTTTTCGGTTAGTAACTCTTTCATATAGCTTTGAGACTCGATACTTTTTTTTAAGCTATTACGATAGGAAATTGCGTTAATGATTGTATTGTGAAAGATTGTAATGTTGTAAATTATATCTTCTTATATTGTAATGTTATAATGTGAATGATTTTAAACGATGTATATAATATTTTTTATATTTTATTTTATATTATATTTGTGTTTGTTGAATAAATGTGCATTATTAATTATTATTTTTTAATATATAAAAAGGTTATAATGACGGTCGGTCATCGGTAGTAGCTATAGTATTCTATAAAACACGAGCCTATAATGACGGTCGTAGAGCGTCGCTATAGACATCTATAGCTACGGTCATGAACGTAGCAATAACTTTCAGCGACCGTTGGTAAAGAGAAAATACACGATTTTGACATGACCTATAGCTAGGGTCACCGACCGTCGCTAAAAGCTTTACCGACGGCTTCTATAGCGACGGACGACGACCGTCGCTAAAACCTTCAATGACGTTCTTTTGTGACGGCGGTTTACGACCGTCGCTATAAAGCCGATTTTCTAGTAGTGTCTGTTGGTGGCGTGATCTTTCGTCTTTTTCACCCACTCTCAACTCTCCATTGGGCACACATCTCAAATTATATGGACCGGTGCACCACTGTGGGGCTATCTTTCGTGCATGTAATCCTCTCCTTGGCTTGGATGGTCGATCTCGGCATTGTGAAGGGCTTTTGTCTTTCTTTGTTCAAATTGTCTTTGAGTGCGGACCGCGCACTTACCGAGAATAATGTACAGATCACCGAAGCCTCAAGGCGTCCTCCCATCTATACCGTTTCTAAATAAAACAACAATAATAACATTACTAAACAATTATCCTTTGAATATTATATTATCATCATAATTAAAAAAAACATACACGAAATTCAAATTTCAACAACATCCTTGTAGGCGATAGGTGTCTTCACTTCATGTAATCACGCTGTGTAGCCAATTACGTAAACACGGTTGTGATATGCACTTTAGAAGCGATCTTATTATTTGAAAATCACTATAATATACAACAATTTACATCAACGATAAGTAGATATATTAAAGCAATTTACATCTAAGTTATAATACTTATGAACATTTTTCAAACTTATACTTATAACACTTAAAAAAATTCTCTAGAGTCTCCGCTACAATATAGATTAGCCACATGCACGACGGCATGCATATATGGACATTTCTAGGCACCCAAGACACAAACCAAGAGAAATATACAAATTTTCAATACAATAAGACCAAAACAATAACGACTGAATGCAAATTAAATCAGTAAAAAATTCAGACCCATATACATTACCAATATAATACCAATCAAGACATTACCAATATACAATTATACATGAATTATGGATAAACTTAATTCCTAGTTATATTTTATGTCATACTCATGTTCATGGTTTTGTTGATCTTGACGATCTTATTATCTGAAAAATCACTATAATATACAACAATTTACATCAACGATAAGTAAATATATTAAAGTAATTTACATCTAAGTTCTATATATCTTGTATAAATAGAATCTTAAATGCTTATATATAAATGATATATCGGACGACGTCGTCTTTATTAGGAGGATGGCGAATCCGAATAAGAATCCGATCATCCCAGGATTAGTAGGGCCTTGGCACATGATTAGGCCCCCTACCCAAGTCGCAGCTTTTCTCATACCGCCTTGAAGCCATCTCAGATATTACAAATTTCAAGATGTTATTATGAGTCATATTTGATTACATGTATATATGATAATAAACATGACAGTGATATAAACATGTATATATATGAATATAAAATGACAATAAACAAAAGTTGCATTTAAATAGTTTAGTACATAAGTGATATAAACATGTATATATATATGAATATATAATGACAATAAACAAAAGTTGCATTTAAATAGTTTAGTACATAAACATGACAATGATATAAAAAACATGTAATGCTAAAGATACATTTTATTTGTTCAAGTGTCATTGTCTGATTCAAAATCATCTTGTATACGTGTTGCAGATTCATAACCATCATCTTCTTCAGATTCAAAGGTCGATTCGACCAATAACTCTTCCTCCTCAGTATCAATGTCATCTGACATAAGTATTGACTCAGGATCTAATTCATGTTGTTCATCTCCACCATCTAACTGGATTACTTCATTGTCGTCCTCCACATTTATTATAGTTTGACTATGAAGCATCTGCTCTTGGTAAATCTCCCCATCAACTACTTCTACACGACTACGCTCGGGAGTATGAATTACAACTTGTCAATCTGTAGGTGGTCTATCCCTTTTCCTAACAGGACTAGGAGTGTAGTATACTTGTACTGTTTGAGTTAGTAAAACAAACAGTTCGTTGGAGTACGAAGACCTATGGAGGTCAATATCAACAATTCCATGCCTGTCAACAAGTATCCCTTTTTCTGAATCAAACCAACGGCACTTGAACAAGTGAATATGACCCCGTCGACGCGTCTCAGTATCGACGACAACTCTACGATTTCCTCCAACTCCCCATAAAAGGCACAACCAAGCTCATTGTAAATAATCTCTTTGGACACACACTCTAGAGTTCGTTGTTCTTTTACACGCCCATATGCCTTTGTATAAAATTCAAAACCATTTATTTTGTAACCATTCATACCGACTTGGTCCTCGTATCGGTCCCATATAGCTAGGACTTGTACATTAACCTAAATCGTTGATCCCATGATCAAAGCCTACAAAAACTCCATCTTATTAAATGAAGTCATAGTTAACATGGAGTATATATATATATATATATATATATATATATATATATATATATATATATATATATATATATATATGTAAATCTTAAGAAATTGAACTTACTTTGTCCTTTAGCCAAAATGCAAATTTTTTATCACGATTGATTTGAATATCTTTATCAGTTATGCCAGGATGCTTCACTTTTAACTCGTCATCGTATAATCTATACTATGTTATAAACATTAACAAATTGGAATAATTAATTTTTAACTTAAAAGATAAATTATCAAGTTTACATGTGTACCTCACAAATTCGTCAATCTCCTCGCATTAAGAAGAATGTAAATATGCGCGTGTAACTCTTGCTCGAGAAAGGAATATCTTGCTTCCATTTTCCATAAACGCCCAATAGACCAAATACAGTAGAGCCGCCATTTAGTTCAACATTTCCCCATCATCATGTCTCGATACTCGATTGGCCTTTTTGTCAAGACTTCGTCCAAAAAATAGTCTGCGAGACAAACGTAGATATCTCATCATGAATCAGTATGCCTCACATATCGACCCCTCGACATAAGCTCTCCCATTCTTCACCTTCCTCTTGGGTTTTCCATCACCTCTCGAAAGGGTACATCCATCTATATTGAATTGGACCCCCAACACGAGCTTCATAGGGAAGATGGATTTACAAATGCTCCATGGAGTCAAAAAAACCAGGTGGGAATATTTTTTCTAGTTTACACGTGATCTCTATGATGTTCTTCTCAAGTATAGACATGTCCTTCTCATTTAATGATTTTGAACATAAGTCTTTGAAGAAACGACTAAGATCCATCAAAGCAACCCATATTGGTTTAGTCCTCCATCTTTAGCTGGAGATTTCGCATGCCAACTCATATGTTCAGCTGTTCTTGAAGACATGTACAATCTTTTTAGCCGATGTGTTATTGGAAAATACCTTAGAATCATAAACGGTATACTTGATTTTTTTGTAGTCACACCCTCTTTATTAGGCCTAAACCGATCATGACTACAAAACGTGCACTTTATCATCTGTTCATTTTCCTTATAAAACAACATGCAATCGTTGGGACACGCATCGATCTTTTGGTATCCAAGACCCAACTTCTTCACCATTTTCTTACAAAAGTAATAGTTACTGTGTAATTTCTCACCGTCAGTAACATACTCTTAATGGTCTTCAAGAGAGACTCAAAACACTCATGGCTCATGTTGTGATCGACCTTCGATGTTATGTAATGTCCATCACTGCAGCACAATGTCTTGTGTTTTGGTGCAACCATGCCACAATGGCTCGCTACCCTCGCTCTAACAACTTAAAGAAGTCTTTGGCATTAGAATTAAATAGGTTGATCTCGCTTTATTCCCAATCAAAATCTGGGCACAATATCATGAACCATTTCATTCATTCGATGAGCAGTACTAACGCCTCAATTGTGTACTTCCGTGATGCCACCATCTCTTCTATGCCCATGTGCCCACTAGCATTCTTCGTAATTTTTCATGAACCCGAAACAAGTAAATGATAGTTTACCACGCCTCTCATCCATATAATTTACATTCTTACACTTCAAACATGGACATCGATTCTGCGACTTACCATTCATACATTCCGGTGACTATACGCATACTCCAAAAACACTTGGCAACCAAATTTAAATTCAAATTTAGAAGATTTATCTGGGCACTTGACTTTCGTCGTGCCATCCAACTACGGTCTGAATAGAGGTCCATGATTCCACGGTACCTACTACAGACAACACGAGCTTATTAATCATATGACTTGAGCATACTTGTAACCATATGACTTGAGCATACTTATAAGCATATGATTAACATTTCAGCATACTTGTAAGCATATGACTTGAGCATACTTGTAAGCATATGATTAACATTTAAGTATACTCAATGTTAACGAATGAATGCAAATTAAAGAAGTATGAGAAACTTTAAATGTTATTAAATTTAGTATGAGAAACTAAGTAAATACTACTTAGTTTAATAGTTATATTATATCATGTTATTTTATTTTAATGTGTTTTAAATTTATTTTTATTGTTAATCGTAAGTGAATACGTAATGTATTTCATTCATGCTAGCTTTATATCAGAGTTAAAGTATCTCATTTTTATAGCCAAAACAGTCTCTTTATTGACCAAGTGTGTCTAGTTACCTTCTCTGTTGCACTAACAGTTCCCTAGCACTGTCTATTTTGGCTTAACAACCCCCCAATAGCTTACCATGCTGACAACCAAGCTTGGCTTGGCCCCGTGATGCTTGGCTAAGCTTGGCATGGCCTCGTGTGGCCTCGTGTGGCCTCGCGGCCCCAAGCCCAACCCATCAGCTCCAACAGTCCCTTAATAGGCTCTAGTGGATCACCAATATATTTATATCCAATTGATAAAAAGACCTGTGCTCTATATATAAATGTAACCCAATTTCATCGAGAATTACTAAAATTAAGCTACTCACATATTCAAATAATTCAATTTTTCATTTTATTTCAACAATGGGCATAGCTTTCCTATAACCAAAAGCTATTATATATTTTAAACCTAAAACTATTCACAATAAAAGAGGTAAAAAAAATTCAACTATAAACTTATACTTATAATACTTAAGAAAATTTCTCCAGAGCCTCCCCTACAATATGGACTAGCCACATGCACGACGGCATGCATATATGGACTTTTCTAGGCACCTAAGACACAAACCAAGAGAAATATACAAATTCCCAATACAATAAGACCAAAACAATAACGATTGAATGCAAATTAAAGCAGTAAAAAATTCAGCAAATTAAATCAAATTCTTTATTACGTGAATAAGAATAACATTTGTGTTGTGTTCAATTTTTTTTTAAACCTTTCTATGTGTTTAGCCAAATCTGCAGGTTTCTTCCTTTTTCTTTAAACATTTCTATGTGTTCAGTTTTTTTTAAAAAAAATATTTGTGTTGTGTCTGTTTGGTTTACACTGGAAGATGCTGTTTTTACTCGTTGAAAGATATTGTTTTACATTTTATATGATATTATATGCATGAATTACACATGCAATAGAGATGATATGTGTAATCAATCTCTATTTGGCTACATATAGAGATGGTACTTTGCACATGATTTTATATGATATTATATGATATTCTCTTTAGGAAATGAGAATGTAGCCGGGACTAGTCGGGGAACGGAGTGATGGTCCAGATGGTTACATTAGTAGTCCTCACTATTTTGTGAAATAGTGTGATAATAAATGAGGACTTATTTTGAGTTTGAATCATCGCCAGAAGACAATATTTGTATTAAAACTCACAATTTCATGTCAGATAATTAAGTTTGTATTTGTATTCAAGACTATGTATTTGGCGACCCAAAATGGGTGATGTATACCTATTTTGGGGGCGTCACAATTGGTATCAAAGCTTAGGGATATGATCCCTGGCTGAGATGTGAGACAAGAACTAGGAGGGGAGAAACGGAGAATTCCTTCGCTAGTGTGACCTACCTAAGTTTATTTGGTATTTAATTGGTCGGTCATAGTGTAGGGATAATATGTGATATGTTATTTAACCCTTGTTTTGTGACAGTGTTTGCGAATGACATCTGAAAATATTGAGATAAGCAATGAAGCACATGAGACCGTTGAGTCAACTCAACCAAAAGGTAACGACCAACAGCACGATAAGAATCATACCGGTGGCAACGACCATCGTAACAACAATAACCATCATGGAGGAAATTATCATGCCAAGAATGGTAACCACTTCGGTGGTAATCATGGCCAAGGTAATAGAAGTGGAAATTTCAAGAAGAAATGTCATTTAGCTCGATTTTGTCGATAAAGTGAAGTCAAGTCCAATGGACGACGGCACCAAAGGCGGATATGGACAACACAAAAGTCGGTGGTTTCGGGAGAGCATTTTTGCGACTTCTCAAAAGCGAGTAACGACGAACGGTTAACACGGTTAGTTAATTATAAATCATGAAGTCTATACCTTATAAGATACCGGTTTTACCCATTATTTTATCTCTCTTGCTTGCGTTCAACGTTTAAATTTGACTCCGAAGAAGTTAGACTTTGACTTATTGGTTGAAACTTCGTTAGTAAGAGCCTTCGTTACCTCTACTATTTATAAATCTTGTTGATTCAAATCGACATTTTCACGTTACCTGTCGATCTTATCTCTTTGAAAATACTTTCCTTTGATGTGATTTTAGGAATCGATTGGTTAACTACTCATCATGATTTTCGTAAGGTTGTTAGCTTTTATATTCATAACCAACCTGTTATGCGAATTCAAGCAACCAAACCACTAAAGTTAATCATTGTCATATCAAGCCATAAGTAAAGAGCCCCGATCCTTTCGTTGTTGACTTCCTTGTGTGGAGTGCACTGTGCCCGGACTTTCAGAAGCGACATCGTGAATGAAGATGGCAAGTTGATAGGTATCATTGTGAGGTGCTATCCAGGTTAAGGGATAGAACTCACCGTTGGTATCAATGTTAAGTACTATCCAAGTCTTGGATGAGGGTCACAGTTTTGAATGATATTTCTACCGTTAATAAATTTCCGACGATTCTTGAAGACTTCCTAGCCTACCACTTAGGCGTGAAATCGAATTTTGTATTGATTCCAAAGACAAAATCCATTTCTTAAACCCTCAAATATTTCTTCACCTAAAACGAACATAACATGCGCCAAAGACGTTGGCTCGAGCTGTTGAAGATTACGATCGTACCATTCAATATCATCATGGAAAAGAGAACGTGGTAAATGACGCGTTGAGTAGAAGATCGTGTGCGTTTATGAAAGTGCGATGTTGTTAACACAAAAACCCATTTCAGTATAACTTATAAATGATGAAGATAGAGTTAAAGACTCTAGGACCCACGTGAAGATAACGAATATAACGAGTAGAATCGACTTTAATCGATAAAGTTAAATCGCCAAACTACATATTTAGAGTGATGAATGAATAAGGTTCGGAGGCGTTATTCTGAAGCAAGAATTGACGAAGAGAGGAAATCACAACCCTCGATTTAATTGGCCCATTTGAAATCCTCGGTCGAGTAGGAACTGTGGCTTATAGACTCGTTTTACCGCCAAGTATGTCGCGTGTTCATAACGTTTTTAATGTATCGACGTTACGTAAATATGTGGACGACGTGAACCACATTATTGATTTAGAACCATACGAGATAGCGGATAATTCAAAGTATGAAGATGTACCTGTTAAAATCCTGGAATATATTCTACGCTTAAAGGTTATACCTCGAGAGATAGGATCTGATGAAGTGTCCTCATCTGTTCGGCATACCAGGTACGTACGTAAATTTCGAGGGCGAAATTTCATAAGGAGTGGAGATTGTGAGACCCCAAATTTTACGAATAAAGATTTAATTTTCTCGAAATATTTTTTTTAATATTATGGTGTATTTGAGATAAAGTTATAGTTGTGGGTAGTATTTATAAATTTTGCAAAGTATGCAAGTTGTTATATTATATTCGATTGGTGGGGAATATTCTTTATGTCGGGGAATATTCGATAACTACACAATCATTGGTGGACCCTGACAATGAAATTATTATTCGATTGAGAAAACGACAAAAATATTTTATAAATTACTACGGAGGTGTTATTGTTAAAAGCTGTTGAACTACTTTAGTGAGTTAAAGTACAATAATACGTGTGGGTTGCATAAGAAGCACTTGGTATTGATTATTGATGCTTACGTGAGAAGTCACTCGCTTATACTCAATTATTACTACAAGAATTGTTTGATCATATCTCTCATATTATTGATTCGATTATTGTCACAATTATCATCTACATTATATGTTATATTATTAAATCAATAATTGAGACGACAAAGTTATTCATATTATTAAATTGCAATATTTACAATGTTTAGAAGTTCTGTCAAGGAGAGGTTTGGTCACCTAATTGCACGCCAATAGGGATAAATCCTTTGGAAAGCCCCCTCTTTCCTGGGAACAACCTGGTTGCTAAATATTGTGAGTTATAATATTAATGATGAATAAGCTTGTGTTGATTAAAGATGAATTTGATAGTTTTATTATGTTGGGATTATTTGTGTTAGTAGAAATCGACATCTATTCTGATGATAATTGATGTCTAGAGGTTATATTGTTCAATCTGAATTATTCTAAAACTTTTCGGTAGCTGAGTTACTATTCACGAGTTATCGTTCACGAGTTATTATTCATGAGTTACTATTCACGAGTTTTAATAGTAACTTGTCCTTTCGCTTTTTCCAAGAGTTATTTGACCCTTCAGTTTTCCAAGAGTTATTTGCCTCTTCTGTGTTCCAAGAATTAATTGCCCCTTCGCAAATAGTAGTTGTCTCTTCAATATTACCAAGAGTTATTTTAACCCTTCGTTAAAACCAAGAGCCACTCTCGGTTTTTTCTATAAATAGAAGCTCATTCCTTCATTATTTCTTACGAATTCAATTGAAACTGTAGAGAAATTATATAGAGAGAAAGAAGAAGAGTGTTCTCGCCACTTCACTACTTCTTGATATCCAAAGTCTTTTACGGTAAGGATATTATTTGTTGTGCCCGTAAGGGTGTTATTCTTTTGTATTCATGAAGAACTTCTCATTGTTCCATTCTTTATTATTCTCGTTGAATAACTTTGTATACGCGGACTCCCTATACTTGGTGAAATCCTTCTGTTATTTCATTCTTTATTATTATGTTGGAATAACCTGTAAATGCAAAGTACTGCATACATGGTGAAATTATTTTATTATTCCATTCTTTAATATTCTGTTGGAACATCCTGTTGGTGTGAATTTCACCTGACCTGGTTCCGTTATTTATTATTCTCGTTGAATAACTTCCTCATCGCGGGCACCGCATGCACGGTGATTTCGTTGTTATTCCATTCTTTATTATGCTCAGTTGGTTAAAGTTTTAACTTCTATACTCCATGAAATTAGTGGAATATCCTTGATATGTGCGCTTCATCCAGTATCTTTTCATGGAAATATTCTTTTAAGCATTCTTGAATTTTACTCTACAAAGAAGTATCATGTTGACAATTTGGACGCTATTAGTTTCTGGATAATTTAATTCGTGAACTTGTTTTATTGAATTATTATATCATTGTCATCATCCTCATGTTTATATTTTTTTTTGAAAGTCATCTGTGGCCTGTAGTGCATAGATGGACTTGGTATGATTATGACCGAGGATTATTCGGTATAATCATGAACCGTAATATTACAAATGATGTGGTAAAAGTCCTCATCGCCCGCCCGTAGTGCATTGATGGACAAAGTTGTTGGCATGATCATGACCATCGATGAATACACGAATATCCTCGCCCGTAGTGGTATGGATAATTTGTGGTCGTTACTCCAATGAATATCTTTGGTAGTAGTGCGGGGATGATGTGGATTATTTATTAAGTCGAGTCTCGGTATAAAATTGATGAAAACGTTTTAAATCATAAAAGATAGTAGATTTTATTCTCTACTTGACTCTTTTTTAATGGATTGCTTGTTCACCGCAGCTTAAACTTGATGTATATTGTATTTTATCGCTTTAACATTATTGAAGGCTAATGATAATTTATCCTGCATTATCTTAGTCATAATATTTCTTCTTGGGCTAGTTGAGCTCACCCTTTCCTTCACTTTTTTTCTTCAGAAATGAGAATATAAATTTGGGACGAGTCGGGGAATGGATTGACAAAATTCGGATGATAAAGATTAGTAGTTCTCACTATTCTCATTAAATAGTATGATAATAAATGTAATAAGGACCTGAATTTGAGTTTGTATATACATGCCTATGAGGACTTCATTGAGAATGGATATTGTCTGAAAAGCAATATTCTTGCTTTAAACTCTCGATTTATGTTTTAAACGACAGATATAATTATGTTGTATTTGATTTTTGTACCATTTATTTTAAGGACTTTTAATATTTTTTGATGAATTTCATTAATTATTTAATTATTAATGATATTAAAGTTATTTAATAATTTTATTAAATAATTTAGTTAAAAAATGATTTTATTATTTTAAAAATCATTTTAAATGAAAATAAAGAGTTTAAAGATATTCTAAGTCATAAAATATTACTTTTGATATTTTAAGATAAATTTTATTAATTATTTAATATTAATGATATTAGATTTATTTAATAATAATATTAAATAAATAGATTAAAAATGATTTTATTGATTTAAAAATCATTTAAAAGGATATAAATGAATTAAAAATATTTTAAGTTATAATTAATGACTTTTAATATTTTGATAAATAGTACATTAATATTTTAATATTAATGGTAATTATTTAAAATGATTTAAAATATTTTAAAAATCATTTAAGGGTAATATAAGTGTTTTGAAAATACTTTAAGTTATTATAAATAACTTTAATATTTTGGCAATGGCTTCATTAATACTTTAATGTTATTTAAATGTTGATAATAATAGAATTGTTTAAGATTTAAATCATGTAATAGTGATTCCAGTGTTTAAAAATTTATGATAAATTATATTAAATGTTTATTAAGTCATTTAAAGGAATATGACTGATACTTACGGATATTGAGATACAGAATAGAGTTTTAGACTCGATAATTACTCGATTAAGTTGTCGGTACACCGACCTGTTTCAGGAGTTAATCTGGACTTAGATATTTTGATTGTATTAATATTTGTTTATGATCCAATGACTGTTAAATATGTATGACAATGTGATTAGGTTATGTGCTGACTGCAATATGCAGTACTATGTGTTATAATATTTTATTCTAATCAATAGAACAATCTTATAAATGATAGGTTGTTGAATTAAAGGTAGAACTAAGTTGTGTAAACAGCAGACCAGGCAAGTATCTTAAACCCTTGCATTACTTTATTCAACGCATATCGTAAGCAAGTTTCCTATACTTACTCCAATTATTATTGAGCAAATATCTTTACCTTTACAATTTCTTTATGCAATGGACATGAGTAAGAAAGTTTCAGAATTATATTATTATTGTATCAGATTATTAACCCTATTGTTATATATGTTATATCCCATCATTGATTATCAACATGGTACTATATTGTAATTCGATATATATATTATGTTCAAGTTAATGTCTAAACATGGTTATTCAAGTGTCCCCACTGATAATAATTGTATTTAAACACACGTGATGATATATATATATATATATATAAATCGAGGATCGGTAAGATCACTTACTTTGTTTAAAATCATGGACTTTTTTTTTTTGGTTTTTTTAAATATCTAAAAAAAAGTTTAATATTTTATGGAATTGAAATTTTTCATAATACAATGTTTTGGATGTGATTTGGATCGATAACAAAATAGGTCCATGCGATGCATGCATCGTACCACCATTTTTTGGTATAGGTATTCAAATCACGCCCAAAATATTATATTATGGAAAATATCGATTCCATAAAATATTAAATATTTTTTTAGTTGTTTTTAAAAAAAACAAAAAAAATGATCCGTGATTTTAACAAAAGTAAGTGGAGTCTCACCGACGGTTTCAGATATATATATATATATATATATATATATATATATCAACCCCAATATGTATATGATAACAAAGAGTCGTCTAAGCTTATTTGACCAAATTTAGAGCGATTTAGAAATGTTGTTGATTATGATAAAGCCTTTTTGTATCCAAATCAAATTGTTTTGGTTCGGATTCCAGACTAAGTATGAACATCCCGATCATGGAAAAAAATTTATGCGCCCAAGGCGGACAGAGTGAACGATAATATCATTCTTGCATGTTGTATTGATCAATCTGAGGCATAACGAATTTGATCACCCCGTGCGTAAATTATGACCATTTCTGAGATGAAGTTTTGTTAGACCTTTTCGAAAATTGAGAACAATGTTCATAGTATATCACCTTAACCTTATTTATAGTCAGTACGTAGTTTCAAAAATTTGATAGAGATTTGTTATGTTATTATTATCGGTTCAGATTTCTTCACAACTTTTGATTTGTTGTAGAAGAGTAGTACAAAGAAAATATTTAATCCTTTCAGCTAATTTTTATAATTGTTATTACTTGTTGGGCACTCAAATGCTCATCCTTGCTTAAATTAAATATTTTCAGCTAAGTGTGAACAATCAGAAGGCTCATGCAGAAACAAAGGAAAATGAAAGCAAACAGAATAAGATTTTTGGTATTCTATGTAATAGTATAACCTTATTAAGACTTTGATAACTATTAAGTATCATGTAATGAATGTTTAAAGGTCGCATACCTGGGATTCAGACTCTAATATGTAAATTAAGTTTAAAATTTATATTATTGTTATTGTTATTTGTATTATTCCGCTTATAGAAATGGTATCGTGAAGCACTGAATTCGGGTTTCAAGTACCTGAATTTGGGGGCGTTACAGCAGGTGGCGGCGGTGACGACCGAACTCCTCTTCCTCTCCCCCCTTTCTCCCTCTTCTCTCTATTTCAGAGCTCCCTCTTTTTTTTCCTTCTCTGTTCTGTGTCGAGCGAATGCCTGATACTGATTTCATTTAAGTTGATCAGCGACCGCTGATTTTTAATGACATAGACTTATCAGCGATTGCATGCGGTCGCTGATTATAAGTGGACACAAAAAACTACGCGCCAACATTTTTTGCCAAATTTTGGGTAGGAAATTTGTTCTAATGATCGATTAATGAATTTTGATCGCGTCGGGATATCACTTAATAATTGGATTATGATCGGTCACGATATCGATCATTATTAAGAATATCAATGACCGGATATGCGTCATTGATATAATCGGTCACGATAGACCTTTTTCTTGTAGTATGGTATTTATTCCCTTCCTTACCCCGCATTTACCTAGCTACACTCTTATTACCTGAAAGGAATTATGAAACAAAATGGTGAGCACAACTAGCCCAAAGAAAGAATATCATGACTAAAGATAATTAAATTATCAATAGCCTTCGTCAAGATAAATCGAGATTTAGAACATATGGTAGATGATAAAACTTTTCAACCATAGTTGCAGCGGAACGAACAATCCATTAAAATAGTCAAATAGACCATAAAGTCTATTATCTTCTCCATGTTAAAAGTTCACTAACAATGTTTTATCCCTGTAATATCAATCAACAGTTCATGTCCACAATCATGTGAATAACTCATAATCATAATTGTAGTTCTAAATTCCTCTTCGCACCCAGAACGAAGATAATTTTCATCACTTGTTTTTACCTGAAACATCAAAGATCATGGTTATACCAAATCACAGTTTTTGTTGATAATCATACTAATAAATTCAAATTTGCACTACGGACCAAAGATATTCATCAACAGTTCGTCTTTACACTACATGCCAAATGTAAGACCCCAACTTATTATAAATAAAATTAAATTTCCTCTATTTATTATTTTGAGATAGTAAGGGTTGATTTTATTAATGTGGTTAGTTATGGGTAAAATGCGCAAATATTTCAAATATGCAAGTGGTTATAAAATATTCATTTTATCGGAGAATATTCGTTTGGTCGTGGAATATTCTTACTGTCGGGGAATATTCGTATTTGACGGCGGCAACCTTTTTATGTGGGCCCCATAACGGAAAGATTGGATGAAGAAACGACAAATATAAGTTATTTATAAATAATCTACAGTAGAAGTTATTCTAGCATTATCTTCGTTAAAATACCCGGTGGTTAAAAACACGTAGAATTTACCAGATACACCAATTATTGATTTTTAATGTGACAATTATTGAAAATTGATATATTATCTTTTTTGATAAAATAATTCATTTAAATATATTATTATATTTTAATAATATAATAATGGTGATATTTTTACAATGAATGTGGGATATATGAATAAATGAGGAGGAAAAGTATTTTTGTTACAAAAAATGTTTAAAATATGTTAAACATGTTTGTGGGCCCCACTTTGTGACCGAAATTGGATTATAGCCCGTAAAATCGCCCGTTTGTGGATTTCGGTCAACTTTTGCTTGGAATTTGAAAAAACTTAAACTTACAAAGTTGTAGAGAATGAAATTTCCTGTGAAAAGGACATGTGGGTTGAATTTTTGAGGTATTTTTGGACATGGATAAAACAAAGTACGAATCCTTAATCCTTAATCCTTGTCATTTTGTTTCACTGGATTCGTTTCTGTAAAAATATTTTTCATCATCCTCAGTCTTAAATGATGATATTATTGAATATCTTTGGCCTGTAGTGCAAAGATGAATGATTTCTGATGAATATCTTTGGCCCGTAGTGCAAAGATGTATAGGTGTTGAGATGAACATGACCGACTGATGAATATCTTTGGCCTATAGTGCAAAGATAAATATTTGATTCAAGATTGATATTGGTTGATGTTACAGGGATAAAATATTGATGATGGACTTTTAAATTCATAGATTATAGTACATTTCATTCTCTACGTAACTCTTCTATGAATTATTATTTCCGCTGCAAATATTGATCTGAAACTTATTGTCTATTGTATTTTATCAGATTTTTTCCTGTTGAAGACTAACGATAATTTGTTCTATATTATCTTAGTCATAATATTTGTTATTGGGCTAGTTGAGCTCACCCTTTTCCTTTTTGTTCCATTTTTCTTCTCGTGAGGCGAGAATGTAGCGAGTTACTAGTAAAATGTGGAATGATGGATCTAGAAAGTTGTCTTAGTAGTCCTCACCATTTTGTAAAATAATGTACCAATAATTGTAATGAGGACTTATTTGGGTATGAATATTGTCTAGATGGCAATATTTGTATTTAAACTCACGCTTTATATGTTGTATTAATAAAGTTGTAGTTGTTTACATATCATGTTATCGACGACTCAAAATGGGTGATGTATACCTATTTTGGGGTGTCATGATTAGTATCGAGCTTAGAATATGATCTCTGGCGGAGATCGGGGAATAGAACTAGGAGGGCGAGAGACCGTAAAACCTTCGCTAGTGTGTCTTTACCTAATCTTATTTGTTGGTTGGTTAAGATATAGGGATATTATGTGATATGTCGATTTCTTTAATTAACCTTGTTTTATGGCGGTATTTGAGAATGTCGACCGAGAATGTTAACAAAGGAGTAAATGAGGCCGTGGAGACACCTTTACTCACCAACGAGGAGAACGCGTCAGACAGTGGCAATGTTCCTCCCGTGAACAACACCACCGGCGAGATGATGAACGATTTGATGTTTAGAAGCTTTTTGAAGTTCATGCAAAATCAGACAAGGGAGACTCGTGCATAAAATACCAGTGGAAATGATAACAACGCACGGTTTGTCACAACCAAGCAATTCAAAGAGTTGGGACCACCAGAATTCTGGGGAAAACCAGATCCGATTAAGGCAGAAACGTGGGTAAAGCAAATCACCAAGATATTTGATGTCTTGGGATGCACAGAGGAACAGAAGGTTCCATTCGCCACCTTTATGTTCCGTAATGAAAGGATTCTTGGTGGGAATCGTGAAAGCGTACCATCCAAATTTTTTCGACTTGTCTTGGGAGACGTTTCAGAAACTGTTCAATGACAAGTACTTTCCTGAAAGTATTCGTTATATGAAGAAAGTAGAGTTTATTAGATTGGAACAAAATAACATGACGGTGTCCCAGTACGAGGCGAAGTTTGTAGAGTTATCCAGGTTTGCACCTCATTTGGTGGAGAATGAGGAACGTATAACGCGGATGTTTTTGAGAGGTTTGAAACCCGGCATACGTCAATATCTCATTTCTCATAAATTTTCTCTCTATTCGGATGTTGTCAATAGGGCTCAATTATTAGAAAAGAGATAACGAAAGCACGTTCAACCCGAGGGCCACAACCGTGGATCATACCGGTGACAACAATCATTAGAACAATGATAACCAGCGGAGAAAGAAAAATACGGACAAAAACGGCAACCACTCTGGTGGTAATCATGGCCGTGAGAATAAAAGAAGTGAGTCGGGAGGAGATTTTAAAATGAGGAGATTCAACAACGACCATGTGAAGACGTCGGCCTTGAAGAATCGGTTCTAAGGGAGGAGAATCGACCACCATTCGATATCTTATAAATGTGGAAAAGAGGGACATATCATTGAAATGGCCACAACAGTTCAAGGTATGCTATAATTATGGAAAAGAAGGACATGTCGCTCGAGATTGTATAGTAGCGAAACCAAGTCCAGCGGGGATGGTGACTCAAAAGGCTGTCCCAAAAAAGTCAAAGTCAATGGTCCCTGGAAGAGTGTTTGTCATGACTGGTCAAAATGCGAAGAACCCAAACGAAGTGATCACGGGTAAGCTAATCATAAATTCTTGCGAAGTTTATACCTTCTCATGGATACCTGGCTTTACCCATTCATTTATCTCTCCGCTTGTGCTCAACGCTTAAACTTAACTCCGGAGAAATTAGACTTTGATTTATCTGTGGAGACTCAGCTAGAGAAACTTTCATCACATCCACAATCGCTTATAAATCTTGTTTGATCCAAGTTGGCACAATCACATTACCCATTGACCTTATCTCTTTAAAGATACTTGCTTTTGATGTGATTTTAGGGATTGATTGGTTAACTACTCATCATGCCAAAATTGATTGTTTTCGTAAGGTTGTTAGTTTTCATATTCCTAACCAACCTCGTTGTACAAATTCAAGCAACTAAACCATTAAAATCAATCACCGCTATATCTAGTCATAAAGTTATTCGCTTATTGAAAAATGGATGTCAAGTTTTCTTAGCCCATGTTATGGATTTGAATAAAGACACGCCGATTTGAATAATATTCTGTTGTTAGTAAATTTCCGGAGGTTTTTCTGAAGAACTTCCCTTACTACCCCGAACGTGAAGTTGAATTCTTTATTGATCTTGAACCTAAGACAAAGCCCATTTCTAAAACCCCATATCGAATGGCTCTATTGAACTTCGAGGAGTTAAAAGTCCAACTACAGAAATTGTTGGACATCGGTTTTATTCATCCTAGACATCTCCTTGGGGTGCTCCTGCTTTATTTGTAAAGAAGAAAGATGGGAGTATGCGACTTTGTATTGACTATCGAGAATCGAACCATGTCACCATCAAGAATAGTATCCGCTACCTCGTATTGATGACCTGTTTGACCAATTCTGAGAGCACAATTCTATTCAAAGATCGATCTTCGCTCGGATATCATCACCAAGATTAGAACTAAGGATAATCTAAAGACGCCTTCGTAACTCCCCAGACGGGCATTATAAATTCTTAGTCATATCTTTTGGATTGACTAATGCTCCTGCGGCTTTCATGGATATGATGAACCGAGTATTCAAGGATTATTTGGATCAGTTCGTTATTGTCTTTATTGATGACATCCTCGTATATTTCAAAAGCCGTGAAGATCATGAACAGCATTTGAAGCTGGTACTTCAAAGGCTTCGTGAAAATAAGCTATATGCCAAGTTGAAGAAATGCGAGTTCTGTCTTGAGAAAGTAGCATTCCTTGGGCACGTGGTGTCAAAACATGGAGTATCTGTCGACCCGACGAAGATTGAAGCAATACAAAGTTAGAGCAACCAAAGTGGTGGCGATCAAGACGTAGCTTTTCGGGCTTAATGGGTTATTATCGGAGATTCGTGGAAGGATTTTCTCGAATCACTACTCCTTTAACTCAAATTTAACTCGGAAGGATACAAAATTGCATGGAAGCGAGGATTATGCGAGAAGAGTTTCCAAGAGCTTAAGAGAGACTTATTTCTAAGACTGCTCGACAATACCATCCGGTTCGATGGATTTGTTATCTATAGTGATGCTTCGCAAAAGGGTTAGGATGTGTTCTTATGCAATGTGGGAAAGTCATAGCCTATGCCTCATGACAACTTAAAGAATATGAGAGGAATTATCCTACTCATGATCTAGAGTTAGCAAAGAAATGTTTTTTACGCTTAAAGATCCGGAGGCACTATCTATATGGAGAGAAAGTGGAGATATATTCAGACCATAAAAGTCTCAAATATTTCTTCACCCAAAAGGAACTCAACATGCGACAATGACGTTGGCTCGAGCTGTTAAAAGATTATGACCAAACCATTCAATACCATCCTGGAAAAGCAAACGTGGTAGTTGACGCGTTGAGTAGAAGATCATATGCAGGAACGAGTGCGATAATATCAAATATACGCATAGAACCAACTTTAATCGATAAAGTTAAAGTTGCTTTCGAGCCACGCAATCTTGAAATGCGTATGAAGAAGAAAGTACAAGAAGGTGCTATTCCAGAAACAAGAATCGATGAAGAAGGAATACTTCGAGTCCACTCCAGACTTTGTGTTCCTAACTATTCTGATTTAAAGAACAAGATCATGATGGAGGCACACAATACACCATTTGTAATCCATCCTGGAAGTACCAAAATGTATCGTGATCTTCGACATACATTTTGGTGGAACAATATGAAGAGAGAGATTGCAAAGTTTATCTCGAGGTGTTTAACTTGTCAACGTGTAACGGCGGAGCATCAAGTACCTAAGGGTCCATTGTAACCACTTGAGATTCCAAAATGGAAGTGGGAACACATTACCATGGATTTCGTTACGGGTCTTCCCACGGTTTCTCAAGGTGTAAATGTTATTTGGGTTATTGTTGATAGATTAACCAAGTCTACTCATTTCTTGCCGATACGGGAGACTTATTCCCTTGAACGTCTTGCTCATATGTATGTAAATGAGATTGTGAGATTGCATGACATGCCAGTATCCATAGTTTCGGATCGTGACCCAAGATTCACTTCACGATTTTGGGTTAGCTTGCAAAAATCTATGGGCACAGATTTACGATTCAGTTCGGCATACCATCCTCAAACAATCAGAGAGGACTATTCAAACTCTTGAAGATCTATTAAGACTCTGTGTCCTAGACTTCAAAGGGAGTTGGGATAAGTATTTACCATTGGTGGAATTCTCCTACAACAACAGTTATCAGGCAAGTATAGGAGTAGCTCCATTCGAAGCATTGTATGGAAGAAAGTGTCGCTCTCCAGTATGTTGGGATGAGGTGGGTGAAGAAACATTGTTGGGACCAGAGTTGGTACGTATTACTACAGAAAAGATCCAAATGATTCGACAACGTATACAAACGACATAAGATCGACAAAAGAGTTATGCGGATCTTCATCGAAAGGACATGGAATTTAGTATTGGGGATCATGTATTGTTGCGTGTTGACCCATGGAAGGGAGTTACAAGATTCAGGAAGAGAGGAAAACTCAATCCACGATTTATTGGTCCATTTCAGATTTTTGACCGAGTAGGAAATGTAGCCTATAAACTCGCGTTACCTCCAAGTATGTCCCGTGTTCATAATGTTTTTCATATATATGTGCTTCGTAAATATGTGAAAGACCCGAACCACGTTATTGAGTTAGAACCGGATGAGATAAATTAAGACTTAATGTACGAGGAGGCACTCACAAGATCTTGGATAGGAAGGAAGATGTCTTCACGTCTGAAAGGTTTATCCACAAGTCAAAGTTTTGTGGAGGAACCATGCTATTGAGGAAATGACCTAGGAGTTGGAAACGGAAATGAAAGCGAGGTATCCTCACCTTTTCGAAACACCAGGTACGTATGTCAATTTCGAAGACGAAATTTCATAAGGAGGGGAGATTGTAAGACCCCAACTTATTATAAATAAAATTAAATTTCCTCTATTTATTATTTCAAAATAGTAAGGGTTGATTTGATTAATGTAGTTAGTTATGGGTAAAATGTGCAAATATTTCAAATATGCAAGTGGTTATAAAATATTCATTTTATCGGAGAATATTCGTTTGGTCGTGGAATATTCTTACTGTCGGGGAATATTCGTACAACGGCGCAGCCTTGTGTGGGCCCCATAACGGAAAGCGATTGGATGAAAAAACGACAAATATAAGTTGTTTATAAATAACGGCGTAGTTGTTACCATTAATACTGTTAAAATACCCAAATTGGTAAAACACGATGAAGATACGGTATTACACCAATTATTGATTCTTACGTAAAGAAGACACTTACTTAATAATTGTTACAAGATAGTTCTTTATTCAATATTTTATTTTATTAATTCAATAATTGCTACGTTGATATTTTATATTATTGTTGTTTCAATAATTGTCACTACACAGTATTTTCATTATCATATCAATAATTCATAATATTTGAATAATATTATTAGATAACATTATTGGTAATGTCTAGAAAGTTCTGTCTAAGGAGAGGTTTGGTCACCTAATCGCGTGCCAGTAAGGAGAAATCCTTATTGGAAAGCCCCCTCTTTCCTGGGAACAGTCTGGTTGCCAGTATTGTGATTCTGTAATATTATTTGTGAATAATTAATTATTGATTTATATTATAAGGAAAATATTCATTTTATGTTGATATAGATGGAGAAAATTTTTAATGTGACAATTGTTGAAAATTGATATTTTATCTTTTTCGATAAAATAATTTATTTAAATATATTATTATATTTTAATAATATAATAATGGTGATATTTTTACAATGAATGTGGGATATATGAATAAATGAGGAGGAAGAGTATTTTTGTTACAAAAAAATATTTAAAATATGTTAAACATGTTTGTGGGCCCCACTTTGTGACCGAAATTGGATTATAACCCGTAAAATCGCCCGTTTGTGGATTTCGATCAACTTCTGCTTGGAATTTGAAAAAACTTAAACTTACAAAGTTGTAGAGAATGGAATTTCCTATGGAAAGGACATGTGGTTCGAAATATTTAATCTTTAGTTATAAATATTTTATAAAAAAAAATGTTTTTTTTGTGTTGGTGGGTCCCACTGGTGTGCTGATGAATTTGGTCAAGGGTGGACGTGAAAATTTTATTTATAAAAAATTATTTTATTAAATTTTCTGTTTTGGCATTCTAAGCATTTTTCTATAAATAGGATGTTTAGGTTAGAATTGAAAATCACACAAGAATCAAAAGTTTTCTACAAGACCCTAAATTTTATGAATAAAGATTTAATTTCTCAAAATATTTTTTTAATATTAAGGTGAGGATTTGATATAATGTTATAGTTGTGGGTAGTATTTATAAATTTTGCAAAGTATGCAAATTGTCATAAAATATTTGATTGATCGGGGAATATTCGTACGACGGCATAATCATTGGTGGACCCCATAACAAAATTATTGTCGAAGTTAAAAAATGACATAAATATCTTTTTATAAAAACAACGGTGAAAGTTTTATCGTTAAACTGTTAAAATACCCGGTGGTAAAAGTACAATAATACGCGTGGTTGCATAGTAGCACACGATATTGATTATTGATGCTTACGTGAGAAGTCACTCAACTATACTCAATTATTGCTACAGTAATTGTTGCATAATATCTCTCATATTATTGATTCAATTATTGTCACAGTATCATCTACATAATATTTTATATTTTTAAATCAATAATTGAGACGACAAAGTTATTCATATTATCATTTGTAATATTGACGATGTCTAGAAAGTTCTGTCAAGAAAAGGGGTTTGGTCACCTAATTGCGCGCCAATAGGGAGAAATCCTTATTAAAAATCCCCCTCTTTCCTGGGAATGATCTGATTGTTAAATATTGTAAGTTATAATATTAATGATGAATAAGTTTGTGTTGATTAAAGATGAAATTATTGATAAAAAAATATTTCTATTGTGTTGGAATTATTAGTGTTAATGGAAATCGATATTTATTTCGATAATAATTGATTTCTGGAGGTTAAATTGACTAATCGGGTAATTAATCGGATAAATGAGTAATTAATTGCTATTAGTTCACATGCATATAACTAATGATTCACATGCATGTACTATTAGGGGAGGTGGTGCAAGTTTGATAATACTTGTAGGACTAAATTAAAAATAGAGAAAAAGATGAAGGTACTATACTGTAATAATTCGAGCCCCAAAACGTGCAATTATCGAAACTATATTTTCCTATAAATAGAAGTTCATTCTTCTTTCATTCTCACCAATTCAGTAAGACTCACAAGAGCAATTATAGAGAGAGAAGCTATAGAGAGAAAGAAGAAGAGTATTCTGCTACTTCACTATTCTAGTATCCAGTCTTCTTCTAAGGTAAAGAGTATTATTTTTTTCGTATTCGTAAGGGATATTATTTTTGTCCAATATCTGTATGAAATAATATTATCTTCCATACTCTGTAGTATGTAAGTAATATTATTTCATTTCAGATTCTGAATTCTACACTCATTTTTTTAAAGTATTGTTTCTATACTCCGTGAAATTAGTAGAATATCCTTGAAATTTGCGATTCATCTAGTATCATTTCACAAGGATATTTTTTTGAATATTCTTGTTAAATTTTAAGCTTTTTATGCCGGAGTACTATTCATGGGTACTATTCATTTTTACGGCACTATTCATACGTACGGTACTATTCACAAAGTACTATTCATAGGCACTATTCATAAATACAGTACTATTCATAAATATGGTACTATTCACGGGGTACTATTCATGAAGTGCTATTCACGGGGTACTATTCACAAAGTACTGTTTTTGAATTACTATTCACGAAGTACTATTCACAGGATACTATTCACCTAGAGTACAATTCATGATAAAAATTGATTTCTTTTTGGTCCAAATCATTTTTGATACAATATTATTCTTGAATTTTACTCCACAAAGCTGTATCATGTTGACAATTTGGATATTATTGAATTCTGGATAAATTAAATTAGAAATCTTTAAAATTTATCCTTGCTTTCATTTAATTGAATTCTTATATCATTGTCATCATCCTCATGCTTATATTGTGATGAAAGTCATCTGTGGCTTACGTGCATAGATGGACTGTTGATTGGTATGATTATGACTAGAGATTATTCGGTATAATCATGACCATAATGTTACAAATGATGTGCTAAAAGTCCTCATTGGCCCGTAGTGCATTGATGGACAGATGTTGGTGTGATCATGACCATGCGTTTTCTTCGGCCAAGGGTGCAAAGATGAATTGTTGTTTGGCATGATCATGACCATTGGTGAAAACATGAATATTTTTGGCTCGTAGTGCGCGGATAATTCGTGGTCGTGATACTAATGAATATCATTGGCCCGTAGTGCATGGATAATTCAGTGATGTGGATTATTTATTAAGCTGAGTCTCAGCGATAAAATTGATGGTAAACTTTTAAATCATAGAAGATAGTAGATATCATGCTCTACTTGACTCTTCTAATGGATTGCTTATTCCGCTGCAGTTGTTGATCTAAAACTTGTTGTCTATTGTATTCTATCAGTTGTTATACTGTTGAAGGCTAAGAATAATTTATTCTGCATTATCTTATTCAAAATATTTCTTACTGGGCTAGTTGAGCTCACCCTTTTCTTTCATTATTCTCTTCAGGAAATGAGAACATAGCTGGGACTAGTCAAGGAATGGATTGACGGTCCAGATGGTGGCTATATTAGTCCTCACTATTCTGTGAAATAGTGTGATAATAATTGTAATAAGATTGAATTTGAGTTTGGATATTGTCTAGGAGACAATATTTGTATTAAAACTCACATCTTATGTTTTGTCGTATTCTGCACGACAGTTGTATAATTAAGTTGTGGTTGTATTATGTACCATGTATTTGGCGACCCAAGATGGGTGATGTATACCTATTTTAGGGGCGTCACAGTTGGTATCCAAGCTTAGGGATATGATCCCTGGCTGAGATGTGAGACTAGAACTAGGAGGGAAGAGACGGGTTAATCCTTCGCTAGTATGACCTACCTAAGTTATTTCTTATTTAATTGGTCGGTCAGGGTATAGGGATAAGATGTGGTATGTCAATTAACCCTTATTTTGTGACAGTGTTTGAGAATGACATCTAAAAATATTGAGATAAGCAATGAAACACATGAGACCGTTGAGTCACCAATGATCAATAACCAGGATAATGTGCATCAGGAAGGCAATAATCCTCGTGTAAATAACAACACCAACCAAATGACAAATGATGGTATATTTAGGAACTTTTTAGAATTTATGCAAAACTAAACGAGAGAGACTTCTGTTCATAATGCAGGTGGAAACACTGGCAAGTCACGGCTGGTCACTGCTAAGGATTTCAAGGAGCTGGGATCGCCAGAGTTTTTGGGAAAGCCAGAACCACTTCAGGCAGGGACGTGGATAAAGCAGATCACTAAGATATTTGATGTCTTGGAATGCTCAGAGGAGCAAAAGGTTCCCTCACCACCTTTATGTTGCGTGAAGAAGCAGATTACTGGTGGGAATCTGTAACACGTACTCAACCTGTCGCACTAAAGATGTCTTGGGAGAAGTTCCAAGAACTGTTCAACGACAAGTACTTTCCTGAAAGTATTCGTCACATGAAGGAGGTGGAATTCATCAAGCTGGAGTAAACAATATGACCGCATTGCAATACGAGGCAAAGTTTGCGGAGTTATCCCAGTTTGCATCTCATTTGGTAGATAATGAGGAGCGAATGACGCGAATGTTTTTAAGAGGTTTAAAACCCGAAATACGTAAATACCTCATTCTTCACAAACTTTATTTATATTCAGATGTTGTGAATAGGGCTCAGTTAGTGGAGCACGATAATGAGTCAGCCCAACCAAAAGGCAATGACCAACAACACGATAATAATCGTACCGGTTGCAACGGCCATCGAAACAATAATAACCATCGTGGAGGAAATTATCAAGCAAGAAATGGTAACCACTTTGGTGGTAATCATGACCAAGATAATAGGAAATGTGAACTAAGTGAAAACAACTTCAAGAAGAGAAGGTTCAACAATGACGAAAAGACATCGACAGTAGCATCGACACCCGTTTCGAAGGAAGGAGAACGACCACCGGTCGTATGTTTTAAATGCGGACAGGAAGGACACATTCGTCCAAACTGTACGCAGCAACCCAAAGAATGTTTCAATTGCGGAAGAGAAGGTCATTTAGCTCAATTTTGTCGTGTAGTAAAGTCCAGCTGGGATGATGACGCTAAAGGATGTCCCATATAAGTCAAAGCCGGTAGATTAAGTGAGAGCGTTTGTCGAGGAACCCACGTGTAAGTTAATTATAAACTCTTGCGAAGTTTATACCTTATTCGATACCGGTTCTACCCACTCTTTTATTTCTCCTATTTGCCCTCAACATTTAAATTTGACCCCAGAGAAGTTAGACTTTGACTTATTAGTTGAAACTCCATTAGGAGAAACCTTCGTTACATCCAATATTTATAAATCTTGTTTGATTCAAATCAGCACCCTCACATTACCTGTCGATCTCATCTCTTTGAAAATACTTGCCTTTGATGTGAATTTAGGAATTGACTGGTTAACTACTCATCATGCTAAAATTGATTATTTTCATAAGGTTGATAGCCTTCCTAACCAACCTGTTATGCAAATTCAAGTAACCAAACACTAAAGTCAATCATTGTCATATTAAGCCATAAGTAAAGAGCCCCGAGCCTTTCGCTGGTGACTTCTTTGTGTGGGAATGCACCGAAGCCAGACTTTCCGTAGGGGACGCCGTGAACAACGGTGGCAAGTTAATAGGTATCAATGTGACGTGTTATCCAAGTCTTGGATGAGAGTCACAGTTTTGAATGATATTTCTATTGTTAATAAATTTCCTGACGTATACCCCGAAGAACTTCTTGGCCTATCCCCAGAGCGTGAAATCAAATTTTGTATTGACCTCAGTACAAAATCCATTTCTAAAACCCTCAAATATTTCTTCACCCAAAACTAACCTAACATGCGCCAAAGATGTTGGCTCGAGCTATTGAAGATTACGACCATACCATTCAATACCATCTTAGAAAAGCGAACGTGGTAGTTAACGCATTGAGTAGAAGATCGTATGCGTTTACGAGTGCGATATTGTTAACACAAAGACCCATTTCGTACGACTTACAAAAGATGGAGATAGAGTTAAAGACTTCAAGAACCTACGTGAAGATAGCGAATATACGAGTAGAATCGACTTTAATCGATAAAGTTAAAGTCACTCAAGCTACAGACTCAAAGCTGATGAATGTGAAGAAGAAGGTGCAAGAAGGCGTTATTCTAGAAGCAAGAATCGGCGAAGAGAGGAAATCTTGACCCTCGATTTAATTGGTCCATTTGAAATACTTGATCGAGTAGGAACTGTGGCCTATAGACTTGCCTTACCGCTAAGTATGTCACGTGTTCATAACGTTTTTTACGTATCGATATTAAGTTAACATATGGACGACCTGAATCACATTATTGAATTAGAACTAGACTAGAAAGCAGTAGACTTAACGTATGAGGAGATACCTGTTAAAATATTAGATAAAAAGAAATATATTCTACGCTCAAAGGTTATACCTCAAGAGTTAGAATCTGACAAGGTATCCTCACCTCTTCGGCATACCAGGTACGTACCCCAATTTTGAGGACAAAATTTCATAAGAAGGGGAGGTTGTAAGACCCCAATTTTTATAAATAAAGATTAATTTTTCTCGAAATATATTTTTGAATATTATGGTATGGATTTGATATAATATTATAGTTGTGGGTAATATTTACAAATTTTGCAAAGTAAGTAAGTTGTTAAAAAATATTCGATTGGTCGGGGAATATTCGTATGACGGTATAATCATTGGTAGACCCCACAACGAAAGTATTGTCGAATTTAGAAAACAAAAGAAATATCTTTTTATAAAAATAACAGCGAATGTTTTACTGTTAAACTGTTGAAATACCGTTAAACTCTTTCATGGGAATGATCTGGTTGTTAAATACTGTGAGTTGTAATATTAATGATGAATAAGTTCATGTTGATTAAAGATGAAATTGATATTTCCATTGTGTTAAGATTATTAGTGTTAGTGAAAATCGACATTTATTTCGATAATAATTAATTTCTGGAGATTAAATTGACCAATCGGGTAATTAATAGGATAAATGAACAATTAATTGTTATTAGTTCACATGCATATAACTATTTGTTCACATGAATGAAACTATTGATTCACATGATGTACTATTAGGGGAGTTGGTGCAAGTTTGATAATACTTGTAAGACTAAATTATAAATGGAGGAAAAGATGAAGGTACTATACTGTAATGATTCGAGCCCCAAAATGTGCAATTATCGAAATTATATTTTTCTATAAATAGAAGTTCATTCTTCTTTCATTCTCATCAATTCACTAAGACTCACAAGAGTAATTAAAGAGAGATAAGCTATAGAGAGAAACAAGAAGAGTATTCTGCTACTTCACTATTGCAGTATCCAGTCTTCTACTAAGGTAGGGGGTATTATTTCTTTCGTATTCGTTAGGGATATTATTTTTGTTCAATATCCGTATGAAATAATATTATCTTCCATAATCTATAGTATGTAGGTAATATTATTTCGTTTCGTATTCCTAATTTTACACTCATTTTGTTAAAGTATTGCTTCTATAATCCGTGAAATTAGTAGAATATCCTTGAAATTTGCGCTTCATCTAGTATCGTTTCACAAGAATATTTTTCTGAACATTTTTGTTGAATTTTAAGCTTTTCATGTCGAAGTACTATTCATGGATACTATTCATTTATACGACACTATTCATAAGTACGGTACTATTCACAGAGTACTATTTATGGGCACTATTCATAAATACAGTACTATTCATAAATACGGTACTATTCATGAGGTACTATTCATGAAGTACTATTCACGGGTACTATTCATGGGATACTATTCACTCGGGTACTATTCACCCGGGGTACTATTCATGACAAAAATAAATTTTTTTGTTGTCTAAATCATTTTTGATACAATATTATTCTTGAATTTTACACCACAAAGAAGTATCATGTTGACAATTTGAATATTATTGAATTCTGGATAAATTAAATTATAAATCTTTAAAAATTTATCCTTTACTTTCTTTTAATTGAATTCTTATATCATTGTTGTGAGACCACGAATTTTATGAAATAAAAGTATTCAATTTTTCAATTTTGGTAAATAGTTAAATTGATAAAAGTTTAAAGTTAAGGGTGACATTTGAAAATTTTTCAAAGTAAGCAAGTTTTCATAAAATAATCGGTGGTAAAATACGCGTGGTTGCATAGTAGCACACGGTATTGATTATTAATGCTTACATGAAAAGTCACTCAGTTTGATTCAATTATTGTCGATATTTATATATTATTAAATCAATAATTGAGACGATATAGTTATTCATATTATTATTTGCATAATTAACAATGTCTAGAAGTTCTGTCAAGGAGAGGTTTTGTCACCTAATTGTGTGCCAATAAGGAGAAATCTTTATTGGAAAGCCCCCTCTTTCCTGGGAACGAACTGGTTGTTAATATTGCGAGTTTTAATAATAGTGAATAAATGTTATTAAAAATCAAATTTGAGTTCGGAGTTGAATTTGGAGACGCGGACGTGATATTTGAGTCTAGAACAATAAAATTAGTAAGAATAGACTATAAACACAAAATTTTCTAGGGTTAACTTTTTGGTCAAAAAGTCAACAGTTGACTTTTTCAAAAATAGTCAAACTTCGAAATTTCAAAAATAAAATTATTGAGAAAAATATTTCCATTGTGTTGGGATTATTGGTGTTAGTGGAAATTGACATTTATTTCGATAGTAATTGATGTCTGAAAGTTATATTGACCAACAAGGTAATTAATCGGGTAAATGAGCAATTAATTGTTATTAATTCACATGGCATTAACTATTTGTTCACATGTGTTTACTATTGATTCACATTATGGTACTATTAGGGGAGGTGGTGCAAGATTGATAATACTTGCATGACTAAGTTAAAAATGGAGGTATAGTTGAAGGTACTATACTATAATTAATTTTTTCACATGTTTAGAACTATTGAGTCACATGATTTACTATTAAGTCACATGATTTTACTATTGATTCACATGGTTTACTATTAGGGGAGTTGGTGCAAGATTGATAATACTTGCAGGACTAAATTAAAAATGAAGAAAAAATGGAAGGTATTATACTGTAATATTTTGAGACCCAAAATGTGCAATTATCGAAACTATATTTTCCTATAAATAGAAGCTCATTCTTCCTTCATTTCTCACCAATTCACTAAAGCTATAGAGCAAATATTATAGAGAGAAATTATAGAGAGAAAGAAGAAGAGAAGTCTGATACCTCACTATTCTAGTATCCATTTTTTTTCAGGTAAGTGGGTATTATTTCTTTCAGATTCATGAAGAGAGAGCTATTGTTATTCCATTCCTTATTATTCTGTTGGAATAACTCAGATACGCGGACTATCGTGATACATAAGTGAAATTCTTCCATTATTCCATTCTTTATTATTATGTTGAATAACTCGCTCTATGCCAAGATCGCATACATGGTGAAATTCTTCTATTATTCGCTGTAATATCCTCGTATGCGTAACGCTTACGCACGACCTCGGTTCCATTCTTTATTATTCTTTCTAATATCCTGTCTGCTCATTTACGCACGACCGGTTCCATTATTTATTATTCTCGTTGGAATAACCTCGTCTGCATGGCATATCGCATGCACGGTGAATTCATTGTTATTCTATTCTTTATTATTCGCTTGAATAACTCGCCCATGCATGGCTTATCGTATGTATGGTGAATTCTTCCATTATTCCATTCTTTATTATTCTCATTGAATAACTCGCCTATGTGGATTACCACACGCATGGTGAATGATCCTTTGTATTCATTCCTTATTAAATTGTGGAAATGATTCAGATATGTGGATTACCGCACGGCGGTGAAAATCCATTTGCGCTTTTGTATATTCTATTACTCTAGTATTCGGGCACTTTTCGTGTTTTGAGTATTATTCACGAAGTTACTATTCACTAAGTTACTATTCACCCAAATTACTATTCACTCTAAAGATTATTCACTTTCTAGTATTCGGGACATTTTTCGTGTCGAAAGTTACTATTCACGAAGTTACTATTCACTCTAAAGATTATTCACTCCTGGTATTTGGGGTACTTTTCATGTATCTGGTACTAGTCACGAAAAGATTATTCATACGGTACTATTCACCCAAAAATATATTTCTTTTTCATCAAAATTATTTTTGATACAAAAATATTATTCTTGAATTTTACTCTACAAAGCAAAGATCATGTTGACAATTTGATATTTTTAAACTCGGATAAATTTAAAGTCTTTAATATTTATCTTTGATTTCGTTTGATTAATGTTTATATCATTGTCATCATCCTCATGCTTATATTGTGTGATAAAAGTCATTTTTGACTTACGCGCATGTATGGACCGCTGATTATTGGTTTTATGGTTGCATATCTTTGGCTTACGCGCAAAGATGGACTATTGATTATTGATTTTATAATTGTATATTCTTTGTCTTTACGTGCAAAGATTTAATCGTTGATTGAAAGCTTTGGCCGTAGTGCAAAGATGGACGGTGTATAACATGATCATGATCATCGGTGATAATAACGAATATCCTCGGCCCGTAGTGCATGGATAATTCGATGATGTGATTAAGCGTGATCATGACTAATAGTTAATAAATTGAATGTCTTTGGCCAAGTGCATCGACTGACATAACCGATTGGTATGATCATGACCATTGGTTTTATAGTTGAATATCTTTGGCCCATAGTGTAAAGGTAGACAACTGATTTGTATGATCATTGTTATTACATTTGAATATCTTTAGCCTTTGGGGTAAGGATATTGAGTAAACGTTCTATTAAGCCTTTGTGGCAAGGAGAAACTGTTAATTTACATGATTATAAATATGAATTGTGGATTTAACTATAATATTTGGTAGTTCAAAGGTGAAGACAAAGTGATGAGAGTTCTTTTGTCTTGGGTATAATTTATGGGTATGATTATAACCGAGATTATTCTAGTATAGTCATGACCATCGATGATTACATGAATATCCTTGGCAATTAGTAGTGCGAGGATGATTCGATGATGTGGCTTATTTATTGTCGAGTCTCAAATGATAGAAATTGATGAAAACATTTTAAATTATGTAAGATAGTAGATTTTATGCTCTACTGACTCTTCTAATGGATTGCTTATTTTCACCGCAATTGTTGATCTAAAACTTGTTGTCTATTGTATTCTATCGCTTATTATATCGTTGAAGGCTAAGGATAATTTATTCTCGCATTATCTTAGTCATAATATTTCATCGGGCTAGTTGAGCTCACCTTTTTCTTTCAATGTTCTCCTCGTGAAATGAGAACGTGGCCGAACTAGTCTGGGAATGGAGTGATGGTTCAGATAAATGGCTTTAGTAGTCCCTCACTATTCTACTTTAATAATGTGATAATAATTGTAATAAGGACACCATTGAGTGTGGATATTGTCTAGATGATAATATTCTTGTTTAAACTCTCAGATATGTTTTGTCGTATTTTACATGACTGTTGTATAATTAAGTCGTATTTGATTTATGTACCACGAATCTAGCGACTCAAGATGGGTGATGTATACCTGTTTTGGGGGCGTCACAATTGTCATCATCCTCATGCTTATATTGTGATGAAAGTCATCTGTAGCTTACGTGCATAGATGGACTGTTGATTGGTATGATTATGACTAGAGATTATTCGGTATAATAATGACCGTAATGTTACAAATGATGTGGTAAAAGTTCTCATTGGCCCGTAGTGCATTGATGGACAGATGTTGGTGTGATCATAACCATGCATTCTCTTCAGCCAAGGGTGCAAAGATGAATTGTTGTCTGGCATGATCACGTGACCATCAGTGAAAATACGAATATCCTTGGCCCGTAGTGCATGGATAATTTGTGGTCGTGATACTAATGAATATCATTGGCCTATAGTGCATGGATAATTCAGTGATGTGGATTATTTATTAAGCTGAGTCTCAGCGATAAAATTGATGGTAAACTTTTAATTCATAGAAAATAGTAGATATCATACTCTACTTGACTCTTCTAATGGATTGCTTATTCCGCTGCAGTTGTTGATCTAAAACTTGATGTCTATCAGATTATATCGGTTGTTATCTTCATTGAAGGCTAAGGATAATTTATTTTGCATTATCTTAGTCATAATATTTCTTACTGAGCTAGTTGAGCTCACAATTTTCTTTCATTATTATCTTCAGGAAATGAGAAGATAGCTGGGACTAGTCGGAGAATGGATTGACGGTCCAGATGGTAGCTATAGTAGTCCTCACTATTCTGTGAAATGGTGTGATAATAATTGTAATAAGATTGAATTTGAGTTTGGATATTGTCTAAAAGATAATATTTGTATTAAAACTCACAGCTTATATTTTGTCGTATTCTACACGACAGTTATATAATTAAGTTGTAGTTGTATTCTGTACTATGTATTTGGCGACCCAAGATGGGTGATATATACCTATTTTGGGGGCGTCACAAAAGTTCTCTTTGTCCTGGGTACAACAAAGAACTGTTGATGAGTATTACATGAATGAAATATTAACGATGGACTTTTAATTTGGAGAAGATAGTAGACATTATGTTCTACTTGACTCTTCTAATGGATTGTTGATTCCGCTGCAACTATGATCGAAAAGTTTTATCATCTACCATATGTTCTAAATCTCTGATTTATTACTGATGAAGGCTATTGATAAATTATTTATCTTAGTCATAATATTCTTTACTGGGCTATTTGTGCTCACTATTTTGCTTCACAATTCCTTTCAGGTAATAAGAGTGTAGCTGAGTCGAGCGGGAATAACAAGGGAATAGTGTGATGGTCTGAGACTGTAGAAGTTTCTCAATACATTATAAAACAACATATAATTATATTGAGGACCTAAGATGGGTGTATCGTATATTATGCGTCATTTAACCGTTGATTTTAGTGAACAACAATAAGGTGATGAGAACCCGACTGTGAAAGCGTCAAAAGTGCACCTCATTAGAATGAACATGATAGTAATCTTCTCATTTTTCTTTGGGGTCTTGAAATATTTGCTGTTGTGTTTTATATAGCATTGTAATTAACGATAATATAAAAACCGTTTAGATTGAAAAAGTAGTGATTTAGGGGATTATAAAATCAATATAGTAAGTTATGATTGATATTATTTGTTATTTTAATTTTGTTTTAAATATTTTAAATCGTATAATATTATGTTGTAATATAATTATAAATGGTATAATATTATGTTGTAATATAATTTAATTAGTAATGATAATATATATGCAGTTTAGATAAATGGTGATTTTGTTATTTTGTTATATACGTGTATTATAATATTATACCATACATATGCGATATAATGTATGGTATAATTATGAATGATATAATATTAAAAAATAGTGATTTTAGAATATAATAATTATGTTTAGAAAAGTAGTGGATTTTGGGGATTATAAAATCAACATAGTAAGTTATGATTAATATCATTTGTTATTTTAATTTTATTTTAAATATTTTAAATCAGATAATATTATGTTGTAATATAATTATAAATGATATAATATTATGTTGTATTTATAGAAAGAAAATTAGGTTAAATAACGGAGAGTACTGATAATAACTCATTAATGATAATACCATAAAGTAGTGATTTTAGGAGATAATAATTAAATTAGAAAGGATAAAATCAGAACAGTTCATGACATTAACAAAATAGTTTAGATTTATAGTGATTTAGGAGATTATAAATTCAAAATATTAATTTGGGGTTAAAAAAGTAGTGATTTTAGGAGATAATAATTAAATTAGTAATGATAATATTAGAACAGTTAATATTATCAAAACATTTTAAATTTGTAGTGATTTATGGGATTATAAAATTAAAATATTAATGTGGGATTAAAAAGTAGTGATTTTAGGAGATAATACTTAAGTAACAATAATATAAAAACCGTTTAGATTGAAAAAGTAGTGATTTAAGGGATTATAAAATCAACATACTAAGTTATGGATGATATTATTTGTTATTTTAATTTTGTTTTAAATATTTTAACTATATAATATTATGTTGTAATATAATTATAAATGGTATAATATTATATTGTAATATAATTTAATTAGTAATAATAATATCCGTATAGTTTAGATAGTAATGATTTTGTTATTTTGTGCTATAGGTGTATTATAATATTATACCATACATATATGATATAATGTATGGTATAATTATGAATGATATAATATTAGAAAAATAGTGATTTTAGAATATAATAATTATGTTTAGAAAAGTAGTTGATTTTGGGGATTATAAAATCAACATAAGTAAGTTATGATTGATATTATTTGTTATTTTAATTTTATTTAAAAAATTTTAAAAGCTCAGATAATATTATGTTGTAATATAATTATAAATGGTATAATATTATGTTGTATTTATAGGAGAAAATTAGGTTAAATAACCTGCAGTAATGATAACCATTTAGATTTGTAGTGATTTAAGGGATTATAAATTCAAAATAATAATTTGAGATTAAAAAAGTAGTGATTTTAGGAGATAATAATTAAATTAGTAATGATAACATTAGAACAAATAACATTTTTAGAACAATTTAGATTTGTAGTGATTTATGGGGTTATAAAATCAAAATATTAATGTGGGATTAAAAAGTAGTGATTTTTTAGGAGATAATAATTAAGTAGCGATAATATAAAAACTGAAGTAATGGATAAACACATTAATTAGGTAGGACATGTGTTGCAATTTGGGAATGACAAATGTCATGCTATGGTGCTATGTACTGCAATTTAGTATATTTACTAGATACAAACCCGCGCGTTGCGGCAGGATTATTTAATTTTTAATAATAAATATATACGTACAATTAATAAATTAAAATATACTAAAAAGAGTAAATTATTGTGCCATGATCAAATTTTACACAAAACCAAATAAATATACATTGTAGGGGTAGTGGTGAAAGTTTACCGGTCTGTGCATTACACTATAAGTATGTGACTATTGTTATTAGGCTAATGGCAAAGTAAGTGACCTCAACTTGTGGACAAATTATTTTTTCTACTTTTCCCTTTTTATATTTTTTTTTAGTTTTCTTAACCTAAGTGTAGCCAACTGATTTATTTTCCCCGTCCTTTATTACATTTGTAATTTATTTACTGTAAAGAAAGGGTTGCCTCAACTTTAACTTTTTACAATCCATAACAAAAAGAGAATAAAAGGGTATGCCAAGGTTTAAAAAATCTCTTAAAAATTCAATTAGAAAGCCAATGCTCAAACTATTCAAATTTCAAAAGATATAGCATAATATATGGGCAAACTACAAGCTTAGAACCTTCATTCAAGAAACAAATTTTCAATTGCAATGGCTCAAATCAAAGTCGGTGTTCAAATTAAGCGATAGTCATATTGTGAGGTAATTTTGAGTAATGTGTATGAAACGCAAAGACATGACATAATAAATGAAAATATCTACCTCTAACCATTCCCTTGTAAATAATGCACTAAACATCAAGCTAATAGTTGGCCTAATGTAAGCATGTGAAATGAACTTTCTAGTGGTTTTCTTTCCTTGGTTAGCTGCACAGAAACTTGCAAATAACAATAAGCTTGCTCCTAACATAAATAAAACATAACACAACATATTAGGTGACAATGTAGCTACTACTTTTAGCAACAGATGTCCAAATATTAGCATAGTTTAAATACCTATGCTACTTAATAAGAACATTCAGTAGAAATACTTAATCTATGATCGTTTACATTGTCATATATTAAAATTACTTCCTGCATCAGATACCCAATAACACACAGTGAGACATTTGAGAATGTGAGGATTCCAAATCACAGAGCACACTAATTAGATAAAAGAAGAACCAAAAAAATTAAAAATTTAAGTGATGAGGTCACAAAGAAGGAAGTAGAGGACAAACTTTTCTAAATGTCATTTTAAAAATTCAACAGGTGGAGTGACATCAATGGATGGATTCCTTCGACAATTCTTCAACAATGTATATGAAAATAAGATGCACGCCCATGAAAACAACTACTGCAAGTACAACAACCAAGGGCTCGCAGCATTTATCATTGACAACTCAAAGTTACGATTAGAAAACAAAAAACAATTTTAAGATAATCAAAACATATTTCACAAACTCTACTATTCAAATTAACTTCAACTAAAACCAATAAAATCAAAAATTTTAGAACCGATCATTAAGAAGCATAAAAACTATTTTCCCCCAATTCCTAAACAATATACCAAATTAATCTATAAAAATAAAGCAACAAAAATACAAAAGAAAGATATCAAAAGTTAATACCTCATCGGCGAGATACTCGAGGACGGAGGACAGATAGAAGAGGCAAATGAAATTCATTTTCGCAGCAACTCCACTTTCTGGCCTTTGAATATGCAAGCTAATCACGCTCCATCAGTAAGGGTGTAAACGAACCGAATCTATCCGAATATTGAGTTGCTCAGATTTGGTTCACAAAAATTATCGAGTATAAAATAAGATTTGATTGAGGCTCATTTAGCTACCGAGTCGAGCACGATTCCGAATCGAGCCCGAGCAGTTTGAACTTTTCGAACGAATATGATCCGAGTATCAATAAAAAATTACAATTTGAATAGATTCGAGTAATTTATCGAACTTTAAAATGTGCTCATATTTGACTCATTTATATTTCGAGTCGAGCTCGAATCGAACTTTTAATCGAGCGAATACGAATCGAGCTCGAACTGTTTGCTCATTTTACAGTCTTATCCATTAGTGACACTTGCACCCTATTTGTGAGTTTTTAAAACAAAGAAAAAGATAAAAAAGAAAAAGCCAAGGAAAATTATAATTTTTCATAGTAATCCCATGTTAAACAAATACAAAAACAAAATAATAATAATAATAATTATTATTATTATTATTATTATTATTATAGTAATAAGTAATAATAATAATTTTATAGTTTTTATACTACTATTACTAATAAGTGGACTCTTTCTCATTAAACAAAAACAAAAGGTTGATGTATGATATTCTTTTTGTGAAAAGGAGAAGTATTAAAAAATATCTCTAGAAAATACAAGTTGACTTTTCATATGTATCAAAAATAATCTAAATATGCTTCAAAAAAAGTCAATAGTCAAATACAACTTAGAAAATAGAGGGAGTATAATCAAAACAAAATGTCCCCGAACTGATCATCAACAACCTAACTGTATAATTATGTCTTTGGAGATCTGAATTGTTTTCGAAATGAGACCTTACCAAAATACAGAAAGCAATTGAAGTCTATTTTTTCACTTGAAGACAAATCATGATCTAGCCAAATAAAACTCTTCCAAGAGCTGCTTCATAGATTTCTTAAAGGTCCCATCCGAACACCCAGTAGGATATGCAATTTAGAACAGAGTACAATAACCTCAAAAGGATTCAAATGTCTATAAAACTCTAGATCCAGGTCATAATCCCGGAACATAAAATTAGAAGGCAAAGAAAAACAAAAAAAAGTTATGGAGCAATATATTTGAATATTGTAAAACTTATTTACCTGAAATAAATAATTTACTACAGAAAACTTCACATATTGTTCAACTCGTTGACGCTTGTCGCACACCAAGAATAAATTGTGCATCAAATTATCTCATTTACAAAGGGAAATAGCTAAATGCCCTATATTAGTATGAACCAAATGGCAAACAAAATTTCTTGATACATATTTTCATTACATATTCAAAACCAAATGACCTTTTCAGTTATAACGACAATTGGCTTGGAAACAAACTTGAGTTGAAGTTTTTGGAGTCTCATTCTGATCTTCTCAATATCCTATAGATTTATTGACAGTAGAAAGACAAAAATGTACCCGTGGTCAAGATGAAAGGGATAAAAAAGGAAAGCAACAATATTCTCCTCCATCAGCTTGATCTAAAATGTTGTTCCATAATCAAGTATCATTTGCAATAAAAATTCAATTACAAAGAATCCAGAAGAATGTAAATGCAAAATATTTTATAAAGTTCATTTTTTTTTGCTTGTAAGAGATATAATCATATAATGTATTACTCGATAAAAAGCATTCTCATATCCTACCTAGAATCGGATATGTGGATTTGTACCAAGTTCAAGCCAATAGAGTATAATATATACCTCAATTCAAGTAAGTGATGGTCACTGAAGTCCAATCGATCAACATATATAGGTCTCACATGCCATGAGTTATCCACCACTTGGATTAAATTCGAAGTAAGTGATGGTCACTGAAGTCCAATCGATCAACATATATAGGTCTCACATGCCATGAGTTATCCACCACTTGGATTAAATGTGACATCTATTTATATTACATTACATATATAAAAGCACAAAACGACTCAGTTTTCGTTCTCATAATTATCTCTTTATTATATTTCATCTCCTATTTCAAAATGACTTTTGATTTTGTTAGTGTTCTATTACAACTCTAATTCCTTCTACCACAATTATCTCCTTTACCATAATCAACTCCTATTTCCATAAGTTTTTGACATTGATAGTGTTATAGTACAATCATATTCTTTCTACCAATAAAATCCAATTATATACGAAATTTTACTATTATTAACATTCAAATATAATAGTAAAAGATATATCCTTTTACCTTTTTATTATGTATTAACCTCAACTTGCAGTTTTTTTTTCTGGAAAGGTAATTGTGGCCCCAAGTTTGGTTTGACTACATAGTTAACATAACATATAGCACCAAAAAACTGTATCTCAAGCATAACCTTTAAACATTTGTTACTACAAAGGAATTCAAGCACAAGTATCCAATAATTAAACACCAATATGTATTAGTTTTATTCTAGCCCCTTTTGATTCACAAAAAGGACAACCTCTTTCCTAACAATTCATAAAATTCTAAGCTACAAGTGAAACGTAACAGACATGATAAAAATAACTGACATGGAACATTCAACATGGGGGAAAAAGTTCAATTTCTAATGTATTGATAAAACATGTAGCGTACTATATTGTTGCTTTAAAGAATAGTTGGAAAATGCTCTTACAAATCACAGAGTTTGTATTTAAGCATTATCTGGTTATGATAAACGAATGAAAACGAATTCATCTGTATAAAATCTATAAATAAGAGATTTAATCAAGTGATTTAACACACAAAAATGAATGACCGAAATCTCATCCTTCTTTTTGGAAGTAAAATACTAATTTGGCAAATTAGAAAAATCAATAAACTTGCTCTAACTTCAAGATATTACATATGCTCTAAGCTCAAGACGACTCGACTCGACTCGACATTGTGAGACTTCATAACCCTATTTACAATTCATAGGTTTCTTGATTTTCAATTGTGAAAAATAAAGCTTATTATCTGCCAATGGACAAAGAAAGCAAGTCCCCGAAGATAGAAAAAAAAAATGCAAACAGAGTTAGTCATAAGATTAACAATCTTGCATACTCTACCTTGAAGCTACACGAACGTTGTATTCTTTACCAGGATGGTAAAATTCGGCAAGACCCCAATCTATCAAACGGAGCTTACGCAACTCATGGTCTATCATAATGTTGTGAGGCTTGACATCTCTGTGCATTATGCCCTGCGAGTGACAGTAATCTAACGCCTGTAATTGCCAAAAAAAGTTGAGTCAGTATCGAGTTCAAAATTGCCAACCTGTGATGTTTTTGCTGACATTTAAACTAAGCTTGTTGCCGATATTCAATTAGGTTAATAAATGTGAGTAATTGGTAGAACCATCAAAAACTGATTAAAACTATAGATTGTAGATAATATTGAATTAATTCACTTTCATTGACGACTGTTAAAATAGGTGAAACCTCAACCATTCACACTCACTTCAGCTCAATAAGATTTAGAGCCTCAATTCACTAACTCCAGGTTTTCCACTTTTTCCTTAACTATTGGATAAAAAATCATATGCTGTAGGATGTCAAAAAATTCTTCCAATTAAGGAGGAAACACAAACAATAGATATAGATGAGGACACAAAGCAAGGAAAATCCAATCCTACAAAATAATAAAAGAATCCCTTTGTGAAATAACTCTTGTTTACTGTCTGTTTCAAGAAAATTTAGACTTTCTAGTTAAATAAATTTTACACTAAACTCTGTAATTTGGAAACAAAGTTCAAAATACTTTTTACTTAATCAACTCAACGGTGAAAATCCAATATTTGAATACACATGAAAAAAAAATCATGTCAACATAGTTTAGGTCATTCTGCCTCTTACCTCCAACTGCATGTAGTAGTTTCACTTCCTATGAACAGTAGTGGCCTACAAAAATAGTGTTCCAATCTTCACAAATGCAGACCAAGCCAACAGCTTTGAGTACTGACATTTTACTAAGAAGTATTACAAAAATTAAAACATATCATCATGCAATTATTGAAATAAAATAATCTATTCTAATAACCAATATATGAGAGTAATAATGTATGCATATTATCAGTTATGACCACGAACAAATTCCAGGTTAAACCCATATTTGGAACTTCATGTATAAATTTTATATTTTTTCTATTACTGCAAACAGAACATAAATATGTATAGGCAATAATTGCTTTCCTACTACTATCTCATAAACGCAATTGTAGAATTTGTATAATCTCAGATCTCTCTTTTTTCTGTCTTTAGACATCCATAAAATGGAGTTTAAATATTGAATCTCAATAACCAAATTGAAGTTATCTCATCAAAGACTCAAAGTTACCATCAAAACCCATTTATTTCTTTCCCCAAAGCAATCAATCTTCAATTCAGGAAATTGTATATTTTTCAAAACCGATTTATGGGTCTACAAATTTCAATAGTTAAAGTGATGGGAGGAAGAAAACTTTAGGGTGTTTGTGTGTGAACTGTAGTGGTGGTTAATAGGCATATATTGTGTTTATAGAAGAAAGAGATTGTAGAATGGAGCCAACATATAAAACATATTATAGAGAATACATATAAACACACATGAAAATAAAATTGAAAAAAAAATGTGACTGATTTTTCGTGAGATGATAGAGAACTGGATATTTGGTGCTAAGGTATTTAAAGCACAAGGAAAACTAAATTGTATTCTTATGTTCAAGTAAATGAGAAAGTGGTACTGATATAACACAACCATGGACTGATTTAGATACAGGCTTTGTGGATGAAGCAAACCTACAATCCAAGACTGGGCAAAAATGGGGTAAAACTGAATTACCACACCCAACCCTAATTATTGCGTTTATTCAGCTTCATTACTCATCAAATCAACAGATGAAGTTTGTGTAGAGGAAAAAACATGATCAACATAAATCTGAGTATTATCAATTTGAAAATTTTAGGGTATATGATTAGGGGATCTTACCAGAGATTTTAACACAAAGAAGCACATCGACAGAGGAAGCCGTGGAAGAACTCGGCAAACAAGCTCCTCAAACTTTGTAAAAGTGATCGAGACTAGAATTGTTAACACAATTGGGATATCAATCTACAGGATGTTTATCCTTTGGGTTGAGTCTTCTTCGCCGTTTGAATGAATTTGAATATATTGTCCCAGATTTAGGAGAATTTGAGAAACGCATTTAGGATTTTTAGTGTCTCATATGTTTCTGTAAAAAATAATTAGGATGGACATGTATTAATTTTTTATAATGACAGATGTCAATTTTTTATTGTGTTATGTACTGTAATTTAGTATATATAATAGATTAGATAGATTTGAAACGAATAAAATATTATCAAGTAATGAAAAAGAGAGATCAATATAAAATTTTCATATTAAAAATATTAATTTCACAATAACTAAAAGTTTGATTGATACTTTCAAATATTTTTACCAAACATCCTTATAAGTTGGTTAATTTCAAATTTTTCTATATAAATTTGAAATAATTTTAGTTTATGTTTGTCGGTTGATTTTTTTTAAAATAATACTTCATTTGTTCCATATTATAAGATCATTAAACTTTTTGAAGTTAATTAAAGATATTTTTAAACTTGACACTTTAATTTTAATCAATATAATAATAAATATTACAAACTATTTAATTTTTTTATAGATTATAAATTTTATTGTTTCATATTTTTAATAAGTTATCTCAATTTTAAATTTAAAAATATGTCACATTAATTTTCAATAATAATCGATAATTTAAAACTAAGGAAGTATATATTACAAACTCATAAGTACAAAATTGATATTTCCTTTTGATTTTCTATCATTTAAAATAATTTTGTTCCTACCATTTCCCTTTTAAATATTTTTTTACAAATTTTCATTTATAACTCGCCCATTTGGATCCTTTGTAAGGAAAATAAAAGTAAAACAAGGATTTGATAATAATTAAGAGAAAAAATTTGGGAAATAATAAAACAGAGAATAGATTCATGAGATAGAACCGTAAAGAAAGAAAGAAAACATTACATTACCATTCATTAATTCCAAATAGAATTATAACTCAACTATATATCTATTTAAAATATCATTATTATAATTATGCCCCCCTAATTATATATTTACTTATATATCATTGTCTATTCCTTACCTTCCATTTTCCTCAAAAACACATTTGCCCTCAAGGGTGGTGTTTATCACAAACAAGAGCCTGAAAATATGAAAATAGCAAATACCATCTATAATAGAGTATTAGGCATCTGACAAAAAAAACACGTGTAATTTGGCAATATCTGGTTCTACGCATCAACATCCTTAGCAACACCAATGACAAAGCAACCAGATGGGTTCAAGTGAAAATGGTATTCTCATCCGGACTTAATGATATGCTCCTTATGATCAACAAACAATCTCATCATTTGTAATATTCTCATCAAGCTAGATGGAGATCAAAATAATATGCACACGAATGGGACCCGATGTGAAACTCCAAATTTTATGAATAAAAATTTAAATTTCTCGAAATATTTTTTTTTTAAATTATGGTGTGGATTTGAGATAATGTTATAATTGTGGTAATAATATTTATAAATTTTGCAAAGTATGCAAGTTGTTATATTATATTCGATTGGTCGTAGAATATTTTTTGTGTCGAAAATATTCGATTTATTTACACAATCATCATTGGTGGATCCTCATATCGGTATTATTGCCTTTGATTGAAAAAACGACAAAAATATTTTATGAAAAATAACTACGGAAGTTTTACCATTAACCGCTGAAACAACACCTGTTAAAAGTATGAATACGCTGTGGTTGCATAATAGCACACCTGATTGATTATCGATGCTTACGTGAGAAGTCACTCCGCTTTTGTTCAATTATTGCTATAAATAATTATTGATAAGATCTCACATTATTTGATTCAATTATTATCGATATTTTATATATTATTAAACCAATAATTGAGATAACAAAGTTATTAATATTATTATTCGCAATATTAACGATGTCTAAAAGTTCTGCCAAGGAGAGGTTTGTCACTAATGATCATGCTAAATAAGGAGAAATCCTTATTGAAACCCCTTTCGTGGGAACGACCTTGGTTGATTATATTGTGAATAATAATGATAAATATTGTTAAATATATTGAGGTGTCTTTTATGAAGTCACTTAAGTTTATATATATATATATATATATATATATATATATTATGTAATAAAATAGAAAAACTTTTTATATAAAATGTAATACTTTTATAAAGTTATTTGTTTTATTGATAATAATTAAAATATATTATATTTTATTATATATAGTGTTTTGCATAAGAAAATCTTTTTTATATAAAATGTAATACTTTTATAAAGTTATTTGTTTTATTAGTATAATAATTAGAATATAATATATTTTATTATGCATAGTGTTTCAGATAAGGCTCTTGATAGTAAATTTTTTTTATATAAAATGTAATACTTTTATAAAGTTATTTGTTTTATTAGACTATAAATAGAATATATTATATTTTATTTTAAAAATTTGTTTTATTAGAATATTTTATTTATAATGCATAAGAAATTAATACGACCGCTCGCTTAAAAGTAAATCAATCTGGTCGCTCATGAATTAGTTACTATTCAATCCATTCTCCTATAAATAAGCTCATTCATTCATTATTTCACGAATTCATCTAAACTCTGTAGAGAGAAACTATAGAGAAAAGAAGAAAAGTATTCTACTTCACTTTTTTCCATATCCGCTTCTTATAAGGTAAGGGATATTATTTCTTTCAGATTCACGAAGAGAACTTCATTATTCCATTCTTTATTATTCGCTTGAATAACTCAGATACGCCAAGCTACCCTATACTTGGTGAAATTCTTCCGTTATTCCATTCTTTATCATTATATCGAATAACTCTGCTCATTCAAGTACCGCATACATGGTGAAATTCTTCTCGTTATTACATTCTTTATTATTCTCGTTGAACATCTTGTCATGCATTTACGCACGACCGGTTCCGTTATTTATTATTCTCATTGAATATACCGCTTGCATGCATACATACCTCGACCGGTTCCATTAATTATTATTCTCGCTGAATAACCTCGTCTGCATTTGTGATCGCATTTACGGAGATTTCGCTTGTTATTTCATTCTTTATTATTCTCGTCAATATCCCGCTTGCGCGTAATTTCGCTTAACTCCGGTTTTGTTGTTTATTATTCTCTTGGAATAACTCCGTCTCGTAAGGCTTCATCGCACGCCCGGTGATTTCTTTTGTTATTCCATTCTTTATTATACTCAAATGTTAAAGTTTTGACTTCTATACTCCATGAAATTAGTAGAATATCCTCGATATTTTCAAGGCTTCATCCAAAGATTCTTCTCATGGAAATATTTTTTTTGAGCATTCTTGAATTTTACTCTACAAAGAAGTATCATGTTGATAATTTGGACGTTATTAGTTCCTGGATAAATTAATTCTTGAACTTGTTTTATTGAATTCTTATATCATCACATCATCCTCATGTTTATATTATTATGTTGAAAGTCATCTCAGGCTGTAATGCATGATGGACTTGGTGACTTGGTATGATTATGACCAAGGATTAATTCCAGATAATCACGATCGTAATGTTACAAATGATGTGGTAAAAGTCCTCATCGGCCCGTAGTGTATCGATGGACATTTATCGGCAATGATCATGACCATCGATGAATACACGAATATCCTCGGCAGTAGTGCATGGATAATTGTGGTTGTGATACTAATGAATATCCTCGGTCGTGCTAGGGGATGATGTGGATTATTTATTGTTCGAGTCTCAAATGATAAAAGTGATGAAAAACCTTTTAAATCATAAAAGATAGTAGATTTTATTCTCTACTTAACTCTTTTAATGGATTGCTTGTTCCACAAGCAGCTTAAACTTGATGTTTGTTATATTTTATCGCTTAATATTGTCAAGACTAATGCTAATTTATTCTACATTATCTTAGTCATAATATTTCTTACTGGGCTAGTTGAGCTCACCCTTTCTTTCACTATTTTCTTTAGGAAATGAGAACGTAGTCGGGACTAGTCAGGGAACGGAGTGACGGTCCAGATGATAGTATTAGTCCTCACTATTCAATTAAATAGTGTGACAATAAATGTATTGAGGACTCCTTTGAGTGTGGATATTGTCTAGATGACAATATTCTTATTAAAACTCTCAATTTATATTTTGTCGTATTTTACACGACATCCAGTGATTATTAAGTTAGATTGTATTTTTGTACCATATATTCATGACTCAAGATGGGTGATGATACCTATTTCAAAAAGGCCACACCTGACAATCATTGTCATTCTGGTACAAATGAAATCAAGGGGCCCTTGACCATCTATCCCTAGTTGCTCTGCCAGTGCACTTGCATATTTAGCCTTTCCAAATTTTAGATCAATAGAGTCCCCATTAATAGCCTGCATCATTAGAATAGTTTTATACACATTTGAAATGCATTCCCTTGTTTCCTAGCCTTAGTCATCCCCCTTTGTGTAGTGAATATTGAGTTGGAAATCAATTATAGCGTATTCTTAGCAGTATTTAAATGGAAGCTAACAAGTATTTTGGTACAATTTATTAGTTGTGACTCTGAAAATCCCATGTGTTATTTGAGTATCTCATTCTAAAAAAATTCTGGTTTAAATTGCAGCATGCCCCACAGACTGCTAAGACAACAACCATTGATAGACAATACATAACCATAATATAATTCATCATATCCAACTTAGCCAAAAAAAACTATATGTTCCATTATATCAAGCTTATTACAAACAAATGCTTTGATGAAGCCAACAAGAAACGTATAAGGAGTATTATATGTCAATTTCCATTCCAACCTATCACGCATCCTTTTTTCCGCACAAACGAACAAAATATTTGTACTATACACTTTAATGGGGCTGTTAATACACCCATTATGATTGTCAATAACTGTCAATCGCAAAATTCCTCTTAGAACAAATGTACACATTATTGCCTCACCTAGCTCATGACCCATGTATGTTTTCCAAGTAATCAAAGTCTGCCCATTTTTCCTTAGTACCACAAATTTATGTAGCAAGTATGACATATCTTGAAAGTTCAAGTGTATGTGACATCCGATAAATTGAGATCTCACGTGTGATAAGATTTCACTACCTACTAAACACCAGATGCTCACAATTGGTATTCCATATTTTAACTTTGTAACATTTAGAGGGATCATTCCTATCTCTTGCACAAATTGAAAGGAATCGCTACTCATTTTTGCTTAAAACAACCTCATGTTAGATATAACACTATCAACTTTGGTCTACCATATAAGACAAATCCTTCGAGTCAATATCCTAAAATATGCTACATACACATCACACCTTTTAAGATAAGTTACTTTATTGTGCTCCAACACGTGTCCAAATGTAACAACCTTACTATGTGGAAACATATCTAAACATTTTGTTATTTTTCAAAGGCACAATAGAGATCTAGTAGGGGGTTGAATATATTTTTAAAACTTTTTTAATTACTTATTTGAGTAATACCAAATAATTAATTAATCAAAGTTATCTATGCACAACGGACTATAAGTTTGAAAACTCCCCTTGAAGATTTACTAAGAAATTTTAGTTCTAAGATAAGTTTTATGGATAGACAAACACATAGCAGATATGGCAGTTATAGTTTGCATAAAGTAAAAGATGTAAAGTAAACGACACAGGAGGTTTTAAGTGATTCGGAGATTAAAAAACTTCTACTCCACTCTTGTACTCAATAAGTATGATATCCATCAAGGATATAGGCCCATCATACCATTTTAAAACTGAACCACTAAGGTTCCTTCGAGTCACTAAGTCTTGGTAATTCGGTCACTAAGACCAGGATCCTCTGACCCTTCTTCTTGTTTGTAGAAATGTGTTGGAGGTGCTACTAAGATGGTTTGTATGTTCTTCATCTTATAATATCTAGCAGCATTGTTGATCATTTCCTTGGTGTTTGCTGAATTTTATTGTTGAAGCTCGAACTCTTCTGGTTATTAGCAGCAACTCATTATCATGGTTGATGTGCTGTTAAGCTATTCAATTAAACTTTACATATTTTGTGCTTAGTAGCTTTGAACACTTTTTGGAACGTAAACTTCTACTCTACGCCTTTAGCTGGTTCGCTCTGAGTGTTCCTGGTGAAACGTAAAGTGGTGCTTGAGATTTACCTTCTGATCTGCCACTCTCACGTTACCAGCATCAACTGCATGGCTTCTTCATATTTAGACTTTCAGTTCTATCATGTCTTTCTTTATCTTGGCTCTTCGGCTCTGGCTCTTTAGCTCTATGATTTTTTGCACTTTGTCTTTGGCTCTACGACTTTGGCTTTTTCAAGTATTTATCAACTTCTTGTAGTATGATGAGGTGCTGTCAAGATTGCGTTTAATCTCCTTCTCTTTTTGTACTTGGAAGCCTTGAACACATCTTTAATCGTAGAATGACACTTACTATACGTTTTTCATCTTTCAACTTATGTTCTTTTTCGGTGATGATCTTCTTCTTATTTTTGTTGTTCAATTGTCCATCATTATCATTTATTTCAAATGATATTTACTTTTATAGTCTGATTGAAATTATCTCATTGAGAAGTATCCGTTGGAACATTTACTCAAATACTTCAATATCTCTAATGTTGACTTTCTGAAGCCTTGTGTCAACATACTTTCTGACTTGGGACTTGTCACATCAGTCAATAACTTTACTTATTTTTCAGGCACAACACTTTCGGCAAACTAGCCAGTGGACACACCTTCAATTTATCCCAGAGATACATTGGGATCTTCTTCTAATAATGTTCCACTTATTAGTCTTCTTTTCAGACCTAACTTGTCTCTACGATCTGGTGATTAATCAATCGTAGGGTTGAGCTCCACGTTCTGTTTGAACTTTCTATTCTTCTGTCTGTTGATAGTATAATGATGAAGATCGTAAATTAGTGCTTTGTATTACCACTGCTAATATGACTTCAACTTATGTTTTGCTTTCTAATTGATTTATAATTCTTGGATTTGATGTACAGAGTTTTTTTCGTTCTCTTATTACTTTAGTTGTTCTGCAAAGTCGAAAACAACTTCCTGAACTAGCTGTCCCTTTTTCCTGAACTAGTTTTGTCTCTACGAAATCCTTATTTCTCTACGAACTCTTCTATTATATGCTTCTTCTTTTGTGATCTTTACCTTATATCCATTACATACCATAAGTTTTATAATTTATTTTAATTCTATGGTCAGTTTTAAACACAAAGCTTTACGATTCTAAAGCTGACTTTACGATCTTGATTTTATTTAACGATCTTGGAGTTATATTGATGAGTGAGTTTTATACCTATAGTTGGGTACTTTTAGGATTAGTAATTTGCGTGTTTTAAGTATTATAAGTTATTTTATAGAGTTTTTATTTATTTTTTATTTTATTTTATTTTGTAGGAAAAGAGGAGTTAAGTGGAAAAATCGTGAATATTTGAAGTAATTAGACGAGCAAGGAAACAAGCAGAGAAAAATGACAGAAAGACATGAGTCATGAAGTTGTTACATGCGCGTCATGTGCGAGGTCTTAGGCAGAAATGAATGGTTTAATTGTTGTTTATTTTCCAAATAAAATGAGACACTTGCCAATTAAAGCCTAGAGAGTTACAAAGATTACACAAGGCTGACTTCAATACAAATATCTCCACCTAGGGTTAATAAAAGAATTGTAATTCTATTAGGGTTACATGGAATAACTCGTATAAATAGTCTTATTTAAGGATTATATAAGTGTTAGGGGGGAAAGCCAAAGAACGCCATGTGAGGCTAATTCTTTTCCTAGTTCAAGAGCAAGCAAGATATCATCGGAGATTGAGGCCATGGATTGATGAAGCTTAGAGATAGAAGAATGACGGGAGACAATTTTTCTTCTCTAAACTCTTATGTATATTTGTCTTTTATTGACGATGAATATTTTGTGATTATAATTTTATCTTTTATGAACAAGGTTTTTATATAAGAATATGTTGTCTAAGTTGATTCTCTTTCTATTTGATTGACACCATATGAATTAGTTCATTATATTTTATGCGTTAATGTGTAATTATTGAATCCATAATTGCGTTGGATAATCTATATGAAATCTGACGATAGATTGTAGGTTTATATCTTAATATAATGACATGTGATTATGCACATTCTTCCTCCGTTTGAATCCATAATTTGCGGATAGGATAAAAATATACCTAGATGCCATGTGTAACCATTATAGGGAATTTGATCTTAATGAATTTATTCTAATTTAATTTGCATAGGAATATAACAATTTAGTTAGCATGGGTATTTTTATCTACATTCGAAAGAGGCTTATAAATAAAATTAAGTATTCCTGGTTAACAATTCATCGTGACCATATAATTAAATGGAAAGTTATGAGATTTAAGTGAAACATGAGATGAAATTGAATTCTTAGATTTATTTATGTCTATTTATTTAATTATTTATTTTTAGTATTTAATTTAATTATTAATTTTAGTTAATTTATCCGTTTAAATAACATTGACTTGATATAAGATTGGTACTTGGAAAAACGTTAGAATTAATTCCTGGTGAAAACGATACTATTATTGCCATTATATTACTAGGTCAATCGCGTATACTTATGTGTATTTACTAAGTATAAATTTAGGCAAATAGTTATCTTACGATATTTATTTCATTCAATGTCTGTTTGGAGTATTATATGATCAGCCTTTACTGAATAAACCTTACTTGACTTTACGATTCACTGATCACTTAGCTAGTTGGTTGTTTATTTTCTAAGTGATGTTTACAATAATCGTGATAGCTTCTATGACTTCTTATATAGCTTTATGATAGCCTTGCGATTTTTAGATCATCTGATCACTTTACGAGCTGATCTTCGTTTACAAGATGGAATGAACTTTGCGACTCTCCTGAGGCTTTTCGAACAAAGTTAACTCTGCGAAGTATCTCCATATTACAAGTTGGTAAAGTGACTTTATGATCAACGACTTCCTATCATTTATATATCAGATTAATTTCAATAAGATCATCCTAACATTATTTCATATTTCCAATCTAAGTCCTTGTACATTAATTATTTTAAAAGGACTTTACAAAACTTACTTATATAAATATACATTTATAATATTTCTCTTCAATCATATGTAGATTACTCTGCTGACTATACTACTGACATGCACAATAGCTTTTATAATTGATTATATCTATTACATATGCATACAGGTTAAAGATTAACCTAACAAGTTTGATCATACTATTTTAAGTCATTGTACATAAATATATCAATTAAAGACTGTACAAAACTTATCCATACAAATATACTTTAAGTGTTTCATCATCAAATCATATATATTTGGAATATAATGATTGTTCTAATCAATCTCCCCCTTAATAAAGCAACCTTCTAATCCATAATTAGATTCTTAACACATTCAATAAAAACTTCTACATTAGCCACATAACCCTTATTGCTTGGTAATGCATGTTAATACTCTGTTATATTCAATCCTGTACAAATGCTGCTACCATTTATGTGACGCCCCCAAAATAGGTCCAATCCATCCAACCTATTCTGAGTCGCCAAATACATGGTACAGAAAACAACTACAACTTTATTACTACAACAACACATATGCTGTGAGTTTTGATACAAATATATACCAACTGTGACTCATGTCCCAACCATGGACAGTACCTCACAGTGATACCTTGTGATGCCCCCAAAATAGGTATACATCACCCATTCTGAGTTGTCAATACATGGTACAGAAACAACTACAACTTTATTATTACAATAGTAAACTGTGAGTTTGAATACAAATATTATCTTCTGTATAATATCTATACCCAAATAAATCCTCATCACATTTATTGATACATTATTTTACAAAAATGGTGAGGACTACTAAACAACTCTCTCTATAACCATCATTCCATACCCCGACTGCATCGCTACATTCTCGCCTCCCGAGAGAAGAAAAATGGAACAAAAAGAAAAAGGTGAGCTCAACTAGCCCAATAAAGAATATTATGACTAAGATAATATACAACAAATTATCGTTAGTCTTCAACAGGAAAAATCTAATAATACAATAGATAACAAGTTTTAAATCAATATTCGCAAATGAAATAATAATTCATTGTAAGAAGAGTTAAGTAGAGAATGCAAACTACTATCTTCTATGTATGAATTTAAAAGTTCATCGCCTATCTTTTATCCCCAGTAACATCAATCAATATATATCCGAATCAAATATTCATCTTTGCACTACAGCCAAAGATATTCATCTCACTGGTCATGTTCATCTAACACACTGCTCATCTTTGCACTACGGCCAAAGATATTCATCGAAATCATTCATCTTTGCACTACGTGCCAAAGATATTCAATAATATCATCATTTAAGACCGAGGATGATGAAAAATATTTTTAAAGAAACGAATCTAAAGGAAACAAAATGACAAGGATTAAGGATTAAGAATTGTTGTTTTATCCATGTCCAAAAATACCTCAAAAATAATCATAGTGGTGTAAAATTCAAGAATATTTAAAACATGGATACAATCAAAGCTAGTATCCACAATAGATATTTTAGACTTAAAGGGAAAATTTTCATTTTTCATTTAATAAAGGTCAGATTCAATGAATAAGGTCGATACGTGAATAAGATCAGATACGCGAATAAGAATCTCCACACTAAAAGTTCCAAATTTGATAAAAACTTCAGATCAATATTTCAAAGATAATGATATCAAGAAATAATATCATTACGAAAAAAATAATAATATCCATTACCTCTAAAAACAAGATTTTTAACCGAATATCGGATATAAAGCTATAACTTGAACTCAGACCGTATAACAATACTCAAAGTATACTCAAAATACTCACAAGAATACGCTTCGATAATATAGAGAGAGAAAACTTCAATTTCGGTTTGATTTTCAATTCTAACCCAAGACCCTATTTATAGAAAATGCTTGAACACCAAAAAGTAGAAAATTTAATAAATTAATATTAAAATTTTTCCATAACTTCATACGCACACTAACAATCAATTCAAATTCTCCTAATCACATGTTAAATGAGTTTCAAAATGAAAAAACGCTTTTGTAATTAAAAATATTTTAAACTTCCAAAACAATTATTTCTAACTTTGAACTTCAATAATTCATAATAAATAGCCCTTTTCGTCGTAAAATTCAATCTAGCGAGTTTTTATAGGAAATTCAATTCTCTACAACTTTGAAAAAAAGTTTTTCCAAATTCCAAACAAAATTGACCAAAATCTATAAACTAGCGATTTTACACGCTATAATCAAATTTCAACAAGAAATGGGGTCCAATTAACACATAAAACATGCTTTTAATATTTTTGGTAACAAAATACTCCTCCTCCATATATACTCATATATCCCACATTCATCGTAAAAATATCATCATTATTATATTATTAAAATATAATAATATATTTAAATAAATTATTTTATCGTAAAAGATAAAATTTTAATTTTCAACAATTGTCACATTAAAAATTTTCTCCATCTATATCCACATAAAATCAATATTTTCTCATCATATGAATCAATAATTAATTCTTCACAAATAATATTACGTAATCACAATATCGACAATCGTGCAGCCTTGTGAGCAGGGGCTTTCCAATAAGAATTTCTCCTTATCATGCGCAATTAGGTGACCAAACCTCTCCTTAGACGTAACTTTCTAGACATCGCCAATAATGTTATCTAATAATATTATTCGGATAATATGAATTATTGCTTCGATAATGAAAAAATCTTTGAATGACAATTATCAAAACAACAAAGAATATAAAATATCAACGCAGAATTATTAAATCAATAAAATAAAATATCGAATAAAGAATTATCGTAACCATTATCGAGTAAAGGCCTTCCTACGTAAGAATCAATAATTGGTGCAATACCGCAGTGTTAATCGTGATTTTAACCACCGAGTATTTTAACAAAGATAATCTGTAATAACTACGCCCGTTATTTTTAAACAACTTATATTTGTCGCTTTCTTCATCTAATTTCTTTTTCAAGCATGGGGCCCATTAAAGATCATCGCTACCACGTCATTGCATTTAATATTCCCCGACAAAGAAGAATATTCCACGACCAAACGAGTATTCCCCGATAACAATGAATATTTTATAACCACTTACTTATTTTGAAATATTTATGATTTTTACCCATAACTATCCACATTAATCAAATCAACCCTTACTATTCAAAATAATAATTAGAGGAAATTAAATTTTATTTATTAATTAATTGGGGTCTTACATACCTTATATAAAGGTACAGTCAATAACTGTTTTAGAAATTAAAATATTTGGGAAGTGCTCAAGGAAACCTTCGTACATAGGAGGCCATAAATCTAAGTTATGATAGATATCATATGTCCAGAGAATTATCCTTGGTTGATCCAATAGACCCCAAAGAAAAATGAGAATATTACTATCATGTTCCTTCCAATGGTGAGTCTTTTCTCGACATATAACTATCTCCACCATCTGCAATCGAACGTTATGTTTCAACCAAACTCCGAGATCATATAGTAGTGCTCGTAGATATACTCAAAGAAGTGGATACGCACAACCCTGCTCTTATGATAACACGAGGTCAGTATGTCATTAGACATCTTGTATGATAGTGACAAAACACTTTTCCAAAGTTGGGTTCGCCACCCTATTCTTGGTTCAAGAAATTAAATATCAAATGACGATACAATACGACACACTTATCTAAAGTTCTCAATAAAATTATTTTCATACTATTTAGGAGAACCTCAACAATTATGTACCACCGCTCTATTTCCTCGTTATCCCCGTCAATTCAAATTACACTCATATTATTTGAAAGGAATTGTGAAGCAAAAGGGTGAAAGACAACTAGTTTAGTAAAGAATGTCATGACTAAAGATAATTAAATTATCAATAACCTTTATCAAAGAATAAATCGTAGAGATTTGAACATATACGTAGATGATAAAACTTTTCAACCATAGTTGCAATGAATGAGTAATTAATTAGAAGAGTCCAATGACTATAAAGTCTATTATCTTCCCATGTTAAAAGTCCACCAACAATGCTTTTAATTCTGTAACATCAATTAACAGCCTCGCCCACAATCATGTGAATAACTCATAACCATAATTGTGGTTCTAAATTCCTCTTCTCATCTAGGACGAAGATAATTTACATCACCTGTCTTTACCTGAAACATCAAAGATCATGGTTATACCAAATCACAATTCATGTTCATAATCATACTAATAAATTCATCTTTGCACTACGGGCCAAAGATATTCATCAACAGTTCATCTTTGCACTACATGCCAAAGATATTCAACAACAAGTCATCTTTGCACTACGGGCCAAAGATATTCATCAACAGTTCATCTTTGCACTACAGGCCAAAGATATTCAACAACAGGTCATCTTTGCACTACGAGTCAAAGATATTCATCAATAATTGATCTTTGCACTACAGGCCAAAGATATTCATATCTCAAAGAAACATACAATCATTTCAGAATTTATATAAACCATAATTATAATCATGTTGATCAATTCACCTTTGCACTTAAGCTAAAAATATTCAATTATAAATCCAATGGTCATGATCATACCAGTTAACGATTCAACTTTACACTACTGGCCAAAGAGAACCCATAGTCACGATCATACCAATAATCTACCCGTCTTTACACTTAAGTCAAAGAGAAATTTTATCACCGGGATTATAAAAATGTTATATATGATAATAAAAACAATATGATCAACAACTGCATTTAATTTCAAAAGTAAGATTCATAAATCAATGATTTCATAACACCTTAATCCAAATATTATAAATCACTTAATAATCTCATAATCTAATATCATTAATATTACCACAATATCTTAATCATTTTTTAAACTTATAAACAATTTATTTTAATTGTTTACACTTTACTAATTAATGCATTTAATCAACCTAAAATGCCAAACTCATAAGATTTCATCACCAATAACCAACAACCTCATCAAAATCAAGATATACCATATATAGATTCTCAAGCCATAAAATCCTATTTTTCAATTTTGTTACTTCACATAACATATTTAATTCATTTACTCATAACTAGTCCATTTTCATGAAAAATATCAAATTAGTTCCAAAAATATTTCTTTTCTGGGATTTAGCGTATATAGTCCCATATAGAATATATATTTTTCTCTTAATTTTTAAAATTCATTTACTATTTTTCATACGGCCAAAATCGCTAATATTTAGATATTTATCATAAATTGTACTTTTGTCCAAAATTTCCGAAATTTACAGGGTATAATGATATTATATAGATGTACTCCCAATAAAAATTTCATCAATTTTGGAGTTAACCATAAGGAGTTATAAGGGTTTACTTTTAAAATAGTCTTTTCTCATAAAATTCATAACTCATAATCTATACATCCAAAAATCACCATTTTTGGACACAATCAAGAAAACTCATCAAAATATCATTTCAAATTTTTCCAGAATTTTGAAGGTTCAGAAAAATTTCGAAACTGAAAAACATAATAACACTTAAAATCCCTTACCTCAAAAAATAAGATTTTGACCGAATATCTAAAAACTTGCAATCAATAAAGAACTCTCAAAATATCTAAATACTCACAAAATACGCTCGATAATATAGAGCGAGAAAGCGAGAAAGCTTATGTTTCTGGTGTGATTTTTAATTCTAACTTAGCCCTCTATTTATAGGAAAATGTTAAGACGTCAAGCAGACTTTGACCAAGCTACACCGATGGCTTTACTCGCCATCTATTGCCACCCACCACATTTGAAATAGAATTTTAGCATATTTCTCCACCAACCATAGACGGGTCCCATGCATTCTAGAATTTTCCACAAAAATGATAAATTCTGAAATTTCAACAATTTCTGAACCAGTCACCTCTTAAAATTCATAACAAATCATACGTTCATTTTTAACGATTCAAAATTTGTGGACATGTACTCAACTTATATATGTATAACATATCCAAAAATCACAACGATCCAACGGTCTGATTAAAAATTATAACTCACGCAATATGTCGTAAAAATACTGATTTGATTTTTAATACCTCCATTCCGACAAAAATACTGATAAAACACCTCAACATTAATTCCTTTATTTATAACCACATAAATAAATCCATCATTTATATCCACATCAAATAAATATTTCCTTATCATATAAATCAATAATTATTTATTCACAAATAATATTACGTAATCACAATAATGACAACTGTGCGCTTCTCGTGAAGAGAGGGCTTTCCCGATAAGGATTTCTCCTCTCGGCGCCGCAATTAGTGACCAAATCTCTCCTCGACAAAACTTTCTAGACATTGCCAATAATGTTATATAATAATATTATTAAAATAATATGAATTATCGATCCGATAATGGGAATATCAAGTGCGGTGACAATTATCAAAACAACAATAATATAAACTATCAACGCAACAATTATTGAATCAATAAAATAAAATATTGAATAAGAATTATTGTAATAATTATTGAGTAGTGCCTTCTTTACGTAAGGATCAATAATTCAAAAATATCGTGTAATACCGTAAAGCATCGCAAGTAACCACACGACATCGTATTTTAACCACCAGTATTCCAACAAAGTGTTAATTAAGTGAATAACTACGCCAAGTATTTTTATAAAACTCAAACTTGTCATTTTCTTCATCCGACAGCTTATTCTATTATGGAGCCCATAACTCGTCATACGCCACATACGAATATTCTACGACAAAGAAGAATATTCCACGACCAAACGAATATTCCCCGATAGAAATGAGTATTTTATAACCACTTGCGCATTTTGAAAATTTTCATATATTACCCTTAACTTTAACTTTTTATCAATTTATCCATTTACTAAATAAAAAAATTGAATACTTTTATTTCATAAAATTCGAGGTCTTACAATTTAAACAATTGTCTCTCAGATAGTTTATCCCACAATAGCTCACACTACTCTTACTCAAACCATGTAAAAAGGTAGTCCTATAATTTTGTGATTTGTCATCTTTTGAAGAAATTTTTTGGACACCCATGATATTATGAACTCCATGTAACACAAAAAATACTTGCAATTTCAGTGCGACTTCCCCTTATTGCTCTTAATTGGTTGGTAACAATTAAAAACATAGTTACTTTTAACTCAAATTTGGATCCACATAACAATTTCTCGACTGCTATAACATTTATTGGAATGGGTCGAATAACTGCCTATGACAATTTAATTAACAGGGATATAGGGAAAATTGATAATTATTGTTGACATATAACCCAAAGTCACCAAAGCTAACTTAGAAGAACCATAACTGACCCATGGACCATTATAATCCATGATAGAAATGTATTTCATACTGTACTCATTATTAACTATAAAACTTGAATGCCTATCCATATCATTTTTCGTTTTACAACTAAAACAACTCAACATTTTTTCCCCAGGGTCAAATAGTCTTTCAATTGCCACATTATCTTCTTTAATTTCATTTTGATGGTTAGTTATTCTTTGTTCAAACTTTTTATCAAACACCTTAGTTTCATGTTCCATGTTATCTCTTATGACATGCTTCAGTTGATCTGATTCTCATTAGGGATTTTTGTCTAACACTTTATACACAACATGTCACGCCTTTGTATTTGTACAAAAAACCACTACCGTACTATTGTCTAGGAGTGAGCAAAAAATGGATAAAACCGAATTAACGAACCAAACCAAATTTTTTCGTTTTTTCCATTTTTTTTATAATTTCGGTTATATCCAAATTATTTCTTACTATTCGGTTTTGCTTAAAAGCATATTATTCTGATAATTCAATATCAACCTTAATACTTAAAAAAATTAATTTATAATATTATATCTACTTATATCTAAGTATCGACTCACACATTCATTTCGCATTATCAAACCTCGCTTTTCCTTATTTGCCCTAAATTACCGCCCCCAAATCCCAGATCTCATCATCTAAGACTCACTATCTCACAATTCCTCTCTTCACTTCTCTTTTCTCGAAAGTGACATGGTTCACTCTCGCCTCTCTCGAAAAGAAACATTATTCATCACTCCGTCACCCAATCTGCTTCGCTTTTTCTTCGATCTCCATCATGGTACTCGAGGTTCGTCCTTCTATTCTATACATTTCCTTCGCACCTCTCTCTCCGTATGTCTACGACACTTCTTATTTATCAAACTAAGGTTTCAAGCTCAAGCAGACGCCATTAATCTAATATGTGGGGCTAAAACACAGGTAAACCTATATATATGTATCTTCTGCGCTTGAGGTAAATTTGTAGTTTTATTTTGTTTGTTTCAAAGACTTTATTTGGGTGTTTACTAGTTAGAGTTGTTTGGGGTCTATGTCTCGATGTGAATTTGTTTGTATTATTTATTTTGTATACGCTTAAATCCTATAGAATACCGTGGGAGTATTAACAACGGCGGAAAAAGGGGTTCGTGGTTTACTAACACTCCCACCAAATGATCTTCGAAAGATCTTACTTTATTTATCGCGATTAGCTTTCTATCTCTATGCAATAATTATTTAGTAGTTTGATATTTTGTTTCGATAATTTTGGAAAATTTAACTTCCGTTCATATAAGGTCTCATTATTATTAGTACTTAGTGGGTTGGAATGTATAGAATTGTTAATTGCCTTCTAATTTGAGAAGAAAAAACAAATTAAAGAGGAAACTTGTAATGTCATTGGGTTTTGAATATTGCGATTTGGGTTTGGTTATTAAAATATGTTTCATTTATGGGGATGTATATTGATATGCTACTTGTATTATACTGAATCAAATCATAAATTTACTTTATAAAACAAAAAAATTATGCTCTATTAGTTGGTACTAAGATATATGGAATTTTTGAAATATAATGGAGTGGGATATTGGTTTGGTTTATTATTCTTATTTTTACTTTCCTTTTCAACAAAAAGGGGGAAAAATCTTATAAATCTCGCTTTTGTTTGGATGTTTCCTCTCGCAGTCATGCAGACCAAAGGCTCATTATATGGAGCTTTGATTGCTCTCATTCTCGCTTTTAATGTTGTTTGATTTTCTAGGTTAGTTCTAATTTCATTTTACATTGTTGTTCTCATTTATTTATGTAAATGCATGTGTTCTATCATGTGTTCTTTAGTTGTGTTTTTTCTCAATAAAGAATGTGGTGTAGTTGTATACTTTTTAAGTTTCAATGATAAACCAACCGTGTTAATGCCAGCTTAAATAGAGTTTGATTATAGCCGCTTGATATGTTTTGTATATGAAGGTTGATGATGATGGTAGAATGGGTAAATGGAATCTCTTTTTAATCCAATGGGTATTGCAAATTCATTATGTGTATTCCGCTTTTATAAACATTTTAAGGTGTTGGATCTTATTATATACTCTTCCTTTTCCCGCTTCGTCGCCGTGATGTATGATTTGTGTTGCATGTTCATATTGTCATTGTTGACTTCTTTGTTGGTTGTTGGTTGTTGTATGTTGTCGTCATTGTTGGTTGTTTGTTGTTGCACAAGACAATCCGCCGGTTCGTTGCTACTGCTATCGCTTACACTTTACCATTTTTGTCTCTACTAGTAGATTAATTTCATGTTAGCTTGTTCTTTGCTTTGTTAAGTCATAAATTTGTTAAGGTCTTAAGGATCGATGAGTTAATTTGTTGGCTTGTTGTTGCCAACTTGCTGTATTTTGGACAGCTTAATTTGGCTTGCTTTTGTTAAGTCATAAATTTTTGTCGGCTTGTTGTTGTCACCGGACAATTAAGTTAACAGCTATTGACGCTTAATTTGTTAAACAGCTTAATGTGTAATTTATGTTGGATGATAGTTCTATTATTACTCCTAATACCCAAATTACAATTCGGTAATTCGGTATTTGGTAATTCGGTTATTTTTAAATTTCGGTTAGTATTTCGGATAGTGAAATTATCAATAATTCAATTTTTGGTTATAACCGAATAGCTTATTCGGTTCGGTTATAACCAAATGATCACCCTTACTATTGTCCGCCAAGCTAGGAGATGATAAATCACTTTTGAAAACAAAAATTACCTTACCATAATTGAATTCATCGTGAAGATTTGGTGGGCTTGAAACTTGAATTCTTTTCTGAAGATTCTCATGGTTGATTTCCTCTTCATAATCCAAAACCACCTGATCTTGGTCATCATTTCCATCACACTCCGACCAAATGACATTTGTTTTTTATATATAGACAGTCGTTATCTTGAGTGTAACCACATATTAACATTTTTTTGTCAAGCTTGCGGCGATTGTACACAAGTTAATTTACGCAATCGAAACTGAGAATTTTTCTCTCGCAGACCTTTTATCAAACACCTTATGAACATCACTGTTTCCTTTACTTCCACTTGCTGCAACTTCTATTTTTTCATGATCCGACCTTATGATTTTGAGTTCTAAAATTATATTAAGAGCTATTTCGTTGGAATCCCTTATATTACCACAATTGTTCACTATTTGCTAAACTTTTCATTCATAAAACTCTACAGTTTTTTCATTGATTCTCGAAATTTCTCGAAATGGTTTTTTAGGATTGTAAAATTTTGATTTTTAGTTGCCATTGTTCTTGGGATCGGGACACTCTGATACTAATTATAAAAAACAAAAAAGCAGAACAAAGATTTAATAAGAATTAACACTCTGTCTCTAAATTTTGAACAGAACAAAAAAGAAAAGAATAAAAAACTTAAATTAGAATAAAAAATAAAAGAATATAAAATTCAAGCTTTTCTTTCATATTGCTTTATGAGCTTTTAATGAAAAGAATAAAAATTTAAAAATTTTCTTTTCTTTATTGCTTTTTGAATTCTAATAAAAAGAAAAGAAAATATCACTTTTATAAATTTACCCTTATATTAATTATAATCATTGAATCATGAATAAAAATATGCAAGATAAATTTAATCAAAGAAAAAAATTCCATAATTAAATACAAATATTCAAATAAATGTTAAACAAAAATTACTTCTACAAATTTATTGTCATACTATACCCAAAAGTCATTAAACATAATCTGTATTATTAATACTAACGAAGATTATTCATCAAATTCTTCAAGAAATTCAATTTTCTCTTTAATGGTAACCCAAACACTTCTCGTGCCTTGTCTTGCTTTTCTAGTAACCATAAATAGGCTTCATCGATTTTGTAAGAGCAAATTGAGAACTGTATTTAGACATGAGTTTTATCGAAATAAGAGACAAATCTGGCCAGAAAGTTATCGAAGAGGGGGAGATTGGGATGCCGGAGCGCCGACAAGAATAATGTGGAGATGAATTTGTTCAGTTACACTGTTATAGGGAGCTTGAGTTTGAACCGAAGAAGAGAACTTGTTCGCGGCAAGTTATTCGCGCCTATACTTTTTTCTTTATCAGATTAGGTTTAGTAGATAAAAACAAATTGAGGACATGAGTTGTAATTTAAAATTTATTATATTAAAAATTGAGGATAATATGGGAATTATAAAAAAATTATTTATTCTAATTTCTTTTTCGTCCAAATCAGATCAATTTTGGATAGAAAATTTTGATAGAAAAAATGGTCAAGTTTTCTATCCATTTCTTTTCTTTTTCGTTTATTAAAAAACTCAGAAACATAATAATTAAATTTTTTTTTAAAATTTTCTATCTATTTTTTTTTTCTGTCTATTTTAAAATTCAGAAACAGAGCGTAGGTGAGAAATTTGAAAAAAGAGAAGACACCAAAAGAGAGAATAAGGAGATATAATAGTAAAGAAAGAAAAGAAACAACACATTATCATTCACTAATTTCAAATAAAATTACAACCGGGTTATACTATATCTACTTAGAATATCAATATTACAACTACTCCCCCACTAATCTTGTATTTCCTTCCATATCCCTGTCTTGTCCTTACCTCCTCCACCATTAGTATTAGGGTACGCAAATCATCATCATGTTCTTAAGCCTCTCATCATCGGCCATCAGTTCCCTACTTCAAGTACTGATATAGGATTCGCCCTCACTATCACTCATCTACGTAGCTTTAACAGAAACCCTAGAAAATGTCTGGCGGGTTTTTTCGGGTAACATTCCGTTGTTTACTTGCCCTATCCATCAATCACGCCAGTTAATTTCAACTGATTGTAATTTGTCGTTAGATCTAAATGGTTGCGAATTTATTTACGTGTTTAAAATATATCAATCAGGTTTTCGTGTTGATAATTGGGTAGTGGCTTATTTTGATTTTTGTATAGGGTACGTCCGCCGATCAGGACACTCGATTTTCGAACAAGCAGGCTAAACTGATGAAATCGCAGAAGTTTGCTCCTGAACTGGAACATCTGGTAGGTTTCGTTTCTAGTTTGTAGTTGAATCTGGGGAAACTTGGTTTTTGATGAAAATTTAATTTAAAAATTGCAATTTTTATGTCTGATGTGATTAGGTGGATATGACCAAAGTTGAGATGGATATTATGCGACCTTGGATTGCCAGCCGGGTGACCGAACTTCTTGGTTTTGAGGATGAAGTGCTCATCAATTTTATTTACGGCCTTTAGAGGGGAAGGTAATCTGGAGCTTAATCCATATCTTCCCTAGTAAGGGGAGGACACTGTTTCCTTTATTTTGAGCTGGTACTACTTGTTTTTCTCTAAGGACATAAATCTGGTCAGGCACGCCACACAAATAGTTATCATTACAACATGCTGTTGACATTCAACATACAATTATTTACGTTGGCTGATTCTTTTTGCTGCAGGTAGTTAATGGAAAGGAAATCCAAATTTCTCTAACTGGATTTATGGAGAAAAATACTGGTAAGTTTATGAAAGAGCTTTGGACGCTCCTTCTCAGCGCCCAGAATAATGCAAGTCGTGTCCCTCAACAATTCTTAGATGCAAAAGAGGAGGAAACTAGGAATAAGAAGGTGCCTTCGTTTTCTTCTGAATTTTGTTATAGGTAAATTTTGTAGTCATAGTGATTCTGCTTATCAATGCTGTACCCTGGGTCTCTGTAGATGGAAGCTGACCGGATAAAGAATGAAATGCTGAGAATAAAAGAGAGAGAGGGTCGGGAACTTGAACAAGAGAAAGTGGATAAGATGGTAACTAATTTTTTCCCTGAAATAATTAGCTTGTACAGGGCTCGATTTTTGTTTATAACTTCAGTTTGTGTTTTTCATGACATTCAGCTAGCTTCTACAATTATTTGGGTTCATGTCCTTTACCTCAAACTACTGTAGGACGGCAAGGTTGATAGCTCATCTAAGGCTAATAATGATGCGTCGGTACCAAGCTTGAGGCATCAGCCAAGGGATTCTAGTGTGCGATCAGCAACAAATGAGAAACAGATGAATGGGAGAAATGGTTCAAGAGGAAGGACCAGGTTAGATGGAAACATGTTTTAATTGTTTTTAATTAGAAAATGCTGGCATTCTGTATCTGCCTCTTCCTTCTTCTGTTCTTCGTAACCCAAAACTTTGCATTAAGCCTGTTTAGTGTAGAAAATTACTTCTGGCAATGACATTGTTAAATTTGAATATTAACCAAGGTCAGTTGGTTGTCCCATGAAACTCTGTATGCTTCGCATTATTACCTGGCATTTGAAGGTTAAAGGCTGTTTGTGTCGTACCTCCAATGAGTAAGACCGAGGAAAAAAAAGAGATGAAGGTATTCAGTACACATGATTTGTTCAGAGGGCCTGTTGGGATGACATAGTGGGTTTTTGGTGGATATTTTTGTTGTTGATGAAAATCACCATTAAAGTGGTACCCTTAGTTTAAAGACTAATATTATTTACTTTACGTGCACAGGGTCTCTAGATCACCACACTCAGTCCAGCGTTCCCCTCCATCACTTCGGTATTTTTCCTAGAAAATAATTTGTTGTGGTTCTATTCTTTTTTTATGTTTTAGTTAAGGAGAACATTTTTTTGATCTTTGCATTTCTTGTGCAGGGGCTCGCCTTCAAGGTCAAATAGCAAGTCTTTTTCTAATTCCAGGAGTCACTCAGAGTACGTTTTTTACATGAAAGGAATAAATATTGGACATTATTTAATTTGCGTCGACGTAATTTTATTGTAACTCAATATTTCCCTTACTTTCTGCCCCCATCATGGGTTAATCATTTTGTACAAATTTTACCTTCTTGACAGAGTATCTTTTGTTCTCTCAAATACTCATAATTAACATCATGTCTCAGTGAAAGACACAGGTCAGGAAGTATATCAGGGTCTCCACAAAAAAGAGGAAGGTCTGTTTCCTCTGGAAAGATGCGCCGCTCTCCACTGAGACGCTCTACTACACCTCGTCAGAGGGACTCACAGAAGCTATCATTCTCTCCAAGACGTCGAACTTCTCAGTTTAGGCAAAGATCCGTGTCCCATTCACGTCGCAGATCACCTTCTCCAATAGGGCGTCGGTTGCATTCTCCTATGCGACGCAGATCACGGTCTCCTATCCGACGCAGATCACGAACACCTGTCCGCCGTAGATCGCGAACACCTTTACGCCGTAGATCGCGATCACCTGTGCGACGTAGATCGCGAACACCTCTACGTCGTAGATCGCGGTCACCATTGCGCTACAGGTCAAGGTCGCCTATCCGACGTAGATCTCGGTCTCCTTTGTCGCGTAGATCACCTTCTCCTATACGACGTCGGTCACCATCTCCTTTGAGACGGCGTTATAGAAGATCTCCAAGTCCACGACGAAGGTCTCCATCTCCATATCGGCACAGGCCAAGTATACCTAGCAGAAGGAGGTCACCAACTCCTCCTGGACACAGGTCTTCTTCACTTCAAGAATTGAGTTCTCAGTCTCCAATTCACCAGGTCTCCCTTTCACCAGTCAAGAGAAGATCACCCAAGCGCCAGAGATCACCTGTGCAATCTCCAATAGACAAAATCAGGTATTTTCTCCTCAGAAAGGTGGTATCAATCAATTATCACATCCTCATTTGGCTTTTAATATTCACTAGTGCTATTCCTTTACTTAATATTACTTGTGAGAATACGTGACAGTTGAGTAGGCATGACATCCCCACCATTGGCGTGGTACAGTGGCAATCAAAGATATTGAATGAATTCATCTCCAATGCAACTTAGTTTTTTGTGGTATCTTTTACTTGCCTATTGATTGTTGTTAAGGCAGTGCTGAATGATTAAAGCAATGTTGCAGAAGTTCTGAGCAATATTCTCCTGTTCGCCATCCTCCTCCACGAGAAAACATTGATCGCCGGTTTGGGACTCATAAAGTAAGCTCTTTGGAACGCCGACCTCCCATGTCTACTCTGAGATCACCTCAGAGAGATTCAAGTGGCCAGAATGCCACACGTCGAAAAGTGCCTTCTTTTTCACCTTCACCGTATAATTCTCCATCTGGCTCAGAATCTCCACCAGCTTCTAGGAAAAGAAGTCTTAGTGAAGATAGGAGGTACACTTGTAGTTATTGCAATTTGACTCCCATACCTTATGATCATTGGTGCTAAAATTGTTTTGCTATATTTGTGGATCTTTCTGAAGGTTAAGTAGTCCCTATGATAGTCCTCGAAGGCAAACAAGGGAGCAGATGATCCACAATAGCAGGCCAAGTCCTCCACGGAAACCAATAGTACATAAGCTTAATCCTGACAGTCCACAAGAGGAAAAAACTAAGGTTTCCAGGTTCGTTATTAAAATTTTCTCTAGTCATTGTGTGGAACATTTTAGTTTGTTCAGTCTTTCTGAGTCATAATTTCCTTAATTTCAGAGATGGTGAAGATCCGAAGTACAAGTCTTCTGGGAAAAAGCTGACGCAGCCATCATCTGATGAACTTAAACTTGATCAGCAGAAAAAGAGGTTTTCACTTGTTGCTCTTATATATCATGTCAGACTGTTTAATTACTTGCATATCTAAATTTACACGCTCATGCTTTTAATCTTTATGTAATTCGACAGTGAACCAAGATCTCGAAAAGTGCCTCAGTCTGAAGTATCAAAACAATTGTCTCCATCTATTTATAAAAGTACTCAGCCTAGTGAGGGAGTGCTAGAATCATATAGTGGAGAAGGTTACAGAGCTGATGAGAAGAGTAAATATCGTCCAAACCATGTCAAGGGCAGTGATCGGCATGAGTCAGAAACTTTGTCCAAAATGTCTCGAAAAGTTGAAAAGCCGAATAACTGTTGTGGTTCTGTTGATTCTTATTCTGAGGTTAGTGATAAGCACAAAGCTGAAGTTAATGAAAAGAGAAAGCACAAAAGGTCGAAAAGGCCAGAATCGGATGATGATGATAGCTATGATTCTAAACTAGAGGGGAGGAAGGAGGCAAAGAGAAAAAAGGAGGAGAAGAGACTGCGAAAAGAGGAGAGGCGTAGACGGCGGGAGGAACGACGTAGAAGAAAGGAAGAACGGCGTGCAGAGAAGATAAAACTGAAGTCAGTTGGTACTGTTTCTCCACCTTCAGATCTTGGGGAAAATCATGATGGCTATACTTCTGATGGTGAACGTGTTGTGAGGAGGGAAGCAGACTCAAGTGACATTGAAGAGGCAGAGTCTGAGCAGAAAAAACTTGAGATTGCGCTCAGGAAAAAGGCTCTTGAATCACTTAGAGCAAAAAAGGGCGCTGGACATTGAATTTGTTTCCGCTCTAGAACATTAGCTGTTATTATGCATTTTTAATCTCGTTGACTACTACTATTATATTTTAGTGGAACTTTAATGGTCTGGATGAGTGTATTATGATACATGTTTAATGTAGTCTGTCTTTACTGCTGGCAGTTGGAATGGATAAATGAGGATTTCCTGAGCTAGTGTCTTGAGTGCAACTTTATGCTGACCTTCCTGCTAGATTTTCTGGTAATAATTGTCTTCCCTTTGCTGGGAGTTTGTTTTTTTGTTGTTTTATAGGATGTATGAACTATGAAGGCATGTTATTGCCTTTTCTGGTGCAGGGTTTCATGCGATCAATCTGTTATGAGACATTAGATTTAACAGAACAATTGATAATATTTGATTGTATGCTGTGGAATGTGAATTTTAAATAATCATGCAGGTGAAGTAATCAGGTTTCTAGCATTGACTGATCTAATTATCTAGTCTTTGGGATGAGTAAAATAAACCTGAAGGTCTTGGCAGTTTCCATCTAATATAAGGTTGTTACTAAATTGGGTTTCTGGTTAATTGATAGATGAAAATATTGTCAACTAGATGACTTGGTTGAGCAGATCTTGTGCAGTTCCACATTTTGTGCCTCAAATCAGGTGAAGTTTTTGTTCTTTTTTATGGGTGTTTTAGAAGAATGACGTTAGTATATAAGCTAAAGCATTATCTGGTTGTATGTAATGGTATTGGTATCTCACAGTGTTTTGGTTTAACATCTGCATAATTGGCAGCTTGAGAATTGTTCTTGGAAGGTTGTTTTACTGTTCTGCTTGGTGCTTTACGCTTCTGTTCATACTTTGACGACGTTGATGCGGGTGCATAATTATGTATGTCAATACTCTTATTCCTTTATAAATATACTTTAGGCTTCTGTTCATACTTGTTCTGATTTGTTACTTGTTTATGTTGGGTGATACATGGCTTTAGCCAACACCTAAACTTTAATACAAGCTTTATATTTTTACTGGAGGAATCTATTGCTTTTTGGGGTTTGGACCTTATTTCTGTAATTTTTCTTAGTTCCAATTGTCATAAATTTGAATTTTGATAAAATATTGGTTCAATGTGGATGTTACTTTTGCTTCTGGCTGTGGAGTTGGTTTCTGCCCCTGTAATTGACTCTGTTATGCAATTTATGTTGCAGAAGATCTTATACTAAACTCAAAGTAGTTTTCTCTTTTCTGATATATTTGTTGATGATTTAAGTTTTTAATTCTATATGGATACATATAGATATTATGTCCTGTCACCATGATTTAGGTGATCTAGTTTGTTACTACTTGTCCTCTTCTTTGTCCTCCATTCTCTTGTAAGTTTTATTATTAGAGGCAGGGGAACATAGTATGAAGGAATTAGGTTCCTGAATTCTATTTACATGGACTTTAGGTGGACTTTGAATAAGGAATGGGAACTTAGGATGAAGGAATTAGGTTCCTGTAATTCTATTTACATGAACCTAAATCTTCCTCATGTCCAAGTCTTCTTTTTTTCCCAACATGAGGACAGTGATTGATGAAATGAACTTGGACCATGGATAGTTGAGGTGGACTTTGAATAAACGTATCATGGGAGTTGCTGATACTATTTTGGCCCTTATGTCATTTATTTGTATGCTTGTTATGCAACCAGGATCCTATATGACGAAACTACTCATCTATGAACCTACTAATATATAGATGCTTATGCGATAAGTTGTAGGTCAGATTTGCCTTCTGAATTTTTGTTGTGTTCGAGAAAGTTTAATAATCAGCATGACTTCAGGTAATAAGTTTAGGATAGACAGTAATGTTGGAAGGAAAATTTGAAAACACCCGTCGCAATCTAATAAAACAGGAAAAAGTGCTATACCTTATAGGGTCTTTAAATATTCACCTCTTAGCTGTGATTTCTTTGCCTAGGAAGAAGAACCAATTAAGAGTATTGATCCATATTTGGGCAGACACCATTCTTTCCAGTTGTATCTTTACCCTGGATCATCACCAATTTAGGTTAATTTGGTTGGACAAATGCCTTTGTTATGCGGTGATTACTGTGCTATCAAAGAGAGCATGTTTTGAATACTCTGTCTTGGTTGTTCTTTTACTTTTTCCCTTTGCTTTACGAGCGACTGTTTTCTTCCAGGGCTGCGTTGAAACCTTTTTTTTGTTAATTTGGTGAATTAAGTCTGCCATCCAATAGGGAGTTGACTATTCTCTCTTTTGCTTTTGAAAACATGCGATCATCCATTATCATGCGAGGTGAATGGCCCAAGGGCGGAGCTTGGAGCAACTATTTTAATGAGTAGTGGTACCCATATGGATAATGGATGAATAGAAATGATGGGATCTTGCGAATATAAACGGACTGTTAGAAGACAAATTTCTTTTGTAGGATCTCCAGTATTGTACAAATAGAACTCATCGGTAGCGATGTTCTAACAAAATCAGATGGACCTAGTAGGTGGAGGGTGCACTTATTTATTAAATAATGTACACACACACACACACACACACACACATATATATATATATATATATATATATATATATTAATTAAGTCTATTGGTTTCAAACGAGGTTATCAATTAGATCAACAATTGGTGACAGTGGCAGATTGTAATGTGAACATCAATGTCTTCAAAAGAATGCTGAAGAATGTTGTTGAATTGCTTTCGATTTAAGTTAGATGGCAGTTCATTTGAAAATGAAAATTCAAGTACAACTGTATAAAGCACAAATAAGATTGTAAAGATTCTTAAACTTAAATTTATACATGAAAAGTATGCTATTTGGATTTTGGAATAGCACTGTTGCTATGGATGCTCAGGAAAATTTACTTATTATTATTCTTTTTTTAAAATTTAATTTTTTAAATCAAATGAAAAAATTAGTTCTATCTTATTAAGCATTAACAAATGGGACAGATGAGGTAGTTAAATCATTGGTATATGCCCCATTTTCACCACTCGATTGGGACAAAGAGCAGGTACTAGTAGTTAACCTACTTACCGCCCTGCTAATTCGAAAGTATTGATTGCCCCAGAAGTACAACGTAACCAAACTAGGACTATTTCAGCGGATTAAAAAGTTCTTCTATTGCGATCTTTCCTATGATTACTCACAATGGATCTTGCATGAAGCTCGGATTTGAGTATGTGGAAGTGGGTGCCAGGCAAGGTTTCAGATAAAGATAGGAGATATTTTCTAGCCAAAAACAATTGTGGTTGGGTGAACTGATCCACGTCTTACTATACGTCTTCTTGCAGGGGCGGACCCGCTTAGGGCAGAATTACCCCCCCCAATTTTCGTGGGGTCAGGGTCATATTAGGAGGAAAAAAAATTAAGAGGGTCATATTAGAAAAAAAAAATTAAGAGTGTCTAAAGTGAACACGATACTAAGAAACATGACCCCAATCAGATTATGTTATATATATACTAAGTGAGCGAGACACCGACAACAACAATCCCTAATTCCCAAATCCCACTAAGTCATTAAGCCAACTTTTCTATTCTTCTATATTGTGGATATAGAGAAACGATTCCATTTTTTCGAGTATAGAAGGAATTGGGGAATTGGCTCAAATGTTGGTTCAGAGAAGAAAGGATGATGTGTATCCCCAAGTCTATTTGTTATTTGAAATTGGCTTTACTTTTTGCCCGCTACACGCAGAATCGCTGAAAGGACATTTTCAGCTATAAATATCGTGAAGAATGAACTCCGTAATCAAATGGGAGATGAATGGATGAATGACTGTTTAGTAACATACATTGAGCGTGATATTTTTGTAACTATTAAAAATAAGGCTATATCATGCAACAATTTTAAGCAATGAAACCTCGAAAAATGTCATTATAAATAATATTTGAGGATTGTTTAGTTTTGTAAGTTATTTGTAAGAATTTTTTTTTCCGAGTTTGACCCCACTGAACAATCCGTCTGGATCCGCCCCTGTCTTCTTGCTGAGGCGCTTTACAGCCCTAAAAGGCCGGTGTTGTTTCAGATAGTTTCCTTCGAGAGTTCTGGAGGATGCGGGTTCCAGTAATTGTTAATTTGTTATTAGAGTTTTTATGTAATGCTCTTAATCTGTGCCTATTCTTGCTCTATATTGTTGTAGAGTAAATGATTGTTTTTTGCTGGCCTACGGTTCTTATATTGTATTCTTTAAGTAGACTAAGCAAACTATATTGTTTCTAAACTAGATGTAGCAACAAAGTGCACATAAACTTGCTGTGAAGAGACGTCCACAACTTATGATTCAATACTATCTAATCACAAGTGAAGGCTTACCCAAGGATCATACGAATTTGTTTTAATTGCCTTTTTGTATTTTTCTGGGGTGGGGTGGGGTGGGAAAAATTGGAGATGTATGAGGAAGGTTTGGGATGTATTTTGGATCTGTTATGTGCTTGTTGAGTCATGGTAAAGTACTAAGGTGGACAAGGCAAGTAGATGACTAATACGCAATGGGATGTAGGACGATTAGAAACTAACTTGATGATTGTGGACAAATGCTGAAATTGATTGCTACATTTTCTAGTTGAACCATCTCCATCTAATGGAAATCACTATTAAGAATTCCTGGAGTACAACTTTTCTAACCAAGACTGACTTGTTTCAGTAGTATATGGTAAAACACTTTTTATGGTTCATTATAATACACTTGGAAGCATTTAAATGGTAATTGGTTTCAAAATTGTTTTCATTAATATTTTCCTATTTCTTTGTTATCATTGTAATGAAATTGTGCTTTCCTATTGAATAATGAGGCGCGCAATAGTATAAGTGTGCCATGGGGTTTGTTTTTCAGCAGGTATGGATATGGATTGCTTGTTGGTTATGATTTGGTTTCTGATTTTATCAGTGGATTCATTGTTCTCCGAGTTTTTGTGTTGATATCAACTTGTATGATTTTTTGGCCCTTGGTATGTCTTTGGTGCCCTGAATGTGCCATATTGCTATGTGGTTTGATGCTACCTACGTCTTTGAGCCATTCATTGTTAATAAATTACCCAGGTGACCAAAACCATGCGGAAGCAAAGATATTTGGTGAGGCAGGTAACGAAATGAAGCGAACGAGCTCCATATATATATATTGGCTTTGTTTCTTCAGTTAGAAATCATATAATTTAACCACTGAATATCATGGCACTTCCAAAATTTAAGTGTTCCAAAAGAACATGATGAATTAACAAGTACTTTGGTTCCGTCTGAAAATCAGTAGTTTCAATTTTTTTTGCTGACCAATTATATTAAGATTGATATATGTATGATGACACTTGTAATTTTTGAATAATTGTTTTCGTAATAAAATTTAGTCACTGAAGTTTGGCAAAGTCTATAGAAAGCTAGGATCCCTTAGTTTAAAGGGATAGAGATGTTGAACATTATTTAATTGGCATTTGGAGTTTGGAGCGGTGTAATATTTTCAGAATGCTGTCCGGATTGTTCAAGTTGCTAGATGAGAAGAGAATCCCAAATGAGTCGTTGAAGAAATAGGGATGCAACCATATCTTGCTCAATTCATATAATACATTAATTCTAAAAAGTATTTTTTTTTTTGAGAATTGATATTCACAAGTGAAAACGTTAGTTTCACAGGTGGATTTTATTTACTATTCATGTCAAATTAATTTTTTTATTTGTGAAAATATTAATTTTTTTTTAAACGAGAACAAGACGTACAGACATACGACATACAGTTTTGAAATTAGAAAAATATATTCTTACATTATAAAATTTCATTTAATTCTTCAACATGCGATTATTTATATATTAGTTAAATCGAGTACTATCTCGATTACTCTATTTCTAACCATGTTTAGGAATATATTTAAAAAAATATTGTTCATAAAATGTTACTCCAATCATTGTTTAAAATGTAACGAATACAATCATACCAGGTTGTTGGTAAAAAGCCATTGGGTTTAAAATGGGTGTTATTTTCAGGTGAAAATTGTTACGATTTGATAAATTTAAAATCGTACACAAAATTGTTTGTAATTGGTGCGGTGCGATTTTAAATTTGTGCAGTGCGGGTTCAATTGGTGCGATTTTGATTTCAAAATCAATTAAAACAAACAAAAAGGTCTAAGCTTTCAATAAAATTTAACACAGAGTTTACATCAAACAATTAACTCTTGGTGACAGAGTTGGCAATGAGAATTATATCAAGCATAGAACCAAAACTTCTTCTGCCAAACATGTTAAATTCACCATCAAATCATAGAACAGTGAGACAGATAAAATAGTTTTAGTTTATAATAAAGGAATAATATTTTAAAACTAAAACATACGCTATATAAAACAACGGATACCATATATTCGATAATAAGTAAAAATGTTTATCTAATTTTTCAAAAATTAAAAATATATACTGGAGATAGAATAAAATTCTATCTTATATATTGCAGGGAGGACTTATAGAATATAATTCTAACTGTACCTAATTTAAAAAATAATCTATTAGACTATTACTACTATAGCACAGATCTTAACCAATGCATCAAGTGCTCGAAGCAATGAATTTGGCCCTAAGCTATAAGCCCTTTCGGTAACGAACAAATCCGAAATTTTAAATCCCAAATACTTAATTTTTGACTCTATAATCTCTAACTATCTTCTTTTAATTGGTGAAAAAATGATAATGTAAGACTTGAGTTTTCTCCGAGCGTATTCAAGTGAAAAATAACTTTAGAATTTACTAGAGATACATACACACACGTAGGCGCGGTTTTTGGATTTTATAAAGTTTTGGCTAAGAATAAATCAAATCGAACCAGTAAATTTGATTATTCAATCTATCTAAAACCGTCATATATGCTGGAACTATTGGTACAATTTTAATTAGTGCGGTTGGTGCGATTTTTAGTGTGATTTCGGTTCTATTTTGATTACTTGCTGACCCTAAAAAGTGGAATGAAAATTGTCTGGTGTCCAATTTCTGTTTTATAGATAAAATGCGACACCTGGCCCATTCTCACTGGACACCCATTTCATACCTCCTCATCCGGATATCAGTCTTCATACGGCAGAGTTCTAATGGATACATACAGGTGCAGTACTAAAATCTAGAGAAATTGGCAACTGAAAATTGTCCTGTCCTTTGTTTTAATGGCTCCAATTCTAAGCTCCAATTCATTTCTCCTTACCACCACTCCCCATTCAAGAATCACTCTTAAAAATTCAAGAATCACAGTATTAGCCAAGAATGCTGGACCATTCCGGCTGGGCAAGGCTACGAAGGCGGCTGATGATGAAAAAGAAATCCTGCCGGCTAAATCTAATCCCTTTAGTTTCGACTTTGGCAAGATACCGGATGTAAAATCTCTTATACCGGTTGTAAAGAATCCATCTCCGGGCTTGTCATTTGGGCAAAGAAGCAAAGATTCCGGCACGGTGTTTGTTGCTGGTGCAACTGGTCAGGCTGGTATTCGAATAACACATGCGCTGCTCCGTCAGGGCTTTAGCGTAAGGGCCGGTGTACTGGAGCTTAGTGCTGCCCAGGAGCTAGCTCAGTTGGCTGGCAAGTACAAGGTTAGTTTCCTTGATCAAGGCAATATTGAGCACATAACATACCCCTGCTGCATTATATAAACCATGGTCAAAATTCGCAAGTTTTGATTTGAACTTGGTAATTAAAAATCACACTACTGTATTTTACTCCCTCCATTCCCATTTGTAAAATTTACAAATTTTTAAAGATACATTTTTGTTCCATGTTTATTGCTAGATTAGTGTTTAATTTAGTAGTGATGGTATGATATTTACTAGAATCAAAAGAAGTGAGAAAGAAGAGAGAAAGTTAGAAAGAAAGAAGATGAAGGAAAAACAAGAACAAGAACTAGAACAAGACAATCATCAATTTCTTGATGCAAAACAAGCAGAGCTGTAAAGTGGGGTAATTTGTTGTACTAATTATACCCACATCTACTTCATAAACTATTGCAGATAATCTCTACTGAGGAATCAAAACGCCTCAATGCTGTTGAATCCACATTCCAAGATGCAGAATCCATCGCAAAGGCAATAGGGAATGCTGCCAAAGTTGTTGTCACAATTGGTCCAGCTGAAAATGGTCCCACCACGGCAGTCACTGCATCAGATGCCTTGCAAGTCATTCAAGGTGCTGAATTGGCAGGTGTTGGACATGTGGCCATAATCTATGATGGATCGAGGGTATCGACTAACAATGTACTAGATGGTATCTCATCTTTCTTTAGCAACCTGTTCTCAAGATCACAGCCTTTGACAATGATAGAGTTTCTCCAAAAGGTAGTTGAGACAGACATTAGTTATACCCTTATAAAGACCAACTTAACAGAGGATTTCTCCCCCGAGAGTTCGTACAACGTTATTGTCTCGGCCGAAGGGAGTGCCAGTGCGAACGACTACAAAGTAATGTAATGTATGAGATAATTTTCTTTTCAATGTGAATTATCTTATAGTATTTATATGGAAAATGTCATTATTATAGATAATCTTAAATTTTTGACACTGCTATCGGTATTCTGTTTTAATATAAAAACCAAAAGTGAAATAGAATTTCAGACAAATGTTGCTTGTAATCTAATTTCTCTCCTTTGGCTTTGAGTATTGTTCGTTGTTGTACTCACTTATTTCTGGATAATATAGGTAGCGAAGTCCCAGATTGCATTGTTGGTGGCTGATGTTTTTTCCAATACGGCAGTGGCAGAGAACAAGGTATTCTTCCCACTACTAATACTCCCTCCGTTCCTTTTTGACATTTAAAGGTTTATGCACATAAATTAAGAAATATAATTAATGTTTTACTTATCGACTAAATTGGGTATAAGATTTCAGTATTAGCCTTCTAAAATTTATTGAAAAGATGAGAGAGAAACTTATTAGCCTTTAATCACAAAGGAAATTAAACATTTAATGCTTCCTTGAAATCTATAAATGACAAATAAAACGGAACAAAAATCTCTTTCTAAAACGACAAATAAAAAGGAACGGAGGGAGTAGTTTCTTGTGTTGACCATCACGTGGAGAAATCATGAAAAACTCACCACACATTAATTACTGACAACTATATTTAAGATATTGAAGCAACATATGAATTTGTGGTAGACTCTTCTCTCGAGGTCTCTAAATTGCCCGGTAAAGAGTCATAAGCATTCAACGTAGAGATCTGAATAGATACAACACACATGAAATTGAACAAACCATTGTAACAATCGCCAATCCAAAAGTACAAAGATATGAACGTGCTAATCAATAAATCATGACAGAAATGTGAAACATCAAACACCACTAAAATTGTCAAGAAATGGCATTAAGCTAAAAAAGCAGAAACAAAAGATAAATCTATCTAACAAAATACAACAGATTTTGAATTTTCCGCTCACCCTAATAAATCATCTGGGCCGTCCAAAGTTTGGGATAAATTCCACCGTCCATGTAGTGCCGGAAGCACAGGACACAGCTAGTGTTAAAAGATGGGGAGAGGAAAATAGTGTAATAGTTTGGTAGTACTGTGCTACTTTTACTGAGAACTATGTATGCTTGGAGATTAAGAACCTACAACTATAGTAGCCTAATGGAAAGAGAATAGAAGGTTATGATTCTTATGAAATACTTCGGATCTAGAAGAGGAGGCTTCTATGTTTGCTTGATTAATTAATTTATGTATGAATGAATGGGTTCATATTTTGCCCTAGTGATATTTAGCTTATTACTTGTGTGATTTACACATCTCTGTTTCAGTTCACCACTTAATTCAACTTTGGACTAATTTGCTTGCAGGTTGTGGAAGTTTTCACAGATCCAACAGCACCCTCAAGGCCTGTAGATGAGCTTTTCAGGTAATTGCACTTAATTTTTTACCGTTGCATTCCTATACCAAGTGAAGAAAAGAAAGTCGTTGCATGCATTGATTCCCTTTCCCTTGTAAATGAAACACAAACTAAAACGTTCAAGTTTTATTCTTTTTAGTGTCATTCCCGAGGATGGCAGAAGAAAAGCTTATGCAGAAGCACTTGCAAAAGCAAAAGCTGAGGAAGCAGCTATAGAAGCTAGCGAGAAAGCACGTAAAGCAGCTGAGACAGCAAAGAAGCTTAAAGAAGAGGTAAAAAACCTAGAAGAGCAGGAGTCAGGGGATGCTACGCTTGCTGAAGAAGCCCAAGAGAAGGCTGCATCTGCAGGAACTTCAGTTGAAAGCCTCTTGGCTAAAACAAAAGACATTAATTTAGGAACGACTTGGGATAAATTTAGTTCACAGTTTGCATCAGCAGTTCAGAAAGTTAGTGAGGATCCAAAAGTGCAGATTGCCACTGTTAGGGGACAGGCTAAGGCTCAAGCTTTGTCTGCCAAGAAAGCAGTCATAAAACAACCTGTGACAAAACCTCCTACCAAACGAAAAGAGGTCCCAAAGCCAAAAGCTAAACAAACAGAGGCTAAGGTAGAAGTGAGGAATGTTTTTGGCGGCCTTTTTAAGCAAGAGACCATCTACGTGGATGATGACTGAGAATAAACGCAGAAATTTCTGTCTACTTGTTGTGCCCATTTTCGTGCCCATCTGGTTTAGGATAATATTATTGATACTAAAGGATTGGCCTCATTGAGCCAGAAATGTGCATATTATGTTTACTAATTTGAAAGTAAGAAATAAATTGTGTCATTTGACAGGGGGAGTCACCTGATTTCTGTTTCTCCCAGCTTTATATAATCATAAATGTTATCAAGGCGAGACAAAAGAGCAATAACTACAAGACAGACAAAGTACACAAAAATTATTGAGACTTGGCAAAAAAAAAAGTTTTCAAGGCTCCGCTAATAAATTTATTTTGATTACTTAGTGAACTTGCCCATGACAAACAGACGGTCACATGCAACTAATTGTGACAACTAACGTCACACTTTTTCTGGGTACTATTTTGTATTAGCTTGAACACATGGGTAAGCAGGGGTGATGTGAATTTATGAAAGACGAACAATTGCGAAAGCATTTGCCAAGGATGTTTTCATTAATCAAGAACGAAAGTTTAGGACTCGAAGACGATCAGATATCGTCCTAGGCCGGGTGCTCGTCCGGACATTTTGTTGACATCGTGATGGATGATTGTCGACAAGTAGGTCCTAGTTGGGGGTGCTTTGATACTGTCGAAAAGCATCAAATGCGTCATAGGACATGCAAAAACATTAGGGAGCTTAACACAATCCTCTACTCAGGCACCCATGCGTTGGGCACCAGTGCTGGGCGAGTGACCCAAGCCTATCGTCGAACGAATTCAAGATGAGCATGAAAATCTGGAAAGGACCCATTGCCTATCATGAGTTAGACCAGATCATGTTGAGCAACCAAAGTCCAACGAGAGGAAAACAAAACATTGCGAAGTCCCTGCGGATGCTAACGCATCTTAATTATCACCCACCATAAAGTATTTTGTTATTTAGACTTTCATCTTCGCATGCATAAAGGGATGGGAGCTGTGTTTTGTTCAACCTAAACCAAACAATACACATCTTTTCGTGATTCCGTGTTTAATTTTTGTAACTAATTTGACCAATGCACCTTATTAAGAAAAAGTAAGTTTGTTTTTACTATAATTCTTATTTTTGCCATTTGATTATTACAACTGGGGAAATGTAATCTTCAAATATTAGTGAAGGAATATGTCAGCAATTCGATCCTCTAGTCTTTGTCACCTTGAAAATATTAACTTCTTTGATATTTTTAACAATGTAAGCACTTTTTCTCTTTTCTTCATATTTGATATTATCCTACTGACCAGGCCTTTGAGGTTAGGATCACAATTTTTAATTACTTCACATCAATCAAAATCAATCACATCAGTTTGAATTTTAAGATTTATTAGACAAGGGTGCTTAATTAAGTTCAAAATTTCTTTGTACATAACGCAGAGCAACATTACATAACAAAACCCAAAAAAAACACACTCTAAAGCATGTAAAAGCTGGGTAGATGTATAAAATTTAGATAGCAGACTTCAAATTTCGCTTGTATGAAGTACCTACCACCTTCACTCGTTCATATGGCCACCAAAACTCTTTCTTATTGCCGTCTCCATTTCAATATTACTGTCGAGCTCATTCTCCAACTGAATGCCTACTTTCCATACATAATTAGGACTCGATCAGGTACCTGGCATTCACCTTTTGGTCTGTGGAACGAACAAGGCGAGCAAATCATTGGAACCCCAGAATCATTTACATCCTTTTGGTGACTCCCGAAGGCAACTAAGACGAGAGTGGGAGGAAAATGACTTCTGAATCTTATTATCAATCTTAGATCAACGGATAAAATCATTTGGAATACAGACGAACGGTTCAGTTAAGTTAAAAGATGCAGCCAATTAAGAGTTGGAATATTAATTTGACAGATGATAGCCGGGTTCCATGGGTCAATTCAGCTTGGTGCAAGGGTGTTCCGTCAAAAGTTGAGAGTTTCATTTGGTTGGCTTTGCAAGATTGCATTAATGTAAAGCATTTTTTGATACCTAGAGGAATTCCTTTGGATATACATGAAGCTCGATGTTTGTTTGCATGTGGTGTAGTTTTCAGTGTGAAACCAATTATCATGTCCTGCTGGTCTTGGAGGGTCTTTTGTGGAGTATGTTTTCTGAATTAATTTCTTGGACCGTCTTTTGAATTTATTTAGAAACCTTATAACCTGATTACTAGATATTACCACTACTACTATTCATGTATACGGTAAACCATCTAATGAAAGCCGCACAAATTGATGAGCTTAGGCTACTACAACAAACCTTCTGCTATCTCAAGCAATATAGAAGCCGCACAATTTTTTTGTCTTTGTTTTAAATTTATTTAATAATAGAATTAAAGAAGAATAAATGCCTCAATAGAATTCACTTGCCGTAAAAAAATATGAGATTTAACTTACTATTCACATTGAGATATGGGATGTCTCCTACAATATTACATGTTTCAAAAAATTGGGAGATTATATATTGTCGTGATGGTAAAGATAAAGTGGCTGAGGCCTGACCTTAAACAGTACTGCATTGTCATTCCTACTACGAATTCCTTATGAAACAAGCTAGCTAGGTACGTAATTATTTTTTAATATATACGGTTTATCCAATTAATTAAACCTCCCCTGAAGCAAATTAAGTAAGTAATCCTCGTAACAAAAATTAATTAAACCTTTGTTTTTAATTCTAACTACTATATATGAACAGTAGTCTTTTAGAAGTGCATCACTATCAACAAATGAATAAATAAAAGTTTAGAAGGTATATAATTAATTAAAGAATCTGAATAAATTGGTTAGAAGAATTTCCTGGTACCCCTTTGAAGCTGATGGTACGGTGATTCATTCCGAAGGCTCAAGCCCAATCTAAGCTCAAGGTTTAAGTCATGATCATCAGGTCCCCATAATTCTTTCTAGGATAGCTTTTCTGATCGTTATTTAATTTTATATTACAAGCTAAGTGAATCTTTTTGTAGAATTAAAATTTATTTATTTATTATTATTTACAAATAAAATTCGTACGTAGAGATATTTATTATTCACCTCATGGGCAGCAGCTCATTACTAGTAGTGATTCCAGTAATATATGTGTTGACATGTATGTATATATAATTCGTATCTCATTTGTACAACTAAATTTATAACATTTTATTCAAACATTTTCTTTCTTGTTTGTTTTTTTAAGAAAAAGAATTAAAGAGGAATAAATGACTATAGAATTCAGCTGCCGTGAAAAATATGAGAATAATTTTACTAACTATTCACATTGAGTGGCCGAGGATAGTGACCTTAAACAGTACTGTTGGATTATTGTTCTTCATCGTATTAATTCCTACTAATAATTAAATTCCTTATAAAACTGGGTAATGCTCTTTGCATGTGTATCGTTTATCAAATTAATTAGACCTCCCCCTTAACCAAAATTGATTGAGTATATAATTAAGCAAACGTTTAAAGAAATATTAATTAATTAAGCCATTCTTCTAAACCTTTGTATGTCTTTTATATATTAATTATAAAGAGTGTAAATGAGTTGTCTTTTTGATTCATATATATCAATAAATGAATAAATAAATGTTTAGAAGGTAATACCTCAAAACATAAACTACGGAACCATATCCTTTCCGTTATCCATCGATCGATCAGACATCATTTATAATGCAAACGAATAGAGTTCATACCAAAATGAGTGAAGGTTAATACTACCTCCGTTCCTAAAAGATCGTTGTTTAAGGCTTTTACACATGGATTAAACACATGGATTAAGAAAGTCATTTAATACTATCATTTAATAATTAAAATTTGTTTAAAATTTTATCACTACCTCTTTATGAGAAGTTGAAAACTATTAATACGTTCTTGGGATAATGAGAGAAGGTAGTGGTGATATAGAAAAATACGTAAATAATTTATTCTCCTAAAAAGTTAAAAACGACAAATAAATTGGAACAAATTTTTTCTTCTAAAACAACAATCTTTTAATAACGAAGGGAGTATATAATTTGGCTCATTAAAAAAATGAACATACAAATTCAAAAATACCATGAAATGATCAATCTGAATATAAATTGGTCAGAAGAACTTCCTGGTACCCTTTGCAGCTGATGATGATTCCGAAGGCTCATGCCCCAACCTAAGCTCAAGGTCTAACTGATCATGATCATCAGGTCCGGCTAATTCCTTGTCGGGTTGCTTTTGATTTTCAGGGTTTGAAGTTAAAGTTTCTGTAAACAATAATGGAAGCTGTCTTAGTTGATGATCTCCTTTAAGGGCTGGATGATCAGATGATCTTGAAGTCGCATCGTCTAACTCAGATGAATTACAAAAATTCCAAGTCCAATTATTACTTCTTTCTTGATGATCACCAGCAGCAGCTGCCTTGATCAATTCCAAAGGAGGAGCTAAAAGTGCGTTTTTAGTAGTAATTTGAGGAAACAAATTAGTAGGAATATCAGAGCTGATCATCTTGGGGAGTTCCAAGAATTGTTGTTGTTGTTGAGGATGAGGATGAGGAGGAGGAGGAGGCTCATTTGCTTGCTTGAGCTTGGCCTTGTCTTTCCTATGGATGTTCATGTGGCCTCCAAGTGCTTGTGCATTAGAGAACCCTCTTTTGCAAAAAGTGCACTCATATGTTCTAGCTGGGCTCGGAGTACCTAATTGTTCATCTGGGGTAGTACTGCTCACTGCCGGCTCCGATTTTTCTGGGGAATTAGCTTGATTAATATCCATGAGAGATCAGAAGCTAGAGTGAAGATGAGTGAGAAAAAGAGATGGTCAACTAAGAGGCGGTGAGGAATATGATTTTATTGAGGAAGATGCATTAGCTAGGCCTGCTATATAACTGTTCTAGAAAAAAATTGCCTTGTTTGCAATAATTTTTAACGTTTCTGAGGAATGGAATTACGGCCTCAGGTATTTTTTTGGTTTGTTTAATTTCAATTGAAAAGTCCAAAAGTATAATTTTTTTTGTCACCAAAAATAATAATACGAGTAAAAAAAATACATTAAGGTAATTAAGTTATTTAATGAGATCCATTAAAATAAAAATAAATAAAAATACTCATGCATCACTTTGTATAATTTTGTAAGGCCAATTAATAGAGATAAATTTAAAATTTTTTTATTCTTTTTTTTATTTTTACTTTTTTACACAACTAGAATTGTACTGTACAATTTATCTATTAATGATCAGCTTCATTGTGTATAGATATATAGTCACCGATCTTGTCTAGATGTCTCTAGATAAAATTTATTTAGTTATGAGGTAAGAATATAATATTAATGATCATCTTTATTTATAGCATGCAAGATTCCTGTTCAAATTAAAGTAATGTATGTGAACCAAAGGGTTAAAATTAAAAATATTCACTTTCTTTTCCTCTCTTTAGCGCAACTTAAATTTTAATTAAGATCGATGTTAAATCATTGTTAGAAGAGCGGGAATTAAGCCTAGGCCGCCAACACATATCTGATAGTATTACCAAAGAAGGGTTAACAAACAAACACACTTGGTACGTAATTAATTTTGACGTCAAAGCTTAATTTATTAGGTTTTGCGCATATTAACCTAACAATATATTGTTTACATACCTTGAATGAAGTTCACCAACTTAATTCATAGAATACCTTCAATCGGTTTTGGTAAATTAATTTAAGCTACAAATATATCATAAGATCACTCACTTCGATATATCAGATGCTTCTTCTTCATGCATGCATGCTTAATCATCATTTAAGAGTCACTATTAGCCGTACCATTATGATACTATTAGCCGTACCATTTAAGAGTCATTTAATAGTAGTATATGTTACTTTCTCGAGAATATTGTTGTAATAATAAATTTAATACAAACTACTAATAGTTGTTTAACATGAGGTAGGATCTAGTTCTTGAACGTTAGAGTCGAGCTCTATAATGCATGCAAGGGTGAAGGGCCACTTATTATTATTATTATTATTATTATTATTATTATTATTATTATTATTATTATTTTATATATATATATATATATATATTATTGTAATTTAGAAGTTGCATAATTAATGATGCTATTTTTAGCTTCCAATTGGCAATTTGAAGCCATTAGAATTAATGTATGTATACCATAAGGCCTAACCACATTATTACTTATGTCTCAAATTCCGGCAATGCCCTTGAACATTTCTTATGCACCATTTGATGAGCTCGGCCGAACTTACAGCTAAGTTGGCCACTAATCCCGTTCAGTGTTGTCCAAATAAGAGGAGGCTGTTGACAGTGGTGCATATGCAAAATCAGGGGTATTCTGGTGATAAGAGTTCAAAAATCCAGCTGCCAATGGTTGACCGTTGAAAATGTGCCAGCTGGCACATATCTGACCTGAATGCCACGTGGAAGCAGTACACTAGAAGCTCCTCCAGCCTGCTTTCTGCTTCATGCACATATGTATATATAGGAAGTGGAATTTCTGCCTACCTGTTTCGATGAATAAAGAATAAGAAAAATTAAGTGGAGCATCCCATGTACAGTATATAGTACTTGTCTTGAATTTGATGTGTGACTTTTCTTTTTTTCTTCCGTATTAGACTAATGGTTTTTTTATTAGAAAATAAATAAATATAGGAAGAAGCTAGCTAGTCATGAACAACTTTTATCAGGCTAAAAAATTTCACGTTACGTTGCATGGTTTTTCTTAATTGCCATGCGGATTTTAATTAAAGGCAAAAAGTCCAATATTACAAATTACCCTGGCTAGACCCTGTAATTTTTTTTGGTTTTGTAACCATAGTAAAAGTTAATTGTGAAATGTGCATTAGACAAGTTTATTTTCTCTTTTTTCACATCGACACCAAGAACTTTCTCTCCCTGTTTGTTAAGCTTTTTGTTTCAATATCATTCATAATTTTGATACTATATATGCTTATTTAAAATAACATCATGACTTAAAAGGTTACTCTATTATGTTTATATATATATATCCTATTAAAATATATATATCTTTAATCTTTTTTTTTTTGTATTTCAGTATGGAACATTACAATCACGTGGTAACTCAATAAAATTATAGTACATGTTAACGCCAAATTTTGCTTGCCAAGCGTCAATCACAAAATTCACGCTAGTAGAATCTTGCATAATAAAAAGATCACATGAAGCTTGACGGCCACTGTGCCACGGGGATAACTCCGTGAGAATAAGTCTGATAGCCGTTACAAGGTTTAACAATGGAGGCTAAGCGTTTAGTGCTCAAAAGTAGGTATTACCTGTCAATTGTGACCTTGACCATATATTTATAGTACTCTCTCCATCTTAGAATCCTCCTCCAAGTCGGATTAGGACTCCTAGCCATGGTAGTTACCATAACTTGGGTCCAACACAATCTCCGTAAAATGTGCAAGTGGAACCCAATCCAATCACTACCTTTGGAGTTACCTTATTCAATTATGATTAGGGTCCTGAACACTGCACGCAAGAAAGCCCATTGTGCAGGCCCAAACAATCCCATCATCAGTCCAACTTCACCCAAAGGACTCAAGGCCACCCCAAACATCACATTAAGGTAAGGTTCCTACCGAAAGGACTCGGACACCGAACCCGAAGAGTATCCACCACGATGAGACCCCGGCCCAGAAGGACTCGGACGCCGACCCAAACACCTCCAACTTCTCCATGGGCTTCCGCCCAGTGGACTCCTAAAGCCCTTCTAATGTTAGGCCTTTGGCCCACATGAAGGTCGGTAAAATGCTCCCGAACATTACCCCCCAGTCTCTGATTATAATATACTTTTAATGAGAGACTCAAAAGGTCAGATATTCGAGAGGTCACGACAGCTAATGATGAGTTGTCTGGGGAAGCCGAACGGTCCGTCCTCGATATTCGAAACGTTGGATGCCTTTTCACGCCTGGACCCACCTTAAGAGTTTAATAGTCGCCCTTGGGTTCCGGGCTAACGGGCTTATAAAAACCCCCTTCCCCCCATCATTTTCTCCTTTACTGACTTCTTCACCTCAAATTCTCTGCACTTAAACTTTCCGGCAAGGCGATTTCCGGCAAGTACTCAGCTCCTCCCCATTCTTGCTGATTTTAATCACTTTATTCATTTTCAAGCTCCATTCTTGTCCGTTTTTTTCCTAAAAACTCAAATCTTTGTGTTTCATTCCTTAAAATCTTGCATCAAATGGCTGATTCCAGCATTCCTCCTCCTATCAGCGAACCAATTCCCCCCTCAGTGACCACCGACGATCTAGTTCCGGTCGATTTGCCGGTGGCTCCAACAGACAGTCCGACCTCTTCAGCTCTTCCCACTCCGATAAGTGTTGAGGCCAGAATTCGAAACGCCTACCACTCCTCAGAGGAGTTTTCTCATCTCCACACTACTTCGTTCATCACACCCTCTCAAATCTGTGACATCCGAATCCTATTCAAAATCCCAAAAGAATATAAGCTTCGGATACCTCAGCCCGACGAAAAAATGTTCTGGAGGCTCGAAGGTGAGTGGGTGGTCGCCCTCAGACAACTCAAGTATGGGGTTCGGTTCCCTCTTCACGAATTCATCTCCTCCTTCCTCTGATTTGTTGGAATTGGGTTCGGACAACTTGTGCCGAACTCCTTCATTCATCTAATCTCCTATATCGCCTTGTGTCAAGAGATCAGGATCACTCTAGGTCTTGACTTTTTCTTCGCTTTATTCACTGTAACCGGGTCAAAAGAGCCTGGTTTGAAGCAATTGAATAAAAGACCCACCCGAACTGCTCCTGTCAAGACCCCTTCGAGCAACAAAGGGTGGCATAACAAGTGGTTCTTCATCAAAGGAACCGATCTCCAAATTCTTCCACCTTGGGCCCATCCAGAAGATCCTATAGCCAAAATTTCTAAATTCCCGAAGGATCGAGCCGATGCTTTCAAGGCTTTTTACAAGAAGTGGAGCAGAACCGAATGGAGTCTGAACGTTCTCAAGATGAAGCTTCGGTTATACAAACACTACCGTAAGTCTCTTCTTCACCTAATTCATTCGCTTCTCATTCCTTATCTTCCGACGCTTTATGCCTTGACTCCTTCGTATTGTTGTGCAGTGACCATTTTCAAGTCTGAAGGTGTCGACGACACCCTTACCCCTCTTCCAACCGCCACCGGAACAATCCGACCCCTGGTGACCGACGATGCTCCTGACGAGGATACCATCCCGATCACTGAGCTCTCTCTGGGATCCACCTCGAGGCCCAACCCCCCAACCAACAAAGTGGCTTTGAAGATGAGCCGAGCGAAAAAGGCAGCTTTATTGAAGAAGTCCAAAAAGCTTTCTAAGCCGGCCGCCAAAGCCCCTACCAAAGCCGTATCATCGTCTTTTCTGAAGCCGACCTTCCACCACCCCCTCCTCAAACCGAGGTGGTCAAGCATTCAGAGGACACTAAAGAGGTTCCTCTAGAACATCGATCCAAAAGACCCTGAGTAATCGAAGATTCTGAACAACAGCCGGAACAACAAATTGTTGTTACCGATCCCGTCACCACTGCCACCCCCACCTCCGCGCCGAGCTCTTCCCATGGATCGCCAACCACCTGTTGGCCGAAGAGTCCTTCGGAAGTGTTCCCCTTCACCCCCTTCGATCACTTCAAACTATCGGGTGACGACGAGCGATTCAAGGGTTTCTCTTCTGAAGAGTACCTAGTCACCTATGTCCGTGCCCAGTGTAGGTAAGTCTGGGTTTCAACTCTATTTTATGATTATAACTTGTACTTTTACTGCGTCTGCTGACATATGTTTTTGTTGTAGGCCAACGTCATCCTCGCCCGAGCCATCCCTCCTTTGGCCCGAACCACAAAAAGAAAGTTCAGCTGAGGGCGGATGTGCAGCTGCTCGAGACCGAAATTGAGGGTTTGAGCGCGGACCTGAAGTAGGAACGAGATCTCTACGCTGAGACTCGGAATAAAGCGAGCCGAGCCGAACGTCGTGCCGAGGAGCTCAAAAAAGAAATACGCCTCACTTCTGGTGGAGGGGGATCATTTGATCGAGGAGGTCAAGGATCGGGAGAATGTCGTTGACATCATCACCAAGAAGTTCTCTGAGATGTACGACAAGATGATGCAAGTGATCAAGGAGAACAACACTCTAACCGCCACTGTCAATGACTTTTCTGAAAAGATCGCCGCGGCTCAGCAGCAAGCTATTACTGAATACGAAGAGTCTGATGCCTTGAATGAAAAGGTCATGGCCCAGTTTGGTGATGGGTATGAGGCTTATCGTGAAAAGGCTTGGGCCAAATTGGCTTCTGCTAGGCTCGACGCTTCCATCCTCGATTCCTTTGATGAAGAGTCTGAAGCTGAGGACAACCCTTCTCCTGAATAGATATCGTTAGTACTTGTAATAATTTTGTTGTACTTTGCCCGAATCGTAAGCGATCGGGTTTGTAAAAAAATCAAAGTATGAATGGATTAGAACATCCTTGCTTAAATTTTTGTTATCAGTTATACTCGTGACTAATCTCGATCGGTTATTTCTTCTCGAACCTTTTGATCAGATTGTGCTTAAAGTTTGTCTGATTTAAAAAATTTAAAATTTTCTCGATCAGTTATACTCGGGACTTATCTCGCTTAGCGGTGTCTTTCGGAACCTTCTGATCGGATAGTGCCCGAAGCTTGTCTGATTTGAGAATTTATCAAATTCTCGATCAGTTATGCTCGGGATGTATCTCAATTAGCGGTGTCTTTTCGAACCTTCTGATCGGATAGTGCCCGAAGTTTATCCGTTCGAGTATTAAGAGACATATGAATATAGATAAAGTTAAGCATCGCCAAAGAAAACTTTCATTTATTTCATTTAAGACTGAAGGGTTACATGGATAAAGAAAAGAATGACATAACTATTACTGGTAAAATTTTCTAAGTCTTCCAGCATGCCATATATTCTTTACTTCCGAACCATCCATTGCTTGAAGCTGGTATGTACCTGGCTTTGGCACCTCCACCACCTCATAAGGTCCCTCCTAGTTAGGCATTAACTTGCCAGTGTTCTGGGTGGTTGATGCCTCCGACTCCCGGAGGACCAAATCGCCTACAGAAAACCTCCTCGGCTTCACATTCTGATTATAGTGTCGGGCTGCTCGCTGCTGATAGATAGCCAACCTCATCACAGCTGAATCCCAAACTTCCTCCAACAGATCCAAGTTTGTTTTCAAACCTTCGTCGTTGTATAGTTCTTTATACTGACTTACTCGAAGAGTAGGGGACCCGATCTCGACGCCAGTCGGAAGGGAGAGTCCTCAGTTGTAGTCCTCGGTGTAGTTCGGTATGCCCATAAGACAGATAGTAGCTCTTCGGGCCATCGACCCTTCAACTCGTCCAACCTTCTTTTAATTCCGTTGAGCAGGGTTCGGTTGGTCACTTCTACTTGACAATTCGATTGAGGGTGGCCGACTGAAGTCTTGCGGTGCTGAATTCCCAACTCTTTCAGAAAACCTTCGATCTTAGACCCCACAAACTGTCTGCCATTATCGGAGACCACTGCCATCGGGATACCAAAATGATAAACCACTCATTCTTTGAAAAACTTTAGGCATTCTTGCTCGGTGATCTTCCTGAGGGGCTGTGTCGAACCTGACTGGGAGCTCTATCGTACCCGAAACATGCACCGGGTCACCACTGAAACCATACAAAGGACCCTCTCCTCCCAATTCCATTTTCTTTCCTCCCAGATCCATCCTCTAATAGACATGCGTGTAGAGTATATCGACCGAGGACCCGTTGTCGATCATCATCCTTTTATGTCTCATCGGCCGACCACAGGCAAGCTTATTACCAAATACCATATATGGTTCAATATGATTGGTAGGATAATCTGCATCCGAAAATGAGATGGACACCCTTGAATAGGCCCTATCCTTTCGGGGTGATGAACCAGCTACCGCCAACATGGCCTCGAGATGCCCGCTCCTATTCCTACCGGTTACACGCCCTACCGACCCGCTCGTTATCACATCGATAACCCCTCGGGCTTGTGGGTGCGGTTGCTGTAAGTCCCCAACTTTTTTTTTAATAAAGATGATTTTTCTATAAATATCATTTTTGTATATTATGGTCCATTGCAACCAATTTGAAATTCCAGAATGGAAGTGGGAGCACATTACCATGGATTTCGTTACTGGTCTTCCCAAGGTTTCTCAAGGCATAGATGCGATTTGGGTCATTGTTGATAGTTTGACCAAGTCTGCTCATTTCTTACCGATACAAAAAACTTATACACTTGAACGTCTTGCTAGTATGTATATAAACGAGATTGTAAGATTGCATGGTATGCCAGTATCCATAGTTTCTGATCGAGACCTAAGATTCACTTCAAGATTTGGGGTTAGTTTGTAAAAAGCTATGGGCACGAATTTACGATTTAGTTCGGCATATTATCCTCGCATTTGGACGGACAATCAGAGAGGACTATTCAAACTCTTGAAGATTTATTAAGACTCGTGTCCTTGACTTCAAGGGAAGTTGGGACAAGTTCTACCAATTGGTGGAGTTTTCTTACAACAACAGCTTATCGCAAAAGATTGCATGGCTCCATTCGAGCGTTGTATGGAAGAAAAGTGTCGCTCTCCAAAGATCTTTGGGATGAGGTGGGTGAAGCAACGTTGTTGGTACTGGAGTTGAATACGTATGACTACTGGAAAAGATTCAAACGATCCGACAACGTATAAAAACCTCACAAGATCGACAAAAGAGTTATGTTGATCTTCATCGAAAGGACGTGGAATTCGATATCGGAGATCATGTGTTGTTACGTGTTGCTCCATGTAAAGGAGTTACGAGATTCAAAAAGAGGAAAGCTCAATCCTCGATTCATTGGCCCATTTTAATCCTCGAACGAGTAGGAATCGTGGCCTATAGACTCGCTTTTACTGCTTAAGTATGTCTCGTGTTCATAATGTTTTTCACATATCTATGTTACGTAAATATGTGAAAGACCCGAACCACATTATTGAGTTAGAATCGGACGAAATAGCGGAAGATTAAACATATGAGGAGGTTCCTATTAAAATCTTGGATAAAAATGAGCATATTCTACGCTCCAAGGTTATACATCAAGTCAAAGTTTTGTGGAAGAAATGACCTGGGAGTTAGAATCTGAAATGAAATCAAGGTATCCTTACCTCTTCGACATACCAGGTACGTACTCTAATTTCGAGGGCGAAATTTCATAAGAATGGAGGTTGTAAGACCCTAACTTTTTTTTTAATAAAGATGATTTTTCTATAAATATTATTTTTGAATATTATGGAATGAATTTGATATAATGTTATAGTTATGAGTAATATTTATAAATTTTGCTAAGTATGCAAATTGTTATAAAATATTCGATTGGTCGGAAAATATTCTTTTTGTCGGGAATATTCGTACAACGGCACAATCATTGGTGGACCCCACAATGGAATTATTGTCGGATTGAGAAAATGACAAAATATTTTATAAATAACTATGGAGGTGTTATTATTAAAACCGCTGAACTACCCTAAGTAGTAAAGTACAATGAATACGCATTGGTTGCATAAGTAGCACACTCAGTATTGATTATTGATGCTTACGTGAGAAGTCACTCAGATTACACTCAATTATTGCTACAAGAATTGTCGATCATATCTCTCATATTATTGATTCGATTATTGTCACAGTATCATCTGCATTATATGTTATATTATTAAATCAATAATTGAGACGACAAAGTTATTCATATTATTAAATTGCAATATTTACAATGTCTAGAAGTTCCACAATGAGAGATTTGGTCACCTAATTGCGCGCTAATAGGAGAAATCCTTATTGGAAAGCCCTTCTTTCCAGGAACAACCCGTTGCTAAATATTGTGAGTTATAATATTAATGATGAATAAGTTCGTGTTGATTAAAGATGAATTTGATAGTTTTATTGTGTTGGGATTATTTGTGTTAGTAGAAATCGACATCTATTCTGATGATAATTGATGTCTGGAGGTTATATTGTTCAATCCATTATTCGGGAACTTTTTCTTTTCGAGTACTATTCACGAAGTTATCTTTGTTGAAAGCGACCTATACGCAGTGAAGGCATCCCCGTTGAATTCTTTTTAATGATAATTTCTCCAATTCAAATGCACCTTCGAAAGCGAGGGTTTGGACTTTTCTTTATGGGGGACGACGGGTCCGTCCACCCATATTCGTGAGTCGCGTCCTCCTTCTCTACCCCGTCGGGGTGACCGAGACCGGCTCCGATGCCTGCGCCTTTTCGAGGATGCCTCCTGTTCTCCAGCCATATTAGCCATCTGTCGTTCGAGCTCGTCTTGCTGAAGACGCAGGGCCATCATGGCATCTCTGTTCTGTTGCATCTTCTTTTGCAGGATGAACTCCCTTTGTTCTCGGCTGTTTTCCCCTCGGTCCTTCCCGTGGACCTCCAAATACCTGAACGGTTCTCGTCGCAAGACGACTAGCCTCGTTGGGGTATGATGGTCATCATGGAAGAGTCTTCTCCTGGGAGCCAATAAGTTCCACCGCTTCTCCCCGGATTCTCGAACCCGGGCTCATTTTCACCGACCCCTCACCGGGTGGTCTGGTGTGTTTTTGGCTTTTTCATGGTCAGAAACCGCATACTCCACGCTCGCCATGGTTTCTCACCGAAAAAGGCTGGTTGTGATTGTAAGAACACTAGGCCCTCCTTCTAGCGCCAATGTTAACGCCAGTTTACAAGCCGTGGCGTCCAATCCACAGAATCCACGCTTAGAACTCCGACAATAACAGATCACACATAAGCTCGATGGCTTGTGCCGCCGGGAGATAGCTCCGGTGTGACAATAAGTATAGGTCGTTACAAGGTTTAACAATGGAGGCTAAGCGTTTAGTGCTCAAAAGTAGGTATTACCTGTCAATTGTGACCTTGGCCTTATATTTATAAGACTTTTTCACCTTGAATCCTCCCGAGTCTGGATTAGGACTCTTAGCCATAGTAGTTACCATAACTTGGGTCCAACACAATCTCCTTAAAAGGTGCTGTGTGAACCCAATCCAATCACTACCTTTGAGTTACCTTTATTCAATTATGATTAGGGTCCTAAACTCTGCACGCAGAAAAAGCCCAATCTGCGCCCAAACAATCCATCATCAGTCAGTGCTGGCTTCTACCAAAGGACTCGAAGGCCCGACCCCAAACATCACACAACAGGGTAAGATTCCGGCCCGAAAGGACTCAGACACCGAACCCGAAGAGTATCCACCACGATGAGACCCCGGCCCAGAAGGACTCGGACGCCGACCCGAACACCTCCAACTTCTCCATGGGCTTCGGCCCAGTGGATTCCTAAAACCCTTCTAATGTCAGGCCTTCGGCCCACATGAAGGTCGGTAAAATGCTCCCGAACAGTACACATAATTATATAATGATGTGTATTATGTGAGAGTGGTTAACATGTAGTTAACTTTGGTCAATTGATCAATACAGTATCGACACGCATGTCTAGAGGTGATCTTTTTCTACGTATCAGCACTGTATTAATCAATTGATCAATGTATCATGAAATTAACTTCTTGATAACGAGATCCTTCCTAGTATAATTAATAATGCGTTCGGACTTTGAATTTTTTTTTATATTTATGATTCTATGATGATGAGATGTGAGCCAAGTATTCACTCCTTTTGTTGATATGCGGAATTTAAAATATTCATAATAGTACATACGGAGGGAATATTTTCTAAATTTGCGTTAGTGTGATTTCTATTAAAATTACTACTTATAATTGTGTTAAAAGTATTTCGTCATCTTTAAACTGGGATTCAAAGTGTTAATATATGAAAGAAAATGTCGTGAACTGATCAGTTTCTACAAATAAATTAAACTGCATGTAAACACCAATTAATATCAAGATTAAACTGTAATGTGTGTTTCTTCTTTAGACAATTAATATAATTAAACATGTCCATGCATACGAAATACATGCAGTTTAGTGTTTTGACCGTGAACTATCAACATAATTGAGTGTCACGGCACATCACATCATTAATTTGCCGAATTTAAGACGGAATTAATCTAATTAATTAATCCATGGAAGCATTCAAAAGACGAAAAGCTAGGATCTCAACTTTTTACAATTCACCTTAATTCTTTTTTCTTTTCCTTTTTATTTTTTATTCTTAATTTGAACATACTTACACACACCATGCCTTGACACATATATACCAAGGCCGCATGGTTAACGTATAATAGCACTCGAGCCAAAAACTTTCAATTTGACCAACATATATGTTTGTTACAATTCACCTTCTTAATTTGTCTTCTCATCGGTGTTTGACAAACATAACAAGTTAACCCAATCACAAATTTCCTATGTCATATTTGTTTGTAAGTATTAATTATACTTGAAATTGAAATATTAATTTTAAGTGTCATGTTTGTTTTTAAAAATAAACTTTCGACTATTAATTCTGGGATAATAAAATTATGATTTGAAAGGGAGACTATTAAATATCATGTCCAAATAGGTATTATAATTCCTACTATTTAATTGAGATTAAAAATTTGTGGACAAAATTAATTTTTAACTTTGCTTAAAAAGACCGATGTATCTTATGCTATCTATCTATACTTAAACTAATTAATGATCAGAATATGATATATTTGTTATTAGTAGTAATTGTATTATAGTCCAAACGGTAAATTTTTATCCAATCTTTTAAATAATTTTGGACAAAACAAATATAACATGAGATTATTTTAAGTTTAGATCTGTTTAATCATAGAATTAATAATTTTGAGATTATAATCTATGAGAATATGGTCCTGAAATTATAATCCTTACAAATAAATATGACTTTAATTTTTTAATTAATATTATTACTCCCTCAATCTCCAATTAATTAACTCATTTAACTTTTCTAGATGTCTTAAAATTTTGTCACCTTTACTTTTATTATTTCAATTTTAGTGTTACTTTCTTCTTTCTTTTTGTTATATATATATAAAAAAAAAAACTTTATAACGGAGTACAAGAAAGGGTTTAATTTACAGTTCTACACAACAACTTATAGTAATTTCTGCATGAAAAATTATTTATGCGGACAACTTAATTTGGACAAAGGATTTCCTCTAGCTAGTTGATTCCAATTTTGCTACTATAAAATGACATACATTATTACGATTATTCCAACATTATTATATGTATATAATTATCGCTTTCATAATGTTGTTATCTAACTAACCAATTCAGGCAATTAAATAATGTTGCTATTTTGAATTGAAAATTCCCCCATTGAGTAAGACGTCCTATGATAGAATTAAAACAGCTGTTATATATATATATATATATATATGAAAAAATATATATACACATGGGTGACTGTTGTCATAGACTAAAAATTTTGTCATTATAATTTAACTGTGTAATACACAATTATATATATACATATAATCAATATATATATATATATATATATATATATATATATATTTCTTTTTCTTTGTAAATATGTAGTACGATCTCTTAATTGGACTATTTGATGTTTGTTTTGACTTTGGTTTAAATGTTTGTCAAAGTATACATATATAAGACGAATTTAATTAATGTAATGTCCAAGTACGTAAATATATTATATTATATATATTGTCGGAAGATTTCATTTACAATAAGATTCAAAAGCGTTGAGAAGACTCGGACAAGATTAAATTTGTAGTTGAATACCTTCTTGAAAAGATCTCCTCAACTATACAATAATCATTATATATATATATATATATATATATATATATATATATCGAATTCAAGCTAATTTGAAATATTCAAGCTCATATCATCCTAGCCAGGGACAAAGCTAGTACTGAGAGAAGAGGGCAACATGACCTTACATTTTGAAAAAAAATCTGTTCTCTCTTTCAAGAAATTAGAGATATTTATTTTTAAAACTACAATTTTTAAAGATAATTTATGTTTTCAAATTACCTAAGAATTTAATATAATGATGGTGTCATGTTGAAAATAACAAAACAATATTATGAAAAATTAATTAATTAGGGGCATCATTTTGTCGCTTTATAATTTTAAAATTGGTTAACGTACAATTTATATGTTTAATTTTGGAATGAAGAGAGTATACAAAATCAATATATAGTCACTACTCATTATCATAAGAACATCTAATTGTGAGTCTCTTATTAATCTTTTCTTTTGTCTATTGTGTGAATGAGGGTGTAACCTTCTTTTGTTGATATCATGGAATTCATAATTTCACACACACACACACACACATAGTTCTATAATTATATGTTACTATTAATAAGAAAAAATAAAAATGTTTAATTTTATCCTTTTTGGTTAAGGTTTTGCCTTAGATAATTCTATCCTGGGCCACCTTTCGGGTTTGTTGAAGCAGAATTTGTTTGTAATTCTACTTGAGAATCAAGGGACCAAGGTTTTTCTGTAGGCTCAACTGTTCAACAGGTGACTGCTAGAAGGGCCAATATTTAATCTGTGATAAAATGGGCCTTCGAAGTTCAACAGGTGATTGCTTGAATTCTCAGGTGGTAACTTAAAATAATCTCATGTTATATTTATTTTATCTATGATTAATTAAAGGATTTGATTAAAAAATATTTTTTTGATTATTATACTCTTATCAATAATAATATATTTTAAACTATAATTTAAACTTGTTTATACATCAAAAATAAACCATTAATTAAAAACTTTTAAATAAGTGATTATATTATTCAATCAAATGTTCAAAGTGATACTAATTATATAATTTAACTTTAAATAAAATTATAATTTTGTCGAAACAATTTATGTAATACACACGTAATATTAGTTATCATAAATTAACAAATAATTAGTACAAAATACATGATATCATGTGAAATATTAAAATTTCATTAGAAATCACCAAAATTAAAATTAGAAAAAAGATTAGAATTAGCTATTTTACTTGGCCAGCAAAATTTAAAGTCATAAAACTATCCATCTTCGTTCAAACTCCAAAGTATAAAATATGGTCAATCATTGACGGAAAAGAAAAAAAAATGTTTTTGACAATAACTAAATTTAAGAATTATTTTGAGATGAAATTTAAAACTTAAATTAAATGATGTGTCAAAATGACTTAAATTTGTCCGGCTGACATGCTGTTGAATATTGGATTCTATTTTTGGTCTTTGGTCTTTGGTCATTAATCATTGATCGATAATCGATGGTCAATGGTCCTCACTCCTTTTAATGGGTCGAGGAACATATTAATGGGTCGAGGAACATATCACCATTATCTCATTAATGTTACTCCTTTGGTGAAAATGAGTCCAACTCATTTCCTTTTCTACCCTCTAGTTCTTGGCTATAAAAGGAGGCCAAATGGAAGAGAAAGACACACCAAAATTGATGAGGCTTATCTTAGAGATAAGAGAGCAAAGCTCTAGTTTGAGTGTCAAAAGAGAGTTAGAGAGTGAGAAGCTCGGTTAGAGCATTACGAGAGTGAGGTGTAGAGAGAAATAAGCAGTTAGTTTATTTCTCGGTTGAAGTTTGTAATCTCCATATTATTTTCATAGTGATTTTCCTAGATCTCTTCCGTGATTTTTTCCAGTTGGGTTTCCACGTAAAATTCTTGTGTTATTATTTTTATATCTCATACAGTAGTGTGTTTGTATTTATCTTAGTGTATTTGTGTGAGCTTGATTTTACAACAATTGGTATCAAAGCTCTGGTTCACACCAACGATCGATTTAAAGAGAAATTAGGCGAGTCACAAATACGAAGATGGCAAACCTGAAAGTCACGAGTATGAAGTTGAACCATTTACTGATAAATCAAATTTGATGTTAAGCGATGTCTGATCAAAGATGTTTTGGCTCAACAAGGATTGACAAAGGCACTAGAAGGAAGAAACCAAATGGCTATGACGGATGAAAAATGGGTGGAACTTGAAAAAGCTAAAAAGTAGTGGCAACAATCGAGATTGAGTTTGGCGCCACAGATCGAAATATCGAGTTTTGGCGAAACCTCTTGAAGGACTTGTGGGAGAAACTTGAGAAAGTTTACAAGTCAAAGTCTCTGTCAAAATCGGTTATATTTGAAGAAGAATTGTCTGGCTTTGGATGGAAGAAAGGGTTGATTTGGCCAATCATATTAATGAGTTTAATAGATTGGTGACCCAACTAACGATATTGATGTGAAGTTGGGCGAAGAAGATAAAGCCTTATTGCTTCTTGTCTCACTACCGTATTCATACTCAACTCTCCGACTACACTCACTTGTAGGGAAGGAAAAACTTACGATTGACGATGTGATGTCGCCATTCTGACCGAGATAAGTTCAGATTGCACTACTTCCGGAGATCGAGAGAGAGTCTTCTTTACTTTTCGGATGGGCGTGGTAGGGGTCCTAATCAAAAGAAGTATTCCATGAAGAACGAGAAAGGTCTCAGGGGAGATCAGGCAAGAAGGATAAATCTCAGGTTGAGTGTTATCATTGCCACGAGAAGGGCCACTACAGAAATCAGTGTCCATTGTTGAAGAATGATAACAAGAAGAAGGGTAAGCAGATTGAAAATTCTGCTAATGTTCTTTAATGAAAGCAAGCGATGTGTCTGCGTGACGGAGAGCAGTATACGATGATGAAAATAAAGCTTCACAGGTGATCTCTTATCTGTTTAGAGGCGGTGGCGACGCTGATTGGTACATGGATTAGGTTGTTCTTTTCATATGTCCCTCATAGGGATTGGTTTGATACTTTTACATCCTGCAATGGTGAGTGCAGTTTTATTGGGTAACAATGCGATCTGCGCAGTTTCTTGGGATAGGCACCATAAAAATTAAAATGTTTGGCCAGGAGTTGTTAGAACATTGGGTGATGTAAGGTATATTCGAAATTGAAGAAGAAGCTTGCTTTATCGGTTGGAGTACTTGACTCTATAGGTTGCGATATCTCGGTCGAGATGGTGTCATGAAAATTACCAAGGCTCGATGGTAATTATGAAGGGCCGTAAGAAGGGCACCTCTACTGAGTTGATAGGGGACACGATTCTTTGGTGGAGCGAAGAATTACATCTTGAGATAATTCCAACAAATGATAAAGCAGTAATTATGGCACATGCGACTTGGTCATTTAAGTGAAGGTGGAATGAAAGAACTTCACAAAAAAGCGATTCTTTGAAAGGTGTCAAAAGCGTGCGATTTGGAATTTTGCAAGTTTTTGCAGACACAAAACAACGGAGGGTCGAACTTGAGGCGGAGCGCATACCGAGTAGAATGTACTTGATTATGTACATTCGGATGTGTGGGCCCAATCAAGCATCGTCGATGGGTGGAGCCCATTATTTTGTTAACTTTATAGATGGCTACTCGAGAAAAGGTGTGGGTGTATTTTATGAAGCGAAATCCGAGGTTTTCGAGAATCTTCAAGCGGTGGAAAGCTAAAGTAGAGAACCGCATCGGAAAAGAAAATTGAAGTATTTCGGATCGGATAATGGCACGAGAATACAAGACGTGTCGTTCCTACGATTACATCGGGATGAAGGTATCACCGAGCACTTCTCACGGTCAAAAGAACTCCGAGCAAAATGGGGTTCTTAGAGGATGAAACGAGAACTCTATTGGGCGTGCGGATGTATGAGATTGAATGCGAGATTGCCCGAGTTTTACAAATTTGAGGCAATCAATACAACGTGTTATCGATAAATCGATCTCCTTCAAAGAGGAATTGATTACAAAATCCCCGAAGAGGTATGGAGTGGGAAACCAGGTTGATTTTTACGTGATGAAAATCTTTGGTTGTCCAACTTATGCTCATCTGCCAACGAAGAAATGACGATCGAAGCTTGATCCAAGGTCAAAAGAGTGTATTTTCCTTGGATATGAAGATGGTGTCAAGGATACGAGTTATGGGATCCGATTATCCAAGAAGAAGGTTGTCAGCAGAGATGTGGTGTTGATGAGAAACACATGCTTGAACAAGTCCGAGAATGAAGAATCTGCAAGTAGTGAGTTGCAAAAACACCCGATTGAGGTGGAGCTTCACAAAGAGATTGAAGATAATCAACCTTCGGATCCCCAAGAGAGTCCTATAATCTTGTTAGAGATCGGGAAAGGCGAAATCGACAAACCAAAGTCAGAGAGATATGGGTTTGAAGACATGGTTCTTTTGCCTTGATTCTTTGGTAGTGGAGATCCAACTAAATTTATCGAGGATCTTATTCAATCCGATGATAATGATAAATGGGCGATAAATTTATGGCGAGAGAGATGGAGTCTTTACAAAAGAACCCGGACATGGGAGTTAGTTCAACTTCCAAAAGGATCGAAGGCTATAGGATGCGGTGGGTGTTCGAGGAAAAAGGAAGCTCGATCGATAAAGAAGTGAAAGATTCAAGGCGGATTAGTGGCGAAAGGATTCTCTCGAGAGAGAGAATCGACTACAATGAGATCTTCTCACCAACATGAAACACACATCGATTCGGTTGATCTTATCTATTGAAGCATCACGGGATATGGAGTTAGAAACGACTTGATGTGAAAACGGCTTTTCTCCACGGTGATTTAGAAGAAAAGATCTACATGAAGAAGCTTTGAGGGTTTATTGAACTAGGAAAGAGGTTTTAGTTTGCGGTTTAAAGAAGTCCTCTATGGTTTGAAGCGATCCCAAAGACGATGGTATATGAAGTTTGATAACTTCATGATGGCTCATAGTTACTCTCGTTTAGGAGTATGATCCATGTGTATTTGAATCCTCGATGATGGATCTCTAGTATTGTTAACGTTATATGTCGATGACATGTTGATAGCGAAAGAAAGAGGAAGTCGATATTCTTCAATTTGAAGAATTTGTTGAAAGATGAATTTGACATGAAGGATCTTGGGTCACGCAAGAAGATCCTAGGTATGGAAATTCACGAGGATCGTCAACCCGAGAAAGTTGTGGCTAACTTTCGGAAAGGATATGTGCAAAAGGTCTTAGAGAGGTTTAACATGAACAATGCTAAACCAGTTAAGACTCAGATTAGCGAAGACATTTCAGTTATCTTCACAACAGCCCACAAACGAGGACGAGGTGGAGTATATGTCCAAAGTCTGCGTATCTAAATCGGTGGGTTGTCTAATATACGCCATGGTATGTACAAGGCGGATATCTCACAAGCGATCGGCGTGGTTAAGCGGTATATGGCAAATCCGGGAAAAGAGCATTGGAATGCAAAGAAAATGGATTTTTTCGTTATCTCAGCGAGTCTGACCAATTCTGACTGGTCTTATGTTTGATCGTGATACCGCAAAGAAGTGAGGTTCTGAGGTTCGTTGATTCGGATTATCTTTGGAGACCTGATGCGAGGAGATCTCTGACGGGGTTTGTATACACCTTTTTGTGGAGGATGTATATGTTGGAGGTCGATGTTGCGATCTACGGTAGCATTATATCAACAACAGAGGTTGAGTATATGGCATTGACAGAGGCGAAGCAAGAGGAGGCTTTGTGGCTTAAGGGACTAGTTGAAGAACTAGGTTTCAAAGCAAGCGAAGATCCGATTCAATTCGATGTGATAGTCAAAGTCTTATTCATTTAGCAAAGAACCAAGTGTTCCATGCCGAACCAAACATATAGATGTTCGGTATCACAAGATTCGTGAGTGGTTGAACAATGGTGACATTGCGATTCACAAAGTTCACACAAAGGAGAATCACGCAGATATGCTCACAAAAGTCGATTCTGATGAGAAAAGTTCAAGCTTTGTTTGGACTTAATTCACTTAAATCTAATGTTGAGTTAAGTAGTGGAGTATCCGGGAGAGGATACATTCTGAGACCTGAAGATCACAATATTTGGAAAATATGAGCCAAGGTGGAGATTGTTGAATATTGGATCCTATTTTTGGTCTTTTGGTCTTTGGTCATTAATCATTGGTCAATGGTCAATAATGGTCGTCGGTCAATGGTCCTCACTCCTTTAATGGGTCAGTCGAGGAACATATTAATGGGTCAAGGAACATATCACCATTATCTCATTAATGTTACTCCTTTGGTGAAAATGAGTCCAACTCATTTCCTTTTCTACCCTCTAGTTCTTGGCGGTAAAAGGAGGCCAAATGGAAGAGGAAAGACACACCAAAATTGATAGAGCTTATCTTAGAGAGATAAGAGAGCAAAGCTCTAGTTTGAGTGTCAAAAAGAGAGTTAGAGAGTGAGAAGCTCAGTTAGAGCATTCTGAGAGTGAGGGTGTAGAGAGAAATAAACAGTTAGTTTATTTTTCAGGTTGAGAGTTTGTAATCTCCATATTATTTTCATATAGTGATTTTACTCGATCTCTTCCCGTAGTTTTTTTTCAGGTTGGGTTTCCACGTAAAATTCTTATGTTATTATTTTTATATCTCATACAATAGTGTGTTTGTATTTATCTTAATGTATTTGTGTGAGCTTGATTTCACAACACATGCATATTGCTTCTGAAACAGTAAGTTTAGAGAATCCTGGTGGGGGCTCAGCTCAGGCCTATCTTATTTTTTGGGCATTGACAAGTGCCGAGAAAAGTGAGATACACGTACGTTTCGGGTCATGAAAACCGGAAAACCTTTGATGAATTGGGTGGAGCAAACACCATGTTTGCTATTTCCAAGTCCTTCACTTGTTGTCATTGAACAATAATTCAGACTGTGAAGACATGAACTCAGCAGTGTAATCCTCCACTTTTCTGAGAACCAGCCAGGTCATATTTTGACAGTAAAACGACACAACCACCACCTGAGATGGTAAGAATTTTAATATATTTTTTATTTTTTACCCCAAGATACTATTGCAAAAATAACACTAATACATAAGTAATTTCACTAATATTTTTAAAAAAATATAACTGGTTTTTTTTTAGTCCAAGATACTATTGCAAAAATACAGAGACACACTAAATGATATATCATAATTAGCTGAGAAATTGGTTGATCAAAAGAAGACTAAATAATATTAATATTCTACCCTAAAACCAAAAACAGAGTACCACAAAAAATAAAATAGTATTGAGTGTCAAAATTGAAGTTGAATTAGAAACCTAAATCCGTCATTAAAACCCTAAACTTAAATTTCAGAATAAAAGTTCTAATCGCTGTATGCAGGATGGAGAGAAAAAGAGTGATAATCATATAGGTCTTAATTTCAAACGATTTAATTTCAGAACTTAAATCAAACGAATATAAAGTAAAAGTACACAAACCTAGCTATTAGAAGAAAGAGAGATGATGATTCTCATCAGAAAAATCAATTTGAACAAAAGAAAAGAAAACTAAATCATCCTTCGACGATTGTTGTCGCCGTCGAGCAAGAAGAGTTAGAGCATCTTCAGCAGTGCCGACGTGCACAAATCTTGGACTATATTTAGTCTAGAAACACAGATCTCGCTCCAGCAGATGGACTAAATATAGTCCATTGAATTTTCCGGAAAAGCACAAAGACTATATCAAGTAACAAGGGTTGGTGGACTATAATTGTGACTATAATTTTTAATATATTTAAATGGGAGAGATGGCTGGAGAAAAAGAAAGAAAATAGGGATGTTGAAGAAGGAGAAGCAACTGAATAAGAAGATGAAAGGTTAGGACTGCTCCAACGGATCTAAAAAAAATCACAACAGCGAATTTTTTTTTATCAGAATGTTAATAAAATACTAACGGATAGAAATTAAAAATGTAAATTATAAAATATATAAATATGTACAATTGTAAGTATTTTATTAATAATAGTTTGTATTTTTATTATATTTAATAATAATTTTTTTGAATTTATTGATTATTTTAATCTTTTTATATTATAGTTCACAGAATAATTCATATGCGGGAAGGATTGAAGATTAAATATAGTCTACGTGATAGTCCATCTGCTGGAGATGCTCTTAGACGAGACGAGGAGAGGACTGAGTTCGAGACTTATAAAACAGGATTTTATAGTCATTTAAAAAAAAATGAGGTTAATTTTGTCTAAAAAAATTTAGTCCCAAATGGTAGTGATTATAATATCAGGTAAAATATGATATTGAATAATCTCTTATCTTAAGTTATTTTATAATCTCATGATTAATAGTCTCAAACTTAAATTTAAAAATAAACAAGACACCTGAAATTAATAATCATATCCCAAGTGTAATCCTTATAAACAAACATCGCCCAAATAAATAGATGTTATTCCCTCTGTTTGCACAACAATAATTTCATGAGAAAATTTACAAATATTAGGAATACGTGGCTTTTGCTCTAATATTTATTCTTGAAAATAATTTATAACTTAATAATAATAAATTTGAAAATAATACCATATTGTTTTTATACTACTAAGTCATAAAAATAAAATAAAAACTCTTATGTAGAAAAAGAAAATTAGCAGTCACTATTTTTCTGTGTAGAAAAAAAAATTAATAAATTATTTACGTGTTAATATTTTATTAATTAATTAATTAATTTACTTAAAAATAAATTTATAATAACCACTGTCATTTTCAAATATATGAGTGAATAGTAATGGCCCAAGCCCCTAAAAAAAGACTAGTCTAGTAGAAGGAAGTAGCACTATGAAAAACTCAAACATACACAGATACACCTATGCAACACGTTGGTAGTAGCTAGCTAATAGCTATGCCACTAATCACTATTCTCGAGTACTCTTTTCTTTTTCAAAATTAGAAATATCTATAATTATATTATAAAGCCATACAAAATTTTCTCTCTACAAAAATTTCTAGTCTCCGTATTTTTAGATATAATTAAGAAGGTTTTCTGATGTGACTCTTCTCCAATTTTTTTTTTACTTTCTTTCTTTTGTTTAATTATTCTTATTTTTATTTTTTATGGAGTTTTATTTTTTTTAATCTATAAAACATTTCTTTTCCTATTTTGAGATTTTAATTCTCATTCTACGGAAATTTTTTCATGATCTCTTTATGGAGGAGTTTTAATTAGCATTAATTGATGAAAACAAATTTATTTAAATTTGGATGTGTAGTTATCACGACCACCTCTTTTTCAATGTTTGTGTTGAAAACTTACACAAATCTATATATTTTTGTCTAATTTTTATAAATACATATGTTCTAGAAACTCGAGTTTCAAAATGGAACACGTACTATCTTGACTCTAATATTTTTATTTTTATAATTCGATTCACTTATTAATAAGAATTATTTCTATTCTTATTCAAAGACTTTGTCAAAAAAAATATATAATAAAACGATTATATCATTTTTTGGTGATTTTGGTCATGCTTGATTTATTTATTTATTTTTTGTTTTTATAATATTAGATATATTATTATTTTATCTTTCTTAATTTATTTATTTTTATCTTTCTATTTAGTCTCTTAAATTTTATAAAATTTTAATTTTACTCCATATAATTTACACACGTAGCGTGTATGACTATAATGTTTAGTCCGTTTTTTAATTAGTGCTTCTTTCGTTCTAAATTAAGACGACGCATTTAAAAACGGATTTTGAAAGAAGCACGTAGCGCGTATGACTATAATTAAAAATAATCATACGCGATACGTAGCATTAATAAACGTAGCATTGTTGACTTTGAAAAGTTAATTTGAGATATTTTTAAATTTAAAATTAAAACGACGTATTAAAAAAATATTAAATAATAAAATTTATAATGAGATAACTTACAACATTTATTATTGTATTTATTAATATTAAAAGAATTTATGTCGATTTTAATTTTAAATATCTATTAAGTTAATTTTAAAAAAATAATAATAATCAAATAATATGAAACAAAAAATAAGTAATACATTTTAATTTCTAAAATCGAGATCGATCGGATCCCATCTAAATCGGAAGAAATTTTGAGTCCTTATAAAATAATGATGATATCACATAAAAGTATCACAATAATAAATTCATAGATGATACCCCATACAATATGTGATAGTAACATTATTGGGCCTTATATGATGTGGGCTGAAAATTAATGGCAACCCACAAATGTCCAGTAAAATGATGAACGAGTTCATCAACACGTGTCTCCCAGTTTATCAGGAGTAATTTAAAATCTTCAAAACTAAATCCTTTTAAAGTTATATACTCCGTCCAAAATAAAATAAAAATTAAATGTATACATTTTTTTGTATTTAATAAAATTAAATAAATTATATAAAGTAAAAAATAAATATATCATTTAATATGATTTATTAATATAAAAAATAAAAATACACATCACTTTAAATAATCTTGCGGGTCATTAACACTCTGTTTATAAGTTTTGAACAGAAAAAAAAAAAAAGAATAGAAAACTTAAATTAGAATAGAAAAGAAAAGAATAGAAAACTTAAAGTTTTTCTTTGTGTTGTTTCTGAGTTTTTAATAAAAAATAATATAAATTTAAAATTAAGGACATGAGTTGTAATTTAAAATTTATTATGTTAAAAGTTGAGGATAATATGAGAATTATAAAAATATTACTTATTCCAATTTTTTTTCCGCCCAAATCAGGCCAATTTTGGACGGAAAACTTTGGCAAGAAAAGTGACAAATTTTCTATTCATTTATTTTATTTTCTATTTATTAAAAAACTCAGAAACATAAACATTGGAAAGAAAACTTAAATTTTTTGTCTATTTTTTTTCTTTTTTGTCCATTTTAAAACTCAGAAACAGAGCGAAAAGATAAGTGTGAAACTCTTTTTTTTAATTTTTTTAATATGTGCAAATTATATTTTGTTTTTTTTAAAGACAGAGAGAGTAATATATAATCTATCATAAATTCATTTAGTATGTAAAAATAATATGAAGTCTTAGTTTTATAAGCAAAATGTAATAATGCAGAATTCATGGACTAGTCGATCACCTTATGACGATCTTGTGAAAATTTATTTATAAAATTGTTAATTCATATATTACAGTACTACAATCAAATATAGACAGAAAATATGAAAGGAGATTTAAATTCCTCCCTAACCCAACAGGTGTCAACACAGTCGTCAACGATTTTAGACATGTCGCCCCACCCAACAACATCACACCCTGCTACGTATACGTTTCTTATAGGACCCCATCCCCTTGATTGGCATAGACCTTCCAACTTTATAAACTCAACTCACCAATCTCCTACGTACTACTACATCTCGCCACGCGTTCCCCCACTCCGTTCTCTCTCAACTCCTAACAATAATCTACCATTAAAATTCCTCCTCCTATGCAGATCTTCTCTACCTATTTTTCTCATTCTCTTTATATTTTTTTATTTAAATTTTAATCTTTAGTCTCTTATTTAATTTTAAAATTAATTAATATTAAAATAAAAAATTAGATATCAAAATTTAAATAAGAAATACTAGAAAACAGAAAAAAAGAAGACAGAAAATCTGCTCTCTATATATGTACACCATTTATACACAAAAAAATTATAAAAATAAAAAATAACGAACTGAACCTATAATTATACTATTTTTATTTATCAATAATACACTGATTTTACTCTCTTGGTGCGTGTATATATTGGTACAAATAAATAATATTACTACTCCGTTAAAACTAATCCCACATGCGTGTCAGTAAACCAAGTCCCTATCGTGGGCCGTGTCTGCAGCTCATTGGGCCACGCATGTTTCCTCTGGTACACGTGTTGCTTTTACCAACACGATTAACGGCGGAGATGAAAAATATCTTTTGGCGCTGAACCACTATCGTCACACACGCAATTTGTACCACCCACAGTAGTCAGTTTGGTCAGCCTGTGTGTTCCTTTTATGCTCTCGGGCAACGGGCAGCTCCCTTCCCCTCTCTCTCAAAAACCTTCCGTTTTCCCCTGCAATACCTTTTCTTTCATCGTATTCATTTCAGTTCCGTCCCCATTAATGGCTTCCTTCAACGTCCCACCATTGATTTCATCATTCTCTAATTTTTCAGGTTTTGAATATTAATAACAATGTAAAAGAGTTCCTAATATGAATGAAATGTGTGACTTAGAATTAATGAGAAATATTTTAGGTTCTAAATTTTGGTGATTAACGTACTAACTGTAGAATGGCGGAGATCTGCTGCGGAGTAGTGAGCGAGAACGAAGTGTCGGCACCGTGTGAAAGGAATTCACGAGCTGCGAGGCGTCGGAGAATGGAGATACGAAAAGTCAAGTTCGTAACCGGTTTGGCTACTGAGAACGGACCGAAGCGCCAGAAGCTGGAGCTCTATCCGGCTTCCTTTTCTCGCGAATGCGACAACGCTGTTGAGAACTGCGATTTGAACGGAGAGAAAGCGGAGTTTGAGATGGAGAAGAAAGATATTCCGCTTCCAGAAGAGTCGATTTTTTATTCGGATGAGAATCCGAAGTTCGGTCATGCGTCGGTTTGCGGACGAAGGAGAGATATGGAAGACGCGGTGGCGATTCACCCGTGGTTTTACGGGAAAGAGAAAGGAGACTCCTCGGAGTTGCATTATTTTGGCGTGTATGATGGACATGGATGCTCTCACGTATGTTTCAACGATTATGAAATATTTGTTTGAAATTACTATTTTCAAAAATTTTATGAATGTTCGGTGCTCGTGGTTAATTTTGAACTTGAATTTGGAACAGGTGGCGATGACGTGTAAAGATCGTTTACATGAGCTCGTGAAGGAAGAGTTAGACGATAAGGTGGTGGAATTCATGGACTGGAAGGAAGCAATGGAGAGGAGCTTCAGTAGCATGGACAGTGAGGTGGTAGCATGCAAAGAAGGCGTACTGTTAGGCGCTAGTTGCCGTTGCGAACTCCAAGCGCCGGAGTCCGATGCTGTTGGCTCCACCGCCGTCGTGGCTATTGTAACGCCCGAGAAGATCATCGTTGCCAATTGCGGCGACTCCAGAGCCGTTCTCTGCCGAAATGGCAAAGCTATACCTCTCTCAACCGATCACAAGGTTAGCATTTCATAATAAGTTGCAAAATAGTTACATTTTTCTGATCAAAGAATATTCCTAATCTCTCTCTCTCTCTCTATATATATATATATAATTCGTACAGCCGGATCGTCCGGATGAACTTAACCGGATACAAGCCTCCGGCGGCCGTGTAATTTACTGGGACGGACCGCGAGTTCTCGGCGTTCTGGCCATGTCAAGAGCTATAGGTAAATAAAGGAGATTAATTTATTATCTCTATACTAAGTTGATATTTTAAATTCTTTAATTAGCAAATTAGCACGTGATTTAGTAAAATTAATTGTAATATTTGTATGATTTTAAGGTGATAATTATTTGAAGCCATATGTGAGCTGTGAACCAGAGGTGACGATTACTGATCGGACGGCTGAGGACGAGTGTTTGATACTGGCGAGTGATGGATTGTGGGATGTGGTGTCGAATGAGACTGCGTGCGGCGTTGCTCGTATGTGTTTGAAAGGGAAGGTGGCGGGAATGAGCACGTCGGGTTCGCCCGAAAATGAAGCCGGCGGTGAGAATCCCGATCAGTCGTGCTCGGACGCTTCCACGCTGTTGACAAAACTGGCTTTGGCCAGGCGGAGTAGTGATAATGTGAGTGTGGTTGTGATCGATCTCAGGAAGGCCACGTAGAGATCAAATGCTCCTGTTTTTGTAACGTGTATCGTTTATTATGTAATTATTATTTTAAATTTCTTTTTTTTCTTTTTTTGGGGACGGGAGGTGAGGGGAGAGGAGGGGGGTGGAGTGGGGTGGAGTGCGGTCTGCGGAGGGGAGAGGAGGAGTGAGGGGAGAAAGGGTGGTTCGGTTTTAAGACTTAAATCTAATGAATGAGTTACATTATTGAAAACTTTATTATGCGAAAGTATAATTACATACAATGTTTTGTAGATCTGAAGGATATGTTTTATTTATTTTTTCTTAAAAAATATTAACCTACTAGTTTAGTATGGTAATATGTATAATAAGGAGAAATAAATGTAAAAATTTGTAATTGAGACAAAAGTTAACAAAAAGAAATTCTCTTTATGGAATAAAAATTGAAGAGGAGACTGAAAAGTTTCTTGCAGGAAATATTATGAAATAAGAAAAAATTAATAGCACAACTACTATGATATAATTTTTTTTAGGGAATTTTGATAATTTTATAAATAAAAGTGATAATTTTATAAGGTTTCTCCGAGTCGTTTGAATATTTTCGTGTTTCTAAAAGCTAATGGACGAATTCAAAGTTTGTTTGGAAATCAGAATAACAAAAAATTAACATGAATACTAATGGAGTAGAAGTGAAACTAGAATTAGGGGGGGAAAATAAAGTGAAATTTGAAACGATATTTTCTTGCACACAAAGGAGCATAATTGTGGTGGACACGTGAATGGTTGTGATAGTAGAGTCAAATCGAAAATCAAAAGGTGGGGACGGTTTCAGATTTGAGGGTCTATGTTTTGAAAACTTTTCTCTCGTTAAGCTACTATCCTTTTATCGAGTTGGAGCCTTGGTGGTAGACCTTGATGGTCCATCCATATATATCAAACCAACCACAGCTAAAAAAGGAGAAAGCAAAGTTGAAACCCACACGGTAATTCAATAGTAACGGCACACATGCCTTGCACATGTAGGTAGGTTTTCAAGGCAAAATTGGGGGCTTGCTTGTGCTGAAATGGTGAAGTGTTCGGTGGCAGTGGCCTAAGTTTGGAGCTGGGCAGGGGAGACCAACGTTTGTGGAGTGAAGACTTGACAATGGTTGGGGAATGGCATAGGCAGTAGCCTAGCTTGCCAGTGCGCATGTCATGGGCTGGCGTCCAGCATGCATAACACTTGGAGCATGAGCGGAACATGGCTTGATACTGGGCATCGTGCGTGGTTCAATTGGACAACAGGATTCAATGTGTGGCATGGGTTTGGTGCTCAGCACGCACAATCAGTTGGGCGCATAGGCGCTGGGCTGCTTCTTCAGGCTAGAGCATCATGGGCTGAGCCATGTGCATAGTGTGGTGGGTCAATGGAGTTCAGTACATACTCAGATAATTCGTGGCAAACAAATTAATGGCAGCACACGTGGGCTAGATGTGGAGCGGTTACATGGCTGTTCTATGTTCTCATCTATGTGGCAAGATCAGATTGTTGGGCAGCTAGATATGTTTGAATTAGGTCTGATATGTGCTGTAATTTTCCTATTGGACAGTTGGGAGTGTCAACTGATCATAGGTGCACGAAATTTGGAGGGAGGGGGGATACACAGGTTTAGGCACTGTGGGCAGAAATTCCTTGTATTCTTTGGGGTGAGTTTGTTCATGTGTGCTTACTTACAATTGTGTGTTTTAATTCAGTAAATACATACATACATACATACGTGTGAGCGTGTTTAATTATCAGTAAATACATACATACGTACGTACCATTATAAACAGAATAAACGGCAATGAATGGGGAATAAAGAACTTGCCACACTCATGGCTCCAACTGTTCTCAATGGTCGGATGATATAAACATACAGTATTTGAGATTGCACTTAGCACTACTACTTAGCAATACTGAGTTAAATGGACCCAAGAACATCACGACAACAGGTAATAAAAGGGAACTTCAATCCATGTTGGCAGATATAATGACAAAAATTATCCAAAAGAAGCATTGATCAGATTACACATTAATCACAATAGAATCAGGATAACAATAAACATAAAAGCAGTCATGAACACGAGGAAGATGGACCCGTTACCAAGATGCTGATACTCTTAGTTTATGAACCATCTTCTGATGCTACAGAAGTCAAAAAAATTATTCCCTGTACCAATTATATTTGCTTGGCCACGGCTTCATCTCCACTGCTCTTGAGTGCCTTCAATTTTCTGTAACCCTTATCAGTACCAAATATCCTGGAAAAAAGTAAGAGCAACAATTATAAGAAGACAAATTTTCTAGAACCCAAGAATCCTGGAATTATATATATATATATATATATATATATATATATATATATATAGAGAGAGAGAGAGAGAGAGAGAGAGAGAAGAGAGAATAAGCATAATACGACAACAGCAAAAGATGTTATAGTTACAAGATAAGGATTCCAGTTTTCTTCTCAAACACCATCAGATATGAAGTTGGAAACTAAACAAAAGAGAAAAAGATGAATTTTGACATGCATTACTCATAATATTTCCACCTTATGGTTCGCTAGCACCCATACAAGTTGTTAACAAATGTAAGACAGCAAGGAAAGATGTGCAGAAATCCACATGAAGGCTAATCGCATCCCTAATGCACCTAAATGACTTGCTAAGGAAACTTAACCAAAATCAAATAGAAAATCTGGTCAGGATTGTGACTCGCCACCCCAACGTAGGACTTGCTTTGGCTATAACCAGTTCGATAATCAACAAAATTTATTCAAAATCTGGCTTAGACCATCCCCCCAAAAAAAAAAAAAAAAAAGAAAAGAAAAGAAAAGGTATATGAAACAAAAAAATCTTAACTTTCACTACGGAAAATTCTTAAGTTTCAAAAATGTTCCCATAACCCCTATGCCTCATCTTAATCTAAATTTCTAAGCCTTTCAAGACCTGTCCTACATCACAGCTGATCCCAGAAAAAGAGAATGCAAGATGTCAAGGCAACCAAGCAGCAACGGTCCACTGATTCACCATCTCCTTTGCCTTAAAAACCCAATTCAACATATATATTCTCCGCCTCCAAATATTACACCAGTCAAAACCAAAGCCTGCGACTTAAGGGAAAAAGAATATCCACCCAAGAAGGGATCTTGGTCTTCCATGCTGCCCTCCAAGGGAAAGACTGAATCCTTCTTGGAGACAGGATGGAGTAACATGATTTAACTTAAAACTTACTTTTGTAGGATTTATGTTCCATTCTTTATAATATGATAAGTTTTTGCACATCTATAAGAAAACTCAAAATCACACTTCAGTGTCTTAGAAGATATGTTGGTATATGCTTACTTTTTTCGATAAGCAAAACAAAAATTAAAAAAATGCAAAAGGGGTGCCATCCCGGTACACACGATGTATAACAAAAGTAGGCGGATTAAATAAAAAAAACCTGCACCAAAGAATGCAAGACAGCAACAAAACAATAGCTCTTGATGAGCCCCCATGAAAGAAACTATAGTCCTGGGAAAACCTCATTTTGCCAAAAATCTAAAAGAAAGTGTCAGCTTTTCCTCATTTTCGAAATACCTTCTATTTCTCTCCCGCCAAATGGTCCACAATAAGCAATGAGGTATATTATATCCCACCTCTAGCTCTAACTCTTTGGAAACCAAACACCTTCGAACTCCAATCATATAACTAAAATTGGATTCATTTACCCAGTTGTCAAATTTTTAAGAAATAAAAGATTTATTCATGTACCCAGGCCCATCCATATAAAAGTAGGGAAAAGTGAGCTACTAACACAATTAGGGTGTACTTTTTTAAAAGAATGAATCCTTCTAGATAATTAAGACAACAGATAAAAATGATTATTAACGAACAGCAGCACCCCGGCCGGATTAAAGTTTGAAAGTTTCCAAGTAAATCCTAGTACAGGTACTTCAAATCCAACCAACAAAAGATAGGGCTAGGGTAGGCAATCGTGAGGGATATAAAATGCAATAAACCATATTTTAAAAACACTAAGTTAGCCCCCTCTAGTGCATGTTGATCTTAGGGAACTAAGATGTGCTTTAAAACATCTCATCAATAACTATATATAACAAGGCATTAAGAGATCTTATCCAATAATTTTACCGAGTTATTATGGTTGGTCATGAGTTAATGCCGAGTCATCATTCAAGACTATTTTTTTGGATACAGTGTATAAACTCTTCATATCCCATGAAAACCCATTCTAGTGCATGTTGATCTTGGGGAACTAAGATGTGCTTTAAAGCATCTCATCAATAACTATACATAACAAGGCATTAAGAGATCTTATCCAATAATTTTATAATTTTACCGAGTCATTTTGGTTGGTCACGAGTCAATGCTGAGTCATCATTCAAGACTATTTTGTTTGGATACAATGTATAAACTCTTCATATCCCATGAAATATATATAATAATTGTGTATATATACAAGCATGCATGTATAACATAATTTAGGAACTAACAGATATAGAAAGACAACTTCAAGGTTCAAATTATCAATTTATGAAAATAGATTCAATAGATGAAATTAAATCATGTATTTGGCATATTATCTATCTATCTATGTGTGTGTGTATGTATATATTGCACATGACTTTTATCAAAAACAACTCAAATTAAGAAGCTAATTATTACCACCAAAACTGAATAAAGTTATACATTGAAGTAATTAATAACAACTCTATATTAACATTATGGAATTTATTGGTCAATACAAAAATGTCTACCATACATTAAAAGATTCAAAAATCTGACATAATTCATTTATTTATATTGATTTTCAATAAAATATAATTTGAAAAATACAAATTTATAAAAAAAAAAAAGTGCCTTGCACGGGTTACCAATCTAGTTTTAGTTAATGCTTAAAACTCAGAACAGAGGTGATTGTGACAATGCCAATGTTCAAACTAACTTTCTAGTACTATTTCATCATTGTCATTTTCTTGTAGGTTTAACCAAGTGGAAAAGCGAGAAAGATATATTGAGTAACAATTCTAGTCATATGGAATAAAGCGGATCAGAACTATAAGGGAATTTGAATTCGCAAGTTTATATAAGCAGAAAGTTTAATCTCTAATACTGCATAACAAACGCATACCAGTCCATGTAAACAAAAGTAGAAGAGTAGTTTCCAGACTTGGTATAGAGCAGCCGGTGATGATAGTCATGGAAATCGGCACTGAAAATTAATTGTACAGAAGTAGCAGGCATAAATAATAATGATATTAATATCAAATATTAGAAGCTAAGAACAAGGTAAAAGAAAATTTATATACTTACCCCCCATATAAGGGCAAGAAGTTCGAAATGCTCCATGGAAAATGGTAACCGCAATGTGCTTCAACAGTCTCCAGGACTCTTACTACCATCCACAACCACAGTGTGATCAAGTGGGGCCCAGTGATGGCAGGACCAACAATTGTAGCAAATCCAAGAAACAGTATTTCAGCAGGGTGAGCATATTCAGAAGTCAATCCAAAGGGTGTAGCATACCTGAATATCAAAAGACGCATTTTTAAATATGCCAAGAGCATTCACAAATTAAATTACAAAGTAACCCCTCCGTTCCAAAATATAGGATTAAAGGATCAAATTTCAAAGTCAAGTTGAGATATTTTTAAATTCAAAATTGATGCGATTCATTTAAGTTTTGAATACAATAAATCTTGTAAGTGGTAGTACTATTTAGTATGTAGTATTTCAATAGTTTACAATATTCATAATTTCATTGTCTAAAACTAAATTAATTATATCAATTTTGAATTTGAAAATATTGACTTAAAAATTCAATATTGATCCTATATTTTGGAACGGAGGGAGTATCTAATTCTCTTCACTTACTCATGATGAACACTGTGGACATGCTTGTACAACCATTTTGTATGTAAAATCCTGTGCCCCCAATAGAATATAAAATCCTCAAAGATGAAGTAAAATAGAATCTGTGTAGACATTACTTTCCTGCAAAACAAGGTTCAAAAACTTTGAAAAGAATATAAACTAAAATGCATTAATAGTTAACTTATATCAATACAAGTACTTGATGCCATTAAAAGTTATATTTATCTGCAAGCAATGTGAAAATTGCATACAGTATACGATTTGAAAATACAGCTTTAGTATATAAAGAACCTGAAAATACCAGGACGGCAATGGGAGACTACTTCGCATGCCCATGAATCTAAAGACTGGATACGAGAAAATCATAACTGGTAGGTTGACACAAAAATGATAGAGCAATAGTCGAGTGATACATTTCCCCTGAGCTTCAGCGGTGTTATTTTTCATCTGCATTAACCAGAAAATAATAATTAAGAATAATAAAATGAGCAAGAAGAGGCCAAACATGTTCTAAATTGAAGGATCGTACTACATCTATCAAATTTCTTAATGCAGAAGTAAAATATAATGGGCATTTCAGAGTGAAATCTATTAGCTCAAGGGAATATTTAATTCTTACGAAAATGCTAACAGCAAGCAGTAGCCTGAATACACAATAAATTAACCAAATTGTTTGACCTATATGTTTTTAATGTAGCTTGAATTCTTCATTGAAACTGCTGTTTCATAAGCGAGATAAAACTTATACAACTTGTTGACTCGAGTACAAAAAGTTGCTACAACATACAACCAAATAACCCATCTTTCAACAGAAAAGAAAAGATAAAACATCTCAAGTATCTGAGCATCTCTGAGCAGGATTAGAAAGCTGAACATGAGCATGCAGCAAAATATAAGAATAACATAATCTGAATTATTTCATTCCCTTTTTCTTTTTCTTTTTCTTTTTTTTCTTTTTTTTTTTGGGGGGGAATAAAATTGAACTGTAATACAGAAATTGCAGTCGCATGATCAGAATGATTTCTTTGGAAGAGTGAAGAGTAGCGTCATAGCCTTAAGAGATTGTTCGAATTTACTCTTAACCTGTTAGCTAGCACACTGTCTCACATGCTCTGAATGGGATTCTAGAGATGCTCATTTATTGTAAAAGCAAGACGAGCCGCCATGCAAGGGTAGTACAAAATCTATATTAGAGGAGGAATGCAAGTTGAAAAGTAAATATTTGTCAAAACATTTATAACACAAAAATTATAAATATCATTCTCTTTGCAAGAATAGGAACAAAAATATATGATAATTGATGTGATTCATTTAAGTTTTGAATACAATAAATCTTGTAATTGGTAGTACTATTTAGTATGTAGTATTCCAATAGTTTACAATATTCATAATTTCATTGTCTAAAACTAAATTAATTATATCAGGACAGTGAAAACTGCTCAAACGTACAAATTAAATTTCCAATCAGGAAAATAAAACAATCCACTTAAGTTGATTACAGTAAGCAAGAAAGAGTAAAACCTGGATCTTGTACTTGCTAAGCCATCCTGCCCTTTCAAAGTAGATGAAAGGAAGTCCCGACAAGAAAAAGACACTTTCATGAAGGATGAAACTTCCAATACACGCCAGCTGAAAGTCACTGAAGTGAGTGATCAGATACTGCATCACAAAGAAGAAGAAGAAAATCAGTCTGATGAGAATCAATAATTGATTGCGAGTCAGCAAGTAGAAATATATCAAGCATGACAGCAATTAATCATCCCAATTCCAGACCACAAGAATGTCAACACTAAATTACAGTAAATTTTCCCATTTCTACGGAAGATAATGTTAATTCAAGAATTTGACACTCAATATTCAGCATAATAATTACAATATAAATCCCGCAAGAAAAAGCAATGTGTAGGGTCTTTTTCCTAGAGCAGCTTGACTCCAATTAACAATATATATTTGTCGCTAAACATAAAAACATCTACTCAAACATCTTTCATGTTAAATCATTATCATTTTCTGAACGCATGGCGATTCCACTAGACTATCATCTAATTCTGATTTCTCTATTTAACATTCATGGCCTCATTCCAACACACCTTTTATCAACTTTTGAGGGCAAACTATTAGTTAACACATGTCAATCAGTAAACAGTAACTGCGAGTTATACACATGCATTAGTTTGAAACCTAAGGAATCATCTGTTTAGTGTCTAGTTTGAATCGCTGCTTGTAACCTGATGATCCTATGCACATTGCAAAACGTTTTTGTCAGTACTTTTTTACTTTTCGTTCTATGAAAGATTTAAGAAATCACAAATAAGAAATGAAAAGGAAAAAAAAATCGGAAAGGACTAAGAAGAAAATAAATTTAAGGACAGTAAATCAGAGAAAAAGAAAAGGTTGAAAATAATAATTTCAGAGCCAGGCCAAAGGAGAAACAAATCAAATTACAAGAAATCACATAATCCTGCACAAGAATGTAAACGGTAAAAACAATGTCATATCTTAAAATCTATTTAAGTACACATATACAACGCGAATCTTCATCTCTTCAACATTAATGAATGCAGATTACACAATCATTCAATAGTTGCAAAACTAGCAATGCCGGAATGTATGAAGATAGAATCAAAGCAACGATGTCAAATCTAGTGCAAAAATGTATCACATAAGAAAGAAAAGCAATTATTAGATAGCAAAAATTGATGGATAGATAGATAGATAAAATACCTTCCAACCAGATTCGATAATCGAAACCATGAAGTCCGGTGAAATTTACTTGATCTCTTGCCGGTACGGATTACAAATCGAATTGAGGGAGAGAGAGAGAGAGAGAGAGAGAGAGAAAAGAGGTGTAAATCAGTAGAAAGGAGTGTAGGAGGAGACGTATGCAGACATGATACAGACTGTGACGGGAATCTGCGCTTGTGGCGCTCTCTCTCTCTCTCATATACTACTACTACTTACCGAGTTACCGGGGTGGGGTAAATTAATTTTGGTCATTTTATACACAATATTAAATGTGATTATAATTGACCAAAATCTCTGGAAAAAGGGATTAAATGGAAGTCAATTAGCATATTCACAATTTTCTATTTATATTTATTTTTGCCCCCTTGTCATCATATTGTTTGGTATATAATGGAATTAATTTATTAGATTTTTGGTTTAAATTATATTTCAAAAAAAAATAATACTCGACTAGTCATTGAATATGTTTAATCTCCTTAAATATTTTTTGCAATAGATTAAATAATTTTCTACAATTGGCATTTTTCCTAATGAAAGATGAAAGTAGCACTTGAAGATAATTTTGAGGATATTGATGAGTATGACAACCACAAATTGAAGTAGGAAACATGAGATGAAAAATTTTTCTGTCCAATCTTGTTCATTCAAAAATGAGTACTCCCTCCATTTCTTAATATAAATCGTTTTAGGGTTGTGCACAAGTATTAAGATAATAATTGTATAGCATTAATTATAATATTAATTATTTATATTGCCCTTATATTAGAAGAAGATTGTTATTTATTGGACATAAAAAAGTGAGAGAACCAAAGTTACATTTAATACTTGGGAGAATATTGAAAATTAAGCAATTAATACTTATTTAAAATTTTCAAACGACTTATATTAAAGAACAAAAATATTTAAAACGACTTAATATTTATATTAAGGAACGGAGGGGAGTACTACTGTACTACAAGGAAATCAAGAAAGAGAGAGATTGGTCGCGTCGGTCTGTCTAAAGGGTGACTGATGAACGTAGACTCTTTTTTCTTGCTATTTTCTCATTAATGTTATAGAGTAAAGAACTAAAGATAAGGATATCAGCCTTGACTATAAAATGAAGACTCAAATGATTGTACGAACATTTGAAGAAGATTATATAACATCAAGTTGCATGGTGAATTTTTGTTAGAGAATGTTCGGAAAAACCTTGGAAGTACATAATTCATTTATCTTTTGCTGATACTCACTTCTAACCATGTGTCTATGCATCAAAATTTAGTTTGAAGTTAATATTGTAAAAACCAGCTTCAGGCTACTAATTATTTCATGAACCTGCAAACAAATTGTAAGAGGAAAATCTCAAAAAGTAACCAGGCAAAATACATCCAAACTCCAAATAGGACATTTAATTTTTTTTTAATAATTTAAGGAAATTAGGACAACCGCAGCATCCATCCATGCCATGTCCTGGGTAAAATCTAATTGGACCTTGGTGCAGCCCATTCAACATTGAGGATGAGATTGTCATAACCATAACCATTTAGTTTGTTAATGGCTCTCTCCGCATCATCCCTGTTGACAAAATTCTGAAACCAAAACCTCTGCTCATACCAGTCTTCTGGTCAATAGCAACATAAGTCCAGCGTGACAGGGGGCCAAAAGTGCGGAATAGCTCGAGCAAGTCAGGCTCACGGGTGTCCTCTGAGAGGTTTGTGACCCTAACCGAGTTCTCTTCGTTCCTGCGTCTCATATCAGTACCACTGCTCCTCTCTGCCCCTGCTCGCATGCTGGGAGGAACATATGCTCCTTTGGTACTACCTGGAGCAGCGGATTCTGATGTAGGTGGCTGATCAGTTAAACTCTCACTCTGTGGAGCAAGATCCTTGTAAGGACACCTTGAAGTCCAGTGCTCTCCCTTCTTACCACAAGTTCTGCAAACCATGAGAACAGCACCTGCTTTCCCAATTTGAGATAAGGCATCTCCAGCAGCTTTTGTTTCATCTGCTTTGGTACCTATTAGCAATTATATTCATCAGAGAGGATAATAAAGAATGTTGCAATAACAAATATAGTCTAAGACTTCTCAGTGTTTTCTTTTTCTTTATTATTTTGTTCTCCTTCCCAGTGTTTTCTTTTTCTTTTTCTTTATTATTTTGTTCTCCTTCATCTACCTTCATATGTATAAAGATACAAATTTGAGTAAGGATCAGATATGCTAATTCGAAGTATAGGGAAGTTAACTTCCAATAGTCAGTACAGAATATCTTTGTTTCTTTTTTGTTGATAAGTAAAACTAAAGTAGGTTGAATTATAAGTTTTTAGCTTTAAACTGCTCTCAACAAATAAGTAAAACCTGATGCTAAGCATAAGCGTTCAAGGGTCTTAACAGAAGACAAATTGCAACCATAATCCCTCAACGTACTTTAAAGCTATCAGAGGGTCATGAAAGGGGAAGGCAAAGGCATGCAAGCTGATAGAGGAATACTATTATTGCAGGTGATTATGATTCCACAGACGTGATATTCATCACAACACAATAAAAACAGCCGAAAATGTAATTCATTTGATCTCAGTATGTGCTCCCAATATAAGTTACATTCGTAATTTCATGTACATATGATTTCTCAACAAAAATTGTAAACATCAAAAGTTAAACCTACAAAATAAAAATCAAGCAGCAGAACAAGCGAACTTTGGAGGAAGTCAGATAATAAATTACAATAATTTTCAATGATAGAGTTTGTCTGTATGCAAGAGTACTAATATAGAGTTACCACATACTCTTATAAGAGACCTAATAAACTGTGTATTGGATGCTCAAACATCAATAAACTGTTTCTAGAACAATCAACTTGTTTGATGCAACTAAAAATCTTCTAGGAAATTTAGCTTAACGCATTCTAAATATATAAATCTACACCTAATGTACCATGTTAAAGGCTATGTATGTACCAAGATAGGCTTCCAAACAAGTCAATTAGAAAGAAAAAACACATTCTCATCTGTAGTAACAACTTTGCAGAGCACCAACAACTAAAACAGTTTGCAGTCTTTTTATCCCCAAAAAAGTGTAACTTTTCTATAGGTAATAAGTACCACTAAGAAACTCAACTTTAGACAATATCAATCCCAAGTTTATCAATGTTTTGCTCCATTAAACAGCGACCGCAATTAAAACACACACGACATGCAACTAACCAGGAAGAACTTTCACACCAGCACATAAACAGGGTCAGAACAAACTTCACAACCTTAATATGTTAAGACACAGAACAGGGTCCCTAATAAACTTAATGTTCTAAGATGAAATTTGTTTACGGACATTGAGAAAATAATGTAACTGATGTTAGGAGCCTGTATCATTCTAGGAAACTATCTTATTATTAATAAATAACAGTCTCCTGTAATCAAGGCATGGACTAGAATTGACAACCATAAGAAAATTGCATACATTAAAACAATGAGAATTAACAGCAAGAAACAAAGTTTTTATGAATAAAAATTGAGTTGAAACAATACATGTATTGAGTAACTGATTTCTAATACAAAAGGCATGGTTAAGTCGAAAGACAACCATTTTTTTCTGAGAATAAAATCAAGTTTCACTCATTTAAAGGAAAAAGGAAAGGCTTGAAAAAAAATAGTTAAAAAAAAGGACAGATTTTAATTGTTAACAAATTTCATTGACAGGACGATCACAATCTTTTCAAAACCCAGCGGTTTCTAGTTTTGGTTTTTAATATTTAATTGAAATCCTATGGTAAACCCTTCCAATAGACCTCACTTTTCAGTATATATATATTTTTAAACTTTTTACAATACTAGTTTTGTACATTATATTTTAAGATCAAACAATCCCAAATTCCTAAATTAAAATTAATTAACAAAGAAAATTGTGATAAGTCTCAAAGTACTACAAATCCGTACAGGGAACATGTATACATATACAGAGACCAAGAAATTCAGAGAATTGGAGAGAATGTATACCAGGAGCCCTAGGGCGCTCAAGGATAATCTCTTCAGTGGATACCATAGTGAGCCGAGCACCAACGTCCTCATGAACGGCATCGCCAAATTTGGACCAAGAACGGCGTTCAACGGCGCGCTTGCTAAGCCGTGCATTGGCTAGCTTGCGGACGCGAGTTGTGGTGGTGATTTTGACCTTATTTCCATCGTCGTTGAACCTGTATTCCACCGTCTTCTTCATCCCGTTCTGGTCCGGGCCGATTACCTGGCGCGGCGGCAAAAGAAAGTCCAAGTCCTCTCCATCTTCTTCGTCGAGCTCTCCCCATCGAACCTTGCTAGGCTGATTATTTGGGGGTTCAATCGGCGCCGAAACTGCCATGTTTGCGATTGCGAGAGAGAAGGGTTTGTCTACTGCTGGGGAATGGCCTAGGGTTATCCAGGCGAAGTAATGCAGTGCAAATGGGCCACATAAACATAGTTTGTTATTTATTGTACTAGGGCCTTTAACAATCCGGCCTATGTCACACCTTATCCCCCAACTTCAGACGGGCTAAAATAGGATGTTTCTGTATTGGAATTGGATTTGGATTTGGATTTGGTCGTGCTGTTTTCACTATCAGATAATACTACTATGTTTAACTTTTACTTTATTAAAAAAATCAAAAAATCGAGGGATTTTAGTGCTCTAAATTATAAAAAAACAATCAAAGAAATAACACTAGAATCAACATCATGTAAGCAAAAAATAATCCGGTTAGCATGAAATTATTTTTTTGATAAGTTGATCAATGTGCTACCAACTCAGACAGATCATGTGCTACCTTATCACCAAACCTCCTACAAACATGCTAACAAAAGTCTAACTTAAAAAACATCTCAATACTCTAATAATCTTCAAAGATATAACTCAAATATAGAAAATTGATGTAAAAATAGTGTTTCTCTAAATATAATATCTTTAAAATAGGACTAATTAGCCTACTAATATATGCTTGATATCTGTCCACACCAGCCCCTCTCGAATTGTAACGAGTAAACTCTCTGCTGGATTCAGGATTAACTGTTCCATCAAGAAGAATAAAATCTACACCAATAAACCTATTCTCACGCACAAACATCATAATTTATTTTACACTCTCAAAAAGAGTCTTCTTTCGGTTCTCAACTGTTCAAGAAACAACCCTGTTCTTTTTATCTGTTATATTATATTAATTATATAGGATAATGATCTATATTGCGAGCTACGTGAATAAATTTAATTAATAAAAATTTTATGATATATTTGATATAATGGGGCGATTTTAAAATTTTATTCAATTTTATATATTAATATACATCGTAATCATTATTCGACAGAAGTATTTTACAATATATAACTGGACTCAATTATGAATAGCCGACAATTGTTTAGCAAAAAAAATAAAATTAAGGGGATGATAAATCCACAATTTTACAAATCTCTCCTCTCTTTTTTTCTCTCTGCTCCGGTGTTCACTTCTTCTAATCGCCTAAAACTTTGACAAACCAACCGTGTTTAATTATGCCAATTTTAAATCATGTATCAATAAGAGTAAAAAAGGAAAAAAGACTAAAGATTCTACACTTAGCTAGACAATCACATTTATATTTTCTTTTTATCAACACTAATGTTGTTGTTTGGTTGATTCATTTGATTTTTCCCCGTCAATGATTAATTTATATTATAATATTAATTCTCAGATTTTATTTTCTTGTAGTTAGTTCCCCCTTGAATAAAGTCCGATTAACATGATGCTTGTGTATAAATATGCTCGAAAAAAACATTAGCAACAGACATGTATGAATTAATGTTGGATGGATACATTGCTTTAATATTTTGATTCCATGATCTATACTTAATACTTATAAAAGAAATATAAGAGCATGCAGCTCTTATGAGAACACATGATACTCGTCTCCTCTCTTTGATCATCTCTCGTCTCGTCTTAAAAAATCCACACAAATTCCTAGAGATAATTATAGCTTACCCAAAAAATAAGAGGATAGAAAACCCATCAAAAATAAAATAATTAAAAAAAAATTACATAAATTGAAAATGAAAATTCAAAACACTCAACAAGAACACACTCACACTGACACACAGACCAAAAAGAAGAAAGAAGAAGAGAGAAGTACAATAATTAACGATCAACTACATATCAACCACCACCATCACCACCGGCAGCGGCAGCGCCACCATGAGAACTGCCACATGCACTACCATCCTCCGCAGATGCGTGTGCTGCTCCGGTCACCACCAAAGCTGCCATGCCATTGCCAGCGTCATTGGTGGCGGTGCCGTGGCTGGATTCAACATGATATTCGCCACCCTTGCTCACATTGCCTCTATCGGATTTGGAATGCGAAGATATTTGCTCAAGTGATTGATGTTCATCATCATCAGGCTTAGATTTCTTTTTGCAACACAATGGGATACAAAACCGCATTGTTATTCACTTCCTTGATTATACTCGTACATTCCCTTCCCTTTTATAATCCAACTCATTAAACAGTCGTTTAAACAGTCTTTTTAGAGAGTGAAACTTGTTTCTTTTTATTTGTCATTTAAAAAAATATTAATAATTTAATTTATCATATTATTCCTACATTAAATATTAAATTATTTTTATTTATTTTTCATTTTTTTCGAATGAATTTTACAGAATAATATTATAATCAATTAAATAAAATATTAATTATATTTTTTAACAGACGGAGAATGTTATAAACAGATCTTAATATAAGAAGTCAAATGTGTAATTATTAAAGATTGGAAGTAGTATTACTTTACAGTTGGTTTGCCAGAATCCGATTATAGAAGCTGAGTAGTTGAGAGCTAGCTAGCAAGCTGTTGCATGCTGTAGTATTTTACATGACTTTCCAGCTAAGCACTAATTACATGACAAATCTTCTTTTTAAATGTAACACAATAATTCTTTTCGGGGTCCATGTTTGACAAAACTACCAATGGAAGTACTAGTTATAATAAAAAGAAGAATATAATTGGTATAAAGTTTACAATAAGTCTGGTGCGACCGGAATTTTGGGACATTTTAGCGACCGGTTGACGTGATTTTGTCCGCGTCAGCTGTTGATGATAAAAAAAAATAAAAATTCTAGGGCATATCATGTTTCTTTTTTTCTCTTCACCGGACACTTTCTCCTTCTCTGTTTATCAAACACACCTTGAGCAGCTCCACAATCCGCCTCTGCCGCCACGTACTGCCACTGCCGCGACTCCGTTCCTTCCCTCTTCTAGCAGCGACTCCCTTCCTTCTCTCTTCTAGCAGCCTTTAAAGTATTACTCTCTCAGATTTTTGTCGCCCTAGATTTAGAATACCAAATTTGATTGTGAAAATCTGGGTGTAATAGATTTAGATTCTTGTTTTGGGTGTAATTTTGTTATGGATTATTTTATATGGATTTTTCTCTTGGGTTTTCCGTTTATGGGAATTAATTTGCTCAAGAATATCCTGCCTTTTATGGTCTATTTGTTTGCAATTTTTTTTTTGGATAAGTAGTAATTCATGGAGTCCCCAAAGGGCGAATCAGCGTGATTTTCAGATTTGATACCAACTCACTTTGGATAACACACTCTCTACATTATATTCCTCACATTAAGTTGTGCACTTTTGGTGTTTGATAAATTGTCTCAAAGATGTTCAAGTGCTTTAAAACTAATTTTCCTCAAATTTTCAAACATGAATTCCAAATTTTCACCTTTATTTTTTTAACAATTTAGTGATCAGGAAGGTTATATTAGCTTCTTTTGAATTCAACCACGCTGTTTATGTTAACAAATTTTCACCTTTTTATAAATTTGCAGAAATGGCATGTAGTGATGAGTTTAATTCAAGTATGAGAATGAATGATATTGAGGAATGTGTTATGGCAGATGATTTAGTAGAAAGTGAAGAAGTTGATGAAGTTATTAGAGATCCGGAAGTAGGAATGGAGTTTGGTTCTGTTGATTTATACATGGAATATTACACTAATTACGGTAACCAAAATGGATTTCCGGTGAAAACAAGATTAACTGAAAAAGGAGAAAATGGAGAGACTAAATTTGTGGCTCTTGCATGTGCTCGGTCAGGATGTTCAATAAGAAAGTCAAAGAATGCCTTCAACTTATGTCCTGTTAGCAAAACTGGTTGCAATGCTAAGATTAGGGCTGAAGTAGTTGAAGATGGAAAAGTGTGAGTAAAGACTCTAACACTTGATCATAATCATCAGTTGAGCCCGGAAAAATCTAGATTTTATAAGAAAAATCGGATTATGAGCAAGTATGTGAAAAGGAGACTAGAACTTAACGATAGAACTGGTATTAGACCAAATAAAAATTTTAGTTCTTTCTTGGTTGAAGCTGGTGGGCATGAGAATGTGTCCTTTTCACAGAAAGATTGTTACAATTATCTTGACAAAGTTAGGCGGTTAAGACTTGGTGATGGGGATGCTATGACACTTCAAAACTACTTCCAAAAGATGCAAGCTAATAATACAAATTTTTATTATTTGATGGATTTGGATGATGATGGGAGACTAAGAAATGTCTTTTGGGCAGATGCTAGGAGTAGGACAACTTATGAGGAGTTTGGGGATGCCATTACCTTGACACAACATACTTAACTAATAAGTATGACATGCCATTTGCCCCATTTGTTGGAGTTAATCATCATGGTCAATCAATAATCTTAGGTTGTGGATTAATATCTCATAAGGATATTGAGTCATTTAGTTGGCTTTTTAAAACTTGGCTTGCGTGTATGAATGGTCGTGCTCCTACCGCAATAATCACTGACCAAGACAAAGCAATGAAAAAGGCAATTGAAATTGTGTTCCCCAATGCACGACATAGGTGGTGCTTATGGGCATATTATGAAGAAGTTGCCTAAAAAATTATGTGGTTGCAATCAATATGAATCTATCAAATATTCAATACAAAAGGCAGTTTATGATTCATTGACTTGTGAAGAGTTTGAAGAGCAATGGGGTTGTTTCATTGAGAAATTTAACTTGAAAGAGAATGATTGGTTGACCGGGTTATACGACGAGAGAAGTCGTTGGGCGTCGGTATTTTTAAGGAATACTTTTTGGGCTGGAATGTCCTCAACTCAAAGAAGTGAAAGTATGAATGCTTTTTTTGATGGTTATGTGAATTCAAAGACAACCTTAAAATAATTTGTTGAGCAGTATGAGAATGCATTAAGAAGTAAGGTGCAAAAAGAGAATGAGGCGGATTTCAATTCCTTCGATCATTGGATTCCATGCCTTACTGACTATCCATTTGAGAAACAATTTCAAGATATTTATACCATGACAAAATTCAAGGAATTTCAAGAAGAGATAAAAGGGACGCTTTATTGTGCCATTGATTCAGTTAAAGTAGAATGTGGTTTTGAGGTGTACGACGTTACACAAGATATGTTTGGAGGGACTCGCGAAGCCACATTTAGAGTTTATTTAAAAGAAGATGAATGTACCATTAAGTGCAACTGTCAATTATTTGAGTTCAGGGGAATATTATGTAGACATGCCCTTACGGTGTTGCTGAAAAAACGAGTTCGAACCTTACCAGATAAATTCATTCTTCGAAGGTGGAGGAAAGACATGAAGAGGTGTCATAAGAAGGTTAAGATAATATATTCAAGCCCCGGACATTGAATCCAAAAAATAAACGTTTTGATAGGATGTGCAACTCTTTTTATGAAGCGGCAGACTTGACGACATATAATGAAGATAAGACAAAAGTTGTTATGCATTGGATTAAAAAGCTTATTAATGTACTAAAAAAAGATGATGGAACGTGTAGAAGTAATTAGTCGTCTCCTTCCAGACAAAGCACCCATGTGGGTAGTGGTTGTAAAGAAAGCAACAATATTCGTAGTCCTTTGTCGGTTCATCGTAAAGGTCTATTTACTTTTAAAAGGCTTCAATCTAAGATTGAGAAAGTTGTTAGAAGTATAAGAGTGAGGAAAGGGAAAGAGAAAGAGAGAGAGAGGGAGAAAGGGCAAGGGAAAGAGAAAGGGAAAGACAAGGCCATTAAACATAACACGAATTTCACTTATTTGGTAAATCTTTATGCCCTTAATTTTTTCAAATGTAAAAACTTATTTATTGAGATTAATTGTATGTCTTATTTTACTGCATTTTCTTTTGTGTAGAGTTCTCAAGATGACTATTTTGTAAGCGTACTCAATAACCCATATCAAGTCGAACATCAAGTTGGAAATGGTCCAGTAGACTACACGAGACATGGTGCAATAGATCTTAATTTACAGGTTTGTCACTAATTTATTTGAATAAATCACATTCTTAGAGGATTTAATTTATAAAAATGATCATTATTTTATACATTTCAGGCTGGAGACTTCTCCACCAACGCAAATCTGCAATCATCACATGTTAATGACTTTCCATTTGCCACAAATCATGATGTCTATTACGGAGGGGGTTTCCCCATTCATTTTCAGGTATAATGTCTTATTTTATTACTTTCTCTTTCAATTTGTGGTATCTTATTGGATGTTATTTGTTTCTAAAAACCACCATTTTATTTCTCTTGTTACAGGATTACTATAATCCATATTGGAGAAGTGGTGAAAGATGTGATCCGAACAATAGGAGCGGATAATATGGTGGGATTACTTGATGAATAACATGGGGACGATGCATTTGTTGTAGTTCTATACATTTATTTTACTTGTTTGTAAAAATTGTTACATGTGTATGCTAAGAATATTTTCAGGTGCTTTCCCTTAAATGTGTGATGCATTTGTTGTAGTTCTAAAAATTGTAGTTCTATAAATGTCTTATTTTCAGGTATATTGTTACATGTGTATGCTAAGAATATTAAAGAGAAAACATCTTTTTTAGCAAGTGAAAGCAGTTATATTGTTGATTTTTTGGGCCAGTGAATCTAATTAATACTGCTGCTATTATGAAATTCGTTGCTCAGTTAGAGTAGCACAATATGTGATGTTGGACTTTTTGATGTAGAACTTAAGAAGGAATACTGCTGCTATTTCCATGTCTTATTTTTTTTTTCCCCCCTTTACTGTAGAACTTTAAGGAACAGTTAGGTTTATTATATCCACTGAATTGATTTATACCATAATTTGCAAGTTTTATTAGCTTTCTCATACGATTTTGGGAGCTCATATTACAGAAAAAATGCCAAATGAGGCATCAAGACCTATTATCAATTGCCTTTGCCAACAACTAAAACTGCTTGAATGAAGATTGGAAAACAGAATGACAATATAATAATAATTACAATTTCAGTGAAACTCAATTACAATTTCTTTCACAATTTCACCTTCATTACAACTTCCAACAAAAGACGACTAGTTTTTCATAATAACAAACAAACAGAGAATAAGTTATGCTCCCGCATGAAACTTTCTATCTTTCCAACATCTTCTGGGGTGTCAACACCATGAGCGTTATGGTCAACTTTTATCACTTGCAAGAAAACGTAATAAATTATCTAATTTAGACACTTCTCCGATGAAAATAGGAATCCTAATGATCTATTTTCTCTTTATTTAACTTTTTATTTTATTATTCAATACCTTCGCAAGTTATCATCATCTTATATACATGACCATATGTCAACAACAATCTTGATTCATAAATACACACACACACAAGCTACTGTGTCATAAATGAAGAACATCTCAATGGCTAACAGCCTAACATAACATAAAGGGTAATTCTTGGCAGCAACCCAAGGAAAGGAATCCATTTGTATTGTATGTGCAACAATCTCTACAACTCCTTCAAAGGCCATTTACTCTAAATTATATGCAAGTAATGTGAGCTACATTAACTTATTTTAGTGAATTAAATAAAATATCTAATCAAAAAACATGGGAAGATGAATTAGGCATTATGAAATTATTGAAAACAGGTTTAGTAACCATTTCATTAAAAACCCAGAGAAAGTTATACCCCTTTTTTATATAGATCTACCAAGAAAAAAAGGCATGCGCTTCACAAAATAGATAAACACGAGGAAAAGGACATAAGTTGATGAATCAAGAACAACAAATATTCTTATTAACACCCTCATCTTATATCCATTCTCAAGGACTTTGAGCTTCTCCAGATCTTCTTCTAATTGTAGCGGAGTAGGTGGCAGCTCCGGATATATTCTGAGGAACTTTGAATCATAGCTATGGGAAGAGATTAAACACAACTTTAGTTAGCACAGGGTGACTATTAATGTAGAGACCAGACCACACAACCAATAGCAAAAAGATCATAGTGTAAAACCTGAATTCCAAGATGAAGCAAATATGGAAATTGAGGATTGACCTTCCCTGACCTATATCCAGCAGGTAGAAAAATTCGTCGAGTTTTGGTAATTAATAGAGTAACTCAGAATAAAAAGAACAAATTCAATCAGAAATGACAAAGAAAAGGACAAAGAAAAGGTACTGACTTGTTATGCCATTCTACAACCTGTCTAGATTACACTGAATATAAAGGTAAGATACTCTGTAATGTGCCAAAAGTGTCCATATATAAGAAAAAGGAGATGTTTCCATTTGGTGTATATTCACAAGTTCACAGTGTTTACAGTATATCCAAGTTTGCCTCAATTCACAAGGCCAAAATTCACAAGTATATCCAAGTTTACAGTATTTCCAAGTTTGCCTATATTCACAAGTTTGCCTCAATTAAATCTACACTACATTACCTAGTGAAGAAATTGGGTAAGCTGAAGCCTAAATTCATAAGGCCAAAAAACCTCATTAATTATCCTTAACCCAAATATGGAGAGTAATTGAATTACCAAAACCACTGAATATACAGCAAGTATCCAAGACTGACCTCACAATCCACATATATTGTGCAACCAAGGCCAAATCAAGGCCAACTCAGAAACATCCAAACAATGAATAATGTGTATATTGATTCGCCCTTTGGGGTCTCAATGAATTACTACTTATCCAAAAAAAAATTTGCAAACAAATAGACCATAAAAGGCAGGATATTCTTGAGCAAATTAATTCAACCATAAACGGAAAACCCAAGAGGAAAATCCATAACAAAATTACACCCAAAACAAGAATCTAAATCTATTACACCCAGATTTTCCCAATCAAATTTGGTATTTTGGTATTCTAAATCTAGGGTGACAAAAATCTGAGAGAGTAATACCTTAAAAGCTGCTAGAAGAGAGAAGGAAGAGAGCCGCTGCTAGAAGAGAGAAGGAACGGAGCCGCGACAGTGGCAATACGTGGCGGCAGAGGCGGATCGTGGAGCTGCTCAAGGTGAGTTTGATAAACAGAGAAGGAGAAAGTGTCTGTTGAAGAGAAAAAAGAAGCGTGATATGCCCTAGATTTTTTTATTTTTTTTTATCATCAGCAGCTGACGTGGACAAAGTCACGTCAACCGGTCGCTAAAATGTCCCAAAATCCCGGTCGCCCCAGACTTATTATAAAGTTTATCCATTCAATAAAATATCAACTATACACTAATGTTACATTTGAATTGTAATAATATAAATACGAATGAAATGACTCATTTTTATAGAATAAAAAAAAATATGTTTGGTTTCAATCTGAAATGAATCGAAGCATTTTTATTTTTCTTAAATTTATTAATTTTATTACTTGAAGAGGGAGAATATAGAATAACTCATTCTAGGGAGGTGTTTGTTTAGAGCTGAATGGAGTAAAAAAATAAAAAAAATATTAACTATTATATTAAGTAATATTAAATAAATTTACAACAATTTTGAATTTTTTCAGAGGGGTAAAATAATAAAATTTTGTCATTAAGATGTTTCAGACATGTCAATTATTAAACAATTTTTTTCATTCAGATTCACATTTAACTCATTCAGATTCATATTCAGCTCATTCATATTCAGATTCATTCATTTTTTATCAAACACCCCTAATTATAATAGAATGAATCATTCGCTCTCTATTTCATTTCTTAAATCCAAATTGAACCTAATTATGTAAACATGGTACGAGTGCAAGTATAATTACACTTTTAATATTAAATGAATAATATTACGAGCCTCAAATTCTACTCTAAAAAAATATCCTAAATAATATAGTATTATTACATTAGTTGAATATATATTTTTTAAACAGTCCTAAAAAAGGACCAAGAAATTTATTTAAAATTGAGTGTTATTGGATAATATATAATATATTATTAAAATCCCTAATACTCCATCAAAAGTCTAAAATAACCCATAGAATGATAGAAATAATTTATGCTTAATTAATATACCCGAAAAAGTAAGCATATATATATATATATAATGTTTTAGTTTCATTTTCTTCTTTTCTATAATTCTAACATGTGCAATTTTTTGAAACAACCTAAAAAAAAGATTTACAATTTTATTAAGTACGAGCATCAAAGGTTCACTCATTTTTTGTTACTAAATTAGCATCATAATTAAAATAAAATTCATAAAAAGTAAAATCCAACCGGTTTATACCATTTTAATAATATATGTGAATATTATTATTAAATTAGCATCCTAAATAAATTATAATTCACTAAAGCTTAGAATTATTATAATTATAATTATAAATATCTAATAAGTAATTCAATAACTATTCCCTCAAAATTATACTTAATAAACATATCTATACTATATGACTTACCTTCAAATTAATCGAATAAACCTCCCAATATACACTCGATGGGTTGGCTTGTTTTGTTCAAGGACCCATTTGCGGACATAAATGATAATTTTTCCCTTTCGCAAACCGAGATCGGTCAAATTATTTTGACTTTTTTTGTTCAGCAAGTCTACCGATCAGCCGAAAACTGAAAACTGAAACATTCAAGGGCGATAAAGACGATTTGCAGATATCATTAGGCAATTCGAGTCCATGGCGACTCATCACGCTTCCTTAGGTCGACGAACGGTATGATCTTCGCTTTCTTGTACTTTGTTTCAATCCATTGCATTCTTATGCTTAACCTCTAATTCATCATAATTTTTCTGGTTTGGATTCGACCTTTACTAATATTCAAATTCATGATTTATTACGCTTAACCTCAATTTCATCACCTTTTATTCATCTGCTGAAATTATTTTGTTTGCTTGTATGTATGTTATTTATTTATTTAAGTTGGATGAAATCCGTCAAAAGAGAGCTGCAGAGAAATTAACCAAGGCTTCATCTGGACCAGATCTCACCAAACCCCCAAACCCTGATGGTCGCTCTCCCTGTCCTATTCCCAGATGCTAATTGATTATTTTTACTGTTTTGTTTCTATGTTAAAAATAAATTTTCTGTTCGGATTGTTATGCAGATGGTGGGATTAAAAAATCAGAGAGCGGAAATCGACTCTCAGAGGTAACATCTTTGTATATTGTTTCTATTTTACAAATATTTTGTGCATGATTAGAATTTGTTTGATTTGGCCTTTTAATTCTTGGATGGAAATTGATTATTGTGGAAAACTTCTTCAGAATAATGGAATCAGTAAGAGTGCAATATAATTAGAATTGGGTTTAAGAATATTGTGGCACGGTAAAGTTGTATCATATTTATATAGAAGAGACTGAAGCCAATTGTATTTTGAACTGAGAAATCAATCTGGTTGTTAAGTCTGGTAAAATACTCTCTCCATTCTATAAAACGAGTTCCATTTGCATAATTTGCAAACATTAGTGATGTGTTTTTGTTAACAAGTTGTTAGTATAGTAGTGACGGGATCATAATAAAGTTATGATGGCAAACTTAAAGATATTGTGTCACTTTATAGTTTATATTACTATTTATTAAAAGAGGACTCTTTTTGTGGATCTTTTTCAAATGAGACTATTTTTCTGGAACAGGGGGAGTAAATCGTATTTGTATTCCTTTTCTTTTTCTCCTTTTGTCGATTATTTCTTATAACTTTATAAAACCTTTTTTGTGTCCAAATGTATCATCATTTATTATGAAAATAAATTAATAAATGTACCATAATTTGATCTTGTTAGATGTTTAATATAGTTTCAGTTATTTTATGCCACAACCCCCTACGGTTAAGCTCAAGTGGAAGTGGCCTCTTGATAAGTGCCTCTACTAGTTACATGTCATGGTTCAAAACTCTGAAAAGACTTTGGTTGCAGGTGCCTCAAAAAGAATAATTTATGCCACTATGTGCTGGGAAATTTCCAGAATATGTTATTGGCTAAGCAAACTTGATCAGTATTTTTTCCCTCTTCTTTTATTGGAGTTATAATGGTTTTGATAGAACTATACTTTTTGCATTTTTGCTAGGAGAGCTGTATCTGAGAAATATTAACTCATATTGCAAATTTATGAACATCTTCATATAAATATATATGGAGTGATATTAATGTAAGTTTATTTTGATAACATTGCAGAATGACATTAGCGGTTTAGTATCTCAGCTAAAGGACATGCATAAAAAGAATTCAGAACTGGATGAAGAAAATAAAATATTGACCCTGAAGGTATTATTGTTCGTCTCCGGTATGGTTCTTCGCCTGGATGGTTTACCCCACTACCTTGTTGATTATTGTTTTGTTTTTTGCATCAGCTTCAATCAAAAGAACTGGATAATGACATGCTGCAGAAGCGTCTATCTGAATTGGTAAATCTAAAACCTCTCGTTTTCTGTAAATTGTTCATTAAAGAAATTGATCAGATACTTATTTGTGGCATACTGAGCTTGATTTGGTTGACTTCTGAAGAAAAAAGTTGTTGCATTTGATAGGATTTTGTCTTAGTACTAGTATAAATTGCTGGACTTATTCACATAATCAGTACTACGCTCGCTTGTCTACCCCCTCCTTCACCTTAGTCGATTCTTGTTATGGATAGAAGAACGAAGTCAATCAAATGATATTTTTCATGTTCTATTGCATTCTTTGATCAACCAGTGCATTTGGCATTGTCAATATATATATATATATATATATATATATATATATATATATATATGTATATGTATATGTATGTAAAATATGATCTAATTGTATTCTAATTTCTTTTTTCTTAATGGAGGAAAAAAAGAGATTACAATGTATAGATGGGGTAATTTTTTTTGTACATGCTTTTATATATTTAGTTGCAAGTCTGACAATTGATGTTGTACGATGAATATGTACTGTAACTGGAAATAGTTTCTGTAACTTACTCGTTAGTGTTAATATTGCTTATTCAGCTTCTCCTGTTTTCATTAAACTCGCAGGAGAATACTGTACCATCCTTAAGAAGGGCTCTGAAGGATGTTGCAATGGAAAAAGATGCTGCAGTTGTTGCACGGGTATACACAACCGTCACACAATGTTTTCTTATGAAATTTAACATGCTCTCTATTCTTCACTAACAAACTCCAATATTTTAGTGTAGGAGGATCTCTCAGCCCAGCTTCGCACAATTAAGAAACGTCTGAAAGAAGCAGAAGAAGAACAATATCGAGTATGCAAGTGGTTTTAATGTTAAAGTAATGAAATTTATTTTTATATGTTCATTAATCCTCTTGCAATAGGCTGAGGAAGATGCAGCAGCATTGAGAGCGGAAGTAAATTTGTTACAGCAACAAGCAATAAGTGTTTCACTTGGTTCCATCACCTCAATGGGAAATTCACCAGATCACTTGCAAGCTCTAGAGAAGGAGCTAGCCAATTTAAAATCTCAAGTAGAGGTTAGAATATGTTTATTGATAATTTCTAAGTTTGATGTCAAAGTGTTGTTAGAAGTGTCTCATCGTTGTTCAAATTGTAGCAAGAGTCACTACGGAGGCAGCAAGAGCAACAACAATTCACAGAACTGCAATCCCAAATAACTGCTCTCATGTCTGAAAAGCAGGAGTTGGAAGAGAAGTATGCAGCTGTATCCAAAAGTGCCTCAGGTATGTCAAGGTCAATCGTCATGGATTAATTATGAACCTACCTAGATGTTGAATTGGATTACATTTTTATTATATCGTACTTATTCTATTGCTCTAATGCTACTCATGATTGAATACGTTGATGGCTTGTTACTATTGAGCAACTATGAGGCATGGATACACGTATTACATAGATTACCTGACACACACCTAAACAAACCCTAAAGAAGTAGAGGATATGGATGCCTTTGTAGATACAAATAAGGAAATCAATTTCTTATATTTAAAACTAAAATAAAGGAAGATATAAAAAGTATATTTTATGATAACAAATCTAAATCATATGTTTGTCGCACAGATGTTTATATTAAGAACTGTAAAATTATGTTATGAAATAACAAGGGACTGAGGGAGATCTTTAAGCATACTAGAGTAGGTATATGGATACCTAACAATAACTTGTTTGTATAGATATAGAAATATGATATACCCTCTTATTTTTTTGATAGGTAAATGGATTCTATCAAAAAAGGCCAAAAGGGGACGTAACCCATGTGCTCATGGTGTATACAAGAGATTTAGGGAGAGGGAGGGGGAAGGGGGGAGGGGGGAGGGGGGAGGGGGGGAGCCTATGCTTACCAATGAGACAGAACCAGTACATCAACCACAAAAACTCTCCCTAAAAGATCCACCCAAAAAAGAAAACACATTGTATTACTCCAAAAGCAACCTCCCCGCGCCCCTCCCCCCAACAACAACAAAAAAAACAGAAAAACAAACACATAGTCAAAGGATACACAAGAGCCAGAACACACCTCAGAAGGGAATCTATTTATTTACACCTCATGAGCATTCAGGATCCCAATTGCATGTCATTTTCATTTTCTCCTTACTGTTATAGATGACGCATTATTTAGATTCTCCAGCTGCAAACTAATTTGTATTATGACTATATAACTTAATCTGTTACACTATATTTTTTACGAACTTTTCTTTGTGTACAAATCTAGTTATGTGAGTTTTGACAGTTTATTTTGTAATGCAGAAAAAGTTTCAGAAATAGCTCCCCAGAAGGCATTCTCAATGGTAAGTGAATACTTTTGGATAGTTAATCTCCAAAAGCATCATTGTGGTCTGAAGACTGGCGTGACAAATTCTCCTTCCATTGTTTCTGAAAGTATATATGTTTTTTTTCCCTTTCTTTTTCCCGCTCCGCTTGCAAGTATGTCTATACGTGCGCATGTATGTGTCTGATGCTGTGAATATGATTATTATATTTCAAAAACTGAACTTTTAATTCACTTGTTTGACCTGTATAATTTTGTTTGGTTGCTGAATATATGTTCTTTCGATTAGCACTCTATGATCTGAGTTTAGTGCAGCACTGCATTTTATTGTGACATGTACTTGATCCTTTGTTCCTTTTCCTCTCTAGCTACCTGCCCAGTGCCCCCATCAATTTCTCCTTCAATTTTCTTTTCTTGTGGCCCTTTCCAAAGTCAATCTTTTTTGTAATGCTTAGACCACTGCCCTCTGCAGTGCAGGTCTTTGAATTACTGATAGCTTAGAGTCTGTACCTTAGTCCCAGTTGGAATAACATTGTGAGGATGCATTCTACTCTTTTTTGATATTTATATTTTATTCATCCTTGATTCTAACTTTTTAAAATAATGCGTACTTGTTTAATTATAGCCTCTTTTAAGAAGCAAGTTTTGGCTATTTTTGATAATCTGATTATAAGTTGGAGGTGTTGATGTCGAAGGATGGAGGTCGTTGTTATGTTGACCATCATCCTCTGAAACCTCTTTCGCAAAAATCTTCTCATCCATTGCATGTCGTTCATTCATTTTAGTTTTTTCTTTAAATTCATTTAATAAATGAAGAAAACATTTTTTTGGTTGATATTTATATGTAATGTATTAACTTCATAAAAGAATGCATTCCACTTCCATACTAATCCTTAAATGTCATTATTGTTATTGTAGGAAGACAAGGAAAGACTTGAGAAGCAATTGCATGATATGGCAATAGCAGTTGAGAGGTTTGAGAGTAGTAGACAAAAACTACTAATGGAGGTACCACTTTTCCTTACTTTGCTGCCCATTTCCTGAAATTGGAATATTTAGTTTGTTTCTTAATCCTGTCAACAGATTGATTCCCAGTCTTCAGAGATAGAGAGGCTTTTTGAGGAAAATTCTAATCTGTCATCTTCTTATCAAGAAGCAATGGGTGTTGTGGTACACTGGGAGAATCAGGTATACAGTGGCTAGTGCCTAGTTTTTGTCAAGATCTGGTCAAGATAAAGATAGTCTTTGAAGAAGTGTGCTCATTGTAGCCTTTTCCCAAGCCGCTACTCACCTCGCTGCCTTTTTTTTTCTTTCTGGTTTTTGGTTTCTGTGCATTATATATCTTATGTTAAAAATGAACAAAACTATCACATGATGTTTTTTCGGAACTTGTTAAGACTTAAGAGTTTGATAGTTGCTTCCCTGATAAATAAACCAGAAACCTCGACATCTTACTTGGTTTGTGGGGTAAATTATACCTTGCTTTCCATGGTTTTGAGCAAGTTGTACAGTTGTCTCGGGGTAAAACAGGGGGCACACTTCCACTTAACCCCCTCGGGTCTTGGTGAAGCCCAACTATTTATGTGTTTTATTGGTGGGGATTGTTTGATTCAAAGGTTTAACTTTATTAATACTGTAATCCGCAAAGAAGTTGGGGAATAAAAATATTTCCGAATGTCTATGCGAGTTATGATGCAGTATGAGAAAGTTAATCTCTAAGATGTAGATGTGAGGGCTATTGATAAAGTTGAACTTTGGGAATCTTTAATACATGACTTGTTTAGAGGAGTGAGAATAATGATTTGCATAGATATATGTGATGCTCTAATAGAAAAACAATTAGTTACTCCAACAATTGCTTCAATGGGATGAGGAAACATAACTACATTGATTTAGGGGAGTGATCGGATAAATTTAAGTGTTCATCCCTAGCTTGAGAAAGAAACAATCATAGAATGTGGTCGCACTTTATTTGTGCGGTATACTTTAAAGTTACTCAAGATTCTCCTTTGTTCTCCATTTTGTTGTTCTTTCATCCCTTTACCTCATGGTAGTGGCCGTTCTCATTTTTCACTCTGTGCAATACATCAGCTTCAAGAACTATGGGTTAAATTTCTAGTTATTTTCAAATAAAATTATCCTACTTTGTTCTGTCCTTGAGGCTTTAAAATTGTTATTCTGCCCCATCAGTTTTCTTAGGAATTTTGTGGTTCAATTTTCCTTCTCGGATAAATAATCTACTTGCAGGTGAAAGATTGTCTTAAACAAAATGAGGAACTCCGTGGGATGTTAGATAAACTGAGAACAGAGCAAGCTAATGTGCCAACATTGAATGAGGGCATTACTCAGAACCACTTACTAGATTCCAACAAAGATGGGGTTAATGAGACAAGGTTCCAGGCATATCCTGCTGAAGTTGTCTTCCTCAAGGTTAAGCTCCATATACCACTTCTAATTTTGTTGATAAGTTGGACAAGGTAATTTACTCCCAAGGGTGGAGTCATTGCTCCACGGATTCCCTTTCTCTTCAACATCATTGGCAAAGATCTTCTAACAGTCTCTCCTCTTTATAATAACCTCATATCCTAAGTTCTTAATCTGATGCATACGCCCATAAACATAACATACATAGCCATATTTCCAAAGATTCATTATATTTCCAGATGATTTTTTCTTCTCTCGTCTTTCTTTTGATTTTTGATTTTTCTTAGTGGCTAGAGGGAGGCATGACTGGATGACCCTAACATCAAACCCTAAAAGGAAATAAGGTCATATTGATTGTGTGAAAATAGGAAATACTCCCAACGTTCAGCAAAAAGAGTCCCATTTACAAATATTAAGTATGTATTTTGTTCCATGTTTACCCATAGAAATAATAAGTATTTTTTTAGTAATTTATGGCATGATAATGAAATTATATTGGTAAATTTGAGGATATTATGTCATTTTATACCACTATTAATAAAAGAAAGAATTGGCAAATGGGACTTTTTTTTGGAACAGAGGGAATAGTATCCTTGAAGCCACGAGTTATTTTTTTTCTTCTTCTTTTTCCATGGAGGATTGAATGCTGGACGCTGGTCACTCCATGACAAGGAGGATGCCATGCCACTTGAGCTTTGAGGACTAGCATGTATTATGCACAATGCACATCAGGGATGGATGGGGGGACAAGTGAGGGCCACCACTCCTACTATTTTTGTTTTTTTTCCTTACCCACGTGAGGATGGGTTTGCCCATTTTATGTAGGGCTTAGTCCCCACTTTATTTAGTGATTTACAATTTTTCATAGTTTTATGTCATGTTTGGCATACAATATTTATTTATATTTGTATTACTATATTATGTTAAATTTATATTAACTTTTTATATTTTTTTATTAGATATGTATTGTATCAAAGCCCCTGCTACGCATAAATCCCGCATCCGTCCCCGATGCACATGATCACCACCCCCCAACACAAAAAAAAAAAAAAAATAAAATAATAATCTTTGCAGTTATTTTTATCATAGTTATTTAGTATGCCAATTGGCAAGGCTTATGTAGAAAAACCCCAGGTGACTGCGCATTTTGCTAGTTATTATGAAGTATTTACCATAGTTCAGTAGTGCCTAAACAGGAATTATGCATATGTGCCCGCATTTTGCTAGAGTGAGTGTGTATGTGCCTGTGCTTGTCAATTTTCTGATGTAGAAGAGAAAGCCAACCAATCATCTGTTAAAGGCCTGATCAATGAATAAAGATGGTCTAATCTCATCCTAATAAACATTTAAGGATTTAAAGATGTACATGTTGCCTCTTTTGGTTTTATTCTTGAACTTGACTATACTTCTAAAATGTAAAATAAAAAACATTAATTTGACTGCTGCTTTATAGGGTCAACTTGTTCAAGAACAGAGCAAAGCAGAAACACTGTCAGCAGAGGTTTTGCAGCTCTCAGTACGTCTCCAGCAAGCCACACAAGCATACAACGGTCTTGCACGCCTGTACGCTCTCTTCCTTGGACTTTTTTCCCCTTAAATTTATTTTATAGTTCTTTTCTTCTGTATCGTCCTTATATTGGTGTACTATATTGTTTGCTGCCGATCTTGATTTTATTCTTATATTTTCGGTTCAAACATAATATTGCAGCTATAAGCCTGTGCTGCGGAACATAGAGAATGGTCTCCTGAAGATGAAGCAAGATGGTTCTGTAACGGTACAGTAAAGTGACTTATCTGGTCTGTAGATGTTCAATTATGTGACCTTGAGAGTAGAAGGTGGTTCAATATTGATATTCTTGTATTGTTGCAAGCGAAGACAGTTGGAATTATAAGTAACCCTCATTTTTCTTCCTTTAGCTTATACCATGTGAGGCTAATATTATTATTGCAGTAGATGGAAAATGTGTTCCTAACTTATTAAATTTTCTCGAATATGGTTTCAATTTAAATTACTGTTGGTTTAATAGTGTGTAATTTAATCATACTTTTTAATTGGCATAGTCCCTAAGCATACAAGGAGTATATGCGTGGGTAAACTATTAGATTTCGGCTCAGTTACATTGGTTAACCTCAGGCTAACTAGAATACTCCCTCCATTCCGGGAAAAAAAGAAGCTTCATTTTGGAAGTTAAGAAGTCAATTAACAAAATTTTAAATTTTAAATTGATGTTAATTAATTTATTTTTATTTAGTAGTGTTTTTTCAAAATAATTTATAATATTTAGAAATGTATTGGCTTGCTTACTCTCTTAGTAAAGGACTGTTTGTTTGTTTAGGCCTGAATTTAAGTACGTTTGTTTTGAGAAAAAAAATCGTCTGGCTGAACCGAATGATTTAATGTCATTTTTTTGGCTGAATGAATTTTTATTTATTTTTATAATATTAACTATTATATTAAGTAATATTAAATACATTTATAACAATTTTGAGTTTTTTTAGAGGGATAAACTAATAAAAATTTGTTATTCAGATGTTTCAGATTTATCAATTATTAACAATTTTTTCATTCAAATTCAAATTTATTCAATTTTTATCAAACATTCCCTAGTCAGTTGTTTGATAAGATTGTTCTTATCAAACGTCTCAGTTCGCTTGCTAAAACAATAATCTCGTAAACTAGTAAATTCAATTTCATTCTCTGATTTTTTTGTTTCAGCGGGGATGGGCCATCTAATCAGCCTCTCCCGTGTAAAATCTTGTCAAAACCTTCTTGTTCTAAAGGCATGACTCTCTCCTCTTATTCTACTACCAAAATCAAATTAATTTATATTGATCTTAAATTTGAAGATAGAGCAAATTGATTTCAAAATGTTAAAATAGGACTCTTTTTTAGAACTAAAGTAGCCTTATATTATTATTAAAAAGTAATAGAATTATTATTTTTACAAGAGAAATTTAATATTTTTACAAGACTTTACTCACATTCATGTGGGTCTTATTTACTATTCATGTGAGGAGTCTTGTGGAGCAATTAATTTCCCTTTGTACTCTCTATCCTAAAAGTAACTTATATTTTAATTGGTGACTTTTTTCGAATACTAGTTTTGGGACATTAATACTAATGTTTTTTATAAGAGATTTTCAACATATTGCTTTCCAACAACTTTTTTAATTATAAATCTAGCTTTAAAAACTTCTTATTCATTCAATATAAAGATGGGTTGGACGTCGTAAAGGCACTATCTTTTAATATTCTTATTGCATAATTACTAGGGATCCCCTCTTCCGAGTGTCCCAGCCGAGTAAGGATTCTATTATTAAGGAAAATTGTGTCAATATTTTGCTCCAATGTAATTTTAATACTTCTTCCGTTCCATCTTATTACTATTTTGGGTAGTTTTATGTTAAATGTTCACTTTTCTTTAATAACCAAACTTTTACACGTTTTTCCTATTATGCCCGTAGTATTTAATATCTCATACTTTTCTTATTCTAATTATCTCTCCATATTTAATACAGTAAGTATGAAGAGAGAATATTTTGAATTGAATAACTAAAAAGTTACTCTCTCACCTACATTAAAAATAATTAATGACATTATTATGGACAATTTTTTCATTTCATTCATCTTCTTAATATGCATGAAAAGTACTTTTATCTTGGGACGGACGGAATAGCAAAAAAGGAAAAAAAAAAAAAGAAAAAGAAGAAGACTTCCCTTCAAGGACAAGAAGGGTATCATCTATTTATTTCCTCTGCCAAAAATAAGTTGTAGTTACTAGTCAATTTGTTCATAATGAATTACTACTTTGTCGACCATTTAAACATTTAATGAGAATTAGGCTTGCAGCATTCACAATGACCCAACATTCCGCAGTAGTTACCGGGGTTCGAGAATTGTAATAGAATGCTTTAATAGTTCCAAAAAAAAACATTTAATAATTTTTTTTAGTCTTAATATTTAGTATGGAAAATAATCCTCAAAAGAAACTGTCTCAGGCAAAATTCAATATGTATAGAAAAAAGTCAATAAGTCAAATAACTGTACATGTATTCTCATCAAGCTCCAGTAGGAAATCCCAACAAGAGGAACCCTCCCTCATGATGAGTAAGACTGAGGAACTATGCTTACAACATTACCAATAATCACCACATGAGCAAGCCCCATCTCTAAAATGGTGGATGCGGTTTACATCTCGAACTAGAATCTCTCTATTTGCAAATTTGGAAATGAACTTTGTAACAGAATGACAGTCTTCACACAACCTCAAGTTCTTGGTGATCCTAATGGGTTCCCTTCTGTTGCTATTGATCAGCCCAAAGGCAAGTGCCAGCTTTTCACTATGACCCAAAACAATTCTTTCCTTCTCCTCTTCATCAAGATCATACAGCACCACCTTGGTCTGTGGCACATAGCCCATCTCCTTCATCTCCGTCGATAGTTTCATTAACAAAGCATGAATCTGTTCATTTTGTGGGTTGAGCTCATCAGCTGACATGAATGAGTAAATTTTCCTTTTCACTTCAATCCTACTGCATCCTGAGAGCTTTTGAATTCCTCGAGCCTCTAGTAGCTTTTTAACCCTTTTAACCTCATCCCACATCTCAGCTTGTGCATATACTTCAGCCATTAGTACATAGTTACCAGCATTTTTAGGCTCGAGCTCAAAAAGCCTTTTACTTGCCCTCTCTGCAAGCTCAACATTGCAATGAATCCTACATGATCCAAGAAGAGAACCCCAAACTTTAGGTCCTGGTTCCATCCGCATATTTGCTATAACCTTAGCTGCCTCATCCAATCGATTTGCTCTACCAAGAAGGTCAACCAGACAGGCATAGTGTTCAACACTAGGATACATCCTATGTTCTCTTTTAATTGATTCAAACAAACTCTTCCCTTCCTCAACAAGCCCTTCATGACTACAAGCTCCCAAAACACTAACAAATGATATAAGACTCGGTCGGGTGCCACTGTATAGCATCTCATTGAAAACTTCAATAGCTTTCCTGCCAAAACCATGAATCCCATAACTTGAAATCATAGAATTCCATGACACGACATCTCTCCTAACCATTAGATCAAAAACACGACGTCCAAGTTCAAGATTACCACATCTTGCATACATAGTCACCAGGGCACTGATAACAGGCAAAACCGTATCAAGACCTTTACGAAGTACATAGCCATGTATCAACTTTCCTTGCTCCAAAGCAGCTAGTGTTGTACAAGCTTGGAGAACACTAACCATTGTCACAGAGTTTGGCAACAAATCCTGAGTCTCAAGCATCATTTCACGGAAAAGCTCCAATGCTTCAAAGGACATCCCATTCTTCGCATAGCATGCAATCATGGCACTCCACGAAACCACATTTTTTACCGGCATCTCTTTAAAAACCAAACTTGCATCAGACACACGACCAAACCTAGCGTACATATCCACCAAGGTAGTCATAATATGAACATGGCTCCCATACCCGTGTCGTAAAATGTGCGCATGAATCTCTTTCCCCTTACCCAATAACCAAACCAATGACTCCGCTACAACACAAGCTTTCAGCACATAAGTATAAGTAAACCTATCCGACGGAATCCCAATCCGATTCATCCTACGGTAAAGATTTAATACCTCTTCACCATCACCCGTCAACGTTAGCGCCCGAAAGAGCGCATTCCAAACATATATAGTTCTCCTGTGAATTCTATCAAACACCTTTCGTGCACGTTCAACTGAGCCCAGCTCAGCGTACATATTAATGAGTTTAGTGGCCAAGAAAGGGTCTTGATCGAACCCATCACTGATAAGTTGAAGGTGAACAGCTGCGGCGTCGGAGAGAGATTTTTCGCGGGAGCACGAGAGGATTAAGAGCTCGTAGGTGCGCTGGGTCGGGTCGGTTTCTTTAGAGAGGACTTGGAGGGCTTGTTTGAGATTGCCTTTTTGACAGAGAGATTGAAGGAAGTGGTTGCTGTTAGTGGCAGTGGAAGGGTGGAAGGCGACGGAATTAGGGTTAATCGGTTGGGATTGACAAGAGATGCGAGTTGGGTTATGGGAGAATATTGGAAGGTAAGGTGGTTGTAGGGTTTGGGGGGCGTGAAACGCCAACATCACAAAAATCTAAGCTTGTTTTTGGCACCAAATTGACCCTTTATAGTAGTACTTTATAGGCTTTTATTTATTTATTTGGGTTTGATAGGCCTTCTGAGGAAAATATGAAATACATAAATGAGTAATGTTGCACAACTTATTTATAAAATAAAAATCCAACTTATATAGCAGAATTACTCCTCCACTAAGGAGATGAAGAAAAGCAGAAAATACACGCGCGCTCCATTTGTTTGTCCATTTTTAGAATCTCGAAAAATTATGTATTCTTAATATTAATGTATAAAATAAAATAATAACTTATTAAAAAAAAATCAGTTTTGAAACAAATGAATAAAAAGGTCAAATTTTATTGTGAGATCATGATACTTTTTTTTAATTTAAAGAATAATGACACCTAAACTAAATTGTAGACCTGTAAAGTGGGTACTAATAGTATGTTTTGGAAGTTGATTTACATGAATTCTTGGTTTATAGTATAATTTTTACAAATAATAAAAATAGTTAGCACTATACATTTAAGAGTTTCTGCAATTTCTTGTTTTTAGACTTGTGGGACAATGTCAGCTTTGCTGCTGGACATATTTACTAGAAATCATATTGTAGGTTAGTTTGATCTTGAAACTAATAATTTGGAATGCGTGTTTATGAAGAAAGAACGTAACATTTATAAAAGCTGCATTCCATTTCCAAACAATAATAGGCCGGCCTTTCGGCAGCATTGCAAAACATATATGATTCCCAAGCTACTAAGAACAGTATAGCCTGCCTGCTGCCTAGCCGGTCATTTTATTTTTATATACATACATCTGCCGACCACTTCCCCATAAGCAGACTTCAGCTTATAAATACAGAACAAGTCCTCTTCTTCCTTCTCCATATATGCAATGCAATATAATACAACTCACTCTTACTAGCTAGTTGAGCTTACAATACCTACCTAGTTCTATTACATTTTTCACTTTCTAATGGCTTATAGGCATGTTTTCATAATCCTTGCCATCATTTTTCCGGTCTCCATTTGTGCTAAGGACTTCATTGTAGGAGATGACGACAAGGGGTGGACCATAAATTTTGATTATCAAAAATGGGCACAGGACAAGAAATTCTACGTCGGAGATCGACTTGGTACATTTTTATTTCTAACTTATCTCATTTTCATATATGGTTACTGCTCAAATTTGACTCCTTTTAACTATAGCTAGCTAGCTACACATGATTGTTCCAAAATTTTGCAGTTTTCAAATATCCATATGGGGTTCATAATGTGTTCAAGGTTAACGGAACTGCCTTTCAGAATTGCTCAAAACCTCCACTTGATGAAGCACTAACTTCAGGAAATGACGTGATTGTGCTAGCAACCCAAGGAAGGAAATGGTACATTTGTGGTGTTGGCAATCATTGTGCAGTTGGGGGCCAAAAACTGTTCATCGTCGTGAATCCCGGATCAACTCCTCCAAGTGTTGCTCCTTCACAAAGCTTTGCTGCCCCTGCTCAAGCCTTGCCTTACACAAACTCAGCACATGGGATTGAGGTTACCCTGATGGCTGTGGCGATAGCTATTTTCTTGGTCGTTGCTGTTTAAATTTTATTCATTTGGAAAATGTACTATGTAGGTTTCATGTTTAGGCGTCAATTATTTGTAATGGCTTTTTCCGGCGGATTTTTTATGTTTTATGCTTATTTATTTATTTTTTGCCTTCAAAAAGAGAATAATATATACCAGTTCTATTTGTGCTTGTTATTTGCTGAAATAATTGCAACCACCGTAAATCAATCAAAATAATCTTTCCAATACGTTCCTCTTAACTCGACTGATTTATGTTAAATAAGTTAGCATACTTGTATGGAGGCTGGTTTGTTAATTAGTTTCATTAGGCATTGGTACATGACTACGAATGGAAAACAACATTGAAAAAGTCCATTTCTCTGACCGCTTTTGGCTGACTCAGTTGGTATGTCTAACTCTTGCTATGCAAGAGGTTCAAATCATTTTCCTGTGAATCCTTCCTGTTTCAGCTGTCTATAAACACTAATCTGAATCATTCGTTATTTTTACGAGCTAGTTGTTGCTTCGAAATATAGTAAAATATCGGTATTAACTTTACATTGTCATGTTAAAGATTCAGGTAGGTAGGTAGGTGCTCATTTCATTCAACAATGGTCTCTCTTTTTTCCTCATGAAATCAAGGGTAAATGCAAAGCAAGTGATAGCTTAGTTCACTTGTCAGTTCAACTATCTCCATTGTGATTCATTTTGAGAAACTTGCAGTTTTGAATTATATACGAGGAGAATGTTAACATTGTCGCTAATCATTTTATTTTTGTTTGTACGTGTATTTTTCTTCATGTTCATTTATTTGGATGGCAATGGTGATTTAGAACCGCACCGTCAAGATTTTTCTATACCAAAACAAAACAGCACCGGCAGATTTATATTTTAATCCGCACATACTTGCAATGGTTAAAAACTAATATTATTTTTCACTTAATTTTTATAAAATTACTTTAATGTTTTTAAAATGCATATTATAATAACATTCAAAAAAAATTAACAAATAATATAAAAATATATTTTCAATTAAAATTAAGATAGCATCGTTATAATTTTAACATTATTATAGTTTTAATATATATATCAATTATATATAAAAATATCTATAAATTAACTTTTGATATGCAAAAGTAAAAAATAATAAAATATATGTTTTGACTAACTTTATGATTATATATAGTATTATGAAACATAGAGATATAATTAAAATAGTATATATAGAGCGGTTCAAGAACCGGTTCACCATCGGTTTAAGAAGATTTACAGTGCATGGTCGGTAGGTCCAGATGTAAATACCAAAATCGCACCGCACTGATTCCAGTTTAAAATTTTTTGCACTAAAACCGCACCGTTGGGGCTAACAATTCAAATCAGAGTCGGCCCTGGGCCAGGTCAACCAGGGCGACTGCCCAAGGCCCAAAGCTGAGGAGGGCCCAATTTTTTTTAAAAATTATGTATATATGTATATAAAAAAAATAAAAAAATAATTATAAAATATAATATAAAACAAATCAATAAATATGGAGAATCAAAATAGACTCTTAGCCACAAAAAGAAGGAAAAATTTTTCGATCCTCTCAGTTCATAACGCAACGCAAGTAATTTTTTTTCCGATGATTCTCCTTTTCTCCAACAAAGTTGAAAAATAAATCATCCACCAGCTAGACCAGTACCTTTCTTTGAAGGTAATTTTTTTTAAGATACATATAGAATCTAGATACAGTAAAACCTCTATTTACTAAATAGAGGTATTGGTACAAAATATTTTTCGAACACCCAAAAATATTCACTTTAACAAAAATATAGATTTTATAACAAAAATTAAAGAAAACATAAATTATTTAGATTTTCAAACTAGGAAAATGTAGTTTTTTTTATAGGAAAATGTGGTCCTTTATATGAAATGTAGTTTTTTATAAGAAAATGTAGTTTTTATATGAAATGTAGTCTTTTATAGAAAATATAGTCTTTTAAAATTAATATTGTCTCTCTCATATATATATATATATATATATATATATATATATATATAGTATAGTTTCTCAATACGGGACTTAAAAAGTCTATAACATATTACAATTTAGAGGTTATTCCTATTTATAACCAAATTGGGACCAAATTTTTTTATAATATTGTAGAGGTTATTCTTATATAGAGTATTTTTAAATAGGGGTTTTACTGTATATGAATTTTATAAATTGTAATATATATTTATGTTAACTTTTCTTATTTATTATTTAATTCAACAGAAAACTTGGCTGAAATTCTTGTTCTTCGTTTTTAATACAATGTTTACAATTCGGGGTACTCTTTTTCCTTTGTTTGGGGTTTTGTCCCATTAGATTTCCCCAAACAAATTTTTTTAACGAGGCCCCAAAGTGTTCTTACTTATCTTTTGTAAATTCTTATAATTTTAATAAAATTAATTAGTTGATAATTTATTTATTTTTTGTTTAATTTATATAAAGGGGCACACTTAAATTTTTTTGCCCTGGGCCTTACAAAACCCAGGACCGACTCTGATTCAAATAAAAACCAATTGGTTCACGTTGTTCGACCAGTTTTAGATCGATTTCGATTTAAATTGTCATCACTAATTTGCTCACCAAATCTAGCACCTCCATCACCCGGTGAACCCTTCACCTTAAAGCCATCCTAAACTCATTTGTAGAGTGATCCCATATTAATTCATTACCAATGCACCCTAATTGTCATGTTGGATCATCTCTTTATTCAAAAGATAAGTTGAAGCTCCAGCATATTTATTAACCCTTGAATCTTCCGTATATCCCAACGTTAACAAATGATGCTTCAAGATATTTGGTATAACTAGCAATTTCATAACTGAGAATTTAATTTTTAACCTATTGATATTATTTTTTCACGAATTTACTTGAGTTCCGGGGCTGGACAGAAGCCCGCCCAACTTTGGATGCCGGCTTTAAGCAATCGTTACTTCCTAGTTTATTGCTTCATAATCCTATGACATTATATTATTGTTGAGCAGCCGAACGAAGAAGAAGAATATGCAAAGAAAAGTCCACTTGTCAGTCAGTCTTCAAGATATTTCCTATTAGTACGGCATTAAAATATAACACGCCTTCTTAATTAATACAACAATACATTCGGCCACAGCCGGTTATCAAGAATAAAGCTTTTTGTTGAAAGGCATGACAATGCACAACCTATAAAAGGAAGAGTACCTCATCCTTGTTCAGGCACTCCAACAGTCCAAATCATAGTTTAAGTATCTATTCTTTGTAATGGCTTCTAAGTTTGCCTTGATCATCTTTGCCATTGCTTTTCCGGCCCTCGTCTAACTACTGGAAATGACACAATTGTGCTTGCAACACCGGGGAGGAAGTTGTACATTTGTGGCGTAGGCAAGCATTGTGAAGTTGGGGACCAAAAGCTGTTCATCGTCGTGAATCCTGCAGCCTTGCCTCCCAAGTGTTGCTCCTTCTCCTTAACGCCCCTGCTCATATTAGATCATCATCACTACATTTCAATCCATGATAGCTGTGGCAGTTGTCATCCTTAGGCGTAACAAAATACGGTTATGGGTTGGTTTTAGTTTTCAAAATATGGTTATGATTCCATTTAAGAACTAAAATCATATTAACCATTTTTAATATGAGTTGTGTGGGTTGGAACTATATGGTTATGGTTAAAAACCATATTAACAATTTTAACATGTTTTGACTTTTAAACATAACTTTTAAAAAATAAAATTGTGACCGTCACAATTAAATTAATTAAGTAATAATATGATATAAAAATTATTAATATAAATAATAAAATGCTAAAAACTATACTAATAAAATTTTAAATTGAAATTATTAATACTCTTCCAAATTTAAATAATTTTTCAAAATTATTATTAACCTGCTAATAGAAAAGTTGGAATCCAAAAATACACCATAGTATAATTTTATTATTTGAAATAAAATTGTGACAAGGCTTTAAGTCGATTACTACTTATAATTTATTTGATATTGATTAATGTGTATAGTTAATATTGAAAATGATTCTGTTTGTAATAAAAATTATTCCTCAAAGTCGAGTCATCATTTATTTTCTTTTCTTTTTTGTTATCAAAATTTTATAATGGCATAAAATGACATAATAATGTCTTCTAATATAACATACAATTTCACTAATAAAATAAACACTCATTATATTTATCTACAAGCATGCAAAAAGTATAAATTAGATTTTGCAAATAGGACTTAAATTGTGGAATGATAACGTATTATCTTCAAAATTTAAAATAAACTTATAACACAAATTAAAATTTAAAAATTCCTCAAATTAACTAAAAACTAATTTAAGTCTTTTTGGAGAACATTTAAATACCAAAATCAAATGAAACGAAACTCAACTCTTGGATTACAGTTTCATCTGTGAGAATGGATAATAATGAGCTTTAAAAACATGGGCAGCGTCTTGATCCGGAAAAAGAAGAAATATCGGGTAAGTTGGGGCAGCCCGGACGAGTATGATTGAATGAAGTTGAGTATTTAATTAAATATATTTTATAATTTGAATTTATTACGGTAGTGGTAGTAGTTGGGGCAGTCCGGAGGAGTGATTGAATGAAATATGGGTTGAAAAATGGTTAACCAATTCAGAACTATATTTGTTTTAAAAAATATGGGTATGAATAAATAAAAATGATTAACCAACCCATTTGATTCCAGTTAATATAGTTTGACCCAACAGTTAACTAATTATATTGTCAGGTCTAGTCATCGTCTTGTTTTTTGCTTTGGAAAATACAGAAAGGTCAATTTGTAAGTCACTTAATTTACATTTTTGCCAGGTATAATTAGATCTGAGGTAAGTTTAGTTTCGACCATTTAAAGTAGAAAATACAGAAAGGTCAATTTGTAAGTCACTTAATTTACATTTTTGCCAGGTATAATTAGATATGAGGTAAGTTTAGTTTCGACCAATCAAATACTTTAAATTAGAGAATAATGCAATTGAATGTAATAATAATGAAGTCTTCTTCTTGAAAGTCTTTACATTCAACAAGTTGCATCTCAATAATTGCTTCGAGTCACTGGCACATACGGGACATAATCTTTATACAGCGGTTAATCCAAAAAAAACAGAGAAAAATTAACACACAGAAGATGGTCTGTCGATTTGAGGAAGAAGAGTACATAAACTCAGAACAAAAATATTCACTTTTACACCAATTTTCCACTACCAAACTGACTTGAGTATCAGGAATCTAAGAAATAACAAAAGTTTGGGAGGATAAAATGTTAGGTCCGACTTCCAAGCAACGGAGTATGTCACCACCCGGTCTGTCAAGATGTTGCACCTGGATCACTGATCACACCCAAGAAATCATCTTTAATGGTACCAATGCAGAACTGCATAAAGAGCAAAATATTAGATGACATAAAACTTGAAGGGTGAGTACAGCATATAAAAAGACTGGATTTATTTGTGCAAGTAGCATAGATTGCATATCTTATGAGGAGCATATACAATATGGTTAAACACTTTGAAACTTAAGCCTTGTAAAAAACCGAATTTTGACTATCAGAAACTCCAGGAAAACTCAATAATAACTGTTGTTAATAAAGGCACGCCAAAAAAGATGAGTACTTTTGATTATAGAAGTTAAGCAATGAACTCTTACAAGGAACATGCATGTCAAACACTGATATGCATTACAAAAGTAATCAATAAATTTAGTCGTCTGTTCCAGCTTCTTCCTTCGGTCTTTATTATCTTAGTATAGAATTTTAATTAATGGTTATTGAAGCTGCGCAAGATTAGAATCTAATTAATGGTTATTGAACCCGCACAAGATTCATATGCAAAGAATGTGCTAGCAAACATTCTCCAGGAAATCTGAATATGGAACAAATAGAGTACCAGTACCAGATAAATGCAGTCATGTATCAACTCGGAATTAAAAACATTAAAGAGAAATTACTAAAAGGATTTAAGATATAAGCATGAGCCAAAAAAGAGCCACTAATTATGGACTAAATACAACACAAGATACAGTTGAAGGCGTACAATTTCTGTGGCATCTACTCGAGTTCCAATGATCTTTAGCCGAACTTCACTTTCCTTCTGAATCTTAACCTGAAATAAATATCAACTTTCAAGCATAAATCTACACAATCGGAAATTTAACTAAAAGAAGAGCAAGTTCTTTGAAATGATACATACTGATCCGTCTGAAGTTGTGTAATTAGGCATATCTCCAGATTGGAATTCCATATCATCGGGTATCAACTAAAACAAAAGTGAGAAAGTTAGGGGTTATTAGGTGTACTTATATGATTATGTTTATGGTAAGATAACAGAATCCACATGTTCCAAAGCAATCCATTTGGTTTGTGGATATTGTTCAAAGGAAAAGAATATGCAAACAGAACAGAATATAATGTTTGTAATTACTCTCAAATCTAGGAGATGATATGCCTATAATAGTCCAAGCAATATAGGACTCCTTCTGCTGCTTGTCGTACCAAAATTAATACTAGGATACTTTATTTTCAACCAATGACTACCAAAAGCAGCATAATGCCATCTTGGTAAAGGAAAAAAATCAAATTTTTGGAAGGATATACATATGTTTCATCTTTATAATAAAAATGACCAGCTACGTGTTCAAAATGTTTCCAATCAAGTTATTTATTTTTCATCAGAAGCTTATAGTTTGAACTTTTAACCTAACCCATTCAAACTAGTAGAAACTCATGAGATAGTTGTGTGTTTAACCACTACAGAACAATCAGAGACAGGTGAGTAAAGGTATGCAAATCAATAAGAAGTTAGTGGTAACATGGTTTGTTGACTACATTACGTCACTGATCATGTAATATTCCATACATCCCAAAGCATTAGACAAAGACTACAAAACCACTCCTGATATTTTATTATGCTCTTCTGTGGAGAGAATATTCTATTTAAGCAGATATTGAAATCAGGCAATTGAATTTGAGCTAATACTAAACAAAGTTTATATCTACTTGCATTGACCCATTTTATTCTACTGTTCCCACCAAAGACACTTTCCTGCATTCATACCATGAATTTTTTTTCTTCTAAACATTTCAGATATATTTAGCTATTTTCATTGTACAAACACTTTCCGCTGTTTTTGACTCTAATCCAAAACATCATTCCCAATTTCTTATTAGTGGATACACATCCAGAATACAACTAAATTCTTTGCAAATTGTATAATACACAATACTTTGCATATAATTTGAGGGTTATATGTTCAATAAAAGTGAAAGGCAGGGTTATAAGAAATTCTACAACAACAGCATTTTAGACCCCGTGCCCATAACATTTTGCACTCGTGAATGGAAATTTATACAACAAATAAAAACGAAGCACAACATTCACAATGTAGAGACTGAAATTTAAAAAAAAAATATTAGACTCACATGATTGGAGACAAAAATCTGAACAGGTCCAGCTTCTGCAAAGAAACCCATCTGCAATAAATATAATTCAAAATATTGATGTATAGTATATGCTACTGCACAAAGAAATCAAATTAAATAATTAAATAGGCATACCTTATTAACCATGGTAACAACAGCTTCCAAGATTTCACCTTTAAAAGGTCGAAAAACAACGCATTGGTACTTCACTGGAAAGGTAACAAATCCTGTCCCATCTCTTATTAGTCCTTTCCCCACGCTTTCTATCCCTGTAATTGCCACTACGAAACCGTGTCGGCCGCTGTAAAATTTTGTTTAAAAAAATCATTAAGGTTGTGTTTTTCCATTAGGAGTTTAAAATTTTTTAGACTAACAGATTCCAGTATTTTAAAATAAAGAATTGCAAGCTCCAATAATTTCTAGTTCACTTCTTCCTTAGTTCATGTAAATAAAAGACGGAAACTTATTCTACTACATGTCACTAGGAAACAATTACCCAGCAAAAGAAATTAAAGAAAATGATGACCTAAAATTCATGGTTGCACTAAGCATAAGCACAAATTGATTGGAGCACTTTGCAACACAGGAAACAGAGGACAAGGTTGGGGGAAGAGTCCCAACAATTTGGGATACATGTCTTATGGCATTACATTTAAGAATTTCGTAATATTTTCAAATCCAACAAATCCCAAATTTCCAAAATTTGACATTCAGTTCAAAATCCTAACCATCAAATCCCTGCCAAAAGAACAGCCCTAACCAATCATAAGATTTCGGGCAATCAAAATCAAAGATTACAGCACAGAACTCATAAATTAGGGTTAATATATGCGAGTGTGCATAAAAGAGTAGAACCTGCAAGTGCCCTCGACGTCTTTCATGAGTTTGGAGACGAGCTTTTCACGAAGGTCCCGGCCAAAGTGGCGGGGATGAAGTTGCATGTTTCTCTCCAATACTATGTGGAAAAACATTTTCTCTCTCTCTTAATTCCTTAACAACAATTCAAAATACTGCAAATTTCTTCGTCGTCTTCTCCGACGATATACGAAGGCGAAGCCCTCTGCTTTCTGAGTATTTTTGTGAGAGGGTCAGAATGTTGGGCTTTAAACCGAAAAAGTAAAATAAAAAGCCGGCGACTGAGTAAACTATTTTTAAGTCCAAATATGAGTGAGCCCAATCATAAGAAAGAGCCCAATTCAAATTTGATATAAATTTACTTTTTATAATAAAAGTCTAATAAAATAAATTGTCTTAGTTTTTTTTAATATAGAAAATGGGTACTGCTAAGGATCTCAATTTATATTTTTGGAATTTAAATGATGTGAAATTGAATTTTGTATTAATACTCGAAGGGTTACTCCATCCGTGTTGTATAATGTTTTGATAATTTAAAACAAATTTTTAGAGAGTATTTTTTTTATGAAAATGAATTATAATTACGTGTATATGAGGCAAATTTTATAATTAAAAAATAAATAAATAAATAAAAATCTAAATAATATTACTTTTTTAGACACGAAGAATAAAATTTTGGAAAGGAAAAAGTAATTAACACAAGTGAATTTTGTGCATAGTTATTAGTTACAGCTAACCATCAGTTAATTAGTTATACAGCACACCACCACTCACCAATTTTTTTAGGGCACATTTAAAATTCATCTGCAGAGCTTGTGGTTTGAAGTTGGGCTTCATATATATATATATATATATATATATATATATATATATATATATATATATATATATATAGTTTGGGTACTGTAGAATTGTCAAGAAAATATAGTAGTAGTAGTAGTAGTACATGCATACAGTTTTTTATTTGTAAATATTAAAATATATTTTAAATTTATATGTGCCCTTAAAAATAATAATTATTTAGTTTAATTTGTAATTGTGGTACCACCATGAATTTATATATGATGACAAGCTGAAAGATACCGTAATTTTATATTATTATCTTTATTAATAATATGCGACCGCCTCTTCTTAATAAATTTGTGTCACAAGATATAATAAAAGAAAAATAATTGAGTTAAAATAACTAAAATATTAAATTCTCCATATTTGGTCTGGTCTCCTCTTTTATCTCCATTAATCCCTCACATCTCCTAATTTATTTCCAATAAAGTCTATCATATCTTTATTTTTTTCTGTATTTTTTGAATAGATTAAATATTTTTAATATTATAAATAAAAATTTATTGCACTCAAAACTTGTGTGCGGTGTTACTAGTCAATATGAAGAGTACGTGTTTTGTAAATAACATAGAAGTAGTATCCTTTCCCTTAATTCTTAATTCATGCATGATGGTGCTTCTTTCATTTTCGGGATGGCAGATCAAGGGTGGGAAAAATATAATGAAAGAATGGATTCAGAAGCGAAAATAATAATTTAAAAGAGTAATTACCAAACATAAGTACTGTTGCTTTTATTCATTACCATATAACATAGGTAAGTCTAATTAAGTAACGATAGCTACATAAACAATAGGGTTAAGGTAAAATACATAACATATATCTTGGAGCTGCACTTTTGTTTAAAACAAAGGTCCCAATATTGCTCTTAATTATTTGAAGAGCGGATTGACAATCTCGGAAACATGTGATGTAGGCTTAGAGTTAAAGTGTGGATTTGATGGGAGCTTAACGGGTTCCGATAGAACATGTGACGGGGGCTTAACGGGTTCAGAAAGAATATATGACGTGGGTTTAATGGGTTCCGAAAAAACATGTGATGAGGACTTAACGGGTTCAGAAAGAATATGTGATGCTTGTTTAGAGTTGATGCGCGGGTTAACATACGATGTGGATGGGTGCTCATCCTTGGGAAGTTGGCGTGCATACCCTGTAGGGGTGGAGGTGGTCCATATTGCAACCACTAGCAACAAAAGGAGGTTCATATGTATAAGCTTCATTTTTGATTTGTGAGCAATGAGCTCGTTAGAGTAAAATGAATATTACGGAGCCTATTTATATAGTGGATTGGGATTGGGAGAAAAACCTCAAAAACACCGACCCTATAATAATAATAATAATAATAGGAATTAAAATTTTTATGATAATTTGGGTCGATTGATAACTTGATATGTGGCTAAATTGTAGTAGTAGTTTAAATTATGAAAGCGTGGTGAGAGGAAGATGCGTGTGTACGAATCTGGAAGTTTATTGACAGAAAGATTGTGACAACACCACTCTCACATTGCCTATTATATATATGCTGATTGTTTAAGGGAGTCCGAAATAAATGGTCTAATTGGTGGACTGTCATTATCTCTACTCGGCAAATCAAATCCCATAAAAAGTAGCCACATTTAATTTAATAAGTACTGATTTAAAATGCAGTCAGTGAGTGAGTCATATATATAGATATAGTCATGAAAATGGAATAAGTTATCTATTTATATTTTGACCTTCAATAAAGGTAAAAATATAAATAAATAAAAATTAAACACACCTCCTGTATGAGCTCGGTATCTAATCCACCAAATCGGCCTCAAATAATTCATTTCTCTGCTCTGCCCAATCTTACTCGATCTATTCTGCTCAATTAACTAGCAAGAAGATTGAGAATTGTTTTTTTAAGATAAGAGTTCAAAAATTGTGAGGAGTTGTATAAAATGGGATTAACTTTTATTAAAGATAACACTTCATTTTTTTGGTTGTTTTGTTTTTTTAAATAAAAAAAAAATTCGTTACACAACTTGCCCACAATGTGAAAATAATCATCTCCTCCTCCTCTCCCTTTATAATGTAAAAGATATGATGAATAGATGCAGATTTTAAACTGGTTTAATTGTTTTAATTAGAACTTGACACACTACACTACGTGTAAATAAATAAATAAAAATAATTAAATGAGAAAATATTATGATGGGGTAGAAGAGTAAAAATAAGAATAAGATGGTGGAATTGTGAAAAGCACCGAACATCTTCCAAAAAGGATGATGCTACTGTTTCTGGATTAAATCTGAATTCTGGTGATCAAACTGGCAAAAATATAATAATGTTGGCATATAAACTTGGGAAATATTTTGGGTCTTTGTCAAACAGTTAATTCTATCATCATCATCATCAAAATACAAATATCAAAATAGAAGAATAGTCTTCTCTTGAAACCAAAAACCGCCAGTGGAATATAATCTTTGGAAAAAGACAACATCTCTACAAAGTTCAGACGCAATCCAATGTATTTACAGAAATTAATTGCGTATAGAAGAAATAAATTACCATAGAAAATATTAGTATTTGGGACTTGTGACCAACCCACAAACAATTTGCCTTCAAATCAACCTTAAAACATGTAGTACTTCAACAAAACATCTCATGTCTAAACAGGTAACTTATCTAATGACGCCCCCATCTGGTTAAATATTACAAACTTAAGAAGCCAGCATCTTCAGTGTTCTTCCCAACATGAAAATGCAGTTCTCCTGCACAAGTAGTAAACACAAAGTTTGAAAATAATAACTTAACCCTATCCTAACAAGTGAAGTAATTAATCTTAAAGAGTAAAACTGCAAACCACAAAGTGCCACAAATTCAATCCAAATCTACAAATATCAGTAGAATAAAGCCAACATGACTTGAGCAGAGATTTGCACCCTTGACACCTTCTAGGGAGAGCAATATTAGGTTTTAATTTGCAAATATAGTTACAGGATCCATTTTTCTTTTAATTGCAAGTTAATCGTATACTTGCACACAACACATACAGATTTTTGCTCCAAAACTTGGAGTTTATGTTGCCCATCATTTCGTTGAAAAATTTGCCAACATGGGCTAATGCATTTCATTAACTACACAAAATCATGGAAAAAGAAATTGAACATAGCCAAAGATAACCAAGAGGTCCTACCTAGTAAGAATGACACATCATTATGCATAAAGTCGCAATGGGATCTAATTATGCAAGTTTCTAGGAAATTGAGATACTCACAAACGTAACAGAATATACTAATCATAGTTCTCAGAATCTTAAGGTACGATACTGGAGCTATTCAATACAAAATCACTAGCGTACCAGAAAGTGAGTCATATCTTACGATAGGATGTATGATACAATCAATACAAATTTTTTTCAGAGGTGAACCTAATAAGAGTTAAAATAACAGTCTTTTCCTCTTCTTTTTCATGAGAAGAGGTGTCCACTCGATCTATGCAATAATTCTTAAAATGCTTTCTAGGATTTGTATCTCTAACTTTGTTTCCACCTCTTTTTTTAATATCTCATACCTATATGGAGACATAAATACATAGTTTTGAAGTTGCCTTTTGCTCTATACTTTCCAATTTGGGCCTTAATTGCACGTTGAATTTATACTCACAAGTTAAATAAGTTATTTTTCTCTTGTTCCTTACTAAATATTTACTTGAACGATATTGATTATTAATTTAGCCTCCAAGTTTAAACTCTTCAGACTATAATTTTAATATTTAAAAATTTTGTTTATACTCATTTGATTACTTTAACATTGCACTTTAGCTAATATATTTTATTGTCCAATAAAAAGAAGGGAATTGATATTTCCACAAACAAAAATGATATTTTCACAAGGTCTCTCGCATAAATAATAAATAGGTCCCACATTCATGTGAGACACCTTGTGAAAATATCAAATTTTACTTGTGAAAATATCAATTCTCTGATATAAATTATATATATGTTTAAATATAGAGTAATGTTAGGGGATTTGGTCTCAAATGTATCTCAAATAATGTGGCATTGAATAAAACAAAGTGTACTTTATGGCATAACCAATCACGAGATTTACCCAACCAATGTAATGATGACATTTGAGACAAAATTTGAGACCCTCAAATTACCCTTAAATATATAATTATATTGTGTTTTGCATGTCTTTCCGTATCTCACAATACAAAACATGATACAAGATTTAGAAATTTTCAATACACGATATGATTCAATATTAACAACTATCCTATTAATCTTTTACAGAAGAATATTGAGGTATGCAACGGTATACAAGTTGATGTTAATTTATAAACAGAATATCAGGAAATAATAGAAAGTTAGATGAGGATAAAGCAGCGAGGACATGTGGAAAATAATTGAAAATAATGTAGATGGTAAAATTGCACCAAACATTAACAATATGGACATGTGTTTGAACTTTAAGGATTGTTTTGCTTTATATTATTATTTTGTTTGGATAAATATAAGATAAAATATTAAAATTGGCTTAAAATAAAAAATCCCGCCTAGACCCCCCAGCCGCCCGCCTAACGTCTTTTAGAACATTGACATATTCATAGATTGCTATCCCTTATATTTATTTTCTTTATAATACTCCTAAAGACAGACGAATGTCAAATAATGTATACACACATAAAAGTCCGAGTGTGATTTGGCGTGAATATTAATCTGATACTAAATTTTCTCTTCTTCCTTATTTCAAAATAACTTTATGAGTTCTGCTACTTTTTAAACTAAACACTCTCCGGTCTAATTTTACATCATCCAAACAACAGGATTGCAAGCTCAGCTCAAGTCAAATTGTTTCTAAAGTGGAACAGATATTATGCTTCAAGACCCGAATTCCAATTCAAAAACCCGCGACTGGATCTAAGAAGACGAGGAAATGAAGGAAAAATGTTTAGAAATGCTTTCATTTAAATTTATTTATTTATAAGAAAGAAATGCTTTAAATTTGATTCCCTGGATTTTGTATGTTTTTCCTTTCCTTCCCTTATTTCTAAGCTATGAAATAATTCACTCAGATCAAGGCAATTAGGTACATCAAGTATATATGAAAAGACTGCAATGAAAAATAAATTGTCAAAAATTTTCTTGTTTTTTATACTTGTCCCATGATTCCATGAAAGCAAGTTATAATTTCTCAGAAATGAAAGAATAAAATGAGTGCGCTTATGCATTTCCCAAAGAGAGAAATAATTAAAAGAAATATATTACCCATAAGATGATTTAAAAATATAAAACCGCCAGAGCAACAACAGAGTCCTGAAGTTACCGAATAATAGCAAAACCATTATGCTCACCTGAACTATGTAGGAAAATTAAGACAGCGACGAACATGTTTGGCTTCATAAGAACCTAGGTTTTCTATCTGCTGGCTTTAAAATTTGGAAGGAGCACATTAAGCTTTCATCGACACTCATCATTGCACCAGCATTATCAAATTCACCGCAGTAGTTAGGAGCTGAGAAAATTGTTACTAGCTGTCGCTCAGCAAAGAATTCATACCCATCCTCCACAACCTGGACAAAAGAGTATTTGGGTTAACACAAGTCAAACATAGAGTTAGGAAAGGACATGGGCAAAGACGTGAAAAACCTGATGAGCACGACAAACAAGGTCCATATCATGCTGCATCAAGAATTCCGCCACCTTATCCTGGCCAAAAGTGTATGAGACTCCCCTATCATTCATTCCCCAGCCTTTGACTTCTCTACTAGGATCAGACCAAAGTAAATCACAGAGTAAACCAGAGTCCGGAACATCAGTCGGACGAGGTAAGTTTCTTATCTGATCTAAGTTTGTCAAATCGGGAGAAAGGCCACCATGCATGCAAAGTATTTTGTCATCTATGAGAGCAGCCACAGGCAGACAATTAAAACAATCTGTAAAAGTTTTCCAAATTCTCACATTGAACCGCCGCTTACATTCATCATAGAATCCATATATTCGATTGATGGAAGCACATTCATGATTTCCTCTTAAAAGGAAGAAATTCTCGGGGTATTTAATTTTGTATGCTAGAAGAAGGCATATTGTTTCCAAACTTTGCTTGCCACGGTCCACATAGTCCCCTAGGAATAAATAATTGGCTTCAGGCGGAAACCCTCCATATTCAAAAAGCCTTAAAAGGTCACCATATTGCCCATGAATATCACCTGGAACCCAGAACAGACATAAGTGAAAAGGTTTACAAAGATCTAAAACATCCATAAAAATAACAATGCACACAAGAAAATCATCATAGTTGGACACGATTTGTAATTAAGCAACTTTCCAGCTACCAACAACCCAGAAACAAGAAAATAAACCTGGTCTAAATAAAAGTAAATAAGGTGAGTACATGCAAACCAGATGCTAAATATGCTGTCTCAACAGGAATAAGAATCAATGTGTAGCATATCAACAAGAGACATCGTCAGTCTTCTGTGACACGGCAACTCTATTGCCTTTATTTCATTACTTTCAAGTTAACTAAACTAGTCAACTAGAGCCTTCGTATTAATTGATGAATGCGGTCTTTTAGCCCAATTCAGATTCAAGTACCCAGGAAACCTTTCAGTTGATATTATTACAGTATCTACTAAATAATAAATTAAAAGAAACTGACCAAAGGGTCAAGGTGTGTAATAGTAGGAAGACAAATAAATGTTTTTGAAGTTGGAGGCTAAAACTATCCGACTCTCTGCTACTCTCACGTCAACTGTTATCAGGAATAACATAATATATGCATAACACAAAGCATCTTGGCACATTTAACTTAGTGATGTAACCATTTGTAACGAGTAGAACAATAAGGACAGAGAGGAAGAACTCCGACTAATGAAGTGGACTATTCTAGACACAGGAAACAGCAATTACAAGTTTCTTAACGGATTCATGTCCTGTCGAAAGATATTAGCCTCCTGAAAATTTGATGAGTATCAAATCAATAATATTGGGGAAAGAAAACATAATGTAACAAACAAGCTAAAGTTAAAACTTTGTCTAAACTTGTTCATGAAAGATAGTTGTTGAGCTCTAGGAACCACAATCACAAGTTTCTTAATGGATTCAAGTATTTAAAAAGAAAGTAGCCTCCTTAAAAATTTGATGAATGATCATATCAACATGATTTAAGAAAAACGACATTAAGTACAACCTAGTAGACTCTATTAGATCATTTTCTAAACTTGTTCATGAAAGATAGTAGTTGAGTCTAGCATACTTCAAAAACTTTCTGAAGCGAAGTGGGAAAGTTCTTGGCATGACATACAACTGCCAGAACAGGTGCTAAAGCCTTTAAAGTATGGTTTTATGAATTTCCTGCTCGCAACATTAGCGTCTTGGAAGTTTGGTTTCATACATGCAGCCTTGCATAATAGATGACTTAAAATTCAGATCAAAGTGCCAATCTTTCTCAGTTACTTTATACATGATATGTCATCGTGCCAGAAGAATTAAAAAATGCGAAGTTTACATGACAGGAAAGCAAATGTTTCAATAGATGGGACAAAATTTCGTGAAGCAAAATTGAAAGAAGTTAAAAGAACTAAGTTCCAATAGTGAGAAGGAACAACCTTGAATTATCTACTTTGAGTGGGATTCTTCAGCAAGCTTTATTACCTGGGACCTACACTATAAGAGTCTGATGCCTAGGTTGAATTGTTATAAGATAAGTCTTCAATATATGTCAGTGTGACGTCCAATCAAAGTAGTTTTCACTCTGTCTTGTTAATGTTATGCTAAGTTCAAGCTGCACTCAAGCTTTGTCTGCGAATAGCTTAAAGATTTATTTTTTGTTTTTCTGGAAAAGTAGAAAATAGTTTGGAGACATTTGATCAGTATCAACACAGCTTCAGTTAGATTCACTTGTCTCAAAATCAAACTATCATCTGTCCTTCTTGAGAGTCGAGGTCAATAGGGAACAAACAAAAGTAGGGTAATGATTACAGGGGGGTGCACTCGGTTAAGTAATCAGAAATAACAACAGTTCACAAAAGTAAAATTAAGCAAGCAATCTTTAGGAAGCAGAACAAGAAGAAAAGGCCTAAAACAGTTTTCTGCCCCCTTTCTTTTCTCTTTATTTTTCTTTATGCATAAAAGTCTGGCATTTCAAAATTTAATTGTAAGCATATTCCTTAAAAAAAGGTGTTCTTCTAAGGTCGTGGTAATTGGGAAATTCAAAAGACTCCCCTACATCAGATTTTGACAGAAACCTAATAAACCAAAGCCAAATCAAATTAAAGATGAACTGATTGTGAACACCAGATATACTGAAATAGATCTGATGAGAATATAAATCTGGAATAACTAGGACAACATTATCAAGTTATTGTATCAACTTTGTGGCATCTAGCTAACTAGTCCTTAATTATGATTTTCAAGTGACGGTTGTCTATAAAATGTTCACAATTCCACGTATCACTTGAAACATAATACAAAAATTCAGTGTTCTAAAGATCCCAGCCTAGGTCCGCCTAGGCCCCCCTTGGCGCCTCACCTAGTCCCCAGGGGCAAAAAAATTCCTCCAGGTCTATGCGGAAATATTTTTTTAAAATTTTAATAACTACATAAACCAAATCTTAATATATTTATTTTTTTAATGATTTACCATATTCATAATACAAGTTGTAGCATATCAAATCACAACAAGAAGTGAACAATATCAAGTCAAAATTGATAATTTTATTATAATTGTAATTTTTTAAACTTGTACCAACTTTAAATTATATAAATGATGATACATTTGTAATATTTAGTTTAATTCAATATAATTCATAAATTTATGTTTAGTTTTTAAGTTTTAATATTGAATTAAATTCTTGAAATTTTAAATTTTATTATTTAATAGCAATCTTGTTTATGAATAAAATTAATACGTTAAAAATATTTAAACTTTGAACAATTGCATGTTTGTGCTTGAACTTTGACATTAACAATATGGATGTGTTTGAACTTTAAGCAAAGACATTTATTATCTTTATTATAGATTGTTTTGCTTTATATTATTGTTTTGTTTGATAAATGTAAGATAAAATATTAAAATTGGCTTAAAATAAAAAATTCCGCCTAAGCCCCCTAGGCGCCCCCGCCCGCCCGCCTTTTATAACATTGCAAAAATTACCTTAAAATTAAGTTGGTGATTTCTTTCTAGAACATTCCACTTCTCCAGAACTCAAATTAAAAGTGTATTTTCTGGTTAAAGGAAAAGGCAGTACTTTTTTATCAGGCAGCACAAATCTTTACCACAGTTCACATTTACTATTTTAGTTCTAGTAGAAATTAACTCTAATCCCTATATTCAAGATTTAAATGCCTCAATGTCGAAAATTAGTAGTTCCAAGTTTGTCCCGTAAATAACCTAGATGCATGAACATACATTTCCTTTCTGTTAAATGAATGTCGTCCAAACCTCCATGTGCTACTACTACTCTCTTATCTATGCATTCACTCGACCAACACAAACTTCATGATTATTTGGTCTGCAGTCAAGTCAGTGTTCATATATGAAAACTCCACAACTTATTGTAACTTAGTATTACATCCAATGGAATGAGGATCAAAATCTATGGCCTGTGAAGCTATAAAGATAAAAGAAAACACACACAACACAGGAAAAGAACTGTATAGCTGACAAAGAGGTTACCTAAACCATTTCACAAGTCAAAAGAAACTACTAAATACACACTGTATCCATCCATAGACTGCTAACCTAATTCAGTAGCTATTAGGAACATACTATTTTACCACAGCCCCTTATTTGTACGGTATTATGTTTCCATGTTAGACTTATCAACTTTTGGTCAATTATGTGTGTAATTACATCAAGGTCAGCCTAACCATCTCATGTTTGAAAAAGTAAATGAAAGATTCAGGTTTTAGCATCTGATCTGGAATGGATTAAGTCAAAACAATGTGCTTCGCCACATATGTCATCCAAAATCCAAACAAAACTTTCCATTTAAAGAAATAGATCATAACATACACAATTTTTCCTACAAAATAATTAAAGAACTTCAAAAACTTTTGAACATTATCAACAAACTACAAGCATAGAGTATTTTAATATGATAATTTGCAACATTGAGTGGGAAAGTAAGCATCAAGTAAACCATTTGCTACTTGCAGCAGAATACAACAATTATACAATTACACGAAGATTATAACATGCACAAGAACATGAATTATTTTTAGCGGGGTGTGGAGAAGAAAAAAAGATAAGTAATTTAAAGAAATTGCTTGGACAAAAAAATTGCATCATCTAAACAGCACCTTTTGTTTAATACAACCAAAATTGACTTTCTTGAAATTACAATCATTGTTGACATCTGTAGTTATATAGATCTATACATCCTGTTACAACTAAATGGTTAAAAAAGAATATTCTCAAGACATGAACACTAATCATCTAGGTTTTGTGGGAAATTATCCAACAGCCATCTGAGAGTTTATATTGTAATGACTAGGAGATAACCTCTCCCATCCAACTCTATCATGGCAATAAGTGGGATTACAATCCTCCAACCCAGATCTGCTATTATGTAACCCCCAGTGTCAGTAACCGTTCCTCTCCTACTCTAGGCAAACTCACGCATTCCCCTCCACATAAGAAGCTAACAAAAACCATTCCCACAAAAAAAAAAGCTTCACAGAAGTTGAAAAACTTGAACTCTTTCACCCATTTACAGGAGGTATTACTGATGGTTTAAAACTCTAAAATGCTTCCGATCATTACCCAAATCTTTCCTCACTTCCTACATTTTCATTATGATAAAAGTAGGAAATTCGCAACTCGAATGTTCAAGATATCTCCTAAGTCTCAAGTCTCAACTAATCTGCTTATATCACTAGCAACATTATCTAAAACTTGGACAAAGAATCCAACCTTGTGGGAAATGGGAAAAAATGATTTCTTGTAAGGCAAAACTATTGAATCCATTTATACAAAATGGTAGCTATTGCTAATAACAAATAGATGGCAACAGAAAGTATCCTAAAAAGAGAGCAGAGTGTACTCAATCAGTCATATTCATTGGCAAGTTCAAATGCAAGTCATACCACTCTAACCAGAGGATTGGACAAAATTAAAAACTAAAAACTCTCAACATATAGATTATTTGTAAACTAAAATAAGTAAATAACCTAAAGTGTAACCCATTCATTTACTCTTTGAGTACCCGACATTGTTGTTTGAAAAACATTCCCTGAATTCTATAAGCGTTGATATACAACATGTATGCGTCTATATACAAACATAGAAATTAAATCAAAAGTGCAAATTTCAGATTCCAAGCTAACAGAGGAAGACAAAAGGGCAACATAAAATTTAAATGCACACTATACATCTCTCTAGAATATATATAACTAAAAAACAAAAAAGAGTACCGCAGATCTTAATGGGTGCTTCGAGTTCCAACAAATTGGGTTGTTGAAGAAAGATTTCTCTGGAGGCACAACAGAGCTGACGGATCTCAGCCTCCGAGAGCTGAACCTGGCGGACGGTCCTCGCCTGCCGGAACTCTAAAAGCCGATTAATAATGTCATCGAGAACGGCAAGGTCAATTCCCTGCTCATTTTGCGCCATCGATCTCCTTGTCACAACCCTTTAACTTAGGGTTTCAAAAAGATGGAGAAACCCTAAAAAATACGAAAATTTTGCAGGCCCTTTTCCTCGATTTTCTCTCTGTATGAAAGAATTAGTAGTTTATAGTTTGTTAGAAACAATAGACAAAGTTACGGGTATTGTAGTGGATGATGATGAGGTAATGATAAAATAATAATTAATACTAATAATAAAAGGTATGTGTCGAGGAAAGATGAAGGTGATGGGAGAGAAATTGGACTGCAACTCCGATGGGGGCGGATGTGCCTATAATGGTGATCGATATTCGTCGGAGTCGATAAATCCGCTTCTCTCTTTCTTGCTCACTCTCGCGTGCGTGCGGTTGAATAATTTTTGCCCTTCAAAATTCAAATGGGTCTATTTTCTCAAAAAAGTTTGTTTTTTTAGAAACAAATAAAATTATATAAAAGAAAAATGATTTATATTGATTAAATGAGTAATTGAACATTTTGAATTTTAATTTTAATGTGCATTTAATTTAAAATAAAATTTAGTGTGCAAGTTATTTTTAGAGTTAGAATTTTGGGTGTAATTTAAAACAAAATTGTTATTTTCATGAGGAAAAATTAATATTTCCACTTCTTCTTTTTTTGTTCTCGAGGAAGAATTGTTATTTTTAGTGTGCTTGGCGTGGAATTGTTGGTCTGCCCTTCAACCCTTCACCAACCTTTTGATGCTTTGGTGTAGTGACCAATACTACAAGGCAGGGACACTCATATTTCCGCATTATCTTACTCATATAAATTTGACTCACATTTATATTATTTATATGAGAGAGTTTTATGAAAATATTAATTTTCTTTTAAAATTTAATTGCCAAAAATTATTTTATTTTATCTTCCAAAAACACGCGTTCCAACAGGCAACATCTATATCATACTTTATTGGAACAATAATAATACGGTGACTAAATAATTATTACAAAAAGAAGATATAAACAAAGACAATTAAGAGGGTCGAGGGGGGGGGGCATATGACTCTCCGGAATCTTCAGTGGCAGGGGCAGGGGCATATCCACCTTAGGAGCAGAGGGGCTAATTGCCCCCATTTAATTTTCAGGGTTCAATTTGTCCTCTCTTCTCCCTCCGTCCATGGCTATCGAAATTGTCGTTGCCTCCAGTTTAGTGTCTTTTCGTTTGGGTCGGAATTCATTTATGGGTGAAAAATCCATCTCCTGTGTCGCACCTATTTGGCTATTTTCTCATTCAATTCGTAAATTGGATACAACAATTCTTAGATTACGAAGCTCGACAGTCTGTTTTGTGGGTGCAAAACACATCTCCAATGTCGCCGGTATTTGTTTTCACCGGTGATTTTGGCCAACATGGGGCCCACAGGTGTTTCCAAATTTTAAATTGTCGATGTATAGATTTGGTTGCCACTCGTGGCTGCTCAATGTGGGCTTATTCCGGTTGTTGGGCCCATATGTGGGCTGACCTGTAATGGGCTCACTTATTTTTGATGTAATTTTATGGTGTTTTTATTTTTAGTCTTGGAATGTGCAGTATTATGTAATTAGGCTAGGCAATTATAATTGTGCAAAATGAATTTAAAAGAAGCAATTCAAGTGTTAATAAATAATTTTTTTTATTAATATATTTTGACCCTCTATAAAAGTGTTCTGGTTCCACGACTGGATATAAATGGATGCTTTGGCTTTGTTAACTAAAGAATTGTTACAAAAACAAGATACAAAGTTATGTGTATGATATTGGTTGGTTACAATCACTAGACTCACTCATATATGGTCAATCATCTATTAATTAAATTTTGATACATCATTTTGTAAGCTAGATTTTATAAAAATTCTTCATTTTCTAAACTAGTTTTTATAAAAAAACTCATAAGCATAACAAGAGTATGTCAAAAAGCCATATTATCTCCTCCGATGAGAGTTTCTTATTTTATTTGGCAAATGTATATATACGTATTTAAAATTTTAAAATACATAACTATACAAGTTATTACGAGGTTGATTAATTTTTTATAAGTCCAAAATAAAAATTAATATAGATATAATTAATTTTAATCTATACAATAATAATTAGTATAAACCATTTTAAAAATAATTATTAAGGTATACTAGTCATCTGCTATTCAACACAAGCTGCAAGATGAGCAGGAGGATAGCCATTAAGCTTAAAACATTTTTCTTTGAGATGCCCTTCCTTATGACAGTATGGACAATTAATGTCACCTCTAATGATTGGATTTTTTGTAAATTATAATAATGATGATAAATGTTGTTAAAAATATTGAGAGATTTTTTTATGAAGTATTGGATGTTATTATATGGACTCCCATTTACCCATTTTTCAAAATAGTCGGGAGAAGTTATCTCAGTTTTGTTTATTATATATATATATATATTATATATTTTTATATGTATATATGGGTGTTAGTCAAAATGGGATGGGTTGGGTTGGGTTGGGTTGGGTTGGGTTGGGGGGGAAATTAGGGTGGACGGGAGGAGTATTATTATGTATATTATATATATATATATATATATATATATATATATATATATATATATATATATATATTTTAAAAGTTTTGTTTTATTAGAATATTTTATGGACCGTCCGATTAAAAGTAAATTAATCTGGATAGTTCATGAATTAGTTATTATTCATCCATTCTTCTATAAATAGAAAGCTCATTCTTTCATTATTTCTTACGAATTCACATGAAAACTCTGTAGAGAGAAACCGTAGAGAATTATTCTTCTATCTTGGCGTATTTCTTTAGCGTTTAAGAAATCTTTGAGCGTAGTGCAAGTTTCTTCAAGACATCCCCACCCTACCGCTTCAGATACTTTTCTTTATGAGGTAAGGGGTATTATTTCTTTTGTATTCATGAAGATAACTTCATTATTCCATTCTTTATTATTCTGTTGAATAACTCAGATCTGTGCCAACTACCTATACTTGGTGAAATTCTTACATTATTCCATTCGTAATATTCTATTGAATATCACATACATGCGCGTATGTGGGACACCGGTTCCGATTTTTATTATTCTCGTTGGAACATCCTCAGTATGTGCATTTTACTGTGGACACGGTTCCATCTTTATTATTCGCTGGAATATCCACGTCATGCGCTTTTATGCGTCGAACTTGGTTTCGTCTTTATTATTCTGTTGGAACATCCTGCTTGCAGGTGCAATTTTGCACGACCTAGTTCCGATTATTTATTATTCTCATTGGAATAACATGTCTATCTGCAATCACCGCATGCATGGTGATTTCTTTTGTTATTCCATTCTTTATTATACTCAGTTGGATTGCATGTTCATGGAGTATAGAAGTTTTAACTTCTATACTCCATGAAATTAGTGGAATATTCTTAATATTTGCGCTTCATCCAAAGATCTTTTCATGGAAATATTCTTCCGAGCATTCTTAAATTTTACTTTCTGAAAGAAATATCATGTTGACAATTTGGACATTATTAGTTCTGAATAAATTAATTCTTGAACTTGTTTTATTGAATTCTTATATCATTGTCATCATCCCATCATGTTTATATTTTTTGAAAGTCATCATGGCACTCGTAGTGCATGGATGGACTTGGTATGATTATGACAAGGATTATTCGATTGTAATCATGGCCCGTAATGTTACAAATGATGTGGTAAAGTCCTCGTTGGCCCGTAGTGCATTGATAGAGCGATTGTTGGCATGATCATGACCATTGATGAATACACGAATATCCTCGCCCGTAGTGCATGGATAATTTGTGGTTGTGATACTTATAAATATCTTTGGTAGTAGTAGTGCAAGGATGAAGTGGATTATTTATTAAAGTTTGAGTCCCAAATGATAAAAGTGATGAAAACCTTTTAAATCATAAAAGATAGTAGATTTTATTCTCTACTTGACTCTTTTATTGGATTAAGTATGTTCATTGCGGCTAAACTTGATGTCTATTGTATTTTATCGGTTTAACACTTTGTTGAATACTAATGATAATTTATTCTGCGCATTATCTTAGTCATATTATTTCTTATTGGGCTAGTTGAGCTCACCCTTTTTTCCTTCATTCGTTTCTTCGTGAAATGAGAACGTGGCCGGGACTCAATTGGGGGAGCGGAGTGACGGTCCATATGATAAGATTAGTAGTCCTCACTATTACGCTAAATAGTGTGACAATAAATGTAATGAGGACTTATTCTCGAGAGTGGATATTGTCTGAAGACAATATTTGTATTAAAATTCACAACTTTCTTGTTGTATATTAAAGATTGTATTTGTATTCTGTACCATGTATTTGGCGACTCAGAATATGTGATATATTCCTATTTTGGGGGTGTCACAGTTGGTATCAAAGCTTAGGGATATGATCCCTGGCTAAGATATGAGACAAAAACTAGGAAGGGAGAGACGGGGAATTCCTTCGCTAGTATGACCTACTTAAGTTTATTTGGTATTTAATTGGTCGGTCAGAGTATAGGGATAATATGTGATATATTAATTAACCCTTGTTTTGTGGCGATTTTAAAAATGGCATCCGAGAATGTTGAGAACATCAATGGAAGCACAGAGACCGCCGAGTCTCCACGGATCAATAACTAGACAATGTGCATCGTGAAGCGATAATCCTCATGCAAACAATACTGACCAAATTGACAAAAATACGTCAATTTTGAATGATATTTCTATTGTTATGAATTTCCTGACGTATTCCCTGAAGAACTTCCTGGCCTACCCCCAGAGCGTGAAATTGAATTTTGTATTGACCTTGAACCCGGTACAAAACCTATTTCCAAAGCCCCATATCGAATGGCTCCTATTAAACTTCAAGAGTTAAAGATCCAATTGCAGAAATTGTTAGATCATGACCATTTGGTCAGTGTTGTTGTTTGCATGAGGATTGTCGTCTTCCTAATGCACATTGTCCTGGTTATTGATCTGTGGAGACTCAACGGTCTCCTGTGCTCCATTGATGTTCTCAACATTCTCGGATGCCATTTTCAAACACTGCCACAAAACAAGGGTTAATTAACATATCACATTTTATCCTATACTCGAATCGACCAATTAAATACCAAATAAACATAGGTAGGTCATACTAAATGAAGGAATTCCCTGCCTCCCCCTCCTAGTTCTTGTCTCAAATCTTAGCCAGTGGATCATATCCCTAAGCTTTAATACCAACTGTGACACCCCAAAATAGGTATACATCACCCATCTTGAGTCGCCAAATACATGGTACAGAATTCAAATACAACTTAATAATACAACTGTCGTGTAAAATACGACAAAATACAAACTGTGAGTTTTAATACAAATACTGTCTTCATCAGTTTAATCATTCATCTTTGCACTACAGGCCAAAAATATTCATCAAGTATCACCATTAAGGACTGAGGATGATGAAAAACATTTTAGAGAACGAATCCAGTAAGATAGAAGGACAAATATTAGGGATTCGTATTTCGGTTTAGCCAAATTCAATAATACTCCATAATAACCAAGTGTGAAGTAAAATTCACAAATAAAGATCAAAACATGGATACAATCAAAGATAGTAACCATAAAAGACATCTAAAAGAAAAAGAAAAAATTTCATTTTTTTCGGTGAATAGTCTATCAGTATTTATGAATAAATGTCAGTATCGTGAATAAGTAACTCTAACACAAAAGATAGAAATTTCACAAAAAATATCTTCACGCTTCGTGAATAAGAACTTCGTAAATAAGAACTCATGAATAAGAACCCATGAATAGTAACAATCGACATGAAAAAGTTCCAAATTTGATAAAAAGTTCAACCAATATTTTGGCATAATGATATTGAAGAAAATAATATCATTTCATGAAAGAAATAACATCCTTTACCTCAAAATAACCGTATTTGACTAAATTTCGGTATAGTCTTTGTAAACTCATATCCGTATAGCAACACTCAAAGTATACTCACAAGAATACGCTCGATAATATAGAGAGAAAAAGAGAGAAAACTTTGTTTCTGGTGTGATTTTCAATTCTAACTTAAATTTCATTTATAGGAAAATGTTAGAGCCAAAAGGAGACTAAATTAATAAAATAATAATATTTTTCTTAACTTCCTTAGCAGCCTTCTTTGGTCAAAAAACATCACCACCCATGTGCCAACAACCATAAAAACGTTTTCTTAAATAAAATAATTAAAATTTCAAAAATCAATTATTTCGGACTTGAACTTCAATAATTCACAATAAATAGCCCTTTTATCAAAAATTCGAATCTTGCGTCTTTTATAGGAATTTCAATTCTCTACAACTTTACTGAAGAAAGTTTTCCAAATTCCAAATGAAATTGATCAAAATCCATAAGCAGACGATTTTACGATCCTATAATCAATTTTCGGTCGAAATTGTGTCCACCGACACACAAACACATGTGTTAAACATTTAATGCCACAAAATACTCTTCCTCCTCATATACTCATATATCCCACATTCATTGTAAAATATCACCATTAATATATTATTAAAATAATATATTTAAATGAATTATTTTATCGTAAAAAGATAAAATATTAATTTTCAACAATTGTCACATTAAAAAATTTTCTCCATCTATATGCACATTGTAAGACCCCAATATTTAATAAATGAAATTTAATTTCCTCTAATTATTATTTTCAAATAGTAAGGGTTGATGTGATTAATGTGGATAGTTATGGGTAAAATACACAAATATTTCAAAATAAGCAAGTGGTTATAAAATATTCATTGTTGTGGGGAATATTCGTTTGATCGTGGAATATTCGTGCTTATCGGGGAATATTCGCATTTACCGGCAAAAACCATGTAATGAGGCCCATAACTGAAAGCGATTGGATGAAGAAAACGACAAATATAAGTTGTTTAAAAATAACGGCGTAGTTGTTACCATTAATACTGTTAAAACACTCGGTGGTTAAAACACAGTAGCACACGGTATTGCACCAATTATTGATTCTTACGTAAGAAGGCACTACTCAATAATGGTTACGATAATTCTTATTCAATATTTTCTTTTATTGATTCAATAATTCTTTGTGTTGATATTTTATATTCTTTATTGTTTCAATAATTGTCACTACTACAAAGATTTTCATTATCGAAGCAATAATTCATATTATCCTAATAATATTATTGGATAACATTATTGGCAATGTCTAAAAAGTTACATCTAAGGAGAGGTTTGGTCACCTAATTGCGCGCCAAAGTGAAAATTCTTATTGGAAAGCCCTCTTTCCTGAACCGCACTGGTTGTCGATATTGTGATTCTGTAATATTATTTGTGAATAATTAATTATTGATTTATATGATGAGGAAAATATTGATTTTATGTGGATAAAATGGAGAAATTTTAATGTGACAATTGTTGAAAATTGAAATTTTATCTTTTACGATAAAATAATTCATTTAAATATATATATTATTATATTTTAATAATATAAAATGGTGATATTTTTACAACGAATGTGGGATATATGAGTATCGAGGAAGAGTATTTTTGTTGCAATAAATGTTTAAAACATGTTAAACATGTTAAATTGGACCCCATTTCTTGTCAAATTTGATTATAACACAATAAAATCGCCTCTCGTTTATGGATTTCTAACAATTTCTCGTTTGAATTTGGAAAACTTTCTTCTGCAAAGTTGTAGAGAATTGAATTTTCTATAAAATTTCGCGAGATTCAATTTTCCGACAAAAGGGCTATTTATTATGAATTATTGAAGTTCAAGCTCCAAAATAATTAATTTTTGGAAGTTTTAAATATTTTTAATAAAATGTTTTTCTCACTTTTTCTAGAAGATGAGCATGTGGGATGTTAGAAATCTGATTTTCCAAGGAGGCGTATGAAATTTATTATTAATAATATATTTTAATAAATTTTCTGCTTTGGTGTTCTAAGCATTTTCCTATAAATAGGGTGCTTAGGTTAGAATTAAAAATCACACCGTAAATCAAGTTTTCTCTCTATATTATCGAGCGTATTCTTGTGAGTATTTTGAATATACTTTGAGTATTGCTATACGGTGCAAGTTCAAGTCATAGCCTATATCCGGTGTTTAAGCTAGAAGTATAAATCTTTCGAGGTAAGGGATATTATTTTATTTTTTTTAAAAAAAATGATATTAATTCTTCCAATATCATTATGCCGAAGTATTGATCTGAACTTTTAATCAAATTTAGAACTTGTTGTCTTGGTTCTTATTCACGTATATACTGATAATTATTCGTATACTGAAGACTATTCACGAATCGACACTATTTATCGAAAAATAAAATTTTTCCTTTTCGTCCAAAATATCTATTATGGTCAGAACATGTGCCGAAATGAGTCTCCTCTTAAGTTCTTCGAAGCTCTTCCCACATTCCTTGCTTCATTCGAATTTTGTATCTCTACGGTCACCGAGTTAATGGAGTAAATGATTTGAGAAAATCTTTCCACGAATCTTCGATAATAACCAACTAAGCCTAAAAGCTACGTATTTCGATTCTCGACTTAGGTTGATCTCAATCGTGACTCATATCGCAATCTTGGATAAAGACATCATAATAAGACCTATTAGTTTACTACTGGCGTGAATATGGCGTCCCTACGGAGAGTTTGGCTTTGATGCATTCCACAAAGGAAGTCATAAGATAGAGGCTCGGGTATCAACTTCTATAGTTGGGTTTTTAACTCCTGAAGTTCAATAGGAGCCATTCGATATGAGATTTTAGAAATGGGTTTTGTACCGAATTTAAAGTCGATACAAATTCAATATCACGCTCTAGGATTAGGCCAAGAAATTCTTCAGGAAATACGTCAGGAAATTCATTAACAACAAAAATATCATTCAAATCTGACGTATTATTGTTCAAGTCCATAACATGGCTAAGAAAGCTTGACATTCATTTTTCAATAAACAAATAGCTTTGTGGTTTGATATGACAGTGACTGATTTTAGTGGTTTAGTGGTTTGAATTTGTATGACAGGTTGGTTAGGAATATGAAAACTAACAACCTTATGAAAACAATCAATTTTGGCATGATGAGTGGTTAACCAATCAATTCCTAAAATCACATCAAAAGCAAGTATCTTTAAAGAGATAAGATCAACAGGTAATGTGATAGTGCCAACTTGGATCATGTAAGATTTATAAATTGTAGATGTAACGAAGGTTTCACCCAATGGAGTTTCAACAGATAAATCAAAATCTAATTTCTCGGAGTCAAGTTTAAACGTTGAGCACAAGCGGGAGAGATAAAAGAATGGGTAGAACCCAGATCTAGTAAGGTATAAACTTCGCAAGAATTCAAGATTAGCTTACCCGTGATCACCTCGTTTGGGTTCCTCACGTTTTGGCCATCCACGACAAACGCTTCTTCGAGAACCCGGCCGATTTCGACTTATCCGGACGACCCTTGGAATCACCACTCCCACTGAACTTGGTTTCGCTTATAAGACAATCTTGAGTGATGTGGCCTTCCTTTCCACAACAGTAACATACCTTGGATTGTTGTGGACAGTTTGGTGATATGTCCCTCCTTCCGCATTTGTAACATCTAATCGGCGTTCTCTCCTCCCCTAGAATTTGTTGTTGGTCTTTGGTCTTGTCTTCTTGATGTCTTTCCGTGGTTGTCGATTCTCCTCTTTCTCGAAATTTCCACTTGAGTCACCTCTTCTATTATCATGGCCACGATTTCCACCGAGTGCTTACCGCGTTTGTCCGTATTCTTTCCTCCTCACCGTTATCATTGTTACGATGATCTTTATCACCGATATAACCTCGGTTGTGGTCCTCGGTTGAGTATACTCTCACTATCTCGCTTCTAATAATGAGCCCTATTGACAACATCTCGAATCTGAGAGAAAATTTATGAGAGATAAGGTATTGAAGAATCTCGGGTTTTAGACCTCTCGAAACATACGCGTCATTCGTTCCTCATTCTCCACCAAATGAGGTGCAAAACTCAGACAACTTCAAAAACTTCGCTTACATCTTGAAACCATCATGTTGTTACGCTCCCAGTCTAATAAACTCTACCTCCTTCATATGAGCGAATACTTTCCGGAAAGTACTTGTCATTGAAATGTTCTCAAATCTTTCCCAAGACATGTTGAGTGCATCCGGTACGATACGCTTAATGAGATTCCCACCAAGTCTAACACCACGAAACATAAAGGTGGCGAATGGAACCTTCATTCTCTCCGTGCATCCCAAGACATCAAATATCTTGGTAATTTGCTTGACCCACGTTTCTGCCTTGATCGGATCCGGCTTTCCATGGAAATCTGGTGGTCCCAACTCCTTGAACTTGCTTGGTTGTGATGGATCATGGCGTTGCCATCATTTTCACCGTATTTTTTGTACACGAGTCTCCTCGTCGATTTTGCATGAAATCGCAAAAAGCTCTAAACATTCCATCGTTCATCGTTTGCTCGGTAATGTTGTTTACAGGAGGAATATTGCCTTCTTGTTACACGTTCTCCTGGTTTGTGACTAAAGGTTGTTCCACAGTCTCATAAACTCCATTGTTAACGTTCTCAGCAGACCATTCTTAAATACTGCCATAAAATAAGGGTTAATTAAACAAATTAACATGTCATATAATATCCCTATATTATGACCTGACCAACAAATAAGCTAGGTAGGACACACTAGCGAAGGATTTACTACTGTCTCTCCCTCTTGTTCTATTCCCCGATCTCCGCCAGAGATCATATCCCTAAGATCTCGATATTAATCGTGGCGCCCCCAAAATAGGTATACAACACCCATTCCGAGTGCCAAATACATGGTACATAAAGCAAACTACAACTTCAATAATACAAATGTCGGTGTGAAATACGACAATACATCTTGTGAGTTTAAATACAAATATTGTCTTCTAGACAATATCCATACGCAAATAAGTCCTCATTACAATTATTCAAACACTATTTTATAGAAATAGTTAGGACTGCTAAAACATCTTCCTAGAACCATCACTCCATACCCCGGCTCGATCCTGCTATGTTCTCACCTCTTGAAAAGAAAATGGAACAAAAAGGAAAGGGTGAGCTCAACTAGCCCAGTAAAGAATATTATGACTAAGATAATATACAACAAATTATCGTTAGTCTTCAACAGGGAAAAGTCTGATAAAATATAATAGACAACAAGTTTTAGATCAACAAATGCAACGAAAAGAACAATCCATTAGAAGAGTCACGTAGAGAAAGAATTCTACTGTCTTCTAAGGTTTAAAAGTCCATCATCAATATTTTATCCTTGTAACAACAATCAATATTCATCTTTAATCATCTTTGCACTACAGGCCAAAGATATTCATTTGTATCACCAGTTGGTCATGTTCATCTCAACACCTGTTCATCTTTGCACTACGGGCCAAAGAGATTCATCGGGATTTAATCATTCATCTTTGCACTACTGAGCCAAAGATATTCATCAAGTATCACCATTAAGGATTTGAGGATGATGAAAAATATTTTAGAGAACGAATCCATAAAGAAGATGAAGGACAAATATTAGGGATTAGTATATTTGGTTTATCAAATTCAATAATACTCCATAATAACCAAGTGTGAAGTAGAATTCACAAATAAAGATCAAAACATGGATACAATCAAAGATAGTAACCATAAAAGACATCTGGAAGAAAAAGAGAAATTTCATTTTTTGTGTGAATAATCTCAGTATTTGTGAATAGTCTTGGTATCGTGAATAGTAACTCCCGACACAAAAATATAGAAATTTCAAAAAAAATATCTTCACGCTTCGTGAATAGTACTCGTGAATAAGAACTCATGAATAGTAACCCATGAATAGTAACCCCGACATGAAAAAGTTCTAAATTTGATAAAAAGTTCAACCAATATTTTGGCATAATGATATTGAAGAAAATAATATCATTTCGAAAGAAATAACATCATTTACCTCAAAATAACCGTATTTCGATGAATTTCGGTATAGTCTTGTGAAACTTCATACCGTATAAAGCAACACTCAAAGTATACTCACAAGAATACGCTTCGATAATATAGAGAGAGAGAGAGAAAAACTTTGTTTACGTGTGATTTTCAATTCTAACTTAGCCATCTATTTATAGGAAAATATTAGAGCATGAAAGGAGACTAAATTAATAAAATAATAATATTCTTTCTTAACTTCTTTAGCACCTTCTTTGGTCAAAAACATCGAGCCACCCATGTGCCAACAACCACAAAAAACGTTTTTCTTAAATAAAATAATTAAAATTTCCAACAATCAATTATTTGAACTCCTAACTTCAATAATTCACAATAAATAGTCCTTTTATCGTAAAATTGAATCTTACGACTTTTTATAGGAATTTCAATTCTCTACAACTTTATAGAAGAAAGTTTTTCCAAATTCCAAATGAAATTGACCAAAATCTATAAGCCAAGCGATTTTACGATCTATAATCAATTTTTCGATTGAGAATTGGGTCCACCGACACACAAAAACATGTGTTAAACATTTAATGCCACAAAAATACTCTTCCTCCTCATACTCATATATCCCACATTCATTATAAAAATATCACTTAAGTTAATATATTATTAAAATAATATATTTAAATGAATTATTTTATCGTAAAAAGATAAAATATTAATTTTCAACAATTGTCACATTAAAAATTTTCTCCATCTATATCCACATAAAATGAATATTTTCTTTATCATAATAATCAATAATTAATTATTCAAAATAATATTACAAAATCACAAGATCTTGTAACCGGTAGTTCCTGGGATAGAGGGGCTTTCTATAAGGATTTCTCCTTACTTGGCAAGCAATTTAGGTGACTAAACCTCTCCTTGACAAAACTTTTTAGACATTGCCAATAATGTTATCCGATAATATTATTCAAATAATATGAATTATTGATCGATAATGGAAAATATCGCGTGCGACAATTATTGAAACAATAATAATATAAATATCAACGCAGCAATTATTGAATCAATAAAATAATGAACAAGAATTACCGTAATAATTATTGAGTAGTGCCTTCTTTACGCATTTAATCAATAATTCAACAACAACTTTGTATGCAATACCGTAAAGTACTTCTTGTGCAACCACGCATATTCTCGTATTTTAACCACCGAGTAACCCAATGTTGTTAATGGTAACAATTTATGTCGTTATTTATAAAACTCAATCTTTGTCGTTTTCCTTCATCCAACTATTTTTCGTTATGGAGCCCACAAATGATCATGCCGTCAATGCGGAGATTCCTCGAACAAAAAGAATATTCCACGACCAAACGAATATTCCCAGACAATAATGAATATTTTATAACCACTTGCTTATTTTGTAAACTTTGCACATTTCACCCATAACCAAAGCATTATATCAAATTAACCCTTATTAATTTAGAATAATGAATAAAGAAAAATTTAATTTATTTATAATAAGTTGGGGTCTTACACCAGGTCCGGCGTAAAACACACAGACAAGATATTTCAACAGAATAATAAAGATTGAATCAGTGTCCCAAATAGAAACGCATGTATACGTGATGTTCCAACAGATAATAATAACGGAACCGAATGTGCGTAAAACACATGCATGGAGGATGTTCAACAAAATAATAAAGAATGGAATAACAGAAGAATTTCACCAAGTATAGGGTAGCACAGATATCTAAGTTATTCCAACAAAATAATAAATAATGGAATAATGAAGTTCTCTTCATGAATACAAAGAAATAATACCCTTACCTTAAGAAGAAGAGTTTGGATGTAGGAGTAGTGAAGTAGCGAATCACTTTTCTTCTTTCTCTCAATAATTTCTCTCTCGAGTTTCAAAGGAATTAAATAAGAAATAAAGAAGGAATGAGCTTCTATTTATAGGAGAATGAAAAGGAATTTAAAATTCTCATGGACTACACAGGAAAATTTTCGAACGAATTCACGGATTTATCAACTTTTGGTACAGGCCAAATTATTACATGACACTTAATGATATTGACAAATGAACGATTAGCCTCATTCAATCAGTGATAACATATGAATTTATTTAGCCAATAATGTGAAGGCTTTGAAGAAAATACTACCACATGCCAACATCACTACCGGACTACCACCACCCACATGTTAACATATATATATATATATATATATATATATATATATATATATATATATATATATATCTGCGGCATATGATTATATATATTTAAATATTATATTTATGTTAGTGGGCGTATGGTGGGTGGTGTATATGATATGTGAGTGGTGGTGGAATTAATGGTGATATTAGTATGTGTATATATATATATATATATATATATATATATATATATATATATATATATATATAAGAAAAATTGAGATAACTTTCTCCATAATTTTAAAAATGAGAAAGTTGGGGTCTAAATAATCCTGACTTTATAACAAATACTTTATAAAAACTCCTCATATTTTTAACAACGTTTATTATCATTATTATAATTCACAATATTAATCGACTGTGTCGTTCCTGAGAAAGAGAGGGCTTTCCAATAAGGATTTCTCTCTATTGGCGTGTAATTGGGTGACCAAACCTCTCATCGATGAACTTACTGAGACATCGTTAATATTGCAAATAATAATATTAATAACTTTGTTATCTCAATTATTGATTTAATAATATATAAAATATCGACAATAATTAAATCAAATAACGTTGAGATCTTATCTGACAATTCTTAGTGGCAATAATTAAACAAAACCGAGTGACTTCTCATGCAAGTATCAATAATCAATCTGGTAATATTCTTGTCGACCCACGCCAGACATTCATGCTTTTAACACCAAGTGTTTCAACAGGTTAACGGTAAAACTTCCGCCGTTATTTTCATAAAAAGATATTTTTATCGTTTTCTCAATCCGACAATAATTCCGTTGTGGGGTCCACCAATGAATGTGTCGTCGTACGAATATTCCCTGCTAAAACGAATATTCGCCGTTGTAGAATATGTTCCTTCTTATCCAAGATTTAAATAGGAACCTCTTCATACGTCAATTCTTCTGCTATTTCGTCCTGTTCTAACTCAATAATGTGGTTCGGGTCTTCCACATATTTACGTAACATGAATATGTGAAAAATGTTATGAACACGAGACATACTTGACGGTAAAGCGAGTCTATACGCCACAGTTTCTACTCGATCGAGGATTAAAAATGGGTCAATGAATCGAGGATTGAGCTTTCCTCTCTTTCCAAATCTTGTAACTCCTTTCCATAGAGCAACACCAATGATTCCGTTAACGGTAAAACTTTCGCTGTTATTTTCATAAAAAGATATTTTTATCGTTTTCTCAATCCGACAATAATTCCGTTGTGTGGTCCACCAATGATTGTGCCGTCGTACGAATATTTCCTGCTAAAACGAATATTCTCCGACCAATCGAATATAATATAACAACCTGCGTATTTTACAAAATTTATAAATATTACTCACAACTATAACATTATTTCAAATTCACACCTTAATATTTAAAATTGATATTTATAGAAAAATTAATTATTATTCATAAAAGTTGGGGTCTTATAATTTGGGTCTATACTCGTAGTCTGATGTCATAAAGAGTTTGAATAGTTAAAAATTCGAGTCTTAATTATATTTAAATATAACTCTAAATGTAAGTTTTTGGATTATATCCGACATGCACCTTTTAAAAAGATTGAATTGCACCTAAACATAGCTAACTGCCATGTTTAGAGTCCTAATTCAATTCGAAAATTGATTTTAGTAGGAGTCCTATACAAGGCTTGAAGCTAATATAGTAAACACTAAAACTTCCATCGTTAAATCTTGTAGAGACAAGTCGTCAAGCTTCACAGGCGAAACTTGCCTGGCGTTAACCGTAAGTGTGTCACTATTCTTGATAATCTAATTTATAGTTAATATTATGATATGAAGTTACCTCCTTTAAAATTATTTTTTTATTATCTAAAATTAAATAAATTCGTTAAACTTTTAATTAGATTTAAATTATCAAAATTGATCAAGAATGGATTAAGGAAATATATATTTTTATGGGAATGTATTGGCTTTCTTATTCCAAAGGTGCGGCTGGGCATATGGAAGGAAGCCTATATGTATAGGGCGCAGACTGCGCAGTGCATTCGAATCTGATATAGAGTTTGATCTTATTCAATATTGCCTCTCTTTTTCCAAATTAATTATTAATCTTTCAGTTGGGCATTTCAGTTTGTTTGTTGGATTGACAATATTAAGAGGAGAGAAATAAATGGCAAATAATAAGCAAGTGGGTTCTTCATCTCCTTCTACTTCCGCATCGTTTACGGCTGACCTTTTTGGCGCCAAAGAGTCGCCATCGTCATCGGCTGGTGTTTTTGCGTCAATTTTTCCACCCCCATCGACGGTATTATTAGTTCTTGGTATTCAATTTTATTTCTTTTTAATGTAATTCAATTTATGTATCAACTGCTTTTCATGATTGTATTCATGGGTTTTGGGTATTGGCTAATATGGTGTAGAATTGAACAATAGAGCTAGAATTATTAATTTTAAGCTTAATAGTCTAATTTATGGGTTTTGCTCAATTCTGGAGGTTAGGTTGATTTGTATGTTGTTATGTAGCTTACTCAATTAATTTTTTTTGGGTCTAAATAATAATTGTTTTTGGGATTCTCTTATCAAGCTGACTGTCAGGGGCGGATCCGAGGGATTTTAACTAATTTTTTTTTTGTTGAAGTTAAATAAAGAAAACTTGAACTAATCATAATATTAACTAATCATAATAATATTTACAAATTGCAATAAATATTCATAATCTAAACTAAAAAAGAAATTTTAAATAAAAAATATTTAGATACAACTTAGAATTTAGAAGACAGAAGTAGAATGAATATACGTTTGTATGTACTTGTATTTAAAATATGAATGAATATTTTTTTTGTCCCCCTCCAAGCTAAACTTTTTCATTAATTTGTCTTCTTAAATTTATTCACTTATATATTTGCCCCTACTCTTATACCTATAAAAAAAAATCCGGCGGGGCAGCTTCCTATGCTGCCCCCTTAATGGATCCGTCCATGCTGACTGTGAATGTGGTAATGGAAACTAGAGATTGGCTTTTCTTTTTATTGTTTTTAATCTAAATTTAGAAATTCCTTAAAAATATTTTTAAGATATAGTTATTTAAGCCGGGAGCACATCCTATACTTTGTTACCATTATAAAGATTGTCATGATGTATGTGAATTGCACAAAATCTTAAGATGATCCCAATGGTATGGCTTGTTGGCTATGTTGCCTGATCCTTTCTAAGATCGGAAGGGGTCAGCAAGAATGATAATGGGATTGACATCTCATTTCTGAATAAAGATAATGGGCCATGATATTTTTATTTGGAAAACTCATAATATCCATGTTTTCTATTCCGTAGTTCATATTAGATGCAATCGTTGTTATCGCTACAACCTAGCTTACCCAAGCACATAGTTGAGATACGTTAAGTGCAATGCATGGTTAGGTGTCTCAGTATAGTGTATTAGACCAAGCTGTGGAGAACTCAATTGTAGGTCTTTGTTGAAGAAATTGAATTCTTCTATTATGATTTCAGGCTTCTAGGAGAAACTTCCCAAGCTCAGAGATCATAGGACCAAGGCCAAAACACCTATTGGAAAGTCAGTTGTGGAGCACCAAGCAAGGTCTGCACCATGACTCCAATCTCCTCCTTTTACTTGAATAGAGCTAATATATGTATGCGTATATATAAGTATATAAATTGTTTTTTCCCCAATAAATATGATGTAGGATGGAATATGAATTCTTTTCTCATCAGTTTTTTTGAAGGAAGAAGCTCTTTATGCATGTCCAAATAACAAAAATGAAAGAGATGCTTGCTTTTATAGAAATTTCCTTCATTGTGTCTTTTAAATTATTTGCAAGAATTTTATGGGGTTGGTGAAGAAAAATAATTTAATCTTTGGGCGTTCAGTTTTTGTTTATAATTTGTCTGTTCTTGCTAGGCCTAGTGACATATGCAAAAGAACATCCTTACTATGGATCATTTGGCTAGCATCCAGGGAAACTGGACCTGATTGTGTCAAAATTAGTTATTTACAGCTAAATTGTTTGCTTGAAATCACTGTTGTATATTATTTGATTAGTTGAAAACTAAATACGCCAAATTACATCATTTTTATCTGTTTCGTGGTGAATTATTCAGTTTACTGCATACTGCTTCACACTTGAAGTTCTTTGTTTGACTTGTTTTTTTTCTCCTGCTCAATTTTGCAGGAAATTCTCAAAAGCCTTGATAGCCATTTGATTTAGCTTTTGTTGATAGTGGATAATAGTGCAGTAGTTATAGGGTTTCTGTATGTGGACAGATCTTGGGGTTTAATCAACTGTCCTATTCGTAAGAAAATGTGAAATACGATTTCCGCCCCCTTTATGCATAGGAGTGAACAAGTGGCTGTCATATTTGTTGCTGCCAAATTTTCAAATGTAATTAGTTAGTGTTTCATTGTTCTGTTACTAAACCAGTAATGGATGATGATAATAATAATAATATATAGTAGTAAATCTTTTGAGCCTGTGTTAAAATCAGACGTAGAAGACTCAATATGCAGAAGGTTAGCAAAATACTGTCCAGCAGCTTTAATAAAATAAGAAGATACATCCTACAGCTGCTTTAGCAGAACAAAAAGATCATTACTTTAACAAGGTGTATGGAGCATGGTTACTAGAAATGTTTATCGACTGTAAAGTGGAATGAAATCGGGAACACAGAATGCAGGTAGGTAATAAGAGTTACATTGTAAGCTTCAGCTTGGTGGAATCTTGAACTTTTCAGGAAATATAATAAACAATTTAGAGCAGCATCCACTGCTGCCATCACTTTTTAAACTTCACCGATTTACAACTGCAACAATGTTTGCCAACCAATGCAATCAACGTATAAAACGCGCTAAGAGAAGTACATGATGCCAAAGTTCAAGTTTGGAAACTATCTGCTCTGCAAAATATTATGCAGCCAGTCTTGAAGATTCAGAGCTGAAGAACGTCAACAGCTAGCACAGAGAAGAGAAGAGTTCTAAAGACAGCAAAAAATTAACGATCCTTTCTAGCAATTGCGGCCACAAGGTAAACCTGATTTGTTCTGTCTCAAATTTCTCTAAGACCTGCACAGCAATTATTAGTCCTTCCAAGCAATGAAAGTCGGACCAAATTGGTACGTTCAATTGAGCTTAAAGGTCAATTACTTTTAACCAACATATTTCTAGAAAACTTAACTGATGTCATCAATATGGCTTTATACTAATTGAGATTGGAATGTGCAATAATTTTGATGGTTTCTACTTTCATATGAGATGCAAAGAAAAAGCCTTTCATAGGCAGCTGCCATTTTAGCGGCAGTAAACAGATTCAAACCCCTTTCTCTAGCCAGCTTCCCTTTCTGCTCTAGGATTCCTTTTCCATCTTTCCAAACTTTATAAAGGGATTCTTTTAGTGATATTACTGTTGGGGAAAATGTATACCCCATTTCTTTGCCAACAATCACAGACCCTGTAATACTAGCAAGCCTCGTAGCTATTATTGGGGTACCTGAAAGAATTGCTTCTAACAAAGTGTGATCCAACCCCTGAGCTCGAAGAGTTGGATTTACATAGATATCAATTGCATTATAAAACAGTGCCAATTGAGCTTGTTTCAATGGCCCCAAAACCAGCAAATTTGTCCCGAGATCTTTATATCTTGAACCCCATGGACCATCTCCAGCAACTAGAACAATCACATTATCCCGAAATGTAGAATTTTCCAAGAAAATCTGCTTCAGAGCTTCAAACATTAAAGGGTGTCCTTTATCCTTAACCAACCTCCCTGCCATTCCCAAAACCAATGGCTTAGAATTTGAAATGCCAAACTTGTTCTTAAAAGCCATACCCTTGGCAACATCTGGCTTGAACATCTCCTCATCGATACCATTGAGAATAACATGAACTCGTTCTTCTGGTATCATGTAGATCCTCTTCAGGACATCCCCAGCATAATCGCTCGTAGCAACATGGTGAGCGTAGTTTGGAAAAAACTTCACCTCTTCAACAACCTTCATAGCTCTTTCAGTCAACGTGTGAGATCGAGAATCTTCAGGATTTCGTAGGAGTTCTTGACTGATATCAGAGTGTATAGACTCATATGCAATCCCATGCCAAGTAACAGCTAGGTTGCTTATATTTCGCGATCGAGTATGCATTAGTCCTACACTTTCTGTATGTACCACATCAAACGGTTTTCCACTCGAGTTCTGCATTTGAAATTGATTCCAGACTAAAGCTTGATCTAGATAGCCAGCAGCTGTTGGTTTTGTGAGGTGGAAATATAAATTGTTCATCGGGTACTTGGGGAAGGAAGAGTTTGAAGGTGAAGTGGTGAAAATATGGAGCTCATGGCCGCGTTTAGCAAGAGCAAGGTGGAGAGTCAAAGCGTGTCGTTCTAGCCCTCCAGCGCGGTTTTTGCTAGGCCATTTCTTGACAAAGAGGGCTATTTTGAGGAGTTTTGGAGGCGGTGTTGATGGAAAGGTGAGATGATTCCACGCAGACGGATACGTGAGGAGGTTGATTGGTAATTGGTTTTGGTTCTGCTCCATCTTTTCCACATGGGAATTGGAGGTGTGAGACCAGTAGAGGAATGATATGGATGAGAGGGTAGACAAGTAAACTAGGATGTAGCAGGAGCAGCGGAATCTTGAGGCGTTGGCCTGATCTTTTGCCATGATTTTGGACAACTTTCAAGTTTTACTAACCGATGAAAAAATTGTATAGATCCCAGTTTTCAACAGATTTTTTTTCTTCTCATACATTTGTGTATTTTGCAATTTTATTCCCTTGTTCTTGGGATTAGGTGAAAACCTGCACATGGATGTAAACTAGTAGGAGCACAAATTAGTATACTATAACTATTTCAAGGAGATCGGGAACTAAACTAATTAGCTTTTTCTTGGAAGCAGTTAGTTGACTTCGAGGTTTATTAAGCAATAAAACAGGGTGCAGGGCGTGGTGCTTGGTTGCTACCAACACCTATGATAATAGTCCCCCTTTCACAATTCTTGCATCAATATTAAATTAACTTTTGTATTAATTAAAATCAAATAAATTCACATCAATTTTGAATTTTAAGATTCGGTAAAACGTTTAGAAAAAAAGACTAAAAGACAAATTGCACCTCAAACTTTACACCGATGTTGATATTTGCACCCTTAAAGTAAAAAAAGGTGTTACAAGTACACCCCATACTTTATTTATGCGAAACAGATTGCACACTTTACGCACTTAACCGGTCAAAAGTGACCGTCTAAGGAATTTAAAAGGGTATTTAAGTCTTTTCTTTATCTTCTCCTATATTGAACCGGAACAATTCTTGTCACTGTCAAAACATAAAACGTCTGAAGAAGAGGAAGAAGTCGATCGAAATCGAGGAAGAAGTCTCGATCGATGAGGAGGAAGAAGATCAGAAACAGGAATCCATGCTCCGATGAAGGAGAATTTGAAGCGTCTGAAGAAGAACCTTTAAGCTTTCAAAAATCAGAATCTAAATCATCCTCGTCTACCCAACTGGGTTGTTTTGGTTTTTGAGTCTTGGGTTTGAGGTCTGTGGTAATAATAATGGGTTTGGTTGTTTTGATCTTTGGTGTGGTTGGTTTGGTTAGATCTTTGGTTTTTGGGTCTTGGGTTTGAGGTATGTGAAGTGGGTTTGGTTGAATTTGATGGTTTTGAGGTGGAATTGAGCTTATTGAAATGGGTTTTGATAGTGGGTAAGTTTGAATCATGGTGGGTTTGATGAATTTGGTTTTGTTTTGGGTAATGAACTTATCACGAAATTTTCTTTCTTCTTAAAGAGAACACGCCTTCTACAACATTTTATATATCTGGAAATATACATACATCTGGTCGTGAAGAGTATGTGAATTGTCATTGTCGCTCTATACCCAATAGTGAAAGAAAGTTTCAGGTTATATTACGACATAGCAGAGATTTTGGGTATCTTAATCGATAGATTTATGGAGCTTGATGTCTCGATTACTGTGAAAGTTTATGAAATTTTAGTAGTGTTGCAAAACAATATGATGTGGATGCATTTGTGAATTACGAGCAAAATGAGCAAAGTTAATGGGCTAATAAGGAATGCTCTTTGAAAGCTGTGTATATAGGGCAAAATAAAGCGGACCAAGCATCTTTTTGTTCTTTGTTCAGGGCCTCGATTATAATCTATTGAACATTACTGCTTGAGTGTTTTTGCATCTCTATTTTGGTAATATGGTGAAAGGATTCTTCATAATTGCATCCTTGCAATTTGTGTGATTCTTTATATATCGTCTTTGTTTATTATTTCTAGATAATCTTTGTCGTATTATATCATATATGAGATAAAATGATTATCATATTGTCGAGTTGAATGACCGCATTTCTAGTTTGGAATTACGGAGTCTGTTACGTGCATTAATGTTCTTAGAAGAACCTTTTACATGTGTTTTGTATGAAGATGGTCTTTATGGCTATAAATTTCCACTGCGTGTTGTGTTGGGTTCTTATTAAAAATCATGCTTGAATAATTACATTATGCAGAATGATGTATGAATGAGAATGTTCAGCGATCTGGAATCCTTCATCCTTATTTGATTGCACTTAATTGTACAACCATTTGAGAATGTTCCATGTCAAAAAGACTTTATTTTAATGTTTATGTGAATGGAAATTTGGCCTACAAAAATCTGGATCTCTCGATTCTTTCAAATTATATCTTTGGCGTCTCCATTCTATGCTGATTTTGTGGTTGATGAGGAGATCCTGGGGGTTATAACAATTAGTGTTGGCCCGCAAGTGTTTGCTTGATTTTGTGAAGGAAGAGAACTTGCGGAAAATGGTGGAGGATTGTAGCAGTTCACATAGGCAGTTTGAGAATAAGGTTGCTGAGTTTAAACAGGTGGTTTGATTGTGTGAATTGGGTATTTGTGAGAAAACAAGAAAAAAAGATGAGTAAGTGTTTTGGAAGGTGTAGTTCAAAGGGGAAAGCCTCACAAATAGTTAATGTTCATTGAGAGGGAGAGGAAATGGGTGTTTGTTTAAGAGAGAAAGTTGGTTATGGAGGAGAGAGAAAGAAATTGTTATGGAAGAGAGAAAGTTGGGTATGGAGAAGAGAGAAAGTTGGAGAAGGAAAAACTAGTCGATAAATATAAATTACCGACCTTACCTTACCTTCAGTAATAATATTCTGACCTTAAGCGGTCAAAAGTGGCCAGGTTAAATCAAACCAAAGTGTGCAATCTGTTTACAAGTAAAGTAAAGTATAAATGATGTCTTGAACCTTTTTTCATTTTAGGGTGCAAATATCAACATCGGTGTAAAGTTTGGGGTTCATTTTGTCTTTTAGTCAGAAAAAAATTTAGATAAGACCTTGTTGTAGTATTTTGCCCGTTTTACAATAGAGCAGTAACAAGTAAGTATTACAAGAGCCCTGTCCAAGTATTAAAAGGTAACCTTGTAACATTTATTCGGAAAAGGTTAACATATTCCCAATTCTCTTACAAATTTCTCTAGCGAGTGAAGGCATGTAACACAACACAAATGTATATAACTAGTGCCGAAGGTACTAATATCACCAATGGACAAATAGCCAAAAAACTGTACCAACTCCAACAAGCCAAAATCCCAAGCTTGACCTGAACCAACTCCACCAGGGCTAGCGTCAAGAACACACAGCCTGACGCTGATCCAACTGCAGACGCCAAAATCCCAACCCGTAGGATCCTCATATTTACGCGTGCGACGCGGTTCACCTGTAGCTCATTATCCCCATTTTTGGCGTTCCTGATGGCTAGTTTGAGGCCCGAGGCGATGAGGCTAGAGAAAAGGAAGGAGCTAAAGGAGTAGACGTGAAATGAGACAAGGGATTCGGCTATGGCCTTGCTAGCGAGGCAAGATTTGGTGTCGACCAGGGTGTAGTTAGGGTCGGAGGGGTTGAAGGTTAGGCCGAGGAAGAGAGCTAATGTGAAGAGCGAGTTGACGTTTACTATACCATCTAAGGCCATGATATGGATGGCGGTGTTGGTGTTGATCATTTGATGAGTTTGGCTGGGGGAGGAGAATGAAAATGATCATTTTTGTATGTTCTTGTTTTCTTTCCCTTGTTCAGAGTGCGGGATTGAAGTAAGATCGAGGGTGGTGTTTGCGGGGAAGGGAAGGGAAGGGAGGGGAAGAGGCGTGAGAGGAAGGGATATTAGGAGTGTACTCTAAATCCAAAGTAAGCACGTTTTATGATTAATTCTCCTTCAATCCCAAAATAAGAAATCATGTTTTCTGTAGACTTTTGAAACCGATGATACTATCAAATTTCATTACATTTTGAACGAGTGATCGATGGCTTAACAAATGGTATAGGTCCTGAATTGGAATTGAGTGTACATGATTACTGTGATATTGCATATAATAGTGACATTAAGAAGCTGCAACTATAGCATTAATTATTGGTATTATAAAAGTGTTTCAGAAGATAAATCTTTTAAATAGATTGCGATTGATAGATGTGTGTAATCGGGGGTCTGAATCTCAAAGTGCACATTAAGTTGTTGCTATTAGTCGGGTCTCGAGAGTTGCAACATAGTATATTTTTAACTAAAAAAAAATAATTATGAGTTTAGACGACATTCATTATATTAGAATTAAAATTTATTTTAAACAAATACTAAAATTAAACATGATATTCTGAAATCTTTAAAGACTTGATTGATTATGGCATGCCACTTTGGAAGATTGACACCATATTATTGAAGAGTGCACTCTACTCAAATGTAGCAAACCATCGTCACATGCAAGGTGTAGTTTTATTTGTCTCTTGACTACATCACTATGCACCCCACTCTTCCACTTCCAAACGATCCAAAATGATGATTATTTTTTTTTATTTATTATGTGGAGTGTGGACAACATACTGGTTGGTTAAGATACACACACTCGTATAAATATCAACCACTAGTATAGTGTAGGGTACTTGTACAAACAATAGTAATAATAAATTGGTCTGAATACAGCAGTGCTATCAATCACTTTCTAGAAGAAAAAAAACATTAAAAAGCAGTAATAAGTCGAGATCCCAAGAACCCATCAAGATGGATGGACTCAAATTGCATAAACAAAAAACAGAAAGAATAGTTGCAGATGAGAAGTCATCGGTGCATTATGGCCAAATGGTCAACTAAGTTGGTCAGAACTTAACCATAACTCTTATGTAGCTAAAGCCCACGTTAGGACTACAACTTAAAGCTTGTGAATAATTAATTAATTAAATTAGTAAAAATCTAAAATTGTCACAAATGTCAGTTGTGTTACGTAGGTGTCCGGACTAAAACCCAACATGTACTATTAGTTACCTGCTGACCCCACCCACCTGTCACTTGCCCCAACCTTCCTTTTAATTCGTCAGCTACAGCTTACTAGTTATGTTAATTTCCCTCCAATAATATAGAGTTTCCTCCCACATTCTCTCTCTCTCTCTCTCCTCGTACTGTCGTACATGCGGAGTGATTAAGGGGGTTGAGAAATGTCGGATAATTCATCAGAACTATTGCTCACTGGAGCAGGGTCGAGCGGTGACTCTGTTTTTAGTGGTTTTGGGTCGGATCTCAATACTCCTGCTTGCTCCGAGATCGATGATTCAACTGAGACAACTCAGAGCGAGGAGGAGGAGGAGGAGGAGGGGGAGGATTTTATTGCTGAGTTGACTCGTCAAATGGCCGAAAACATGCTCCAAGGAGACGAAGATGAGGATGAGAACTCCATCACTTCTAAGGTATAAATATTTGAATTTTAAAAGATTATTATCACGAACTAAGTATTGTATGGAAGTTCATAACTTTTTGTTAGATTAAAAGTTTTGCATTCGCTATTTTGCAATCTATCACTCTTTTTGTGAGTTATGGCGGATGTAACCTAGTCTCCGTTTTAAATGATCAATATTGATATTTGAAAAATTAATTTTAAATATTTTCAAACTCATGAATTTAAAATATAATTATAAATGTTATAAAGTATTTAAAAAGTACTACTAGTCATAAGATTTATTATTTTGAAAAATTAAATGAATCATGTCAATTTTAAATTTTAAAAATATTTTAAATTAATTTTTAAAAAATCTAATCTTATAATTTAAAACGGAAGGAATGAGTATATTATATAGCAATAAAAAAAAATTATGAACTCATATATATTTGTCAAAAAAATTGGCACTTGTTGGTACCTTTGAATATGAGTAAAGTATGAATATGTACTTTATGATTGTAATTTGTGTGGGTGAAGTCACAGTCTAACAGGAGCTCAAAGTACTACTGCCATGGTCAGGGACATATGAGTACCACAAAATCTCAAACACCCACTTCAGTCCTTCTCAACCCTACAACTCAAATTTACCCCAACCAATCTCAAGTAAGTAAGAATTAAACAACCGAATCCGTTTATTTAACTTCCTTACTCAAATTAACTACTACTACTACACTTGATTTTTGACTGATTATTAATATATTTTACAGCCGAAACATGAGTATAGGCAAGTGCAAAACAGAGAGTATGCGCATGGGGGGAGCAGCAGCAGCAGCAGGAGGAGGAGGAGGAGGAGGAGGGCGGATTTTCTGAGTGCATTATTACAAGCCGGTCCGGGTATGAGGGTTGTATTTCTTGGAGGGGTCGGGTCAAGGAGTAGTGGGTCATCTGGGACTGGAGTTTTTCTCCCACATCCACCCAATAGTAATGCAGCAGCAAATCATCATCAGTCCCGTAAGAAAACAGGTACTTACCTCCTGTCCTGCCCTGCCCTGCTCCACCCATCTATTAATTTTGAATTTCATGACGTATTGGACTTTGTTTTATATGTTGGATTCTAATTTGGATTCCTTGGTTGGTGCTGGCTTGGAATCTAATTTGTTTGGTGCTATTAATTTTCTGTTTTGCTTGGACGTGACTTGACTTGTGGTCCATCATAATTATATCCCTCCTCAATTCCATAAAAATTTTATAGATATTAAAAAAAATTTATTTTTTAAATATAAATTATTAGTTTAATAATAATAAAATTATGATGTTAAATATAAAAATATTGTATCATTCATTTCATACTATTATTAATAAAAAAATAAGAGAGACAATTATGATGATATAAATAATGGGAATTTATTTTTGAAGATGATACTACCTACTATTATGGCTTTCTTTCCTTACAAATATAATAATAATACTAGTAGTATTTGCTAGACATGACATGCTACAACGAATTAGATATTTTTCCCACTACAAATATCAGCTGCCTTCCCATCATTTCAGATCAGGTGGGTGGGTGGGTGGGTGGGTGGGTGCCACGTGCTTACTGGACAACCATACGTAGGGTAGGGATCTTCTTCTGGGGTCCACTCATTTGCAAATCAATAATAGTAGTAGTGTAGTAATTGAGAACAAACATGGTATATTTAATTAAGGTTGGACTTTAGAACAACTCCATCCATATAATAACTTTGGCGCCACATTACTTAAAAATAACGAACATGGAGGCAAGCTGCTTGTAGTAGAACTGGTCTTTAATACGTACTCAAACTAAGCTAATTAATGAAATTACTACATATTAATATTACATTTGATGTGTCATTTTTACTTTTATTCTTGCATGTTGTACCTCAATTATATTATTGTGATTACTTTAGTAGAATATGTCTATTTATCAAGTCATGTGATTTTCCTTCTCTTTAGTCAGAGTATTAAATATGTGTGATGTTAGTGGTGTTAATTTTTATTTATTTTTTTTATCTCAAATGATGGGTTTTAAATAAGGGTATAAATTAGTCGAGCCGAGTATTGAGTTACTTAAATTTGGTTTACAAAATATATCAAATATAAAATAAGGTTTGATTGATGTTCATTTAGTTATCGAGTTGATCGAGCACGATCCCGAATCGAACCCGAGCAGTTTGAACTTTTCGAACGAATATAATTCCGAGTATCAATAGAAAATTGCAATTCGAGTAATATATCGAAATTTAAAATTTGTTCATATTTGACTCATTTATATTTCTAGCCGAGTTCGAATTGTTTACTCATTTTACAGTCTTAGTTTTAAAATATTCAATATCATATCAGAACTATTTGAGATCAAAAATGTAAAACTCGTAGAGGAATGAATATATGTTATGGTAAGTATTATTTTTGTTATAATAATTAATATCGACCTTCTGAATTTAATTAATTTCATCATCAGGATGCTCGACAGTGCTTATACCAGAAAGAGTATTACTAACTCTAAAGCACCATTTTGAGAAAAGGGATGCTGATGATCATCATCAGATACATTCAAATATTGCTGTTCTGCACGCACAACAAAATCAAGGGTTGCAGTCTCACGAGACAATTAGGAATAATCAGGAGTCGCAACTTCCTCAGGAATGGACTTATTGAATTACTACTACTATTCCAACAATTAATGTCTTGGTAACAGCTGCTAGCTAGTTAGCTCAAGAAATTAATAAAATAAAATAAATTAATCTGAGTATTTGCAAGTTGAAACTGACAGCCTACCTAAATAACTATATATGTTCCATATCGTTTCCATGTATTAATTTGTATTTGGTCAATAATTTATTTAATTTGCAATCAAAGGGTCTTCGTCCAATAATTATTAGTATTCTAATTAGAGAATGACAAATTATGATTGTGTTTAAATTATATCTCAAATTAGAAGAAAGAAAAAAAAAAGTATTTAATATACAAGTTGAAACCACATGATCTAAGGAGTGATATGACGAAATTATTGAATAGATGGAATATATATATCTTCCACTTGTTCATTAATTCTAGATATATAATTAAGAATTAATTAATTGTACTTCTTTATCAATCACCATTAAACTTAATTTTTTTCACCAAAACCCTCCCACCCTCTCTCCCTACCCTTATCTATTAGATTATATTCTAATCCACACGTAAATATGTACGACTAAATAATTTTGCAAATATTTGTGTTCGAGCTCAACAAGATAATTAAGGGGGATCTATTCAAGCATTAGAGAGGAGGCATGGGCGAATCTAGACCTGACAATATAAGTAGTTAATTGTTGGGTCAAACTATATTAACTGGAATCAAATTGGTCGATTAACCATTTTTATTTATTCAAGTTGGTTAAAGTTTGAACCTATATTTTTAAAACAAATATAGTTAATTAACTGGTTAACTATTTTTCAACCCATATTCTATTCAATTTGCACTCTCTCTCTCGAAATGCACTTTGAAACACGATTATTTTTTTTTTGGGTGGGTGGTGTATATATAATCAGTTAATATTAATTTATTTTGGGAGAGAGTGGTAGTGGTGGGGGTGGGGTGGGGGGTGGGAGTGGGGTAGGGTGGGTGGTGTACATATTATTTTTTTTTGGGAATGGGGGTGGGGGGGGGTGGGGTGTGGGGTAGGGGTGGGTGGGTGGGGTATACATAATCGCTTAATATCATTTTTTGAGAGGGTGTGTTAGGTAGGTGGGGGGGGGGGGGGTGGGGGTGGTGGGGTGGGGGTGGGAGTGAGTTGGTAGGTGGGGGATGCGGGTGGGGGTGTGGTGGGGTGATGTGGGGTGGGGTGAGTAGGTAGGTGGGGTGGGGTGTGGGGGTAGGGTGGGGTATATACATAATCACATAATATTATTATTTTGGGTTGGGTTGGGTTGGGTTGGGTTGGGGTGGGGTGGGGAGGGGGGATGGGATGGGGTGGGGTGGAGTGAGGGGTAAGGGTATATACATAATCACATAATATTAATTTATTTTGGGAGAGAGAGTGGTAGTAGTGGAGTGGGGTGGGAGTGGGTGTGGGGTGGGGTGGGTGGGTGGGGTATATAATCGCTAATATCATTTTTGAGAGGATGTGTTAGGTGGGTGGGGGGTGGGGGTGGGGTGGGGTGGGGTGGGGTGGGGTGGGATGGGGTGGGGTGGGGTGGAGAGTAGGGTAAGGGGTATATACATAATCACATAATATTATTATTTTTGGTTTGGTTGGGGTGGGGTGGGGTGGGTTGGGGCGGGATGGGGTGGGGTATACCCATAATCACATAATATTTTTTTTTTGGTGGTAGTGAGGGTGGGGGGTGGGGTAAAGGGTAGGGTAGGGTGGGGTGGGGTGGGGTGGGGTGGGTGGGTAGGTAAAGGGGGGGGGGTGGAAGTGGGGAGGAAGGGTATATACATAATCACATAATATTATTATTTTGGAGTGGAGTGGGGTGGGGTGGGGTGGGGTGGGGTGAGGGGTATATACATAATCACATAATATTATTTTTTTTAGTGGTAGTGGGAGTGGGAGTGGGAGTGGGAGTGGGGGGGGTGGGGGGTGGGGGTGAGGTGGGGATAAGGGGTATATACATAATCACATAATATTAGTGTCAAATCAGGTTTTCATGAAACACATAACCCATAACAATATTAAAATGGTTAATATGATTTTTAACCATAACCATATGGTTCCAACCCATATTATCCATATTAAAAATGGTTAATATGATTTTAGTTCTTAAATGAAACCATAACTATATTTTGAAAACCAAAACCAACCTATAATCATATTTTGCCAGGCCTAGGCGGACCTATGTTAGGGGTAGGGGGGCACTTGCCCCCACTAAAATTTTATGAGTCAGAGGTCATCAGCTAATTTTTTTTTTGAGAAGGCTACAATATTATTACAGTAATATTATTACCTCTAAAGGCTATTATCACTAAAGACTACAACACTACTAATCTACTATAATACTACTATTTCGAGAAGGCTACTAGTCTACTACAGTATTACTATTACCTCTAAAAATTTGAGAAGGCTACAACACTACTACAGTACTATTATTTCGAGTATAAAAAGGGCTCAAATGTTGGTTAAGAAAAGAAAGAATGATATGTATCCCCAAGTTTATTTGTTGGTTAAATTGACTCTACTTTTGTCCGTTGCTATCGCAACTGTTCAAATGACATTTTCAATCATGAACATTGTGAAGAATGAACTCGGTAACCAAATGGGAGATAAATGACTGCTTAATAATATACGTGTGATATTTTATAACTATTAAAAATGAGGTTATTATGCAACAATTTCAAGTAATGAAATCTCGAAAAATATTATTGTAAATAATATTTGAGGATTGTTTAGTTTTGTGATTCTTTTTATTATATTTTTATTCATAATTTTTTTTTTTTTTTGAGTTTAAACCCACTGAATTATCAGACTAGATCCGCCCCTGAGAGGAGGAACCTAACTTGGCCTCTTTTCTTTATACAACCAAGGATAAAATAAAGAAAACTAAAGTAAACCACAAATAAATCATCTATATTATTATAAAGTGGTCATGGGCAACTTGGTGTAATCGTCTTACACTAATTTTTATTTTTTTCTCCTTTTTGTCATTATAAGTTTAATTATATTATTAAACACACACACACACACACACATATATATATATATATACATATATATATATACGGAAAGGTTCTAAAGCGAATTTTAAAAAGCGAACTAAAGACGAACCGTCGTCTTTGGTGTCTATGGCGACAATTCGAACCATCGTCATAGACACCAAAGACAACGGTTTGTCTTTGATTCGCTCTTTAAGGTTACTAATCCGACCAGATATATATATATATATATATATATATATATATATATATATATTTACTTTAATCCTTCAATTTTATAAAATTTTTATTTTAAATTATCATGTGACTAATCTTGGCACAATCACTCTCAATAATTTCTAATTAATTAAGGAAATGAAGAAATCAGTTTTGAATTTTGCACCTTATATAAATGAATTAGTACATCGACTAAAAATTTAACTAATCTTAACTATTATTTCTGAAATAAGTATATATATATATATATATATATATATATATATATATATATATATATATATATATATATATATAACTTTTCGACTGCATTTGCCACGTAATTCAATTCATCACCTTTTCAAATTATCTAATATTAAAATCAACTTATCAATTTAAATTGTCCATCCATCCAAATATATATATATATATATATATATATATATATATATATATATATATATATTTTGAACCTAATTATTAAAGGATTTGCTCAAGTTGTAGTGAACATATTTGATAAGCGTCTACGCATCTAGAATTTAAAACTTTGCAGAAACACTTTAGGGTCAAGACTTACCGTGCACACCTATAATTAAAGAGCAATGCAATGGTTAAGCATCGATCAATGTATTTGAGAAAATAAAAATAATTAGAAATGTTAATATATAATACAAATTAATATATAAAAAAGTGACTAATTAAATTGACAACGAATAATGCTTTATTGTCATTTTCTTCATTTCTTTTTGGTCCGAAATCTCAAAAGCAAGTTATTTCAAAATTATTTCATTCCAGGTTACATATATACTAAATTGAATCTACAAATTTACTTTGTTTCTCATTTTTTCTAGTGAAGATATTCATAATATACTATCTATCTATATATCTCATAATGTGATTAAAAAGATAAAGAAAAGGAAAAAAATATATGTATTTAAAGGTAATAGATTCATCGAGCATAAACATCATACACAATATATATATATATATATATATATATATATATATATATATAAAGGATCAAGAGCATTCATCTTAAATAACATTCTTCCTTAAATAACACTCCTTTATTAAAACTACATCGTTTTGGAGTCTTTTAAAAGAGAGTGGTCCTATTTAATTTTCTTTTATTTATAAAAATGCCACTCACGGTCTCATTTATTTTTTAAAAAAGACTCCAAAACGATGTAGTGAACATTTAAGAAAGAAACTAAACCCCATCGTGAATAAACCTCCCAACATTAAAACAATTAAAGACCGACCCTTATTTAATTTGTAATCAAATTATAAATGAAACTTCTCACAAGTAGTCATCATCAACAAGTACTCAATGGAGGGAGGTCTGATATTTTTTCTGGCTCTTGTGTTGACTTCCTAAAAACCCTACTACCAAACATCAAGAACCCTAAAGAATGCCCAGCTACCGCAACAAGAAACACACCTCCATTGAAAGACATAACAGCAAGCATCACCAAATAAGCTAATCCAACACGTATAGCGTGCATTAGGGTTTGAACAAGACCGGCGACAACGTGGTTTGAACCATTTTTTATCAACTTGGAGTGAGAGAGCCACTCGATAAGAAAAGAAAGCACGAAGACGAAAATTAGGGCTAAAACGTACATGCCACCGGAGTTTCTGCCCGGCCATCCGTCGAATAGAATATCGGCATCTCTCCCCCAGAAGAAAGTCATGTGCATGTTAAGCATATTCATCATTCCGGTGTCATTCATCGGCGGTGGTCCCATTCCATCCATGCCATGCATGTGATCGTCCTTCATTGATTCCGTTCTATATATATCTTTGTGTTTGTGTGATTTAGGGTTACGGAATTTTTAGACAAGCAAATCTCATTAATATATATATATAGAAATTATAGCTAGGGAGTTGTACTATTTGTAGTACAAGATAATCATTGATTGTAATTAATTATTTTGTACTACATTCTTTCTTGTTCTGATTAGTATTTCTCGGAAGAAAATGAGATTTTTGTACTTAGGCTGACAACTATATATAAGTAATAGACCTGGCCTAGCCTGTTAGAATAATTCTTTTTACACATTGGGAAATTAATAAATAAAAAAATTGGGAGATTGAGCTGGGATCGAATTAAGAATGGTCCCTTGGAATCAGGTAAGGACGGAAAAAAAGAAGACCAACAACACCCTTAAATAATTTATGTACGAAGAGAGCTAGAGAGGAGTATTATTTTATTCATCAAATCAACAAGAGGGACCGGACGACAGGTTTCATGCCTGCCTTGCGCTTTGCTGTCTCTTAACAATGCGTGCCTCTTCTTTACTTTGGTTAAATTGATTATTTCTAATGAGTATTAAGAACATACATAAAGTATCCCAATTACCAAACATTCCAAACCCATCTAAAATGTTTTCTAATTAGAACCACTAGTTTCACTGGTACACGCGTTACGTATGTAATTATAATAAGAATATAATAAAAAATTTATTTAATTTTGGTGATGAAATAAAAAAAAATATTAAGAATGACAAAATTGTGATAAAATCAAACTTGTAATTAAGGACAAAAGGTAAAGAATATTTATGACACAATTTCAAGGAAGGTAGTTAAGTGCATGCTACCACAAAAAATATAATTGCATGTACACATCCAAAAATGACGAAAATTATTATATATCACTTGCATAGATCATACTAAGCTACCTACAAATTTAAATTCCATAGGAATCATCATCCACTGTAAAATTATGGGTGTTGAGGCAACTACTTTATGTCATGCTCTTTACATTGGAGCAAATATACTCCTCTAAACTCGTAAACATAAACTATGCACAACCTTCACTTGATTCATCCCACATCAAAATTAATTTAGAAAGTAGTAAAAAGGCTTAAATATGAATTTTCATCCTAAACTATAAGTCATATTCCTCTTCGATGATTCACCTTTTAATTTTGTCAATCAAATAATTATACTATTAATTTTTTCACTTGCATTCAATTGGACCTGCCACGTCAGAAATTGTTGACGTGGCATGACCACGTGGCAATACAGGGCTTATGTGTTAAAAGAAAACTAATCTTTAAATTATTTTATCGACTTTAACGGACAAAAGAGTAATATAACATTTTATATTAACTTAAACTAAATTTAAACAAAAATAAACTCAAACTGATCAGATCTAGTAAACATTTCATCTTTCTCCATCATCACCACATCACCCATGCGCCATCATCAACATCACACCAACAAAAAACAAATTCCACCAAAAATCATACCCTGGATTTACCGGTACTAAGAGGGCCATACAGTAAGTACCCTCTCTTCCAAGCCTTTCCAACCTTCTTATAATATTCCCTTCTCCTCACAATTTAACCTCTCCAAATCATCGATTATAGCCTTCTTCATATCTAGATCTGTAATACCCAGAAAAATAAAATATATATTAAATAATAAAAATCACCATGTTTTAAAACATATTAATTGGAATTTTTTTTATTGGGTCAAATTGTATTTAATTATTGTGGACTATAATAAGTAGATGAATTATATTAAGTTGGGCCTTTATATTAATTGGGTTAATTTATATTTGTGTAAATTTTTTTAAATCTAATTAATTAAGAGGATTAATAGAATATGTAATTAATAAAGAAGTAAACCCTAACTATTATATTATAACTGATACGAATTGGTGGAGAGAAAAAGAGAGAAGGCGACTGCTAAAGAAACGAACAGATCAAGCAAGTGATTTTCTTTCTTCTTTTTTTTTTGGTTATGGACTCTTATCACTTTAGTTCATAAATTAAAAATCTAGAATACATATGCATATGTATACTGTTAGAAATAAATTGCCTTAGATTGATCTGACAATGAGCAAATAGCAATTATACCCAAAACGGAAAAGAATAAAATAAAATAATAAATACGCGCTAATTTCCTCGAGTTAGGTGAAGCAAAGACCATCACTAAGCAATAAACATAACTTGGCGAAGATTTGTTAATTGAAAACTTCTTTATAGAATAATAAGAATTCCAAGGTTAATATGAGGATAGGCTTCATTTATGGTCTAACAAAGTTAAATAATTAACGAATAACTAATTTTGGTGGATTTTTTTAAAAACCAAATATTATAAAATTAGATGTTTAAATGATATTTAATAAATTATTTAGTCATGCACTTAATGTAAAATAATAATAATAATAATAATAAGACACCCCAAAAATAGGTCTACATCCCCATTCCGAGTTGTCAATACACACCCCAAAATAGCATGTAAACAAACAACAACTACAACTTTATTATTACAATAGTAAAACTGTGAGTTTAAATACGATATTGCCATCTGCATAATATCCACATACAAATAAATCCTCATCATAATTATTGGTACATTATTTTACAACAATGGTGAGGACTACTAAACAACTCTCCCTAGAACTTTCATTCCATACCCCGACTGCATTTCTATATTCTCGCCTCCCGAGAAGAAAAAAAACAAAAAAAGGAAAAGGGTGAGCTCGACTAGCCCAAAGAAGAATATTATTATGACTAAGATAATATACAACAAAATTATCGTTAGTCTTCAACAGGAAAAATATAATAGAATACAATAGACAACAAGTTTTAAATCAATATTCGCAATGAAATAATAATTCATTAGAAGAGTTAAGAGAGAATGCAAACTACTATCTTCTATGTATGAATTTTAAAGTTCATCGCCTATTTTTATCCTCGTAACATCAATCAATATATATCCGAGATCAAAATTCATCCTCGCACTACAAAAGCCAAGGACATTCACCAAATGGGTCATGTTCATCTAAACACTGCTCATCTTCAGACTACGCCAAAGATATTCATCGAAATCATTCATCTTTGCACTACAAAAGCCAAAGATATTCATCGAAATCATTCATCTTTGCACTACGCCAAAGATATTCATCATAAATCATTCATCTTTGCACTACAGCCAAAGATATTCAATAATATCATCATTTAAGACCGAGGATGATGAAAATATTTTTTTTTTTTTTAGAAATGAATCCAAAGAAACAAAATGACAAGGATTAAGGATTAAGGATTCGTATTTTGTTTTATCCACGCCCAAAAATACCTCAAAAAATAATCATAGTGGTGTAAAATTCAAGAATGATCAAAACATGGATACAATCAAAGCTAGTATCCACAATAGATATTTTGGACAAAAAAGAAAATTTTTCATTTTAAGGCCGATTCGTGAATAAGGTCAGATATCGTGAATAAAGGTCAGATACGTGAATAAGAATCTCGACACCAAAAGATGAAATTTCACAAAAACATCTTCACGCTTCGTGAATAAGAATAATAAAATCATGAATACCAAATAAGCTCCAAATTTGATAAAAAAGTTCCAAATTTGATAAAAATTTCAACCAATATTTTGATAATGATATTGAAGAAATAATATCATTACGAAAAAAATAATATCCCTTACCTCGAAAGATCAAGATTTAACCGAATAATCGGATATAGACTATATATCTTGAACTTTCACCGTATAGCAATACTCAAAGTATACTCAAAATACTCACAAGAATACGCCGATAATATAGAGAGAGAAAACTTCAGCTTCGTGTGATTTTCAATTCTAACCCAAGACCTATTTATAGAAAAATCGCTAGAATACTAAAGCGTAAAATTTAATATAATATTAATATATATTAAAATTTTCCATACGCCCACTAGACTTCTGATTTCAGCAACTTAACATGTGATTAATGAGGCTTGCAAATGTAAAAAAAAACGTTTTTGTTAATATAAATATTTAAAACTTCCAAAATCAATTATTTCTAACTCCTAACTTCAATAATTCATAATAAATAGCCCTTTTATCAGAAAATTCAAATCTCATGAGTTTTTATAGGAAATTCAATTCTCTACAACTTTGCAGAAGAAAGTTTTTCTAAATTCCCAACAAAAATTGACCAAAATCCATAAACGGGTGATTTTAGAGGCTATAATCAAATTTCAAATATAAATGGGGTCCAATCGACATGTTTAACATGTTTTAAAACATTTATTGCAACAAAAATACTCTTCCTCCTCAGATACTCATATATCCCACATTCATTGTAAAAATATATCACCATTATTATATTATTAAAATATAATAATATATATTTAAATGAATTATTTTATCGTAAAAGATAAAATTTCAATTTTTAACAATTGTCACATTAAAAATTTTCTCCATCTATATCCACATAAAATCAATATTTTCCTCATCATATGAATCAATAATTAATTATTCACAAATAATATTACGTAATCACAATATCGACAACCAGCAGCTCCTGTGAGCAGGGGGCTTTCCAATAAGAATTTCTCCTCATCAAGCAATTAATTAGTGACCAAACCTCTCCTTAGATGTAACTTTCTAGACATTGCCAATAATGTTATCTAATAATATTATTCAGATAATATGAATTATTGTTTCGATAATGAAAAATACCGTAAATGACAATTATTAAAACAACAAAGAATATAAAATATCAACGCAAAGAATTATTGAATCAATAAAATAAAACACCGAATAAAGAATTATCGTAACCATTATCGAGTAGGCCTTCTTACGTAAGAGTCAATAATTGGTGCAATACCGCAGCTACCGCTCAACAACGCCAGACATCGTGTTTTAACCACCGGGTATTCCAACAAAGGTAAATCTGAATAACTACGCCTGCTATTTTTAAACAACTTATATTTGTCATTTTCTTCCTCCAATCGCTACATGGGGGCCACACATGGTCATACATGCCAGCATTTAATATTCCCCGACAAAGATTTAATATTCCACGACCAAACGAATATTCCCCAAACAATGAATATTTTATAACCACTGCATATTTTGAAATATTTATGATTTTACCCGTAAATTATCCACATTAATCACATCAACCCTTACTATTTCAAAATAATAATTAGAGGAAATTAATTTCATTTATTAATTATTTGGGATCTTACAACCTCCCTCCTTATGAAATTTCGTCCTCGAAATCGACGACGCACTTCGTGTTTCAAAAGATGAGGATACCTCGCTTTCATTTCCGCTTCCAACTCCCGTGTCATTTCCTCTATAAGATGGTTTCTCCACAAGACTTTAACTTGTGGTATGACCTTCGTATGTAGGACATGCTCCTTCCTATCCAAGATCTTGACAGTACTTCCTCATACGTTAAGTCTTCTATATCTCGTCCTGGCTCTAACTCAATAACGTGATTCGGTCTTTCACATATTTACGGCACGACATGATATGTGAAACACATTATGAACACGAGACATACTTGAGGTAACGCGAGTCTATAGGCTACATTTCCTACTTCTACCAAGAATTTGAAATGGACCAATAAATCGTGGATCGAGCTTTCTCTCTCCCCTAATCTTCTTAATTCCTTCCACGGGGCAACACGCAACAATACACATGATCCCCTATACTAAATTCCACATCCTTTCGATGAAGATCCGCATAACTCTTTTGTCGATCTTGTGCCGCTTGTATACGCTTGTCGAATCATTTGATCTTTTCTTAGTCATATCGCATTTAACTCGTCCCCAACAATGTTGCTTCACCCACCTCATCCCAACATATCGAGAGCGACACTTTCGGCCCATATAATGCTTCAATGGGGCCACACCTATACTTGCTCGATAACTCGCTGTTGTAGGAGAATTCCACCAATGGTAAATACTTATCCCAACCGCCTTTGAAGTCTAGGACACAGTAGTCTTAATAAATCTTCAAGAGTTTGAATAGTCCTCTCGATTGTCCATCCGCTTGAGGATGGTATGCCGAATCAATCTTAAATCCGCACTCTATAGCTTTTTGCAAGCTAACCCAAAATCTTGAAGTGAATCTTGGGTCACGATCCAAACTATGGATACCGCATGCCATGCAATCTCACAATCTCATTTACGACATTCGAAAGCAAGACGCTCAAGGAATAAGTCTCTCAGATCAAGCAAGAAATGAGCGACTTGGTTAATCTATCAACAATAACCCAAATAGCATTTATGCCTTGAGAAACCGTGGAAGTCCCAGAACGAAATCCATGGTAATGTGTTCCCACTTCCATTTCGAATCTCAAGTGGTTGCAATGGTCCCTTAGGCACTTGATGCTCCGCCTTTACACGCTGACAAGTTAAACATGTTGAGATAAACTTTGCAATCTCTCTCTTCATATTGTTCCACCAAAATGTATGTCAAGATCACGATACATTTTAGTGCTTCCCTGATGGATCGCAAATGGTGTATCAGGTGCCTCCATCATAATCTTGTACTTCAAATCGTAATCGCTAGAACACAAAGTCCGGAGTGGACTCAAGTATTCCTTCTTCATCAATTCTCGCCCTAATAGCTCCTTCAGACTTTCTTCTTCATATGCATCACCCGGCCTGCGGCTTGAGCAACCTTAACTTTTTCTATTAAAGTCGGCTCTACGCGATATTTGACATCATCGCACTCATTCCCCGTGATATGATCTTCTACTCAACGATCACCTACCACGCTCGCTTTTCCGTGATGGTATCAATAGTGTGGTCGTAGTCTTCAATAGCTCGAGCCAACGTCACCGCCGATGTTAAGTTCTTTTTTGAGTGAAGAAATATTTAAGGCTTTTATGGTCCTAATATATCTCCACTTTCTCTCCATATAGATAAGGCCTCCAGATCTTTAATAATGAAAACGATCACGCTAACTCTAGATCATGAGTAGGATAATTCCTCTCATATTCTTTTTTTGTCGCGAGGCATAGGCTATGACTTTCCCACGCTGCATGAGAACACATCCTAACCCTTTGCCCAAGATCATCAGAGATAACAAATCCATCCGAACCAGATGGTATTGTTAGAACAAAAAGCCAAATAAGTCTCCTTTAAGCTCTTGAAACTCTTCTCGCATTCTTCGCCCCAAACGAATTTTGTATCCTTCCGAAGTTAGATGAGTTAATCTGAGTAGCGATTCGAGAAAACCCTTCCACGAATCTCCGATAATAACCAAATTTAGCCCAAAAAGCTACGATTTCACCACCGACTTCGCTGTTCCCTAACTTTGTATTGCTTCAATCTTCACGTCAATGAGACACTCCATGTTTTGACACCACATGCCCAAGAAATGCTACTTCCTCAAGCCGTAACTCGTGATTTCTTTAACTTGGCATAAAGCTTGTTTTCACGGGCCTTCGGAGTACCAAATTTTCAAATGGTGCTCATGATCTTCACTATTTTGAATATATGAGGATGTCATCAATAAAGACAACAACGAATCGATCCAAATACTCTTTTGAATACTTTGCCTCATCATATCCATGAAAGCCGCAGGAGCATTAGTCAATCCGAAAGACATAACTAAGAATTCATAATGCCCGCATCGAAGTTCTAAAGGCGCCTTTGAATATCCTCGCCTAATCTTCAAATTGATGATATCCGTAATCTAAGATCGATTTTTGAAAAGAATTGTGCTCTCAGCAATCGGGTCAAACAAGTCATCAATACGAGGTAGAGATACCTATTCTTGATAAAGGATATGGTTCAATTCCCGATAGTCAATACAAAGTCGCATACTCCCGCTCTTTCTTCTTTACAAATAAAACAGAGCACCCCAAGGAGATGTACTAGATTTAATGAAACCAATGTCCAACAACTCCTCGAGTTGACCTTTAACTCCTCAAGTTCAATAGAGCCATTCGATATGGGGTTTTAGAAATGGGCTTTGTACCAGTGTTCAAGGTCAATAAAGAATTCAACTTCACGCTCGGGGTAGACCGAAGTTCTTCAGAAATACGCCAGAAAGTTAATAACAACAGAATATTATTCAATTTTGACGTGTCTTTATTCAAATCCATAACATGGGCTAAGAAAGCTTGACATCCGCTTTTTAATAAACGAATAGCTTTTATGATTAGATATGACAGTTGATTGATTTTAATGGTTTAGTTGTTTGAATTCAACAACAAAGTTGTTTAGGAATACGAAAGCTAACAACCTTACGAAAACAATCAATTTTGGTATGATGAGAGAAGCTTAACCAATCAATCCCTAAAATCACATCAAAAGCAAGTATCTTTAAAGAGATAAGGTCAACAGTAAGATAAGGGTGCCAACATGGATTAGACAAGATTTATAAACAAAGGATGTGATGAAAGTTTCTCCTAACTGAGTTTCCACAGAGTCAAAGTCTAATTTCTCCTGAGTCAAGTTTAAACGCTGAGCACAAGCAGAGAGATAAATGAATGGGTAGCACCAGATTCAGTAAAGTATAAACTTCACAAGAATTTATAAATAGCTTACCCGTGATCACCTCGCTTGGTTCCTCGATTTTGACCAACCACAACAAACGCCTTCCAGAACCGCTGACTTTGACTTTTCTCGGGATGTTTTTTTGAGTCACCGTCCCCTCACTAACTAGGTTTCGCTACTGCGCAATCTCGAGCGATATGTCCTTCCTTTCCACAATTATAGCATACCGAACTGCTAGGGCGCTTGACCGATATGTCCTCTTTTCCCGTGATTTATAAGATACGACCGGTGGTCGCTTCTCCTCCTCGAACCAGCTTGTCACGGCACCGCTGCCTTCACATGGTTGTTGTTGAATCTCCTTTTAAAATCTCCTCCCGACTCGCTTTTTCTTCTATTTTCATGGCTATGATTACCACCAGAGTGGTTACCATTTTTGTCCGCTTTTTCTTTCTCCACCGATTATTGTTGTTTTGTTGATCGCTATCTCCTAGATGATCCTCGATCAGGGTACCTCTGGCCGACCGCATTTCAAGTATCTCGCCTAACAATTGAGCCCTCATAACAACATCCTAATAGAGAGAAAATTTATGAGAGATGAGATATCGACGATGCCGGTTTCAAACCTCTCGTAAACATCCGCCATACGCTCCTCATTCTCCACCAAATGAGGTGCAAACTCGATAACTCGCAAACTTCGCCGCATCGAGACACCGCCATGTTGTTCTCGCCTCCAATTAATAAACTCCACTTCCTTCATATGACGAACACTTTCGTGAAAGTATTTGTCATTAAATAGTTTCAAATGTCTCCCAAGACATACCGAAAGCATACCGATGGGTACGCTTCACGCATTCCCACCAAGAGTCCGCCGCCACTTTTAACATAAAGGTGGCGAATGGAACCTTCGTTCTTCCTTCAGGCATCCCAAGACATCGAATATCTTGGTAATTTGCTTGACCCATGTTTCGCCATGATCGGATCCGCTTTCCTTAAATTCGTGGTCCCAACTTTTGAACCGCTCATCGTGACAACCCGTGAATTGCTATCATTTCTCCTATGTTTTGAACACGAAGTCTCCTCGTCTCGATTTTGCATGAACCGCAAAAAGCTTCTAAATATCCCCTCGCTCATCATCTCGCCAAAGGTGTTGTTCATAGAGAGAACATTGCCACTGCTGTCAGACGCTTCTCCTCGCTGGTGAGTACAAAGGCTCTCACTGGCCTCATTTCCATTGTTAATATTCTCAAATGACATTCTCAAATACCGCCATAAAACAAGGGTTAATTAAGGAAATCAATATATCACATAATATCCCTATATATCGACTAACTATCATCAAATAAGCTTAGTAGACACACACTAAACAAGGATTTACTGCCTCCCTCCTAGTTCTATTCCCCGATCTCCGCCAGAGATCATATCCCTAAGCTCGATACCACCAACCGTGACACCCCCAAAATAGGTCTACATCCCCATTCTCGAGTTGTCAATACACACTGCATGTAAACAACTACAACTTTATTATTACAATAAGAAAACTGTGAGTTTAAATACGATATCGCCATCTGCATAATATCCACATACAAATAAATCCTCATCATAATTATTGGTACATTATTTTACAACAATGGTGAGGACTACTAAACAACTCTCCCTAGAACTTTCATTCCATACCCCGACTCAGATCGCTATATTCTCGCCTCCCCCGGAGAAGAAAAAATGGAACAAAAAAAAAAGGGTGAGCTCGACTAGCCCAAAGAAAGAATATTACGACTAAGATAATATACAACAAAATTATCGTTAGTCTTCAACAGGAAAAATATAATAGAATACAATAGAATAGCAACAAGTTTTAAATCAATATTCGCAATGAAATAATAATTCATTAAAGAGTTAAGAGAGAATGCAAACTACTATCTTCTATGTATGAATTTTAAAGTTCATCGCCTATTTTTTATCCCCGTAACATCAATCAATATATATCCGAGATCAAAATTCATCCTCAGCACTACAAAAGCCAAGGACATTCACCACCTGGTCATGTTCATCTAAACACTGCTCATCTTCAGACTACGCGCCAAAGATATTCATCGAAATCATTCATCTTTGCACTACAGCCAAAGATATTCATCGAAATCATTCATCTTTGCACTACGCCAAAGATATTCATCATAAATCATTCATCTTTGCACTACATGCCAAAAGATATTCAATAATATCATCATTTAAGACCGAGGATGATGAAAAATATTTTTTTTTTTTTAAAGAAATGAATCCAAAGGAAACAAAATGACAAGGATTAAGGATTAAGGATTCGTATTTTGTTTTATCCACGCCCAAAAATACCTCAAAAATAATCATAGTGGTGTAAAATTCAAGAATGATCAAAACATGGATACAATCAAAGCTAGTAGCCATAGTATTTTGGACAAAAGAAGATTTTCACTTTTCTAAGAAAAAATTTTATTTTAAAGGTCAGATACGTGAATAAAGCAGATACACGAATAAGAATCTGACACCAAAAGATGAAATTTCAAAAAACATCTTCACGCTAAATAAGAATCAGAATAGAACTCATGAATACTCGTGAATAAGAATCATGAATACCAAAAAAAGTTCCAAATTTGATAAAAACTTCCAACCAATATTTCAAAGATAATGATATTGAAGAAATAATATCATTACGAGAAAAAATAATATCCCTTACCTCGAAAGATCAAGATTTAACCGAATAATCGGATATAGACTATATCTTGAACTTTCACCGTATAAAGAATACTCAAAGTATACTCAAAATACTCACAAGAATACGCCGATAATATAGAGAGAGAAAACTTCAGCTTCGTGATTTTCAATTCTAACCCAAGACCTATTTATAGAAATCGCTAGAATACTAAAAAGTTAAAAATTTAATATAATATTAATATATATTAAAATTTTCCATACGCCCACTAGACTTCTGATTTCAGCAACTTAACATGTGATTAATGAGGCTTGCAAATGTAAAAAACGTTTTTGTTAATATAAATATTTAAAACTTCCAAAATCAATTATTTCTAACTCCTAACTTCAATAATTCATAATAAATAGCCCTTTTTATCAGAAAATTCAAATCTCATGAGTTTTTATAGGAAATTCAATTTCTACAACTTTGCAGAAGAAAGTTTTTCTAAATTCCCAACAAAAATTGACCAAATCCATAAACGGGTGATTTTAGAGGCTATAATCAAATTTCACCAATAATAAATGGGGTCCACCGACATGTTTAACATGTTTTAAACATTTATTGCAACAAAAATACTCTTCCTCCTCAGATACTCATATATCCCACATTCGCTGTAAAAATATCACCATTATTATATTATTAAAATATAATAATATATATTTAAATGAATTATTTTATCGTAAAAGATAAAATTTCAATTTTTAACAATTGTCACATTAAAAATTTTCTCCATCTATATCCACATAAAATCAATATTTTCCTCATCATATGAATCAATAATTAATTATTCACAAATAATATTACGTAATCACAATATCGACAACCAGCAGCTCCTGTGAAAGGGGGCTTTCCAATAAGAATTTCTCCTTATCAAGCCAATTAGTGACCAAACCTCTCCTTAGATGTAACTTTCTAGACATTGCCAATAATGTTATCTAATAATATTATTCAGATAATATGAATTATTGTTTCGACAATGAAAAATACCGTAAATGACAATTATTAAAACAACAAAGAATATAAAATATCAACGCAAAGAATTATTGAATCAATAAAATAAAACACCGAATAAAGAATTATCAGAACCATTATCGAGTAGTGCCTTCACGTAAGAGTCAATAATTGGTGCAATACCGCAGTGCTACCGCTCAACAACGCCAGACATCGTGTTTTAAACCACCGGGTATTCCAACAAAGGTAAAATCAGAATAACTACGCCGCTATTTTTAAACAACTTATATTTGTCATTTTCTTCCTCCAATCGCTATGGGGGCCCACATATTTGGTCATACTACTGTCGCATTTAATATTCCCCGACAAAGACGTTAATATTCCCACGCACCAAACGAATATTCCCCACAACAATGAATATTTTATAACCACTTGCTATTTTGAAATATTTTTGATTTTACCCGTGAATTATCCACATTAATCACATCAACCCTTACTATTTCAAAATAATAATTAGAGAGGAAAATTAATTTCATTTATTAATTATTTGGGATCTTACGCTTTGATTTTCATTCAATTTATCATATCGCCTATATTCTAATTTATCTCTAATCAGCTTTGTTTATATTCGTGATCTCTTTCTTAGATGGCTCAAGATCAACTAGAGTTCTTTGGGGCGGCGAGGTAACAATAGGGAAGAGGTGAAGGTCGGTCCAATGAGCAACATAATGATCGATTAATGCTCAATTGGCTACCTTAGTGAATCAATCGATGAACCAAAGCTTTACTCGGTTGGTGGCAGGCACAGTTAGACAAGTAATGCAATGGCCCAAAGACTTAAAATTCTGAATGGAGGAGAACCCGGAAATAATAATGGTCAAGATGCAAATGAAGGGAAGAGAACATAGATGGTCATGATCAACGGGGGTTGCAATGTATGTATGGTTGGAGAGGTTCCGAAGCGAAACCTCGCTTATTCGATTCGACTCGAGCTCAATTGATGCGAGAATTGGATTGGCCACCCAGAAAAATTTTTGATGTGTTGGGGTGCTCGGATAACCAGAGAGTATTGTTTCTTGCTTCAATGTTGGAAGGGATGCACAGAGGTGGTGGAAGGCGGTGAAAACAACAAAGGGTGATGGTTATGTCGAGACACTTAGTTGGGGAGTTTTGTGAGGTCTTTTATCGCCAGCATTTCCATTTCAACATAAAGAGGCCTATCTTAGAGATTATCTGTCTATTCGGCGGAAGGATGACGAGTCCATCACATATTTTATGACGAGGTTCACCAGTTGGCGTGATTTATGCGGGAACCTCGGCAGGGACCGCAATGTAACGGAGCGGAGAAGTTTAAGTGGAGAATTCATTACAGTGTCGACAACATCTAATTAACAACAAGTTTCCAGACGATGTCGTGATGTACCAATCGGCCAAAAATATTAAGATGGAGCGACAGGACTTTCGGTCTTCTAAACCCGAAGGGAGTCGAAAGAAGGACAGAGATGACCAACAGGGTCAAACTTGGTCAAGAAAAGAAGAATCGAAAGGTCGATTGAATTGGAACCGTGGTGGCCAGTAGGGGTAGTTGCGTGGCCAGAATGAGAACATGGGTTATCAGCAGAAGCCTCAGCAAGGGCAAAGTCATCAGCTTCAGCTACCTTGGTATGGACAAAATCATCAACAGGGGAATAATCGTCAGCAGGGGCAAAATCAGGGTCGTTATCCGGGACCAGCTAGTGGGGGTAACCCAAATCTCATTTCGATAGCTCCATGTGTTACTTGTGGGGCTAATCATCCGGGGAGGCAGTGCCACAGACTTACAAGTGCATGCTTCTTGTGTGGACAGATGGGTCATATGGCTAGAGATTGTACCGGGCCACGTGGAAATGGTGGAGGTGGCTATAATGGTGGCAATGGAGGTCAACGTTAGGGTGGTCGGTGTGTTTGCCTTGACGATATAACCAAGCGGCGAGTGCACAGTGTAATCGCTTTCGTACTCTTTTAGTTGGCAATCGTGAGGCATCTATTTTATTTGATACGAGTTCTACTCATTCCGTTGTTGCTCGATCTTTTCTAGCACTTTTGGGTGTGCCATCTCGATCTTTGGATTCTCATTATGTCTATTGCTACCTGATGGGGACTTCTCATTGTTATTTACGATTTGTATCGAGGGTGTCCGATCGGTTTGGGGATAAGATTCGTGGGGCTAATCTTCTTCCGGCGAGATGTATTTATTTTGATGTCATTCTGGGATGGATCGGTTGGATATGCACCGAGCCACTATCGATTGTCGATGAAGAAGGTTATATTTGGAGATTTGAAGTCTCCGAGTTCGTGTTTCGTGGCTCACAAATGAAAGTAGAGTGGTGAAGTTAATTTCAACTTTGAAGGCCGGAAAGTTGGTGGCAAAAGGTTATGAGGGATATTTGGCGTTTGTGAAGGATACCTCTAAGGGTGAGTCTCAGATGAAGATGTTCCAATTGTTCGTGACTATTCGATGTGTTTCTGAGGAGTTGTCGGGGTTGCCACCGCAATGGGAAGTGGAGTTCTTTATTGAGCTTGTTCTCAAAGTGAGCTCATCTCTAAGGCGCCAGACGGATGACACCATTGGAGTTGCAAGAGTTGAAGGAGCGATTCTGCGAGGAACTGTTAGATCGTGGTGTGATTCGCCTGAGTGTTTCACCGTAAGGTGCTCCAAATCTTGTTTGTGAAGAAGAAGGATGGGTCTACGAGGTTGTGTATAGACTACGAGAGAGTTGAACAAGATCACCATCGAGAATCGGTATCCATTGCCGAGGATTGATGACTTGTTTGACCAACTTCGGGCGATATTTTTCAAAGATAGACTTGAGGCCTGCCATCATCGATTGAGGGTGAGGATGAGGATATCCCTAAGATGGCTTTTTCGTACTTCGATATGGGCATAACGAGTTTACGGTGATGCCATTCGATGTGACTAACGCCCAAATGGGTGTTTATGGATTTGATGAATCGGGTGTTCGGAGAGTACTTGTACTTCAATTTCTCATTGTCTTTATTGATGATATTTTGGTTTTCTCAAAGTCTAAGGAAGAGCATGAGGAGCATCTTCGCACAGTGTTTGGGATTTTGCAGAGAGAGAAATTGTATGCTAAATTCTCTAAATGCGAGTTTTGGTTGAAGCAGGTCGCATTTTTGGGACATGTTGTTTCTGCTGAAGGCATTAAGGTGGATCCTGCGAAGGTTGAGGCTATCACTAATTGGCTGAGACCTACTACCGTGACAGAGATTAGGAGTTTCTTGGGTTTGGCAGGGTATTATAGGCGGTTTGTGGAAGGGTTTTCCTTGCTTGCCTTACCATTGACTCAGTTGATGAGAAAGGGTGTGAAGTTTGTGTGGAATGAAGAGCGTGAGAAGAGTTTCGAGGAGTTAAAGAAACGACTGGTGACAGCTCCTATACTTGCATTGCCATCGGGGACTGGAGGTTACCAAATTTATAGTGATGCTTCTAAGAAGGGCTTGGGGTGTGTTTTGATGCAACACGGTAAGGAGATTGCTTATGCTTCTAGGCAGCTTAAACCTTACGAGGTGAATTACCCCACACATGATTTGGAGTTGGCAGACGTGATCTTTGCCCTAAAGATTTGGAAGCATTATTTGTATGGAGAGACTTGTGATATCTTCACCGATCACAAAAGTCTTAAATACATTTTCACTCAGAAGGAGCTCAATATGAGGCAGAGGCGTTGGTTAGAACTTCTAAAAGATTATGATGCGAGGATTCAGTATCACCCGGGGAAGGCAAATGTGGTTGCAGATGCTCTTAGCTGAAAGAGTTCAGGGAGTGTAGTAACCCTTATTACACAACCTCAGCTTATTTCGGATATGGAGCGGATTGAGTTGGAGTTGTATGTACGAGGTTTAGATGGGCTTTTGGCGGGTATGAGAGTGGAGCCCTCTCTTATCTCGCGGGTCAAAGAAGCTCAAAAGGAAGATGGGGAGTTGTGGAGTATGACGCATAATTTAGAGGAGGGCAAGCAGTCCGAGTTTCGTATTGATGACCAGGGTGTGATTTGGTTGGGTGAGCGGTTGTGTGTACCATTAGATCCAATCATTCAAGAGGCTGTGCTGGCTGAGGCTTATAGTTCGCCATTTTCAATTCATCCAGGTTCTGCGAAGATGTATAGGGATTTGAAGAAGAATTTTTGGTGGAATGGGATGAAACGAGATGTGGCTGAATATGTTGGGAAGTGTCTCACTTGTCAACAAGTGAAGATAGAACACCAACGAGCTAGTGGTTTGTCAGTAATAACAGCTTAGACATTCCAAAGTCGGAAGTGGGAGGATATTACGATGGATTTTGTGGACCGTTTCTTCAAGACTTTTAAGAAGAATGATGCCATTTGGGTAGTAGAGGGACCGCCTAACCAAATCAAGACACTTTTGGCTATCCATGAGGGCTACTCGGTGGATAGATTAAGCACATATCTTTCAAAGAGAGATTGTTAGACTTCATGGTACTCCTAAGGTCTATTATTTCGGATCGGGATCTGCATGGTTCACTTCACGGTTTTGGAAAGGGTTTCAACGAGCTTGGGGTACTTTTACCAACTTTAGTACTTATTTCCATCCGCAAACCGATGGGCAATCCGAATGGACTATCCGGACATTGTGAGGACATGTTGAGGTCTTGTGCACTTGAGTGGTAGGGTAATTGGGATGATTACTTGAGCCTAATTGAGTTTGCTTACAACAACAAATTGGCATACGCAAGTATTGGGATGGCTCCTTTTGAGGTATTGTATGGTAGAAAGTGTCGGGCACCAACTTGTTGGGATGAGGTTGGAGAAAGGGCCATAGAAGGGCCTGAGTTAGTCCAAATCACTACGGAAAAGGTAGCGGTGGCTAAGGAAAAATTGAAGTCGGCTCGATCACGGTATAAGAGTTATGCTGATAAGCAGAGGAGGACTTTAGAGTTTGAACCTGGTGAGCATGTGTTTCTAAAAGTTTCTCCTTGGAAGGGAATTCGGCGATTTAGGTTGAAAGGGAAACTTAGTCCGCGTTACATTGGCCCATTTGAGATTTTGAAGAAGGTTGGTGAGGTTGCATATCGGTTAGCCTTACCTCCACAAATAGCTCACGTATGCATAATGTGTTCCATGTGTTGGGTGTTAGAAGTTATCATTATCATCCATTGCACGTGGTGCAATATCCATTCGATAAGATTCGGGAGGATCTTACTTGTGAGGAATAAGCCGAGGCGATTTTGGATCGTCAAGAAAGGATCATGAGGAGAAAGATTATTCCATTTGTTAAGGTTTTGTGGAGGAATCATTCGGAGCGGGAGGCTACTTGGGAGATGGAGGAGTCTATTCGAGCGGAATATCCGTATTTTTTTGATAATTAGGTACGTTCATTCTTTTGATTCCGGGGACGAAATCCTTTTTAAGGGGTAGGTGATGTAATACCCGAAAAAATAAAATATATATTAAATAATAAAAATCACCTTGTTTTAAAACATATTAATTGGAATTTTTTTATTGTGTCAAATTGTATTTAATTATTGTGGACTATAATAAGTAGATGAATTACATTAAGTTGGGCCTTTATATTAATTGGGTTAATTTATATTTGACCTGAAGTCGCTGTTCCACTATTGTATGATGTGTTATGACAAAGTCATACAATGACTTTAGATCTTCAACGGATTGTTAATACAAGATCGACATCATGACGCGTCATTCTCGAAAAAATGTTTTCAAAAGTTTAATTTGCTTAACTGGTTTGGCTACATCTAAATAATTCGATTGAAGTGAATTATTGATATGAGTCTATGTTATTTGAATCATTTAGACTAATGTTTATGAAAAACTCTAAGTGTTCATTGAAGAAATTTCCAACCAAATTGTTTGATGCGAATCCTGATGATAAAGACCGAGGTGAACAATGTTGTTTGGATAAATGATCCAATCTAATGGGCGTAAATATTCGCTAGGTATGATTAATACGTTATGCATGGCGTAGGGTACAATAGGCTAATCACCTAAAGTACTATTAATGGTAGTTTACCTTCTTTGTGATTGTAAACATACTGTGTAATGTTTTGTTTTGCGGTATGAAATACCGCTAAAACTATGTGTTCATGGTCTATATGACCCTCAAAGACAATTTGAAAACTTTTACTCTTGTGAGAGGTGTATTGGGTAGCATGTGATGATATGTGTGAATGTTGTAAAGACAGATATAGTTAATTTAAATTATGAGGGAGGTTGGAGCGAGGGAGATATTCGGATAAAGACAAATGAAGGTTGAAATAGAAGCGAAAGACACCGGATATATACCTTGGACCAGATTTAGTCATCACCTTCATGCGATTCGATGCAGAAGTGGATGGAGTCGCTTTTCTACAGAGATAGGCGTTGATGAGAATTGAATAAATTTATCGTCAATCAAAATAAGAGACAGTATATAGAACTCTTGATTCTTGTGTATATATACTATATGTTAATCGTAGGTAACTTATGTATGTAGATGTGCGGTGAGAAAGATATGTGGAATAAGAAGGATCATATTCACACCCCAGAGCTAATATCGAGGCCAACAGATGAAATAAAGCTCACTAGGAACCCAAATCGGACGAGGTGGCTATCGTGGAAAAACGTAGCATCGGATCCAAAAACGTTGGATTTGGCAGATATAGTGATTCGAACACTCAAAGTTGAAGCTTTCAGATCAACGAAGGTCGCAGATTTGGAGAACAAGGTTTCTTCATTGGAAAGGTTGTGGGAGATAGAAAAGTTGATCGTCGGTTAATGGAAACAATGGAAGAAGCGGGATAAGCTCAAAATCCAAATTGACGGATGGAAACTCAAGCGACACATCCGTGAAGGACACACCTCTCCTCGTTGCCCCGAATTATAAGAAAGGTGGATGTTTTAATTGTGGGATGGAAGGACATCGAATGAATGAATGTCCGAGAAAAGGCTTGTAAATAAGTAGTATGGATTATGTATGTAATATGTGTGATAAGTAATGAACTATTTTTAACTTTTATGTTGGTTAAGATTTTAAATCCCACTTTTCGTAGTCACAAAGGGATAAATGTTGATTAAAGCGAGGATGTCTTTATGTAAATATTCGATAAATGAATATGAATCTAAGTTTGAGAAATGAAACGAGTTTATTACATTAATCTTATGCAATAAGGTTTAAATGTAAGGGTATAATTTATGGTTTTATTTAACCAGATAATGCCGCCAAGACGTCAAACTCGAAACCAAAGGATAGATGAATCTACTAATCCTGGGGAACGACAGCCAGAACTGATGCAAAACTTTGCAAACATTGTAGCTCAGGCTATGCAGCAGGGAACACCAGTTGCGGGAAACCAGCCAGACAATCGCTTGGTAAAATTCAAAGACTTCAAAGCCGTAGGACCACCAGAATTCAGAGGATCAGCTGACCCTATAAAAGCCCAGACTTGGGTGAACGAGATAGAGAAGGCGTTCGTAATCTCTAAAGTAGATGAGGGGCAAAATACCGCTTTTGCCACTTATATGATGAAAGGGGAAGCTAACTTTTGGTGGGAGGCAAATAAGACTCGGGCAGGAGAAGAAGAAATTACTTGGGATAGGTTTAAGGATTTATTTTTCGAAAATTATCTCTCTGTTAGTATGCAGTCTAGAATGGAGGTGAGATTCCTGGAGTTAAAGCAGGATAACATGATCATTAAGTGAGTATGCCACAAAATTTAATGAGTTGGCTAGGTTTGCTCCACATCAAGTGGATACTGAGAGGCTAGAAGGCAAGGAGATTTGAGCCGGGCTTAAAACCCCTCGCTCTACAATAAGGTGTCAAGATCTTGAATCAATACTTTTGGCAAAGACTCATGGAGAAGGCTATCATTCTTTATCAGGAACCGAGGCCATAAGCCTCTACCATAAGGAGAAGAAGAACAAAAACAAGTCGGGAGGAACAGAAAGATAGAAAAGTAGTAGTGGGAATAGGGGTGAGAAAAGAATGAGGAATTTTTCTCGAAAATGCAAGTAAAGAAGGAAGGTATAAAGAAGCGGTGGTGTAGTGCAAGAATCGGGGAAGAATCACTTTGGCGAGTGTCTGAAGGGCAAGTTTGTATGCTTTCTGAAGTGCAAGCAAGGGGTCATATCTCTCCCAACCGCCCCTAACTCAAGGATGATCGATGGATGCTTCATATGTGGATCGGATCGAGCATAAGGTGAGAACCATCCACGAGGGGAATGGAGGCGAGGAACGTAACCACGGGGAGAAGCGGTGGGGCGTTAGCAATTTCAGACCAAACTCAACCAAAGAACTCCAACGAAAGCAACTCCGGGGTTTACAACATGACGGTCCAGGATACTGTGGTACCGGAAAAAGCAAACTCCAGTCTTATTTGAATAACTTATATATCTTATATTTCGCTTAATAAGATAGACAAAGTGTTATGATGAATAATTAAAGATCGGTTCGATCAAGTATGATCGAGATCTACGTCTGATGATTATATCTTATGTACCCTTCTCGCATATGAGTTTTTAAAGCGGTGATTCCGGGACGGAATCCTTATAAGGGAGGTGAATGTAATAACTTAGATTTTCTATATAAAATAAATAAGAAATTTTATGACAAAATTTTTTTTATTTATTTAATAGACGAGACTAAGTGTCAAGTAAAGTGAACGATAAATGCGAATACATTTATTACTTGAAAAATTAGAAATAATTTTGGAATTATTAATTACCACAAATTATATGGTAATAAATTTCGTAATTCTAAATATTTTTATTAATTATTTTCCATGAAAACATGATTGGAAATAATATATGATGTGATAATTAGATTTATATAATAAATATTTTATTATATGAATTGTTCGTAATATTTAAGTTAATTATTTTAACTTGATTATTGATGATGTGTCTAAGAATAATAAGTCGGACACGAGATCCAAACCTCGGATTAGGATTGTGATCAAGAGATGAGAATAATAATATTATATTATTTTACAAGCACCATAATTATGTAATTGGGTATGTAAAGTGATGAGATAATATTGAAAGCAATGACGGTACCAATTAGGTCATAGGATATTACCGTCTTTGTGAAACACTAATTATTAAACTCAGGTTATGGGATATTTTGAGTAGTGAATGTGTATATGAAATTCTTGTGAATAAGAATTTGGTAATTAGAAGAAACCCATATTATCGTTGTGACGTCGATAATTAGGATAAACCCTAATTATTATAACCCCTAACCAATTGAAATTAGAAATCAGAACGATTTGTGTTAGTAACATACATGTATAATTAAAGAACTACTAATGGTCAATTAGAAACCCTAATTGATGACGTTGAGAAACCCTAATTTTAATTACCGTTTAATTTCGATATTATTGTATAAGTGTTTTAATTTACCAAAGGATAGAAGTTAATTGGTAAATTATAAGAATTAAATCTAGTGATTAAATATTACATTTAATTGCCTTGTACAAGATTGCCCATACACTCTCAAACAAAGCCCAACCATCACCCATAACAAATCGTAAGCAATAATCAAGAATTTTTGGCAAAAGGGTATAAGAAAACTAAACCTAGAAATCCTTTGATTAGATGTTATTTGATGCAATTGATTGTTTAAAGTTCTGTAATAGAATGTTAATTGATGATATGGGTTGATAAATCAAAGACCCATAACATCAAAGTGCACGAATTTGAAGATTTAAGCAAGTTGGAAAAATCAATTACATTATTTTTTCACCAAATGTCGAGGCCATAACTCTTTACTCGATCATGAGTTTTGTTCTTCAAAAGTTGTTATGTGTAGCCCGATATGTGGTCTTTAATCTGCAAAAAGAATCAAGTCCATATCATGTATAGATTAGAAGTTATAGATGGTCAAACATGGTTGACCGATCATGATAAACTATTTTTGGACAAATCAGTAATGGGGGCATTCTTGTCCACTTTTTGTGCTTTAAAAGGTCTGGGCTTTTGATATGTTGTAGTGCATCTGATTTAGGAAGCCATAGGCTTTGGAATGACCTCATTCAATTTCTCGGATGAGGGAATTACGGTGATTGGAAGGAAATGTGTCAAATTTCTCAAAACTGAAAGTCAGCAGCGGGATGTGCTATTCGGGATACTGTTTCGATCAGTTAATGTTTCCAAAACCTTCTGGGCTTTTGGTATGTTATAGTACACCGAATAAGCTTTCCATAGACTCCAAAACGGACTAAATCCGATATCGGAGGAGAGAGTTATGACATTTCAAAGTAGTAGTGTCAAAACTTTCCACCAAGTGCGGTGCAGTCCATTTGAATGGAATTTCTGGGCTGATGTGTTAGGAATTTGGAAATGGTCAAAGAATAAAAGTTGTAGCCCCAGAAGTTAGCTTCGCGTGGGCTCAAGAATCGCTCAAAAATGTTTTAAAATGAAAGAGTTATGACTGTTTTAGAGAAAGAGGTAAAGCTGAAGCGAGATTGAAAACTGTTATGAACGTCCCACTTTTGACGACCGCTTAGGCTACCTAATGAACCCGAATTGGGTAATTCGTATTTTTAAATATAGTCTTACATACCATGTATAACATATCCAAAAATCAGATTAATCGGAGTTATGAGCAATGCGTTAGAAAATCGTAAAGTGAGCTATTGAAAAGTTAGTATAAAACCAAGTCTCACATCGACTAAATTGAGAACTTCACCATTTTCTAAACCTATAAATAGAAGGGTTTGGCCTTGTTTCATTCACCACCAATAATAAGGCCTCCAATTTTTGAGAAAGGCTTTGTTGTGGGAGAACTTTTTAAAAGATCTCCTTAGTTAAATTTTACAGCGTGGAAGTCTCTTGATCTGTGGAATTAAATATTTTGAATGTGTTTTTATTTAATTTTTGTAATGTTATTATTTTTAATTGTTAGTTAAAGTTTGAATTTTTGAAGTTTAGTTAGTGTTGTTAATAAAACCGGTTAGTTTACTATGTTTATTTTGGCTTGGAATTGATTATGTAAATGAGTTATTTGTGATGACTTTTAATATTTTGTGATAAATTTTATTAATTAATAATTATTAATGATATTAAAGTTATTTAATGATTATATTAAATAATTTAGTTTTAAAATGATTTTAATATTATAAAATCATTTTAAATGAAAATAAGGTATTTTAAAATATTTTAAGTTATAAAATATAACTTTTAATATTTAAATGATAATTTTATTAATAATTAAATATTAATGATATTAAGATAATATTAATGATATTTAGTTTATTTAATGATTAATATTAAATAAATAGTTTAAAAATGGTTTTACTTATTTAAAACCATTTAAAGAGGATATTAAGGATTTAAAAATATTTTAAGTTATAATTAATGACTTTTAATATTTTGATAAATAAATACATTAATATTTAAATATTAATGGTAATTATTTAGGTAATATAAATGTTTTAAAAATAGTTTGAGTTATTATAAATAACTTTTATATTTTGGCGATGGTTTCATTAATAGTTTAATATTAATTAAATTATTAATGATAATGTAATTGTTTTAAATGTTTAAATCATTTAATTATGATTAGATATTTGAAAGTTATAAATAAGCCAAACTAAATAATTGGAGAACCGATTATGAAGTTCTAATTTGAAGAAGAACACCTATAATAATAGCTTATATCACTATAGGCCCTTTAAGTGATGATTTAAATTATTTTAAATTTTTCAATTTTTGGAAATTACGAAAATGATTAAAAATAAGATGTCCGATATTTACGAGATGTTGAGGTATAGAATAAGAGTCTTAGACTCAGATTTACCCGATAAAAAAAGTATTGAATGCACGCAAACAAATGTGGGAACACTTATAAAGAAAGAAAAGACTACTACGTGGAAGAGCATGGATGAGATATTTGAAAATGTATAAAAATATTTCAAGTATAGAATAGGAACTAAAAGTATGATCACTGTGATTATGTGATTAGACTATGTGCTGACTGTAATAGACAGTACTATGTGTTAAGATATAATCGAATGAATGATCTGATTATTGATGGGTTGTAATAAAGAGATAAAACCTAAGTTGAGATTTGTAATCAGCGAATCAGGCAAGTATCTTACCTTTGCATTTTCTTTATGCAATGGACATGAGTAAGAACTTTTAGAATTATTCTATTCCTGTACAGATTATGTACGCTTTGATTATCAACATGTTAGCTCAGATATATATTATGTTAAGTTGATTTCTAAATGGTTATACAAGTGTCTCCACTTGAATAATCATGGCATTTAGTCACATGTTGATATACCTTTGTCAATTACCCGTATACATATATGTTGAATTACATATTATTGTTGAGCAAGATTAAAAACCTTCGGGTTTGGAACCAGGCATGTATGAACATCCCTATATGGGAAGATTTTTACATGGCGGATAAAGTGAAGCGATGAATTTTGTTCAAGTTATGTAGTATTGATCAAGATAAGGTACAATGGGTTTGATCACCTCCGTCTTAGTAAGTTATGATGGTTTCTTGATGAATTTCTCGCTAAACCTTTTGAAAATGAAAAGAATGTTCATAAGATGTTTCTTAAACCCTATTCAAGGGTAGAGCGAGCCAAATTTAAAGAATTTGAAAGAGAGTTGTTATGTGAATTTTTATCAAGATGATTACTTCACAACTTTCAATTCGTTGTAGAAGTGTTATGTAAAGAGAATACTTATATTTTTTCAGCTTATATATAATTGTTATTACTTGTTGGGCACTTAAATGCTCATCCTTGCTTAAATTAAATGTTTTTAGTTATGTATGAGCAACTTTGAAGGCTCGAGTACCTAACAAAGGAAAAGAAAAGCTGATCGAATAAGTGTGTATTATGAGTTAATGGTTATAGTTGTATTGGTATCTATTCAAGTATTGTAAGAAATGTATTTGAAGGTCACGTACCTGGGGAAGTAAACTTTGATGTATGTAAATTAAGTTCGAATGTATTATTATTTAGTATTATTCAAATTTAAAGAAATGGTATCGTGGAGAACCGAGCCTCGGGTTTCAAGTTCTGGATTTGGGGTCGTCACAAGAACCTTCATTCCATACCCCAGCTGCAAATCTCGCTATATTCGCCTCTCCGAAAAGAAAAATGGAACAAAAAGGAAAAGGGTGAGCTCGACTAATTTTCAAAGAAAAAATATTATGACTAAGATAATATACAACAAAATTATCGTAGTCTTCAACAGGAAAAATATAATAGAATACAATAGACAACAAGTTTTAAATCAATATTCGCAAATAAAATAATAATTCATTGTAAGAGTTAAGTAGAGAATGCAAACTACTATCTTCTATGTATAAATTTTAAAGTTCATCGCCTATTTTTTATCCTCCTGTAACATCAATCAATATATATCTGGGATCAAATATTCATCCTTGCACTACGGTGCCAAGGACATTCACCACGCTTAATCATGTTCATCTAAACACTGCTCATCTTTGCACTACGGGCCAAAGATATTCATCGAAATCATTCATCTTTTACTCTACAGCCAAAGATATTCATCATAAATCATTCATCTTTGCACTACAAAGCCAAAGATATTCAATAATATCATCATTTAAGGCCGAGGATGATGAAAAATATTTTTAAAAAACGAATCCAAAGAAACAAAATGACAAGGATTAAGGATTAAGGATTCGTATTTTTGTTTTATCCACGTCCAAAAATACCTCAAAATAATCATAGTGGTGTAAAATTTAAGAATGATCAAAACATGGATACAATCAAAGCTAGTATCCGAATAGATATTTTAGACGAAAAGGAAAATTTTCATTTTTCGATGAATAATGCCGATTCGTGAATAAGATCGTATCGTGAATAAAGTCAGATATCGTGAATAGTAACTCAAACACCAAAAGTTCTAAATTTGATAAAAAAACTCCGGATCAATATTTCAACATAATGATATTGAAGAAATAATATCATTACTGAAAAAATAATATCCCTTTCTGAAAAGAAGGCGAGACTTCTTCACCTGGAATCTGGATATATGAAAATATAACTTGAACTTGTATGCAGTATAGCAATACTCAAAGTATACTCAAAATACTCACAAGAATACGCCGATAATATAGAGAGAAAAACTTGATTTAAATTGTAATTTTCAATTCTAACCTAAGCACCTATTTATAGGAAAATGCTTAGAACAAAAAGAAAAATTTAATTAAAATATTAATATATATTAAATTTTCCTACGCACACTTTCTAAGATCTGAAATTCAGCATTTTCATCACATGCAAGCCCCACCTTTAATGACAAAAAATGTTTTCATAATAAAAATAATTAAAACTTCCAAAAATTAATTATTTGAACTCCTAACTTCAATAATTCACAATAAATAGTCCTTTTATCAGAAAATTCAATCTCAAGCGTTTTATATAAAAAATTCAATTCTCTACAACTTTGCGTAAGAAAGTTTTTCCAAATTCAAAAGCAAAATTGGCGAAATCCACAAACGAAGCGATTTTAGAGGCTATAATCAAATTTCAATCAATAAATGGGGTCCACCGACATGTTTAAAATGTTTTAAACATTTATTGCAATAAAATACTCTTCCTCCTCATATACTCATATATCCCACATTAGTTTGTAAAAATATCACCATTATTATATTATTAAAATATAATAATATATATTTAAATGAATTATTTTATCGAAAAAAGATAAAATATTAATTTTCAACAATTGTCACATTAAAAATTTTCTCCATCTATATCCACATAAAATCAATATTTTCCTCATCATATGAATCAATAATTAATTATTCACAAATAATATTACGAGAATCACATATTGACAAACTTATTAGTTCCCAAGAGAGAGGGCTTTCCAATAAGAATTTCTCCTTCTTCAAAAGCGCAATTAGGTGACCAAACCTCTCCTTAGATAGAACTTTCTAGACATTGCCAATAATGTTATCTAATAATATTATTCAGATAATATGAATTATTGCTTCGATAATGAAAAATACAGAGATAATGACAATTATTGAAACAACAAAGAATATAAAATATCAACGCAACAATTATTGAACCAATAAAATAAAATACTTGAATAAATTATCAGAACCATTATTGAGTAAAGTGCCTTCTTCACGTAAGAGTCAATAATTGGTGCAATACCGCATGTCTTCTTGTGCAATAACGCCAGACATCGTGTTTTAACCACCGGGTATTCCAACGATTAAATTCAGAATAACTACGCCGTTATATTTTAAATAACTTATATTTTTGTCGCTTTTCTTCCTCCAATCGCTTTCCACATGGGGCCACACATCATTTTACAGCTGTTATTCTGAATATTCCTGCAAGACGATTTGAATATTCCAAGAACAAACAAATATTCTCCGACAACAATGAATATTTTATAACCACTTGTTTATTTTGAAATATTTGCGTATTTTACCCATAACTATCCACATTAATCACATCAACCCTTACTATTTCAAAATAATAAATAGAGGAAATTAAATTTTATTTATTAATTATTTGGGGTCTTATAATTATATTATAACTGATACGAATTGGTGGAGAGAAAAAGAGAGAAGGCGACTGTTAAAGAAACGAACAGATCAAGCAGGTGATTTTCTTTTTCTTTTTTTTTTCTTTTTTTTTTGGTTATGGATTCTTATCACTTTAGTTCATAAATTAAAAATTTAGAATACATATGCATATGTATACTGTTAGAAATAATTTGCCTTAGATTGATCTGACAATGAGCAAATAGCAATTGTACCGAAAACGGAAAAGAATAAAATAAAATAATAGCTTGGGCGCTAATTTCCTCAGAGTTAGGTGAAGCAGTACCATCACTAGGCAATAAACATAACTTGGCAGTATTTGTTAATTGAAAACTTCTTTATAGAATAATAAGAATTCCAAGGTTAATATGAGGATAGGCTTCATTTATGGTCTAGCAGGTTAAATAATTAACGAATAACTTATTTTGGTGGATTTTTTTTAAAAATCAAATATTATAAAATTAGATGTTTGCATGATATTTAATGAATTATTTAGTTGCAACTTAATGTAAAATAATAATAATAATAATAATAATAATATTTTTATAATATCACTTATATAAATGTATTATTTTGGTGATTAGTTTGAACGGAAGGAATTTAACGAGAAAAATTTGGAATTTAACTTTTGGGTATTACATTGCTTAATCCAGGTACGGATTTCGTACTCTTTCAGCGAGACTCTTTTGGTTTTTAATTTATTCATTTCGTTATGCGTTTTGAAAATTAGTATTGCCTCTCATGATTATTTCTTGTCAAATTCATTGTGATAGTTTCATTTAGGCGTTCTCATAGTTGTAACTCATATTTGTACTCTATGTATCAAAGACAACATGTCTAAATTTATTTTGATAATTGTAGTAATGTGCATGTTAATATTTTGGAGACTTTGTGTAGATATTTCGCTTTTGATTAATAACATGTAAATGCTAGAACCCCTTTGTTGTGTCGAATGTGTTGCGACATTATATTTCATTTCAGTGTAACGTTTGAACTTGACTACGGAGAAATTAGACTTTGACCTATTTATGGAAACTCTTTTAGGAGAAACTTTCATTACATCCGTTGTTTAGAAATCTTGCTTGATTCAGGTTGGCACTATCACATTACCTGTTAACCTTATTTCTATAGAGATATTTGCTTTTGATGTGATTTTAAGGTTAACTATTCATCATGCCAAAATTGATTACTTTCGTAAGGTTGTTAGTTTTCATATTCCTAAGCAACCTGTTATTCGAATTCAAGCAATCAAACCATTGTAGTCAAACATTTTCATATCAAGCCATGAAGTCATTCGTTTATTACGGATGTCAAGTTTTCTTAGTCCATGTTATGGATTTGAATAAAGACACGCCGATTTGAATAATATTTACATTGTTATTGATTTTTCCGACGATTTCTGAAGAATTTCTTGGCTTACTCCCAAAGCCTCGATATTAAATTTTGTATCGACTTTTAACCCCAGACAAAACTCATTTCTAAAATCTCATATCGAATGGCTCTGTTGAACTTCGTGAGTTAAAAATTCAACTATAAATTTGGTACTGAGCCTTTATCCGGTGACTTCCTTTGTGGAATGCACCGCCGCGGATCTCGTAGGGGCGCCATATTCGTGCGATAAGAAACCGATAGGTGTCATTGTAACGTCTTATCCAAGGTTGGGATATGAGTCACGATTGAGAACAACCTAAGTCGGAATCGAATAAGTAGCTTTCAGGCTTAGTTGGTTATTATTATCTGAGATTCGTTGAAGGATATTCTCGAATCGCTATTCCATTAACGCAAATGACTCATAGAGATACAAAATTGAATGGAGCAAGGAATGTGGGAAGAGCTTCAAGAATTCAAGAGGAGACTCATTTTAAAGACATGTTCGACCATGCCATCCTCGAAAAGCGAACGAGGTAGGTGACATGTTGAGTAGAAGATCGTTATACAAGTAATGAAAATACGATATTGTCAAATACTAATTTCATATAATTTACAAATAATAGAGATGGAGATGAAAACTCTAGGTACCCACGTGATGATATACGAGTATAATCGACTTTTAATCGATAAAGTTAAAGTCGTTCGCTACACACCGAGTGATGAATTTGAAGAAGGAGGTGCAAGAAGTTGTTATTTCAAAAGCGAGAATCGGTGGTGAGGAAACCTCAAACCTTCGATTTATTAATCCATTTGAAATTCTCAATCGAATAAAACGTGGCCTATAGACTCGTTTTTACCGCCAAGTATAACGCGTGTTCATAACGCTTTTCACGTATCGATGTTACGTAAATATGTGGACGACCCAACCACGCTCATTGAGTTAGAACCGGACGAGATAGCCAAGACTTAACGTCGAGGAAGTACTGTCAAGATCTTGGATAGAAAGAACATGTCCCCATGTCTCGGGTTATACCACAAGTTAAAATTTTGTGGAGAAACCATGCTATTGAGGAAATGACCGGGAGTTGAAAACGAAAATGAAAGCGAGGTATTCTCATCTTTTGAAACACCAGTCGCGACGTCAATTTCGAGGACGAAATTTCATAAGTAGGGAGGTTGTAAGACCCCAAATTATTAATAAATGAAATTTATTTTCCTCTATTTATTATTTTGAAATAGTAAGGGTTGATTTGATTAATGTGGATAGTTATGGGTAAAATACGTAAATATTTCGAATAAGCAAAGTGGTTATAAAATATTCATTATTGTTTGAGAATATTCGTTTGTCGTGGAATATTCAATCATTGTCGGGGAATATTAAATGCACGACGACATGTAGTCTTTTTGTGGGCCCCATAATGTAAAGCGATTGGATGAAGAAAACGACAAATATAAGTTGTTTATAAATAATCGTAGAATTGTTACTGCTTATCTTCGTTGGAATACCCGTTGGTTAAAACACATTAATACGCCGTTGTTGACAAGAAGATACTCAGATTGCACCAATTATTGATTCTTACGTAGAATAAGGCACTACTCAATAATTGTTACGATAATTATCGCTTAAGATTTTTTTTATTTTATTGATTCAATAATTCTTTGCATTGATATTTTATATTACTTTGTTGTTTCAATAAATTGTCATTACACAATATTTTCTATTATCGAACAATAATTCATATTATCTCAATAATAATATTATTGGATAACATTATTGGCAATGTCTAGAAAGTTCATCTTCAAGGAGAGGTTTGGTCACCTAATTGCTACTGCGAGTAAGGAGAGATCCTTATTGGAAAGCCCTCTTTCCTAGTGAGGCCACAGTTACCAAAGATCTTTGTGATTCTCGTAATATTATTTGTGAATAATTAATTATTGATTTATATGATGAGGAAAATATTGATTTTATGTGGATATAGATGGAGAAAATTTTTAATGTGATGATTGTTGAAAATTAATATTTTATCTTTTTTGATAAAATAATTCATTTAAATATATTATTTTAATAATATATTAATGGTGACATTTTTTATAATGAATGTGGGATATATGAGTATATGAGGAGGAAGAGTATTTTTGTGGCATTAAATGTTTAACACATATTTTGTGTGTTGGTGGACACAATTATTAATCAAATTTGATTATAAATTGTAAAATCGTCTGCTTTGTGGATTTCATTCAATTTCTGTTTTGGAATTTAGAAAAACTTCCTTCCGCAAAGTTGTAGATAATGGAATTTCCTATGAAAAGTCATGAGTTTCAAATTTTTCGATAAAAGAGCTAATTATTATGAATTATCGAAGTTCAAAGTTCAAAATAATTGATTTTTGGAAGTTTAAAATAATTTAAATAAGAAAACGTTTTTGTGTTTGGTGGGGCATCTTTAACACATGTCAAGTTGTTTGAATTCAGGATGCTTGATGCGTAGGAAGATGTAGAAAAAAATAAATAATATTATTATATTAAATTTTTTACTTTGGCGTTCTAAGGATTTTCCTAGAAATAGGGTGCTTAGGTTAGAATTGAAAATCACATCAGAAATTGAAGTTTTCTCTCTATATTATCGAAGCGTATTCTTGTGAGTATTTTGAGTATACTTTGAGTATTGCTATACTAGATTGCAAGTTCAAGTCATAGCCTATATCCAAAGTTTCAACCAAATCTCGTCTTTCGAGGTAAGGGATGTTATTTTATTCGAAAATGATATTATTTCTTCAATATCATTATGCCAAAATATTGGTTGGAAATTTTTATCAAATTTGGAACTTTTTATGTCGGGGTTACTATTCATGAGTTACTATTCACGAGTTACTATTCATGAGTTACTTATTCACGAGTTATATTCACGGCGTGAAGATGTTTTTTTTGTGAAATTTTTATCTTTTGGTGTTTGAGTTACTATTTCACGATACGACACTTATTCACGATACTCTGATCTTATTCACGAATACTTGCACTATTCAATAGAAAAAATAAAATTTCTTCTTTTGTCCAAAATATCTACTATGGATACTAGTTTTGATTGTATCCATGTTTTGATCATTCTTGAATTTTACTCCACTACGATTACTTATGAAGTATTTTTGAACTTGGATTGTTTAAAATATGAATCCTTAATATTTGTTCTTTTGTTTCACCGGATTCGTTTCCTTTAAAATATTTTTCATCATCCTCAAATCTAAAATGATGATATTATCAATATCTTTGGCTCAGTAGTGCAAAGATGAATGATTTCTTGATGAATATCTTTGGCCCGTAGTGCAAAGATGAACAGTGTTGAGATGAACATATTGATCGATTAATATCTTTGGCCCATAGTGCAAAAGATGAACAGTGTTTAGATGAACACGACCAATCGATGAATATCTTTGGCACAGTAGTGCAAAGATGAATATTTGATTCCGTATATATATATTGATTGATGTTACGAGAATAAAATATCGACGATGAACTTTTAAATTCATACATAGAAGATAGTAATTTGCATTCTTTACTTAACTCTTCTAATGAATTATTATTTCAATGCAAGATTGATTTAAAACTGTCATTTATTGTATTCTATTAGATTTTTCCTGTTGGAGACTAACGATAATTTGTTGTATATTATCTTAGTTATAATATTCTTTCTTCGGGCTAGTTGAGCTCACCCTTTTCCTTTTTGTTCCATTTTTCTTCTCGTGAAGCGAGAATGTAATGAAGATGGTCGAGTGGGGTATGGAATGATGGTTATAGAGAGAGTTGTTTAGTAATCATCACCATTTTTGTAAAATTATGTATAAATAATTGTGATGAGGATTTATTTGGGTATGTATATTGTCTAGAAGACAATAATTGTATTTAAACTCACAGTATATATGTTGTCGTATTTTGCACGACAAATGTATTAATAAAGTTGTAGTTATTTCTGTACCATGTATTTGGCGACTCAGAATGGGTTGGATGGAATGGACCTATTTTGGGGGCGTCACAGATCAGGCCGGTGTTTGGTAGAGATCGGGTCTAAGAAGTATGGAATAGATTTTTTTTATTTTGATTGAATATGATATGAAAGGATTTTAAATTAATGGTGAGACTGTAACATTTAATTTGAGGAAGGAGACGAAGAACATGAGATGACATTTTTTTTGTATTGTATGATTGATTTGATGATTTTTGACTGCCGATCTTGAGGCTAAAATAATTTTTTTTTTTATGATTTTGATGGTTTTAGAATATGTTGTTTTTGATTAGTATTTGTGACACCCCCAAAATAGGTCTACATCCCCCATTCTGAGTTGTCAATACACGGTACAGAAACAACTACAACTTTATTATTACAATAGTAAAAGCGTGAGTTTAAATACGAGATATTGCCATCTGACAATATCCACATACAAATAAATCCTCATCATAATTATTGGTACATTATTTTACAACAATGGTGAGGACTACTAAACAACTCTCCCTAGAACTTTCATTCCATACCCCGACTGCATTTGCTATATTCTCGCCTCCGAGAAGAAAAATGGAACAAAAAGGAAAAGGGTGAGCTCGACTAGCCCAAGAAAGAATATTACGACTAAGATAATATACAACAAAATTATCGTTAGTCTTCAACAGGAAAAATATAATAGAATACAATAGACAACAAGTTTTAAATCAATATTCGCAACGAAAATAATAATTCATTAGAAGAGTTAAGTAGAGAATGCAAACTACTATCTTCTATGTATGAATTTTAAAGTTCATCGCCTATTTTTATCCCCGTAACATCAATCAATATATATCTGAGATCAAAATTCATCCTTGCACTACGTGCCCAAGGACATTCACCAATTGGTCATGTTCATCTAAACACTGCTCATCTTTGCACTACGCCAAAGATATTCATCGAAATCATTCATCTTTGCACTACGTGCCAAAGATATTCATCGAAATCATTCATCTTTGCACTACGGGCCAAAGATATTCATCATAAATCATTCATCTTTGCACTACAGGCCAAAGATATTCAATAATATCATCATTTAAGACTGAGGATGATGAAAAATATTTTTTTTTTTAAAGAAATGAATCCAGTGAAACAAAATGACAAGGATTAAGGATTAAGGATTCGTACTTTGTTTTATCCACGTCCAAAAATACCTCAAAAATAATCATAGTGGTGTAAAATTCAAGAATGATCAAAACATGGATACAATCAAAGCTAATATCCACAATAGATATTTTGGACGAAAAGAAAAATTTTCATTTTTCGATGAATAAGTCCGATTCGTGAATAAATAGTCAGATACGTGAATAAAGTCAGATACGTGAATAAGAATCTCACACCAAACGCTCCAAATTTGATAAAAAAACTTCAGATCAATATTTCAAATAATGATATTGAAGAAATAATATCATTACGAAAAATAATATCCCTTACCTCGAAAGATCAAGATTTAAACTGGAATCTCGGATATAGACTATATCTTGAACTTTCACCGTATAGCAATACTCTCAAAGTATACTCAAAATACTCACAAGAATACGCTTCGATAATATAGAGAGAAAACTTCAGCTTACGGTGTGATTTTCAATTCTAACCTAAGACCTATTTATAGAAAATTGCTTAGAACACCAAATCGAAAAATTTAATATAATATTAATATATATTAAAATTTTCCATACGCCCACTAGACTTCTGATTTCAGCAACTTAACATGTGATTAATGAGGCTTGCAAATGTAAAAAACGTTTTGTTAATATAAATATTTAAAACTTCCAAAATCAATTATTTGAACTCCAAAACTTCAATAATTCATAATAAATAGCCCTTTTATCAGAAAATTCAAATCTCATGAGTTTTTATAGGAAATTCAATTCTCTACAACTTTGCAGAAGAAAGTTTTTCTAAATTCCCAACAAAAAATTGACCAAATCCATAAACGGGTGATTTTAGAGGTATAATCAAATTTCGACCAATAAATGGGGTCCACCGACATGTTTTAACATGTTTTAAACATTTATTGCAACAAAAATACTCTTCCTCCTCAGATACTCATATATCCCACATTCGTTGTAAAAATATCACCATTATTATATTATTAAAATATAATAATATATATTTAAATGAATTATTTTATCGTAAAAGATAAATTTTCAATTTTTAACAATTGTCACATTAAAAATTTTCTCCATCTATATCCACATAAAATCAATATTTTCCTCATCATATGAATCAATAATTAATTATTCACAAATAATATTACGTAATCACAACATCGACAACCAGTGCGCTCCCTGAAAGAGGGCTTTCCAATAAGAATTTCTCATTACTTGCGCAAGCAATTAGGTGACCAACCCTCTCCTTAGATGTAACTTTCTAGACATTGCCAATAATGTTATCTAATAATATTATTCAGATAATATGAATTATTGTTTTGACAATGAAAAATACCGTAATGACAATTATTAAAACAACAAAGAATATAAAATATCAACGCAAAGAATTATTGAATCAATAAAATAAAACACTAAACAAGTAATTATCAGAACCATTATTGAGTAGTGCCTTCACGTAAGAGTCAATAATTGGTGCAATACCGCAATCTTCTGCTCAACAACGCGTATTCATCGTGTTTTAACCACCGGTATTCCAATGATGTAAAGCGGTAACAACTACGCCGTTATTTTAAACAACTTATATTTGTCATTTTCTTCCTCCAATCGCTTTTTCGTTATGGGGCCCACACATGGTCAAGCTACTGGCGCATTTAATATTCCCAACAAAGATCTAATATTCCACGACCAAACGAATATTCCCTAACAACAATGAATATTTTATAACCACTTGCATATTTTGAAATATTTGCGTATTTTACCCGTGTATCCACATTAATCACATCAACCCTTACTATTTCAAAATAATAATTAGAGGAAATTAATTTCATTTATTAATTATTTGGGATCTTACAACCTCCCTCCTTATGAAATTTCGTCCTCGAAATTGACGTCGACGTATTCGGTGTTTTCAAAAAGATGAGGATACCTCGCTTTCATTTCGCTTTCCAACTCCCGTGTCATTTCCTCTATAAGATGGTTTCTCCACAAGACTTTAACTTGTGGTATGACCTTCGTCGTAGTAGCATGGCTCCTTCCTATCCAAGATCTTGACAGGTACTTCCTCATACGTTAAGTCTTCGACTATCTCGTCCGGTTCTAACTCAATAACGTGATTCGGGTCTTTCACATATTTACGAAGTACAGATATGTGAAACACATTATGAACACGAGACATACTTGGAGGTAACGCGAGTCTATAGCTACATTTCCTACTTTCGGTCAAGAATTTGAAATGGACCAATAAATCGTGGATTGAGCTTTCCTCTCTTCCCGAATCTTGTAACTCCCTTCCATGGGGCAACACGCAACAATACATGATCCCCTATACTAAATTCCACATCCTTTCGATGAAGATCCGCATAACTCTTTTTGTCGATCTTGTCTTGGTTTGTATCGTTGTCCGAATCATTTGGATCTTTTCGGTGAGTCATATCGCATTAACTTCGGGTCCCAACAATGTTGCTTCACCCACCTCATCCCAACATATTGGAGAGCGACACTTTCGGCCCATATAATGCTTGAATGGGGCCACACCTATACTTGCCTGATAACTGTTGTTGTAGGAGAATTCCACCAATGGTAAATACTTATCCCAACTGCCCTTGAAGTCTAGGACACAGAGTCTTAATAAATCTTCAAGAGTTTGAATAGTCCTCTCTACGATTGTCCGTCCGCTTGAGGATGGTATGCTGAATCCGAATCTTAAATCCGCACCCATAGCTTTTTGCAAGCTAACCCAAAATCTTGAAGTGAATCTTGGGTCACGATCCAAACTATGGATACTTGGCATGCCATGCAATCTCACAATCTCATTTACGCACATTTGAGCAAGACGTTCGAGGAATAAGTCTCGTGTCGGCAAGAAATGAGCGAGACTTGGTTAATCTATCAACAATAACCCAAATAGCATTTATGCCTTGAGAAACCGTGGGAAGTCCCGTAATGCTAAATCCATGGTAATGTGTTCCCACTTCCATTTCGGAATCTCAAGTGGTTGCGATGGTCCCTTAGGCACTTGATGCTCCGCTTTACACGTTGACAAGTTAAACATGTTGAGATAAACTTTGCAATCTCTCTCTTCATATTGTTCCACCAAAATGTATGTCAAGATCACGATACATTTTAGTGCTTCCGGATGGATTGCAAATGGTGTATTGTGTGCCTCCATCATAATCTTGTACTTCAAATCGTAATCGTTAGGAACACAAAGTGCAGAGTGGACTCAAGTATTCCTTCTTCATCAATTCTCGCTTAGGAATAGCTCCTTTCAGTACTTTCTTCTTCATATGCATCATTTCACCGGCTCCGGTGGCTTGAAAGCAACCTTAACTTTTTCTATTAAAGTTGGCTCTGTCGATATTTGACATCATCGCACTCATTCCCGTGCATATGATCTTCTACTCAACGCATCGCCTACCACGTTCGCTTTTCGGGATGGTATTGAATAGTGTGGTCGTAGTCTTTCAATAGCTCGAGCCAACGTCATTGCCAGATGTTAAGTTCTTTTTTGAGTGAAGAAATATTTAAAGGCTTTTATAGTCTAATATATCTCCACTTTCTCTCCATATAGATAGTGCCTCCGGATCTTTGGGGCGGCAACGATCTGCTTTGCTTAACTCTAGATCATGAGTAGGATAATTCCTCTCATACTCTTTTAAGTTGTCATGAGGCATAAAGCTATGACTTTCCCACGTTGCATGAGAACACATCCTAACCCTTTGCTCAAGCATCGGCAGAGATAACAAATCCATCCGAACCGGATGGTATTGTTAGAGCAGTCTTAAAATAAGTCTCCTTTTAAGCTCTTGAAACTCTTCTCGCATTCTTCGCTCAAACGAATTTTGTATCCTTTCGAGTTAGATGAGTTAACTGAGTAGCGATTCGAGAAAACCCTTCCACGAATCTCCGATAATAACCAAATTAAGCCCAAAAAGCTACGTGTCTTGATCCAATCGACTTCGGTTGCTCTAACTTTGTATTGCTTCAATCTTGCCGTCAACAGATACTCCATGTTTTGACACCACATGCCCAAGAAATGCTACTTCCTCGAGCCGAACTCGCATTTCTTTAACTTGGCATAAAGCTTGTTTTCACGAAGCCTTTGGAGTACCAAATTTCAAATGGTGCTCATGATCTTCACGGCTTTTGGAATATATGAGGATGTCATCAATAAAGACAACAACGAACTGATCCAAATACTCTTTGAATACTTGGTTCATCATATCCATGAAAGCCGCAGGAGCATTAGTCAATCCGAAAGACATAACTAAGAATTCATAATGCTCGTACCGAGTTCTAAAGGCAGTCTTTGGAATATCCTCAGTTCTAATCTTCAGCTGATGATATCCAGAACGAAGATCGATTTTTGAAAAGAATTGTGCTCCTTGCAACTGGTCAAACAAGTCATCAATACGAGGTAGAGGATACCTATTCTTGATAAAGACATGGTTCAATTCCAGATAATCAATACAAAGTCGCATACTCCCGCCTTTCTTCTTTCTTTACAAATAAAACAGAGGCACCCCAAGGAGATGTCTTGGATTTAATGAAACCAATGTCCAACAACTCACTGTGTAGTTGGACCTTTAACTCCCCGAAGTTCAATAGAGCCATTCGATATGGGGTTTTAGAAATGGGCTTTGTACAGTGTTCAAGGTCAATAAAGAATTCAACTTCACGTTACGGGGTAGACCGGGAAGTTCTTCAGGAAATACGTCAGGAAAGTTAATAACAACAGGAATATTATTCAATTTTGACGTGTCTTTATTCAAATCCATAACATGGGCTAAGAAAGCTTGACATCCGTTTTTTAATAAACGAATAGCTTTATGATTAGATATGACAGTGATTGATTTTAATGGTTTAGTTGCTTGAATTCGAACAACAGGTTGTTTAGGAATATGAAAGCTAACAACCTTACGAAAACAATCAATTTTGGCATGATGAGTAGTTAACCAATCAATCCCTAAAATCACATCAAAAGCAAGTATCTTTAAAGAGATAAAGGTCAACAATAAGAGATAAGGGTGCCAACATGGATTAGACAAGATTTATAGACAATGGATGTGATGAAAGTTTCTCTAACGGAGTTTCCACAGAGAGGTCAAAGTCTAATTTCTCCGGAGTCAAGTTTAAACGTTGAGCACAAGCAGGAGAGATAAATGAATGGGTAGCACTTATCTAGTAAAGTATAAACTTCACAAGAATTTATAAATAGCTTACCCGTGATCACCTCGTTTGGGTTCCTCGCATTTTGACCATCCACAACAAACGCTTCTTCCGTGAACCGCTTGACTTTGACTTTTACCGGGATGATCTTTTTGAGTCACCGTCCTCATTGAACTAGGTTTTCGCTACTGCGTAATCTCGGCGATATGTCCTTCCTTTCCACAATTATAGCATACACCGAACTGTGGGGCGCTTGACCGATATGTCCTCTTTCCGCATTTATAAAGCATACGACCGGTGGTCGTTCTCCTCCTCGGAACCATTGTTCTTCTTTGGCCGCTGCGTCTTCACATGGTTGTTGTTGAATCTCCTTTTTAAAATCTCCTCCGACTCGCTTTCTTCTATTTTCATGGCCATGATTACCACCAGAGTGGTTACCATTTTGTCCCGCCTTTTCTTTCTCCACCGATTATTGTTGTTTTGTTGATTCGCTATCTCCTGGATGATCCTCGATTGTGGTACCTCGGTTGGCCGTACTCGTTATCTCGCTCTAACAATTGAGCCTCATTAACAACATCTGAATAGAGAGAAAATTTATGAGAGATGAGATATCGACGTATCTTAGGGTTTCAAACCTCTCGTAAACACCGCGTCATATGTTCCTCATTCTCCACCAAATGAGGTGCAAACTCGATAACTCTGCAAACTTCGCCTCGTCTTGAGACACCGCCATGTTGTTCTCGCTCCGATCTAATAAACTCCACTTCCTTCATATAGCCCGAACACTTTCGGAAAGTATTTGTCATTAAATAGTTCTCAAATGTCTCCCAAGACATACCGAAAAGTACCGATGGGTACGCTTCACGGACTCTACCACCAAGTGGTACGCCTCGCCACGGAACATAAAGGTGGCGAATGGAACCTTCTGTTCTCTCATGCATCCCAAGACATCGAATATCTTGGTAATTTGCTTGACCCATGTTTCGCCATGATCGGATCTGCTTTCCTTAAATTCGTGGTCCCAACTCTTTGAATCGCCATTGTGTGACAACCCGTGAATTGCTATCATTTCCTCCTATGTTTTGAACACGAGTCTCCTCGTCTGCGATTTTTGCATGAACTGCAAAAAGCTTCTAAATATCCCCTCGTTCATCATCTCGCTTTCGCAGGTGTTGTTCATAGGAGGAACATTGCCACGGCTGTTACGCGTTCTCCTCGTTGGTGAGTCTGGCGTCTCCTCACTGGCCTCATTTCCATTGTTAATATTCTCGATTGACATTCTCAAATCTTGCCATAAAACAAGGGTTAATTAAGGAAATCAATATATCACATAATATCCCTATATCTTGACCAACTATCAAATAAGCTTAGGTAGGACACACTTAGCGAAGGATTTACTCGCTCTCCCCTCCTAGTTCTATTCCCCGATCTCATGGGAGATCATATCCCTAAGCTCGATACCAACCGCGACACCCCCAAAATAGGTCTACATCCCCCATTCCGAGTTGTCAATACACCAGCATGTAAACAACTACAACTTTATTATTACAATAAAAAACTGTGAGTTTAAATACGAGATATTGCCATCTGCATAATATCCACATACAAATAAATCCTCATCATAATTATTGGTACATTATTTTACAACAATGGTGAGGACTACTAAACAACTCTCCCTAGAACTTTCATTCCATACCCAGGCTCGCACTTTGCTATATATTCTCGCCTCCTGAAAGAAAAATGGAACAAAAGGAAAAGGGTGAGCTCGATTAGCTTTAAATAAAGAATATTATGACTAAGATAATATACAACAAAATTATCGTTAGTCTTCAACAGGAAAATATAATAGAATACAATAGACAACAAGTTTTAAATCAATATTCATAGAATCGAAATAATAATTCATTAGAAGAGTTAAGTAGAGAATGCAAACTACTATCTTCTATGTATGAATTTTAAAGTTCATCGCCTATTTTTATCCTCAGAACATCAATCAATATATATCCGAGATCAAAATTCATCCTTGCACTACGTGCCGAGGACATTCACCATTAATTCATGTTCATCTAAACACTGCTCATCTTTGCACTACGGGCAAAGATATTCATCGAAATCATTCATCTTTGCACTACGGGCCAAAGATATTCATCGAAATCATTCATCTTTGCACTACGGGCCAAAGATATTCATCATAAATCATTCATCTTTGCACTACAGGCCAAAGATATTCAATAATATCATCATTTAAGACTGAGGATGATGAAAAATATTTTTTTTTAAAGAAATGAATCCAGTGAAACAAAATGACAAGGATTAAGGATTAAGGATTCGTACTTTGTTTTATCCACGTCCAAAAATACCTCAAAAATAATCATAGTGGTGTAAAATTCAAGAATGATCAAAACATGGATACAATCAAAGCTAGTATCCACAATAGATATTTTGGACGAAAAGAAAAATTTTCATTTTTCGATGAATAAGTCTAAGTATTCGTGAATAGTCAGATATCGTGAATAAAGGCCGTATACGTGAATAAGTAACTCACACACCAAGCGTCCAAATTTGATAAAAACTTGGATCAATATTTCAAAGATAATGATATTGAAGAAATAATATCATTACGAAAAAATAATATCCCTTACCTCGAAAGATCAATCTTTAACCTGGAATCTTTGGATATAGACTATATCTTGAACTTTCACCGTATAAAGAATACTCAAAGTATACTCAAAATACTCACAAGAATACGCTTCGATAATATAGAGAGAAAAACTTCATTTACGGTGTGATTTTCAATTCTAACCTAAGACTTATTTATAGGAAATTGCTTAGAACACTAAATCGAAAAATTTAATATAATATTAATATATATTAAAATTTTCCATACGCCCACTAGACTTCTGATTTCAGCAACTTAACATGTGATTAATGAGGCTTGCAAATGTAAAAAAACGTTTTGTTAATATAAATATTTAAAACTTCCAAAATCAATTATTTGAACTCAAAACTTCAATAATTCATAATAAATAGCCCTTTTATCAGAAAATTCAAATCTCGCGAGTTTTTATAGGAAATTCAATTCTCTACAACTTTGCAGAAGAAAGTTTTTCTAAATTCCCAACAAAATTGACCAAATCCATAAACGGGTGATTTTAGAGGCTATAATCAAATTTCGATCGAATAAATGGGGTCCAATTTAGCATGTTTAACATGTTTTAAACATTTATTGCAACAAAAATACTCTTCCTCCTCGTATACTCATATATCCCACATTCGTTGTAAAAATATCACCATTATTATATTATTAAAATATAATAATATATATTTAAATGAATTATTTTATCGAGAAAAGATAAATTTTCAATTTTTAACAATTGTCACATTAAAATTTTCTCCATCTATATCCACATAAAATCAATATTTTCCTCATCATATGAATCAATAATTAATTATTCACAAATAATATTACGTAATCACAACATTGACAACCGTGCGTTCTCAGAAAGAGGGGCTTTCCAATAAGAATTTCTCCTCATCTTGCGCAAGCAATTAGGTGACCAAACCTCTCCTTGAGATGTAACTTTCTAGACATTGCCAATAATGTTATCTAATAATATTATTCAGATAATATGAATTATTGTTTCGACAATGAAAAATACCGTGTAATGACAATTATTAAAACAACAAACAATATAAAATATCAACGCAAAGAATTATTGAATCAATAAAATAAAACATCGAACAAAGAATTACATCGTAACCATTATTGAGTAGTGGCCTTCTTACGTAAGAGTCAATAATTGGTGCAATACCGTGCAGCTACCGCTCAACAACGCCAGACATCGTGTTTTTTAACCACCGGGTATTCCAACAATGTAAAATCTAGAATAACTACGCTGAGTTATTTTTAAACAACTTATATTTGTCATTTTCTTCCTCCAATCGCTTTTTACATTATGGGGCCATACACATCACTGTCAGGCCATTTAATATTCCCCACAGCATTTAATATTCCACGACCAAACGAATATTCCCCAACAACAATGAATATTTTATAACCACTTTGCGTATTTTGAAATATTTATGTATTTTACCCGTAAAATTATCCACATTAATCACATCAACCCTTACTATTTCAAAATAATAATTAGAGGAAATTAATTTCATTTATTAATTATTTGGGATCTTACAGTATTACTGTATAATATAAAGTAGTTTGACAAATTTACCCTTTCATATATAATAATTGTGTAATTAAATATTAAAATATTTTCTTTTTAGTTACACAAGCTTAATTGAATGCAAGTGAAAAAAATTAATAGTTTAATCATTTAATTGATTAAATTGAAAAATGAATCATCAAAGTAGAATATGACTCATAATTTAGGATAATAATTCATATTCAAGCCTAATAAAAAAAGTTTAATCTTACAATAAATTCTGATTCTCTGTCTGCAGTACTAGACCGCAAATGTCAAATGTCAAATTATTTTTAATTTTCAAGTCTTCAATCAATAATGCTCGCATCATCATTATAGACTCAGAATAAAAACAGAGATCAAAGACAAAAACGGAATTAATTGCATTTGTGGAAGGAAGATGATAAATCCCTCTTGGACAAATTTCCAAAGATGGATCAGAGATGAGACGTCCTCGATCGTATATGTTGAAGCGAAATGGCAACAAAATGTAGTATTTATTTATCCCGACAACAAATTCAAATTGTTTTTAAACTTTTTTTTGAAATAAATAAATTTAAAATAAAAATATTAATTTAATTTGTTTAATTCAATAGTTAATATTAATATAAAAACTTAAAATATTACTAAAAATGAAATTTTTATACATAATATAAATAAATCAAAAACATATTTTAAAATTTGATAAATTAACTACCATAGCGACGGTTTTTTCGTCGTTAATAGCATAAAAAATCGTCGTTATAATGGATTCTTTTTGATTCATTACTCCCATTCGTTAGTTAGAAGCGGTATATATATATATATATATATATATATATATATATATATATATATATATTATGTTTTTTAAACAAAAAAATCTTTACTTTTACTTGTATAAATAATATTAGATTGCCCGAAAACATATACTAACAAAATCTTTCCATTCCCAACACCACATAACATAACATAAGGACGCTAATGCTATTATGCTAATTGTACAGTAAAAAAGTTATTAAATAAATGATAAATTGATACACCATTTGTGCTCTACGATCTATTTTTAATCTAACGGTCGAGAAAATAGGATGCACTTATTAGATGAGCCCAAAATTGCATGCTTAATCTTCAACAACTCATCGGCGGCAAATCAGAAGTCTTCCCGGCGGTCACCGGGTAATTACTGAAGGCCCCACTGCCAAACAACATGAACCCCAATGCATGCCCAGCTACTGCGACAAGAAACAGACCGGCATTGAAAGACATCACGGCCAACATCACCATATAAGCCAGTCCGACCCGAATCATGTGCATCAGGGTCCGGATCAGACCCGCAGCCACATGGTTCGACCCGTCTTTGATGAGTTTACAGTGGGTTAGCCACTCCACCAGAACGGCGAGAAAGAAGACGAAAACAAGAGATAATGCGTACATACCCGAGCTTTTTCCAGGCCAACCCGAGAAGAGAATCAAGGCGTTTTTGCCCCAGTAAAAGGTCATGTGCATCATCATTTTGTGGTGGTGCATTCCGCTCATCATTTCTCCGGTGGCGCCGTTCGTCGGCGCCGGAGCAATTCCTTCCATTCCGGGCATGTGATCGCCATCCATGGCGGATTGTTAAATATTTGTGTCTCTAAATATTTTGGGTGAATTTTTTGTTTTTGGGTTATTTGCGGTAGAGGAGGAGGCAGTGAATAACGTTTCTATAAATAAGATGGGTGTTACAGACTTACAGTAGAGTATTTATTTTACTCTGTGTGTAGTACAAAATTAAGTACTATAATATCCATTTGACTTTCCTAATTTAGTGTGTTATTTTGATTTTTGACTTTTGAGGATAAAAATAAAATATAAAAAGATGAATTGCCAAATAAAGTATGTGCTAAAAAGAAAAATTAGAAAATTGAATGAAAATGATAATCGAGAAATATAGTTCTCTCTCTCTCACACACAAAGATTGTTCTTACTCGTCAATCTTTTTATTTTAAAAAACAAGTCATTTTTTTTATGACAATATATAATGACTCAAATTTTTGATATAAATTCAATTATTATAAAAAAATGATATATATTATGAATGTTTATATCGACTATTCGATTGTCGATTATCTCAGATAAGTATTAGTAATAAATTTTTTTAAGAGATGTATAATAAGTGCATGATTCTCATATAATTTCTACCAATTTCATATTTCTTAATTATAATTCGACATAAATTTAAAATAATACATAATAAAACTTTCATTATAATTCACATTATCACTACTAAATAGAAAGAATGTGAACATTTATACACTTTGATTTTTGAAAGAATTTTCAATACTACTAAAAGTTTTCATTTTCATAAAAACGACGACAAAAGTCTACCCATATATAATTTTAAAAGTTTATTACTATTCTACTCTTATCTTGTCGAGAATTCTCGACTTCACAATTATTATTGAATTAAACACATAATAAATTGTTCTAAAAACACTTAATAAATATTAAAATAAATATTTATACAAATACAAATTTAAAATTATAAATATATAAATAAGACCCTTTTACAAAATGAAGGGAATATTTATACGTTATTATAACATATTTTATCAACGATAGAGAAAAAACAATCGATAAATATGAAATATGAAAAAATATTTATACATATGTGAAGACACAATCTGCCTATAACGCTTATAATCTTCGGTTGATATTCTAATGTATGGATATTACAGTACATGGTGACCGTTTAACCACAAGCAGTAAAAACGATCACAGACAGACACATCTTCTGATATACATATAACCCAATGAAATATATATTTATTCATATCCAAAAAAAATGGAGTAAATTATATTAATAACATTTACAAATGAGAAGAGAAAAAAAAGAAGCAAATTTACAATTACTTCTTCATCATTAGTGCTTTATACCAAGTATGAATTGCTAATACTTATGATTACAATTTACTTGTGGTTATTATGAATGAGTAAGAATAAAAATAATAACCACAAGTAGAGTAATATTACTCATGAATATCATATACATTTACCTCAACACAATAAAATTCTAAAAAGACAACCATCAAAATTGTAATTTAAATTAGCATAGAAACATGTACATAAAAAACATGAAAATTAGATTAGCAAACACGTTATACCCGAGCTACAGCACAGGGCTAAGCCCGCATATTTTTCCTTTTGTATTGACATTATTAGTACATGTCTTTGGTTTAATTTAAAAACCCACATCGGATATTAAGGTAAGTTTAATGTAATTTATATAGGGAAAATTTTCAGAAGTCCAATTGGTCGGGCATCCTCCTCTTCCAAGCAACCCATTTTTGATCCCAAATCAAAATTTAACTTCTTAAACATATTTTATACATTACTTGTTTGATATTACATGTTTTGCTTTTCTTGTTTATTTAAAGAAGTTTGGTAAATAAGTACAGAAATTTAAAATGATAATGTGATTCGAAGAAAATACGGAATAATAAATATTATATTAGATATTTTTTTTTTATTAAAACTCTTCACACCGATAGTATATTAGTCATTGAGACACATGAATAAAACTATTTTGATAGGTGGAAGTCAAATTTTGACAACAACAAATTTAAAATTAATATAAATATTGTTACTTTTAGTTGATATAATTGCAAAATTTGTAACTATCTAAAAATATGATTACTACTTCAATTTTTTTTGTTATTTTCAAAGTTCAAAGTAATTCACATTTTTTTTAGAATTTTAACAAATTGTCATAATATGAAATCTTAGACTAATTCATGAGTATATAAAAAAAATTAAAAATTTTGAGCTATGCTACTCTACATTTTTATGTATTATAAATTTATCTACTACTCCATCTCCTTCAGATCCACTCTAAATTGATCACAAAGTAATTAAGCATAAAAAAATTAATATCCCATCATTTCTAAAAAAGATATATGGTCTATTTTTTTTATTCTTCTGTATAAAGAAGAGTCATCCATCACCTTCCTTCCTTCCATTAGGCCTAAAATTTAATTTCACAACTGAAAACTTGATCTCAATTCTTGATTGAAACTAAGCTCTCCTTATAAACAACAACTTCTAATCTATCTCGCTTGCCATAAACTCCAAGATTTCTAATCATTTTTGTACCATGATCATACAAAACCAGCTCCCTATAACTATTCTCCAAAATCATTTCCCCATTCTTCCAAAAGCCTAATGGCCTCTCAACTCCCGAAAGTTGTCCAATTCTTAGTAATCTTTCCCAGCATTCATTGTCATCAAACCCCTTGATCACCCATATATCAAACACTTTGTTAACTTGTTTGATAGCATAAACAACAAGGGCAATGAATTCGTTAAACGGGAGAATAGCCCTTGTTACTCTATTTTCTCCCTCGAGATCACCCATATCTAATGGCAATGGTGTTGTTTGAAATTCTTCATTTTTCATATCAAATGAAAGAATTATTTCTTTTTCATCCCCCTGTGCCCACCAGCAAAAATATTCATTCCTAAAATTTGTGCTCCAAACATTTCGATACATTATATTAGCAGGTACACTTGCATCATATTTTCGCCAACTATCCGTTTTTAAGGTATATATCTCAACTTGATAAACATTTCCAACTTCTTTAGAGCAACAAAACAAAATTTGTATTACCTTGTAATCATTTGAATTCGAGTCGAATCCAAATCTAATATCGCCACCAAGTACTAATTTCCCATATGGACGCAGTATGAGGGATTTAGGGAGTCTCTTGAATTCCCTAATGGCAGGGTTCCATAACGCGATATTATCAGGAAAACCGTATAGGCATACAAGGCCATTGCAGGGGCCTAAAAGTCGAATGTGACCAAATGTTTCATTAAGAAATGGGGGTGGATTTTGATCAACAAATGTGTCGAGTTTGTCATTTGTGAACAATGAGATAACTCGTTTATTTGTTTCACTGTCGCGTCTGCTAATGAGGAGATTAGCATTGTCTTTGTTCTTGGAGGAATTGGTTAAGTGTTTGGAGATGAAATGAGGCTTTTTGACAAGATTGTGCCATGTTCTGCAGACAAGTTTGAACCTCGTAAGAGATTTTACAGGCAGCCTTGACAAAATCTCGATTACTAAATCTTCTGGTAGATTCATTGCTTAATATTTCTCACCTTCTGGTTTTGGTGTTTGCTCGGAGGAATTTTTGCACCAGAAGCAAAATTTTAAAAAGGGAAAAGAAAAGAAAATATGAACCTAGAGGAGGAAAAGAAAAGGGTAGAGAACCACAGGAAAAACTCGAGGCTAAATTGGCACAATAAAACAAGAAGTTGAGGTTAACCGTGAACAAGTCCCTTTTTTTGTACAAATTCTCTTATCCATTTGATAATTTTGGGTACGTGGTTGAATGGTCTACATTCAGCATTAAAATTGAGGTAGGTAGATTTCTTGATGGGTAATATTAGACTGTTTACATTATAACTAATACGTGAGGTGTAAGATTTTAGAAGTCATAAAGCAAATTAATGGAACTTACTTATTTACCAAATACTCTGTAATTTTTCCACAAACAAATAAGCACTTAATTTGTGGTTAATGTGCAATGTTTGATATATATAGTACATCAACAATAGCACCTCTACGTCGAGGAAGAGGAAGAAGAGTACCTAATAAGGCTGTTCTTTCAAGTAATTACTGCCAAAGATCAGCAAGTAGAAGACTTTATACTTTTATACAAGTTCATACAAAACTTAGTTTAACCTTTGACATTTTGAGATTGATATATTTTCTCAGACATAGAACTCGGCTAATTATTTATTTATTTATTTTACTCTTTTTTTTTTTTCAGTTCTTTCATATAATGGGCTCTGCAAAAATTCAGATTTTAGACCAGGAGAATATTCACACATAATGAAGCATAGGGTCCCAGTGAGATGTATGTATGTGCCGAAATATGGACCATATATTAACTCAGAGTGGCATTAAAAAGCAAATCGGGTATTAGAGAAAGGGTCATCAAACCAAACCAAACCAAGCCAAAAGAGAGCCAACAGACACAAAAAATAATATGGATCCTGAAATTCGTAGATACAGGATGCATATTGACAAGTATAAATTCTAGATAGGACCCCACAGCCTCTGGTGCATGCTAATTGATTCTCTTTTTCTCAGTCACATAGACACCAAGTTAAAATCCTAGTGCACTTAGCTGCCGGCATAAAGGAATAAGAGATATGACACTAACAAAAAATAACAGCAAACCGTTTGCTTACGAGATCAATCCAACTGTAAAAACTATGGTAAATAAATTGTCCTCAAACAAATCAATCTATCTGAAAAAACAAACAAACAGGACAACATTCCAACCGGAAAATCAGCAAAAATAACATAATCCATTAGTCGCAATCTTTTGTCTTCTTATTTGCCTGGAATTTTGCCACTTACTCAATACATAAGCCAAATGCAAGATTGTGCAGAATTATAGCTAGAAGCCTGCTATTGTAATATATAATATATATAAGGCAACTCTCTCTATATATATATTTACCTCCTAGGATCTATAAGTATACAAGACAGCTCTAGTAGTTACTAAACAGGGCAATCTCACGAAAACATATAGGCAAATTAAGATGGAAAACCAAGGACCACAAAAACGCCGGCCTCATGTGGTGCTTGTGCCTGGTCCATTCCAAGGACACCTCAGTCCGATGCTCGATTTAGGAACCGTTCTTCATTCCAAGGGATTCTCCATCATAATTGCTCATACTGTTTTCAACTCTCCGAATCCTTGTAACCACCCTCAGTTCACCTTCCTACCTATACAAGACAACCTATCTGATGCCAATTCAGCCCCAGGAAATCTTATAGATCTAATAAAGACTATTAACAAGAACTGTGAAGCACCGCTGAGGAGAAGCTTGGCTCATATAATGACTCAACATGAGCCAGAGGATCAAGTTTTATCTATCATTTATGATATGATCATGTACTTTTCTGCTGTAGTGGCTAATCATTTGAAGATTCCATGCATGATTTTACGTACTAGTGGTGCTTCTGCTGCTGTAGCTTATGATTCCCTTCCTCGGCTTCATGCACAAGGTTACCTTCCTCTGCAAGGTATGTCTTCCAAAAAAAATTTGAAAATGATTATTTTTATAGTTACCTAATGCAATAGAAATTACTTATGGCTAAGTAATCTAAGTTTCTTCAGACTAGTCTCATCTCCTGCATTAAACATCAGTCCACAAGACTTGTGTTAACTTCTGATTTAATGGAGTCTTTCTTTGAACATTCATTATACCAAGACTATTTTTTGATCAACATTATACTAAGACTCTAAATGATTGTTTTGCAGTTAATTATATGCATTAAACCCTAACACTAACAAGATTTATGATAGATTCTTAATCTTTTGAAGAAAAATAAGAAAACAGCTTTTGTTTTATGATTATTTGCATCACCTCTTCTATGGTTTCACTTTCCAGGAATTCAAAGATTTGTTGCTAATTGTTTTTGTGTTCAAAGAACTTAACATCTATAGTGTTTTGCCATGCATCTTGTCCAACATTTAAATGATTCTATAGTTCTGACATACTATGATTCAATATGGCTTCAAGCATGACTTACAGTACATCAAATTCATAATATTTCCCTTAATTGACATATCACCTGCAACACCCATTGTAGTATAATGATAATGGTGCTTGAAACTTGAAAGAGATGCTAATTTGTATATATTACACATGCAGATTCGAAGTTGCAGGATCTAGTTCCCGGGCTTCATCCCCTCAGATTTAAGGATGTATCAACTTGTGATATGGGAAACATAGAAGAAGTACTAGAAATTACGAAGACTACAAGCGATACACGAACTTCCTCGGCCATGATCTGGAACACTGTCAAACATCTTGAGGAAAAAACATTGGTACACTACCAACAAAACTATCCTATTATCTTTTTTTCAGTAGGTCCTATGTATAAAATGGCTCCAACATCATCTACCAGCTTACTCGAAGCAGACAATAATTGTATTACATGGCTTGACAAGCAAACTACTCATTCGGTCATTTACGTAAGCATTGGGAGCTTAGCAATCATGGAAGAAAAAGAGCTATCTGAAATAGCTTGGGGCTTGGCCAATAGTGGCCAACCATTCTTGTGGGTAATTAGGCCGGGCTCAGTTTGTGACTCAGAATGGATTGAGTTGTTGCCAGAAGGATTTAAAGAAACTGTTGGAGAAAGAGGGTGCATTGTAAAATGGGCTCCCCAAAGGGAGGTTCTGGGCCATGATGCAGTGGGAGGGTTTTGGAGCCATTGTGGTTGGAATTCGACTTTGGAAAGTATTAGTGAAGGGGTTCCAATGATATGCAGGCCTTTTTTCGCAGACCAAAGCATTAATGCTAGATATTTGAGTGAGGTTTGGAAGGTAGGCCTGCCATTGGAGCATGAGTTGGAGAGAGGGGCGATCACGAGTACTATAATGAGACTCATGGTGGACAAGGAAGGAGGGGAAATAAGGCGGAACGCAATTGATATGAAGGAAAAGATCAGGCTAAGTGTGAGTAAAGGGGGTTCTTCATATAACTCACTGAATGATTTAACAGAGCTTATTTTGTCATCCCAATTGCCTAACTGACTTAATCATCACCAACATTCAAAGTTTATGATAAAGATTTGAAGCTTTTGGCCCCTATTAATATTGTATTTTTCATATGGTGAAGACTTATGCAAAAAATTGCAATATTTTAGATTTTCTTTGGTAAATTTTATTTTCAACAAACATAATGTAAGCAGAGCAAAATGCAAAATGTCAGTTATTTGGTGATGGACAAAAATTCATGCTTGAACTTTATATTTTTTGTATTGAAAGGTGGTTGTTTTTTCACCATTAGAGTAAGGTTTTGATGGTGTTTTGATTAATTGCTGTTTTAAAATAACATCAAACTCATACATTATCAAGACCATAACATGTATAGGCGTGAGTCTGGTGATTGAACTTCAATATAATCTAATCAGTGAATTTTTCATAGATTGTGATGTTCATTTGCAGTTATTTGACTAGCAGAAATACTTATTAAATTTGCCTCATTGCTATATACATCACATAGTAATGATACCATTAGCAATACTTCATACATAGTACTGACAATTTATACTATATTGTCTATATATCCGTAGATAATCTTTATTGAGGCCTATCCGATAGAGGGAGAGTATTTTAAATGGAGTAGTTATATTTATACATATGAGGACCCTTCAATAGCTCCAAACATGTCATGTCTCTCTAACGGGTCAAGTTTGAATATGCAATACAAAAATTAGTCCATCAGATTAACATGCCAAGTAATGTTTGATATTGGACTGACGAAGCTACAGGCATCAAAACCTTTTTTGTGCTTACGTCCCATATCCCATATCGATTATTAGTTGAAGCAGATGTCAGAAGCTGCAGTTTAAAAATAGGCAATCAGCAGCAGTTGAAAATATCTTTGCGCTTGGGGCAATGACGCAGCTAGTGAGGTACTAACCGAGGCGCGTCAATTGCTGGTTGAAAACTATTTCCAAACCCCCTCTTTGGTCTTGGTGAATGCCTTGGTCAACGAGAATTTTTGGAAGGGCCTCCCTCTGAAAAAGGGTAAAGGTCCTACAATTCTTAGTTTCTAATGTTCTTTGTTAGCTTTATTTTTGAGTTTTGATTATGCATCATTTAAAACAAAATGGAAAGTATGTTTGGTCGGGTGAATGCCTTCGTCTGCATGTCAATTTTTTATTGGTTAATTGGTTAATTGACCAACTTATCTATACTAACCACTTTCATATAACACGAACACAAGTCATAAATGTGTATCAATTTTTAAGCTTTTATTTGTTATGTAAATTAGGGGGGGGGGTGGGGGGGGTAATTTTTTACACTAACACGATTCATAAATGAGTGTATAAGCATATGTATACACAAGTTTCAACACGACACATTAGCTTAACACGACGTCATGATCGTCACCCTTAAAATAAACTAAACATTTATTTACACAACCCTAAAGTTATGTTTGAATTGGAGTAATAAAAGTGGGAATGAAATGACTCATTCTTATAGAATGAAAAAAATTGTGTTTAGTTGCGATTGAAATTGATTGAACCATTCTCATTCCTCCCAAATTTATGAATTTTATTACTTGAAGAATGGAGAGTATGAAATAACTCATTTCAACTAGAATGGAATGAATCATTCCACTCTACATTCCATTCCTTCAATCCAAACGTAACATAAATGAATAGGAATAGGCTTTTCCTCTCTTGAACAATGCTAGACTTTTAGTCATGTCCAAGACTTTATTAGAGAGGTTCGGAACCCGAGTTTTCGCTATCTTTTTGGAACCTGAGTTGCCCTCTTTACGGAACCCTAAATGAACGTCTCTCTGAGTAGTTTACATTAGGGGCGAAAACTCGGGTTCCAAAAAGTAGTTCTGTAAGGACATATTCTCCCTAAAGTTCAACAATTGCAAAGTAAGCAGGAGTCCTTTCCTTTACATATGCGCAAGGGCAAAACCAGGTCCCATATCAAAAAAATACAAACAAAGTTTAAGTACTTAGGAAACTTTGAGAGAACTAACAAGCACGACCTTACTTGAACAGCATTTAAGCAGTAGAGAGAGGATGACAGACTCAAATTCCCCTCTTTTGGGCAAGATTTTTTGCAAATTGAGAAAACAGATGCTAAAAATATTACTTGGCAATTCATACAGAGTAATTATACTCCATACAGAAACATATCAAAATTGTTTAATATGTATGTAGCAAATCTGAGCATTGGAGCTACCTTTCTTAAAATTCATGAAACCCCGGCTTAATATTCATAAAAGAAATAAAGCTAATATGCTTTAAGGTCTTCTAGCTAGTCGTAGTATGGAATAATATGGCCCTTCAAGTAAACACAAATTATTTACGTACAACTTATGATACTGTGTGTGTATATAGGACCACAATATTAGAAATGTAGGAAAGGAAAAGGGTAGTGAAGATTTAGTGAAAAGAAGCCTAGAAATGATCCATGATTATTACTTTATTTTAAAGCTCGGAAGTAATTAAGAGAGAATTTTCTTGTCACCATCTAATCCAAATCTTGGTTGGGCCGTAACAAAACCTAGTTGGGGTATTATTACTACTCTCTCTGTTTTCTCCACATTGAAAGAAATAAAGAAAAACCTACGTTTGGATGGAAGGAATGAAATAGGGAATGGAATGATTCAAAAAATAAAATTCATAAATTATTAGGGGAATAAGAACCATTCCAATCACAACCAAACACAATTTTTTTTATTTCATAGGAATGAGTCATTCTATACACACATTCATTACCTCGATCCAAATGCAGCATAAGTATTTAAACAACTATGCAGGCTTATCATTTCACGATCTTACTTGAACAGGAACCATGACTGCAGGACTAGAGCGTGGTTTACAGCACTGTGGTCCTTTTACTATATTTGAGCCGTAGCGGATCTATATCCCCCTATTTTTTTGGCAAATTTTAATTGTGGACAGAAGCAACACCACCACCCGGTTAAAGAAACTACTTATATCTTCTGATCATACCATATTTTTCTTTGCTGACAGGCTATTGCAGAACAATAATCTAATGCATTTTGATTTCCTCAGGTCCACCGATAAGCTTCATATAGAGGATAGGTTGGTTTGCTTGAAGAGAATCATTTCTATGATCAAATCCGAATCATGAATGAACATGCTCTGTAAGATTCAGAAGAGTAAGTGAATTGGATAACCCATTGTTAGTCTTTGACATTGCTTGATTCTTACTAGTATATTAAGCTTCTGCCCCGAGCTAAGTCTAAGTTGGTTTGCTCTGCCAATTGGTACCATTTGAAATGTTGAAATTGTTCCTTTAATGAGAATTCTCAAAGCTGTTAAGGTTATGGAACAAATGTCAATTGAAATCATGACTAACAAATAAACAACAATGAAGTATAAGTGTCTAACAATATATGTCTAGGACCATGATTAGGATGACATGGTAACAGAATATCAATACATAATTTGAAGATAGTGTCATTTTACACTAGTATAAAATATGGAACTCCTTTTTGGAACAATTTTTTTTAGCAAATGAGACTCTTAACGTGGAACGGAACATAAGGACTACTTCACTAAAACTCAAACATAGCTATTCTGTATTGTAGATTCCATTATCTGAAATTCTGTCCACCATCTTGAACAGTCCCAATATCAACGACACTATCCGGTCCAATTCTTCCCCATAGGCCCTTTAAATTAAAGGAGCGGAAGAGGAAATGAGACAGACAGCAATGGATTTGAAGGAAAAGATGAAGCAAAGTGTAGTGTGAGTGAGCAAAGGAAATGTAGTTCTGAATGATTTAGCATAGTTGATTTCGTCATTTGAATGTCAAAAGATTTATGGTATTACAATATTTATTATTATTTCATGTCACCCTTAATTATTATTTCGTGATTTTATAAATATATTTTTAATTTGAAAATGGAAAGAGTAATATAGAATTTGTTATGGGATGGGATTAGGGGTGTGCATTTTTTTCGGTTTTTGGATGAACCGAACCAGTCCGAACCGGCCGGTTCGGTATAAATATCAAGCGGTTCGGTTTGGTTTTAAAAAAACAAGACGTACGTCTGGAATTAAGCAGTCTGCTTTGATTTTCTTATTTTCTTAGTTAGGTATAAACCTTGACCGGACCTGGATTCGTCTGGAATTTTCTAATTTTTTATTATTATTAATAAATAATTAATAATAATAATAATAAAATAATAATTATAATAATAAAAATAATAATAATAAAATAATAAAATAATAATTATATTAATTTTTAGATGAAAACAAGTCAAGAAGCCAGTGTATCGAACCAATCTGCATGGGTTTCGATATCTTAAAGTCAACCGAATGCAAATATATCGATATCAAAATTTAGGACTGATCATTCGGTTATAACCGAATAGCCTATTCGGTTCGGTTATAACCGAATACCGAAATATTCTTATTTTCAATATCCAAACTAATAACCGAATTGTGGTACTAACCGAATAACCGAATACCGAATTACCGAATTGTAAATTTGGTATTTCGGATAATAACCGAACTCTACTATTAAAAATAACACCCCAAAATGATTCCACAAAACCAAAAGCAGTTAACAAAATCTGGGTCAAAAAATCATCACCAAAAATTAGAAAGAATAACTTTGAACAAAAAATACAACATCACAAGAAAATCCAATTCCATAATCCATCGAAGAGGAACCAAGAACAGATCTAAGAAGAGGAACAGATCTATGATTTTTACCCACGAATTGAGTCCTCGAAGTCGAAGGCACTCCAAATCCATCGTTGTTAGAGACGAGAGTGGAGTTATCGAAGCGGTGAGATCTGAGGATTCGCCGGTTCGGTGCTTGTGATTAGTGGAGAGAGAAATCGAGAGGAATCAAAGAAGAGAAGAAAGGGGCGAAGGTGTCGAATGAAGAGAAATATATATATATATATATATATATATATATATATATATATATATATATATAAACGAAGAGAGAGAAGGAGGGTGAGCTCACCGATTTTAAGAAATCTAAGGTAGCCATGCCATGAAAGATTCAACACCTTACTGACCTTAGTTAGTGAAGAAGAGAGAGGAGAAAAAAGAGAGGCTTTGCTGCTGACTTTTTAATGTACAACACTACAAGATAAAAGAACAACAAGGTAAACATGTTGTGACACCCCCAAAATAGGTATACATCACCCATTCTGAGTTGTCAAATACATGGTACAGAAATAACTACAACTTTATTATTACAACATATAAACTGTGAGTTTAAATACAGATATCGCCATCTAGACAATATCCACACGCAAATAAATTCCGATCATAATTATTGATACATTATTTTACAAAAATGGTGAGAACTACTAAACAACTCTCTCTGAACCTTCATTCCATACCACGACTAGTAATCGCTACATTCTCGTCTCCACGAGAAGAAAAATGGAACAAAAAGGAAAAAAGGTGAACTCAACTAGCCCAGTAAATAATATTATGACTAAGAAAATAGAGAACAAATTATCGTTAGTCTTCACGGGGAAAAAAATCTAATAGAATACAATAGACAACAAGTTTTAAATCAATACTACATGATGGAAAATATTAATTCATAGAAGAGTTACGTAGAGGATGAAATCTACTAATATCTATGAATTTAACGATCCATCATCAATATTTTTATCCCTATAACATCAATCAATATATATCCGGAATCATATATTCATCCTTGCACTACTGAGCCAAAGACATTCACCAGATTGGTCATGTTCATCTAAACACATGTTCATCTTTTGCTGCAACGGGCCAAAGATATTCATCGAAATCATTCATCTTTCGCGACTACAGGCCAAAGATATTCATCGAAAATCATTCATCTTTGCACTACGGGCCAAAGATATTCAATAATATCATCATTTAAGGCGAGGATGATGAAAATAATTTTTTTTAAAGAAAGCGAATCTAGTGAAACAAAATGACAAGGATTAAGGATTAAGGATTAGTACTTTTGTTTTATCCACGTCAAAAATACCTCAAAAATAATCATAGTGGTGTAAAATTCAAGAATGATCAAAACATGGATACAATCAAAGCTAGTATCCGAGAATAGATATTTTAGACGAAAAGAAAAATTTTTATTTTTAGATGAATAGTCTTAAATGATTCGTGAATAATTGTCGTATATCGTGAATAATCTTAGTATCGTGAATAATAACTCAAGCACCAAAATTTCTAAATTTGATAAAAACTTGAGATCAATATTTCAACATAATGATATTGAAGAAATAATATCATTACGAAAAAAAAAATAATATCCACTTACCTCGAAAGATGCGTTACTTTAGTTGAAATCTGGGATATAAAGTATGACTTGAACTTGCACTAAAGTATACTCAAAATACTCACAAGAATACGCTCGATAATATAGAGAGAAAACTTCAATTTACGGTGTGATTTTCAATTCTAACATAAGCACCCTATTTATAGGAAATTGCTTAGAACACCAAAGCAGAAAATTTAATATAATATTAATATATATATATATATATAATCTTCTACGTACTCATTCTAGATTTCAATTCCCAGCATTTCCCACATGCTCCCTTCTAGAAAAAGTAAAAAAAAAACGTTTTTTTTTTAAAAATAATTTAAACTTCAAAAATCAATTATTTGAACTCCTAACTTCAATAATTCATAATAAATAGCTCTTTTGTCGGAAAATTCAAATCTACTTGAGTTTTATAGGAAATTCAATTCTCTACAACTTTGCAGAAGAACGTTTTTCCAAATTCCAAGAAGAAATTGACCGAAATTCATAAACGGACGATTTTACAGGCTATAATCAAATTTCAGTCAAGAAATGGGTCTACCGACACACAAAATCTGTTTTAATATTTATTGCAACAAAAAATACTCTTTCTCCTCATAAACTCATATCCTCCATTCATTATAAAAATATCACCATTATTATATTATTAAAAATATAATAATATATTTAAATAAATTATTTTATCGAAAAAAAGATAAAATATCAATTTTCAACAATTGTCACATTAAAATTTTCTCCATCTATATCCACATAAATCAATATTTTCCTCATCATATAAATCAATAATTAATTATTCACAAATAATATTCTGAGAATCACGATCTTGCAACCAGGTAGTCACCAGGAAGAGGGGCTTTTCAATAAGAATTTTTCTCTTTCTTGGCCTTGATTAGGTGACCAAACCTCTCCTTAGACAAAACTTTTTGACATTGCCAATAATGTTATCTAATAATATTATTCAGATAATAATATGAATTATTGCTGATAATGAAAAATCTTGTGTAATGACAATTATTGAAACAACGGTAATATAAAATATCAATGCGGCAATTATTGAATCAATAAAATAAAATCTTTGAGCGATAATTCTTCAGTAACAATTATTGAGGAATGCCTTCTTACGTAAGAATCAATAATTGGTGCAATCTGAGTATCTTCTTGTCTTGACAACGCGATATTCTTGTGTTTTAACTACTAAGGTATTCCAACGATTATAGCGGTAACAACTCTGTAGATTATTTTTAAACAACTTATATTTGTCGTTTTCTTCCTCCATCGCTTTTTAGTTATGGGGCCCACACATTTCAAGCAGATTTATGCGAATATTCCCGACGACGATCTGAATATTCCAAGAACAAACAAATATTCTCCGACAACAATGAATTATAACCACTTGTTTATTTTGAAATATTTGCGTATTTTACCCATAACTATCCACATTAATCACATCAACCCTTACTATTTTAAAATAATAAATAGAGAAAATTAAATTTCATTTATTAATTATTTGGGGTCTTACACATGTTCCTCCAGATATTAACCGAATAAAATATATGATACCAAGATAAACAAGGTATTATATATGTATTATAATAACAAGATAAAATATATATGTATTATATTAACAAGGTAAACATGTTCTTTCTGATATTTTTTAATGTATGATACAATAAGGAAACCGAATAGATATGTTCCTTCAGATATTAAGTTTCTTTTTTTTAATAAATATGTTCGATTATTCGGTTAACCGATTAGGATGATTTAATAACCGGACCCGAATACCGAATACCAAATACCGAATAAGAATTCGAATATAACCGAATTATAAAAAATAACCCAATTATCAAGAAATTTCGATTATAAAAATTTGGTTCGCTTCGATTATTCGATTATATCTGTTTTTTATTCAGTTTTATCAAGATTTAATTTATTTTAATTTCGATTCGATTCGATTCGATACCGGTTCGATTCGATTCGATAAAAGTAGATTGGATCGGATGGGGTTTTTAATGGAAAAAGTCAAGAAGACGTCAGTGTTGCTTTGAAAATAGGGACATAAATTTTATTATACTAGCAAGAGTTGGAGGCCCATGTCCTGATTTCTCAATCTGTCAGCATCATATATACATTCATGTCATGAGATTGTATATCACCAAAAATTGAACAAAATCTCTTGTACTACTCTAATTTAATACTCCACAAAATTAAATGATTATTACAGTAGTCCATAAGAATTAGACATTTACATAAGACAAATCAACGATCTAAATCTAAGGACGTTAAGACTCCTTAACCTCACCAATAAATCCGACGTAGTTCTACTATAATATACTTATTCAATAGTGGGATGGGACCCAACTTAATATTCAATCAGAATCGCTCTGCTCTTTTGTTTTAAATTTTAGGCCTATAAATTTTTTACAAAAATTTCCATTTTGGATATTGTTTTATCAATTTTTTTAATTGATAGTAACACGTTAAAAAATTAATAATATAACAGTGACACGTGACATAATTAAAAAAAATATTTATGTGTAATATTGAGTATCATTTTAATATTTATTTTATTATTTTTTTATATTAAAAATAACAAATATAAGACCATTATTAATTTTAAAATTAAATTTAATGACAATTTTACCCTTACGGTATAAAATATTAATTATATTGATTATTGCTAATTATGAAATAAACGTAAATTCAAGATATTAATCTATATTTAGGTCTTAAATTTTTATACCAAAAGGGTAAAATTATAATTATATTGATTATTGATAATTATAAAATAACAAGATTTTAATTAGTAGTACATTTATACATTTTAAAATATTTATCATTGTATTGATTATTGATGATTTTTTAAATAGTTTGTAATGTATTAAATTTACTTTAAAATAATAATATGAATGGTCTTATATTTACCCTTTTTGATATAAAAAGTTAATAGAATAAATGTTAAAATGAGACTCAATATTATACATAAGTATTTTTTAGCCACATGTCGCAACCATATTATCAATTGGATGTAATAAAAACAAAAGTTTAATCTTTTAATTGGAAAAATTGAAAATACAATCCCAAAAATAAAAGAAAAACATAAGAGTTTAATTCTTTAATTGAAAAATTGAAAAGACAAACCCAAAAATAGAAGAAAAAAAATTAATTATTTAATCCCCTAATTAGAAAAAAATAAAAAGACAATCCCCCAAAAAAAGAAATTAAAAGTTCAGAATATTAATACATATTTAGCACTAAATTTTAATAAATGGGGGTGTTTAATAGATAACCGCCCTTTTTGTTGGGGTCCGTTTCATTGGCATCCCCTAACGAAATTCCAGATAACACCACCGTGTTGTACTAAATCAAATCGTTTAAAATTAAAACACTAGTGTTTAAAATTAAAGTCAAAAAGTATTCCTTCTAATTTCATTCAATGTACCATATTTTTATAGTTGTGAATAATATAATTAAAATTGATATTGAGCAATTAATTTATTATATTGAATAAAATAATTGTTTTAAAAATAAAAATAATTCAAAACTTTTTCGCCATTTGATGAACATGCAGATTTTTCATCAAAATTTCAATAGATAAATATTTTTTAGACTTTTAATGGTAAAATTATTTTTATAATTCTAATTTTTTGTAGGATCGATCTTAATATCATCAAGTATATATTAACATTTTTTGATCATTATTAATAAAATTATTAAGATCAAATAATTGATGTATTAAACGAAATTAAAAAAGGATTAATAATATATATATATATATATATATATATATATATTTACATTTGTTAGACCACAATTTATGGTTAAGAGTTAAATTAAGTAGTTGGTAAAAAATATTTGTTTTAATTTAAAGAATAATGTTTTAAAACCTTTTCACTCTTCTTTTCTGTCTCAACGTTCTTAATTTCACCTATATGTATACATTCCAATAAGTATCCTTCTCATTTGGTTAAAGCCTGACGGACTTCACTTTGATCTACAATATACAGGGGTGTAATGATTCTGAATTTTATCATAGTGGTTTATTTGAGAATTTCCCAAACTATAGGGGATGTTTTTGTAATTAACCATTAATAGAAATGATAAATCTTCTTTTCGGCAAAGTATCCAATGAAATACAAATAATTAGTGCTAAATCAGGTGGGACCCACAAGAGCGGCTATACTCATTTGACCACCTGCGAATATCTCCTCCGCTTTTAGCCGTCCGATGCATATTCTGTCTCCCCCTCCCTCTCTCTCTCTCTCTCTCTCTCTCTCTCTCTCCTTCTACTGACACTACTCCAGAAACAATTGAGGTCCAAGCCAAAATCTCTCACTCTATTTTTCTGTCATTCATATGCATATAGGGTTCTGTACGTTCCCTTTTTACCTTGGAATTTGAGGAAGAAAGAAAAATCTCCAAAAGGATAAAATCTATATTTCGAGGAGATCTATTGTTTTTCTCTCTCTCTCTCTCTACTTGCAAGAAATCGGTGATTTCTCAGCTTTTAATTGATTGTTTGTTTACTCTTTTCTTAGTAAAGTGTCACCCTACGGAAGTTTGAAGGGCTATGTTTGCTCCGCATTTCCATGTTTTTTTTCTGGTAAGTGCTCTGTACTAATGTCTATGTTACTGTTTCTGATTTTTAATTTCTTTTTACTTTTTGGGGAATTGGGTGTTTTGATTCTGGTGGGATTGTTTGGTTTTTAGGTGATTCTTGGTTTGTGATGAAAATTAAGTTGCTATGTTCTGGTTTAGTTTGCATTTCCTTAAAGTAATTATATTTGTTTTGATTGTAGACATTATGGGCTGATCTTTGCTATGAAAAGCAGCTTTTAAAAGTTTTTAGTAGCAAAAGAAACACTTTCAGGAGCTAAAGTTATTAGCTTTTTGAATGCTTTCAACTTTAAGATGGTTGTGAATTACAGGAGAGAGAGAGTAATGCTACTTCTTATCTTCAAAGCATTGGAGGCTGATTCATTATCAGACAATCTGACAGGCAGAAAAGAAAGGGAAGAAAAAGAAACTTTCTTTTTCTTTTTTTCCCAAGTTTTTTTTTTTGAAGAAAAGGAAAAAATGTGTTTTAAAATTGAAATCAAAGGCATATTTTCTCATTTATTTTTCCTGGGTTTTATATCTCTTCTATGAGTAGATATTTGATTAAGTTCTACAATGGTGTTTTTGATTGGTTGTGGGGGGATCTTGTCATTTTCATCAATTCAAAATTTAATGACAGCATCTCCATCCATCACTCTTTTGAATGAGTTGCTCAGGACCACCCAATTCTTTTCAGTTTGTTCTTTGGCTCCATCTTTGACTGTACATTGAAATTCAGCTATATGCAGCTACCATCAATTTTAGACTGCAAGTTGGAAAATTTTCGGCTATTTGGCACCACAACATTTAAGAATTTGCTAGTTGTACTGCAGCTTCTAGTATATGAAGAAAAAACCTATCTGCTCTTTCGTTTCTTTGATCCGTGTGCAATATTGTTCACTAGCGTTACAAAATTAAGAAACTGAGATTCTGAAAAAGAAATATGGCCACTACATTTTCGTTCTGGCTTTGTTATAGATTTCGTGACTTTTGGGTAGGTGGAAAAAGAAAAGGCTATAATAGTCCAGGACTGCAGAAAAGTCTCAGCAATGGCATCATGATACTTTACTACCTCTATAAATTTGAGTGATTTTAAGGATGTGCCTAAATATTACTAATCATCTGTATTTTATTATTTTTGGGATGTAGATTTTGCAATTTGTGTAATTTGATTTGCTGTTCCTACCTTTGATAGTAAATTTTTTCCAAACATTTCACCTTTACAATTTTCTATTTAATATGGAAAATATATTTTGCAGCTTTTGCAATAAAAATCATATTATACAACTTGTCTACAGAATTTAGACCTCAATAAATGTTAATAACTATGAGGTATTTGCATGTTTCTATGAAGAGACTCATTTTGAATTATCTTCAATATTGTACTTCAGTGTCATGAAAACTTCTGAGTTCATTTCCGATCTTTTATGTATACTAAAAATCATATTTTTCTCACCACTGCTGTATTCAACTTGCTTAATCTGAAAAAATCTTTGTTTGTAATTGGAAAACTGAAATGAAAAGAATTGTTGTAGACTATGCTTGAAAGTGAAGAACAGCAATGGACTAGTTACTATATATTCTCTCAAGCATAGTAACAACATAGGTTTTTCTGTATCAATATCTGTATATTTTCTTTAGAAAGCAAAATTTCCTAATGATATTCTAAGATATTATGCCAAATTTGAATGCATAGTGTATATATAATACATGTTCAATTGACTCCAATTAATCTATAATCCATTTAAAAAAAACGGAGAAAGAGAGAAGTCTTGCTATATGATGAGAAAATAGTGGATTTGCTTTTTGTGGAGCTATAGATTGATTTAATGTTGTGGCTACTTGAACTTACTGTTGCTTATGGATAGATGGAAGTATGAATCTAAGACTGTTCTCATGTATCTATGAATTTCTTTAGTCGCTCATAAGAGGACATTAAAATGCTTATGTGTGTAGATCTTTTATCCTTCCCCTGGCATAATAATGGCCAGCAAGGATATTTGAATCTGACTTGGCCATCTCAGTTGTGCAGGTGCTAACTAGCAGATGGAGTGTCACTAATTAGAAACAGTCAGAAGGGATCACAAGACCTTTTAATATGGGTAGTCCTTTGTCACCCGGTACAGGTCGTAGTACAAAGTCGCAAAATAAGTTTAAGAAAGAGAAGCGTAACTTATCATATGCGGACCTCCATTCAGAAGTAATGAATGATGTGAACAGTATGCAACCAACACCTTCAGGGCTTCACCAAAAGCAACAAGTTAGAAGCAAGGAAATTGAGAATGAGGAGCTTGTTAAATACATGTCAAAATTGCCAAGTTATCTGGAGAAAGGAGAAAAAATTCAGGATAAACCTTTGAATATTGGAGTCCTTGACTGGCGCAGTTTAGAAAACTGGCAGTATTACCATTCAAAAATGTCAAGCAGAAGTAGCAGGTATTCAGCATCCAGCAGTGTTACCTCCTCAAGCTTCTCGACAGATGAATCAGCTAACCATTATAGAAGAGGTCACAGCTGCTCTCCTGCTGGTAAAAACGGACGCCGGCCTACACTACAATCTTACTTGAATATTTCTCCAGTAGAAGGTCACTTTGAATTCGTTCAGTCCTCTGCTGGAAATGCTAGAAAGTTTCAAGATATCAAAGCTGTCCCAAGTAATCCTTTAGATGGGCAGAAAAATATCCCAAGAGTATATCAGTTTTCCAACACAAAATCTTCAGAAATCAAGCTGAAAGAATGCAAAAAGAAAAATTTAGACGTGCAGAGCATTCCCAAGACAAGAGCATCCAGGAATTTTGAAAATTATGGAGCTTCATCATCTTGGAAAGGGAAGTCCAAAGTCCGAGATGATGCATCTACAAAGGAATCAGAGAACTTGCAAAATCAATATGATAATAGCATTCATCATGATTCCCCCGAGAGACAGAAAAATGTAGTCCTCCTTTTGCCAAGAGATGGTACCGGGAGTAAGCATTCTGGAATATCTTACCCATTTGGTTTGACGGAAACAGATGTTCAAAAATCCACAGAATCTTCTCAAATGATCTCAGAGGGGTTTCATTTTGAAGAGGTCTGCCATACAAAGCTCTGTTCCAGCATGTCACAATCATGCCCTCTGCATGGCACCAAAGAATCTCAGATGGGACAGCATATTTCTGTCAGTCCAGTGAGTGTCAAGTTCTTTCACTCACCGTCTTCTGCACTAAAATCAGTCAGTCCAGCTAGAAACAAGATTATCGAAGAGAAGCCAAGCATGATGCATGTAAATTCGACTGTGACCAAGTCTTTGAAGGGATCGGATATGAAGACGAGCACTGTTTCAGCCACTAAGGTGAGAAACCCTTCACCAACTCGTCGATTTAGCATGGGCTTGGACAGGATAGGCAGAAGTTCGAACTCCAAAGTTGGTGCAGCTATTCCTCAATTTAGCTCAAATGATTTTACTGCTAAATCTGGTGCAGAAAGAGCTGATGCTTCTGCTTGCTCAAATAATTCAACAAGCAATAAACCAAATGTTGTTAGCAGAGACCGTTCTAGTCCTTTGAAGAGGTTACTAGATCCACTGCTGAAGCCAAAGGCACCCAATTCCCATTTTGCTCAGCAATCGCAAAAGGATTCAACATCAACCAATAGGACCTCCACATCTTTTGATGGACCACGAGAATCGTCCTCTGAAAATCTAGTGAAAGTAAAGTTAGATTTGACAAGTTTGAGGACCGCTAAATTGGATGATTCACGAAACACTGAAAAACAAGGATCAGCAACACTGCAAGCTTATTTACAAATTGCAGTCAAGAATGATCTTCCTTTGTTTACATTTGCAGTTGACAACAACAGAGATGTTCTAGCAGCCACCGTGAGGAAGTTTTCTTCAAGAAAAGATGACCACGCCTGGATTTATACATTCTTCACCATTCAAGAAATGAAGAAAAAGAATGGAGGTTGGTTGAGTCAGGGATCCAAAGGCAAGGATTATGTCCCTAATGTAGTTGCCCAAATGAAGGTTTCTGATTTACCATTCTCAAATTTGGGTGGACACAACTCTGCTGATCAATTGAGCACTAGGGAGTATGTTTTGTTTGCGGTGGACTTAAGACCGTTTGATCAGCAAACATCTGATATCCAACCAAATGATGAGCTTGCAGCCATTGTTGTCAAGTTTCCAAGAAGTACCATTACAGATTTAAAAGAGTCATCGCAAGATGTCAGAGGCTCATCTAATTCAAGAAATCTTCAAGAACTTTTTAGCACAACAGTTATACTACCTGGTGGAGTTCATGGCCAACCAAGTAAGGGAGAACCTTCACCATTGATTGAAAGATGGTTATCAGGTGGCCTATGTGATTGCGGAGGTTGGGATTTGGGTTGCAGAGTAAAAGTTCTTGGCAACCAAAGTCAAAAACCTACTGGACAATTTGAACTTTTTTCTCAGTCTAAGGTAATTTTTTCTTGTACATCAAATTCATGTGTATCTTTCATATGACTGCTAGTTCACTTTCTTAATTTCACTGCCTTTTCCTACAGGAAGAAGTCCTAGAAACTAGGCCTTTCTTCACCCTGTCTTCGCTCAGGAATGGGATAGTCTCGGTGGAATTTGATTCATCCATCTCACTTCTACAAGCATTCTCCATTTGTATAGCAGTTTTAGACGGTAAAAAATCATCTGAGCTTCAACAACCGAGTAACTTGTTCGAAGAGAAATTGACTGAAGAAACCACATCACTGGAATATAATGGAATGAAGGCTCCTAAACAAGTCCAAGTTGATGTTCCTGCAAGATATGCCTCACACCCACCTCATTCCCCTGTCGGAAGGGTTTAAAATCCTGTACATGAAGTCGGGCTTCCAAGCTTTGTTATCACTGATTGCGTAATTAAGCATTTAATAAATTCTCCAATAAAGTGAAGCAATTGTCAGCATTCACATAGGTGCAGCCAAATGTCGTGTACTATGGAATGGTATATATAACAAGATCATTGTAATTGGACTTCCTTCTGTAAAAAGAATAGCAATATCACAATAAACAGAAACTATCTTAATTACATAGTATATTTTTTTTGTTCTGTGGTGCAAGAATTCTGAAGACAATGCTGTACGCCTCTCATTAATTGTTTTTTTAGCGTGGAAGTAAACTGTTCAAGTACAAATAAATTACATAATCAACATCTTGAATCTTTCTCAATAAACTTTCTAATGGTCCCAGTGCCACTGGTCCTTGTTAGTTCTGTACAAGAGAGTATTCTCTTCATTTTTTATGGGACGCTTTTGACATTTAAACAGGGGCAGCACTACTTAATTCACATGCCATCATCACCAGGCACCAGCATCCTGTTAATCATAAATGTAAAGGCCGTCGCATCTGCTTTACTTCCTTCAGCCAAAACACTAAAGACATGTCAAGAATTTCCATCAAATATTTCTTAATGCTGAATACATAACCCATACAAACACACGTGTGTGTGTGTGTGTGTATATATATATATATATATGAATTATTATGTGGTATAATTGTCATTCATCATAATTACAAGTCTTTCCGCACTAAAAGGGATTTACAAATAATTTACTCACAACTTGGGCGCAAGGAACCAAAGATAGCATGTCAAGATAACATTCAAATTATTGCTCAACAGTAACGCCAATTATTATAATAGTTTTCATATCTGATATGTAACATTGTCTCAAAATAATGACAATTTCCAAAGAAACATGTTCAAAAGAAGACCAAAATTTTCAACTTGCATTTCTTTGCTGGTTATCTAGGAAATGATTCCTGGCATTCTTACTTTAACAACAAACTGGAATGGAATTTTGACAAATCTTGCTCACCAACTTCCCCCGGCAGCAAACTAATATTGCTTAATAAGTAAAATACCAAAATTCCTGATCCTAGCTTGACAACTTCTTCGGAAATTCACACCGGAGGTCTACCAGTACCAAGTAGCTGACCAATCAGATTAGTCACCTGAAATATATGAAAAGAAGATTATTCATCTGTCAAATTGAACCATTTATATTGTAATTCATCATTGAGCAGTATCAATTCCCTATCCAGCACCAAACAAGACCGATTTAACACAACTAACACATCATTAATATTATGTGTCTGAGTGTCTCTTAAATAAAAGCTATATATATATATATATATATATATATATATATATATAAATGTATAAAAGTTTCTTTAATTTTTTAGAATAGGTATTAAAAGCTAGGCATAACATTGAAGCTAATAAGTAATATAGTAGACAAAACCAGCGAAAGACTTCACCTTTTTTTTTTAAAGTAAAAGAGGTGAAAATATAAGCGACGATATTGAACTGCAGATATACAAGGAAATTTGAGAGGATAAAACTAAGCACTTTCAAGCAAAAGCTCAAGACAAGGAAAAATGATGGGAGATACTTCCAAATAAAATAGAAAGAAAGGGCCAGAATAGCATTCAAAAGAGGGAAACAACCAAACAATCAAGCACTCGCACACCACTGGTAAAGATGAACCTCACAGGCACTTATCCAATACTCAGTCAAAACATCGACAACCCTTTGGCTTCATCTTTAGTGATATTATTATCTCAGTCATGTAAATCCTCTCGTTATATTATATTTTTACTTCTAGGTTACATCATTCAAAAGCTAAAATTCTAAAAGATTCATATGTCATCAACTAGATTTTTGCCATAACACGGGAATGAAAACCAAACATTCCAGATGTCTTGACAAATGAATAATAAAACCGTGTAACGTTTTGCTGGAGCGAAAGTGCAACTAAGACCCCATGCATACCTTCTTATGATATATCAAGTTTCAAAATGGAGCTAAAAACATCAGGAAAATGTATAAAATGACCTACATGCCAATATTTTGAAACACATCGATCAATGCAGCTATTTTCACCCATGTTTAGCTCAGCTTCCTTGTACCTACAAACATAAAGCTTAAAGTCACACTTTCATACTTGGGATAATAAAAAAATAAAAATAAAATAAAATCATATGTTCAATAGTTTCTAACATAACACTAGAAACAACAAAAGATATGAACTTGATAACAATTACGTAGAGCCAGAAAAAGTGTATGATCAATGCCAGAATCCCTTAGACCAGAAATCATGAAAAGGAAATAGAGAAAAAGGAACCACTACCTTTTCTCAACACACTTGTTGAAACAGGTATGGGTAAGCCTGAATCAGAATATGAAAATATGTTAGAAAAAGATACTTGAGTCCCTGAATAACAACATCGTACGAAATGCAAGAAATATCAATACGTTATTACATGCGCAAGAATAAAAAATTTGGCACTAGCTTTTGACAAAATATGAAAGGACCGAATGTACCAAGTTAAAGAAAACATACTTCCCAAACCAAAAAGGGTAGCCCCAGATGCAATTCAAAAGTGAGACCTGATGCTCAACTCAGCTCAGACCAAGTCATCAGCATTAGCCACTTAAGAAACCGGCATGGTGCCTCAATATCATAAACAGATATCTTTAAAGCAAACAACAATTAAAGAGCTGACATCTAAACCTTAAAGGTTATGCACCTATAAAGTGCATTTCATATAGAGTTCAGTGACTTCAGTCTTAGAAAGAAATGTACCGACATGCCACTTTTCCAGATAAAAGATGGAAATTGCCAAAACTGACTCTAAACTTGTTAAGTTAAAATGTTGCATATATAGGCAAAAATGGTGAAACAACTAAATTTTTTTACTAAATAAACCTAGATATTTTAGAAGCATTATACTAACAATTAAAGGGTACTTACAAATCTGTTCCCTAGCGTCCCCACACAAAATATTCCGTATCATTTATCTCCCAAATTACCAAATGTATAAAGTCCTAATACATTTACCTTCTATTGCCAATTTGAAATATAGCAAGCAAACAACATAAAAGAACCACAAAAAAATCACAGAGTAAATTTGGAGAAACCTTACTTGTTAAACATTTCAACTCTATACTCCATCTCTTGTGCTGCCATCCCAAATATCTACAATATTATATAAAAGAAATACATTCAGCTCCTCAGGAGAAAGAAAAGAAAACCACAATTACAGCAGAACAGTCAACAATTATTCAAACAAATCTGAACCCTAAACCAACAGTGAACCAATTGTATAACTTGAAATACACAAAACAAGTAATTAATAAATGGCGAGAACTACATATATACACAAAAAAACACACATAAATGAGTGAGAATTAAGGAAAAAAACCTGTTCCTTGTCTACTGCGATCGGTGTATTATTATTGGCAGCCATTATCACTACACTTTGAAACTACAAAACCAAGAAATTTTATGAAATTTAAAACTCAATTAATTGAAATTTAACTCGAAACCAAGAAAAAAACTCATAAATCATACCAGGTGCGCAGGTAATTGCAGAGAAATACTGGGATAAAAGAGAGGCGATAGACAAACTCCTAAAATGCACCTCGTAATACGAGTACTTTGTTATTGGGAAAATTAGGGTTTTAGGAGTTAATCTAAGGTGTAAATAGTAAAGACCCGGAGCAAGTCTAAGCGACCGTAGGAGCTAGTGGGTCCCGCTTAATACATGCAGTAAGAACGCAACACGTGGTAAGAGGCACGATTACACCTGAGTCGTACTGCTGCGTATTACCTTCTATATAAAATAAAGGTGTAAAATTAGGGGTTTTGCCTCTCTTTCCAATCTCTTTTCTCTGGGTTTTTGGTATTGGGATAATTGGTGTAAAGAGGAATAGAACATGGATCAGCTCAGGATCAATCGGCGTCGACATTTTCTCTGACGGATGAAGATCATACCCTCGCAAAATCTCTCAGATTTACCCTTAATCAAGAGTCAGTAATTATAAATTCCTCTCTTTTTAATAATGTGTTTGTATATGTTCATTTTATTAATCATATCTAGTGATGATTGAATAGCTACATATTTTTTAATTTTAATTTTGATATGCTGCCCGATAATATTTGTATAATGTCGTTAATTTTCTGCACCTTTCATTAAGAGAACAAACTTTAATCTTACCAATCGTAAGGGGAACCTTATTGTTAAACTTGAAGGGAAATGAAGCATCCCAATTATAATCTTATAATCTGTTTGCTGAATCGATTTTTATTTTTAATGCGATATTCCAAATAAATGCATCTTCTTGCGCTCCATTTGCTTCTTCTTGTTTAATTTTGTAAATGTTAGAAATCATATTTTCATTTGAAACTGAGATAATAACATTTTTAATATCAAATTATGTTTACCCCAAATCCCACTTCGTCATGGCATTTTACTCAAACCTACTTCAAATTGGTATGGCTTAATATGATTTATTTTGTAAAGCCTGTAAAGCTGTCATCATGGCATTTTACTCAAACTGACTTCAAATTGGTATGGCTTAATATGATTTATTTTGTAAAGCCTGTAAAGCTCTCATGGTGAATAAAGTTTATGGTTTTACAGTGAACCCTCTTCCGTTTCTCTTCCGATATTATCCTTAACAATCTTTTGTTATTGAATTGCTTGTGTTTTTTTATTATTATTTACAGTTTTTAGTGTATAAATGAAGCGTGATTTACCTATATCTTGCAGTCCAAGAGTAACATTCTGTGGTTACAGCATTCCTCATCCTTCAGATGCTCGAGTAAATATAAGAGTCCAGACCACCGGTAAAGCTCATGTTTTTCTACCCTTAACTGTATTTATGGATATTCTATGGCTGCAATGTTATAATCCTTGATTCAGTTTGATTTACTATTTCCATGGACTTCTTATTCTACCTGCCCTTGTAAACACAATAGTTGGCTGCATCCTGGATCTGATTTATCTAAAAGGCCTATTACTTTCAATTATTGTTACTTTTTTAAAAATAAAAATAAAAATCAGGTATTGTTGTTACAAATTTCTTTGCCAAAACTCAAAACTGTCCCATTTTTCTTACTCCAACTGGTCTTTATTATCCAATTGCCTAAACTGATATTTAGATTTAAGGGTAGTCTGTCACTCTGTCCGTGGACTGCTATACTGTATTTTTTTTTCATTTTTGTGTGTGCACACACGTCGCCATAGTGCCACCTCCAGTGCTATTTGCAAACTGCAATCTTTGCCTCCAGACTAATTAAACTTGAAGCTGGCGTTCTGTTTTTAACTTTTGTAAAATCCAAAGTCCCTGCAACAACTCCTCCCCCCTTCTCTTCTCTTAACAAGCCCATGTGAGATGATATGTTTCAAGACTAGTACTCGGGTTGATCTTTGACTAGTTTATAGTATTTTACTGTCATTTCAAGATTTATGATCCACAATTGTTGTAAATATTTACTCAAGTTTGTTATCCTTCAATAAATAGTTCTCCCCCATGAACTTCAAAAGAAAAGTAGAACATTTATGTCTTTGTGCTACTTATTGTTCAACTGATCATGCTTCCACTTAATTTCTATCTTTGTCTCTTGCTTTTTAATTTTGCAGGAGATCCAGCAAGTTAAGTATTGAAATATTCATGCCAGGATCTAATGTTGATGTGCCAGCATGTTAGGAACACCTTTGACCGAGCGGTTCTTGATTTTAAAAATGAACAAGCTATCAATGCCATGAACATCGAACAATGAGGAATTTTATTCTCACCGCCTTACTATTTTAAGCTAGTTTTGTAGCTTAATGAAGTTGATTATGACAGAAGCATATATTCTTGTGTTAACAAAGTCACTCGATACTTCTGATGAAATTTATGCTCTCAAGCCATTTATCTGTATGTATGTTTTTATACTCAATTTAAATTGCTAGGAAAGTAAATCGTTCGTACTTTGCTACACTTTTTAATGTCATAAATAAGTAAAACTTATTTATAGTTATCTTGTGTATGAGTTCTTAAGTAACCTCAGAAAATATGGAGTATGCACCCATTTTCTAACATACTCTGCCGGCTTGGTAATTACTCCCTCCTGCTTTTCATCTCGCTTGTGTTTGCACCTGGGGGAGCAAGAGACTCATTCATTCATTGTATGCTGGGGAGCTGAAAATTCCCAACTTAATGTATATATTTTTAGAATTGAACTAAAAGATTTGTTTGTTGCACCAGGCTTGAAGAACTAAGGCAAGTTCTAAATGATACTTCCTCCGTCTATCCATGCATAGATTTTAATCTTATTTATTTATTATGCATATTAAGTTTTAAGTTTAGTTTTTCAATCTTTTTTTCTTCAAAATAAATTTCAGGACTAGTATTTGTTATTAAAAAAAAACTTCTATTGAAATGTGACTCAGACAAACATTGATGTGTTTTGGGGAAAGGGGAAAAAAAGGAAGTCAACAAGTCAACCTTCTACTGCTGTGATAGATGGAAAATATATAAAAAAAAAGTTGGAAACTGGTTATTATAGTTATTATGGCATTTCAAAAAGAAGCCATCAGTAGCTGTAAACCATATGCTAAAAGGGCAAATGGTGACCATCTGAAATGGCTAGGTTTTAATGTTAAAGAGGATGCTTTTCTCCACAATAGGTATTGATATTTAAATTACTTAGAAATTTCGTCTTTGTAAAAGTTCCAAGGGATGCTGGGAGCTGTCGTTGACACTCCTAAATTAACCTCATTTTCACTCCACAATTTACAATAATTAGCACAATAGCAAGTAAGGATCGATCCCACAGAGAGTAAAGTTGTTTTAGAATTATTCTACTATTTTAACAGAAAAATAAAGATGGGGTTTTGAAAATTATTTTTAAACTAAGAGAACAAAATTAACGATAAAATTAACCAAATATGTAAAACTTGATTCTGCAGCTCGGTTTCACCAAGTACAACAATCAATTAATCAAGTAATTATTATTTCTCCTTCAATGAAATTATTAGCCCTAGATAACAATAAGCTCTGCTTATCCGAAATTCTCCTTAGATTATCACTTTATATAAACAAGCTCTCCACTGATTCTAACTAACATATAACCTAGAATAAACTCTCTAGATTTAATATGATAGAAACATTAAGAAATAGAAAATTAGGCTAATCCAAGCAACAAACACATAAGCTCGATTTATTTAACTTGTTTTCTAATAATCTTAGCAATAAACAAAAGTTTGTCCACAATTATTATTACCAAGTTGCTACTTGTGATGAAGAGATATCAATTACACGTAATATCAATCTTAATCTAGCATATGATAATGATCAAATTAACTCAATTGGCCATATTAAATTAATTAGATCAATTAGCATGCAATCAATGAAAACAGATTATCGGAAGAAATTTCACACAAAAGGAATAAATAATAATACTCAATTAATTAATTACTTGTAACAAGGATTCACCTCCTTTAGAATCGAAAAAAAGAACTAGCGACATGCTTTCTTGAGCCTTCACTCCAATAGAGGATACTTGAATGTTGAATATTGAATGAATAAAACCTTGACCCTCATCCTCTATTTATAGTCTTAGACAAAGTCCTAAATCCTATAGGATGTAGAAATCCAAATCCTAAAAGGATTTACAAATCATAACTAGTTTCCATAAAGAAATAGAATTCAATTTGGAAATAAATCTTAGTCTAAAGGAAATCCTAAAGCTAATAGAAATATCAATCCAATTTCATGTAGAAGTCTACCAAAATCTGCATTTAGAAACTTTCCAAAATCCAAGATTTCTTGATTTTCCCGCTCAAATTCATTTGGGGTGAATTTTCATTTTCTCTAACGCAACGTCATTTGGTAAAACGAGCATAACTTTTGATCTAGGAGGAGTTACGGGGCCTGCTACCTATCAAAACGAAGATATCGACGAGATCTACAACTTTCATTCTTTGAGAATCGACAGAATCGCTCTGCATCAAGGTCGAAATCGGCCTCCAAGTGACTGCTTGTAAATTACAACTTCCAAACTTTGAGGTTCAACGCGTTAGTTTAGTAAAAATATCATAACTTTTTCATATGAACTCCGATTGGGGACGATTCAAGATGTTCCGAAAGCTAAAGAAGAGCTCTACAATAAAATTCAAGTCCCAAGCTAAGAACATGCATCCAACTTAATGCTAAAAATTCTGCAATTTTCTCTTTTTCCTCATTTCAGCTCCAATTCTTCCTGAAATCATTAAATACCTTAATAAGCTCATATACCCATGAAACATGCAATAAAACTAAATATAATGGAATCAAAATAAATGAATAATATGCACTCATCAAATTCCCCCACACTTAGCCTTTTACACGCCCCTCGTAAACCAAAAGTTTGATTTCCAAAAAATTCTATTCAACCATAAAGTCAAAAGATTTCAAGATACAAATAATGACTATCAACACTAAATTTGCAGAAATCTAATCAACGCCTTATCAATTAACTCACAATTACCAACTTTACCATTTCACCAATGAATTTCATTAAATCAAATTGTAGCCACATAAGTAACTTTCCCAAAATCATCATACTTACTCAACTTAGTTACCATGGAGCAAAAACCATGCACACTGACTCATAACCAAGAACAAATTTTTCTCGCTTTTTAATTTTTTTCATAGAACCTTCTTTTTAGCACAGATGAATGTATTTTCATGCTTCTTCTTTTTTTTTCAGTTTTTTTTTTTTTTTTTTTTTGACTTGTATGCAATGTCTCCTTTTCTTAGGCTTTTCGTAGTTACCCATTAGCGAACTTTCCACCAACGACTCCCAAACCAGATGATCTTAGGGCGCTTAGGTGTAGAGACACCCTACGAACTTACTTATTCAAGTAACAAAGGCCACAAAAAGTCGACTAGTCAAGCCGCTTTTATCCATCGTGACTTTTCAAATGTGAATCTGGATGTGCTTCCCGAGGCTTAGATACCCGGTTATTTCGCATAATGTAGACATTGAAGCATATTTTTAATTTTTTTTTTTTCATTCATCATTATTTCACATGGTTCTAAATAACATAAGCAAGTTAAATTCTTAAGTCGTGAAATCGGTGCATATAGACAACTCCACAAATAACTTAGCCAAATAAACATGCTTCTCGTATTCAAGTACTCATGTATCACAAATTCAATTCAAATCAATTACTATGGATCATGGCTTAGTTGTCATCATTCATTAACAAATTAAGCATCAACAGATTCTGAATTTTAGCATTAATTTTCAATCTTTGACTTTAACCTTCGAACACATAAGCAAATGAACCATGGGACCCCAAGTTTTTAGTTTTTTTTTTTTTATCAACTTTCCATCAAAATTGGATTATTATTCCTACATAAAATAAAACCTAAATCTTCCCCCCACACTCAAACCTTACATTGTCCCCAATGTAAGAAAATCATGCAAAGAAGAAAATACTACTAGCAAACATGCAATAAAAACAAAAAAAATAAAAAATAAAAAATAAAGGGATAGAAAAATCAAATCTGAGATCTTGAGTTGCCTCCCAAGTAAATGCCGTGTTTAATGTCTTTGGCTCGACGTCGTGCTCTCTCTTCTCGACTTTCATATATCGGATCGTCTAGCTCCACCATCTCAATATTTTCCACCGATGCCCCTCATGAAAGGCTTTAATCTATGTCCATTCACCTTAAAGATCTTGTTTGTGCTCGGGCTTTGAATCTCAACTTGCACCATGAGGAAACACATTAATGATAACAAAAGGACCAACCCATCTAGATCTTAATTTACTCCGGAAATAACTTAAGCGAGAATGATATAGCAAAACTTTTTGTCCCACAAAGAAAGGTTTTCCAGACAATCTGCTTATCATGAAAAGCTTTGGTCTTTTCCTTGTAAATCTTTGAACTTTCATAGGCTTCATTCCTCAATTCTTCTAACTCTTGTAATCTGCAATTTCACTGTGTACTCCAAATTTGCCTCCAACTCATGTTGCCTTTGCTTGATTGCCCAAAAGCCCTATGCTCCAATTCAATGTAAAGTGGCATGATTTTCCAAACACAATCTGTATGGTGACATCCCAATAGGTGTTTTAGTCTGGCCGATTCTATAGGCCCAAATTGCATCATCTAATCTCGACTCCAATCTTTTCTCTTTCGGGTTGACTACCTTCTCCAAAATGGATTTTATCTCTCGGTTAGACACCTCAGCTTGACCATTACTCTGCGGATGGTAGGATGTAGAAACCTTGTGCAGAACATTGTATTTCTTGAACAAAGTTGCTAACACCCTGTTGCAAAAGTGGGTTCCGTGATCACTAATGATGGCTCGTGGTGTTCCAAACCTGACAAATATGTTAGTCCTAACAAAATCTGCAACAACTTTAGAATCGTCAGTCCTAGTGGATTTAGCTTCCACCCATTTTGAGACATAATCAACAGCCAAAAGAATATATAAATTCCCAAAAGATGAAGGAAAAGGTCCCATAAAATCTATACCCCAAACATCAAAAATTTCAACAACTAATATAGGAGTTTGGGGCATTTGATTTCGTTGAGAAATATTCCCCGTCCTTTGGCAATTAACACATGTTTTACAAAAAAGATATGAATCTTTAAAAGCGATGGCCAATAAAAACCACTTTCCAAAACTTTATTAGCAGCTCTTTTTTGGACCAAAATGTCCTCCACAAGCATGAGAATGACAAAAAGAAAGAATAGGTTGAAATTCAACGTTAGCACACACCGCCGCCTAACTATCTCGTCAAGAAAAATTTTCCATAAATATGGATCATCCCAAACATAGTGTCTAGCATCACTTTTTAACTTTTTCCTTTTGGGGTTTGGAAAATTCTTTAGAAAATGTGCACTTACCAAATAATTTACCAAATCTGCATACCAAGGAATCTCAAAGATGGATGGAAAGAATCTTTCATCCCGGGAAAGAATCACATAACTGTAGCTCCTCGCCGTCTCTCAATAACCTACTCAAGTGATCCGCTACTAAGTTGTCCGCACCTTTCTTATCCTTGATCTCTAAGTCAATTCTTGTAGTAGCGAGAATCCATCGAATAATCCTTGGTTTAGAATCTTTCTTAGTGAGCAAATACCGAGGCAGCGGCATGGTCGAATAAACTATAACTTTAGTACCAAGAAATAAGATCGAAATTTATCTAAAGCAAAAACCACGATATAAAAGTTCTTTTTTCGGTTGTGGAATAGTTTATCCGAGCCTCATTCAAAGTCCTGAAGCATAGTAGATGGCATGAACGGCTTTGTCGATCCTTTGTCCCAAAACAAAGACTCTTGCGTGATAGTTGCTTGCATACGCATGATCTCAAATGGCAACTTCCAATTTGGCGGTTGAATGACAGAAGCGAAGTTAATAATTTCTTTAAAGTATCAAACGCCTCCTTGCGTTCATCATCAAACCGAAAGTCCACATCTTTTACAAACAACTTACATAAGGGTAATGCCATCTTCGAGAAGTCCTTGATAAATCTTCGATAAAATCCTCGCATGACCAAGAAAAGAGAGAATCTCCCATTGCGTTGACGGGGTAAGTAAAGCAGATATAACATCTATCTTAGCTTTATCAACTTCAAGACCTTTAGATGACACAACACGACCAAGTACTATTCCCCACTGTTCTACCATGAAATGACATTTTTCCCAATTTAAAACAAGATTAGTTTCCATGCATCTATCTAGAACACGATTTAAATTATCTAAGCATGCATCCAAAGAATCTCCATGAATTGTGAAATCATCCATAAAAACCTCGATGCATTCTTCTAAAAAGATCCGAAAAAATGCTTACCATGCATCGTTGAAAAGTACCAAGGGCATTACACAATCCAAAAGACATCCGTCGATAGCAAAAAGTACCAAAGGGACATGTGAATGTGGTCTTCTCTTGGTCCTCGGGTGCAATCACAATCTGGTTATATCCTCGAAAAACCATCTAAAAACAATAATAAGTGTGCCTAGCTAATCTCTCCAACATTTGATCAATAAAAGGAAGAGGAAAGTGATCTTTTCTTGTTTCTGACATTCAATTTTCTATAATCTATACACACTCTCCACCTGCTTTGCATTCGTGTGGGCACCAACTCATTATCATCGTTCTTGACAACGGTGATTCCGGATTTCTTTGGGACTACCTGCACTGGACTCACCCATTGACTATCGGAGATGGGATAGATGATACCGGCATCGAGCAGTTTGAGCACTTCTTTTTTCACCACCTCCATGGGTGGATTCAATCTCCTTTGGGCATCTCTTGTAGGCTTAGCTCCATCCTCTAACAATATCCGATGCATGCACATGCCAGGACTAATACCCTTGATATCCGCTTATTGTCCAACCAAAAGCGTAACATGGTCCTTAGGACTCTCATCAATTTTTTCTTCCTACACCTTGGTTAGATTACTAGCAATAATTACAGTGCAAAGTGTCATTAGTCCCAAATATGCATATTTCAAATGAAAGCAGTAATTGTTTCAATTCTAGAGTTGGGGCTTGTACAATGTAAGGTAATAACTTTTGATGAGAAATGTGAAATTGAATAGAATATACCGCCGACTTATTTGAAAATTTTGGCAATGAATGTAATGCACTACATTCTCTTTCAATTCTGGTTTCATGTGATCTCTTCTTCCCCCGCCCATGTACAAACCGTTGTTGATTGCAATTTCCAAATTGTCCCTATGTAGTTGTTCAAAAGCTCTATGCACCAAGGAGTCTCTCACATCGATAAGCAAAAACTTGTCCTATATCACTAGGGTACCTCATGGCATCATAGATGTTAAACCCAATTTTCTCACCATCAAACTCCATAGTCAAGGTCCCATTACGCACATCAATCATGGTTCTCACTTTGCTTTTAGGAAGGGTCTTCCTAACAAGATGTGGGAAGGATTTGGTGATGTATCATCTTCCATATCCACAATGTAAAAATCAGCAGGAAAGATTAGTTCGTTCACCGCACTAAGACATCTTCAATTACCCCTGGGGTAGGTGTTAATCGATCCGCCAATTGGATAATCACACCAAAGATTTTTTTTAAAGGGCCTAGATTTAAGGAAGCATAAACAGATAAAGGCATAACATTAATTGAAGCTCCTAAATCTAGCATGGCTTTTTCAAATCTGGTGTTTCCTATTTTGTACGGGATTGTGAACATTCTGGATCTTTACATTTAGGAGGCATTTTTCTTTGAAGAATAGCAGATACATTTTCTCCAACTGTGACTCTTTCATCATTTTGCAATTTTCTTTTATTAGTGCATAATTCTTTTAAAAATTTAGCATACCGTAGTACTTGTTTAATTGCATCGTAGAGGGATGTTCACTTCTACTTTTCTAAAAGTTTCCAAAATTTCTTTTTTCTTTTCATTGTTCTTTGAAGTTTTAGAAATTCGGAAGGAAAGGGAAGAGGAATGTTTTTAAGTTCGATTAGGAGGTTTAGGTTGTACCTTGGATTTTTCTGCTCCTCCTTAGTCGCTTCCTTCTTGAACTCTCTGAGAAAGTCGGTGGTGTATCCAACTGTGTTCCATTCTCAGTAAGTTATGGCACTTGCATTCTCCCTTGGGTTGACTAATTGTTTGAGATGGTAATTTTCCGAGCCTCTGGATTCCAATATCCCCACAGTTGTAGCAGTTGTCTACTTGGTTCCTCAAATCTTGAACCGAAGTTTTTGTCTCTTCATTAAACTGGCTAACGGTTCCGATTCATGAACTGTTGTATTCGTCCCATGAATGCTTTGAACATATCCTCCAATGATGTTCCAAAGAGTGCGGGGACTACTTGCTTGGCTGATATTGAGGTTGGGTTGGTTGGAAGCCCTGCGCGCTGAGTGGAAATGCAGGGTGCCGCTTGCTTGCTCCTTCCCCATAACTCAGACTTGGATGATCCCTCCATCCTTGGTTATATGTGTTTGAGTACGGATCATACTTTTTCTGAGGTGGTGGCTGATAATTTCCCATTGCATTAGCTTATTGCACAGCCTCGTCATCTTGTAATGTTGGGCATTCATCTGTATTGTGATTTGGTTGTAGACATATTCCACAAACCTTTGCAATTGGCAATTGACCTGTAGCTAATTGTCTAACCATAGCAGTTAATTCAGAAATTTGTTGACCATAATCACAAGTGCTTACCTCGCTTACCTCTTATTGGTGCATGATTTGTTCTAGTGTCATATTGTTTGTGAGTTTCTTTGCCATGTTTGCAATTAAATTCCTTTCCGCCTCTGAAGGGTCTTGTCAAATAGTGCTCCTCCGCTTGCATTGCGCCGATCATGCTTCTATCCATCGGTACCAACCCTTCAGTAAAATCTTGGATCGGTGTTGTTCATCTATTTGATGCGGTGGACCAATTTGGAACAAAGTTTTTGAATCTTTCCCAATACTCGTATAATGTCTCCCCACCGAATTGTCTAATCCCACGATCTCCTTCCTTATGTTGGCTACTCTTGAGGTTTGGAAAGTATCTCTCCAAGAATAGGCCTTCATGTCATTCCAAGACCAGATTGAACACGAGGGTAGGTAGTCTGACAACCAATCCTTTGCCAAATCTGCTAGGGAGAATGGGAATGCTCTCGACTTTGATTTGTTCTTCTATGATTCCGTTTGGTTTCATAGTAGAGCACACCACATGAAATTCCTTCAGATGTTTGTAGGGGTCTTCACCGTAAAGACCACGAAAAGTAAGCGATAAATGGATTAGTCCAGTTTAAGTTCAAATCGAAGATCTAAATTAGGATATTCAATGCACAGAGGTTGTTGATTTAAATTAGGGTTGCTTGACTCCACGAGAGTTCTATTGTTGTTTGGAATCGCCATCTCTTCTTCTTTGTTTGGATTCGTTGGATAATAATTCCAAAGCTAAGTTGAGGCCCTGGTGATGATCAGAAGCCTCGTCTATATATGTAGAAGACTGTTGAACTTTAAGTTTTTCCTTCTTTAGCCTCCTTGCAGTTTTCTCATTCTCTGGATCAAAATCTAATATAGTAGCCTGAGAAGATAGAGTCATAAAACAAAAATAAAACAAATAATAGAATAAAAACAAAACGCCAAATTACTCCCCGGCAGCGGCGCCAAAATTTGGGAGCTGTCGTTGACACTCCTAAATTAACCTCACTTTCACTTCACAATTTACAATAATTAGCACAATAGCAAGTAAGGATCGATCCCACAGAGAGTAAAGTTGTTTTAGAATTATTCTACTATTTTAACAGAAAATAAAGATGGGGGTTTTGAAAATTATTTTAAACTAAGAGAACAAGAATTAACGATAAAATTAACCAAATATGTAAAACTTCAGTTCTGCAGTTCAGTTTCACCAAGTACAACAATCAATTAATCAAGTAATTATTATTTCTCCTTCAATGAAATTATTAGCCCTAGATAACAATAAGCTCTGCTATCCGAAATTCTCCTTAGATTATCACTGTATGAAACAAGCTCTCCACTGATTCTAACTAAAGATATAACCTAGAATAAGCTCTCTAGATTTAATATGATAGAAACATTAAGAAATAGAAAATTAGGCTAATCCAAGCAACAAACACATAAGCTCGATTTATTTAACTTGTTTTCTAATAATCTTAGCAATAAACAAAAGTTTGTCCACAATTATTATTACCAAGTTGCTACTTGTGATGAAGAGAGATATCAATTACACGTAATACCAATCTTAATCTAGCATATGATAATGATCAAATTAACTCAATTGGCCATATTAAATTAATTAGATCAATTAGCATGCAATCAATAAAAACAGTTATCGTAAGAAATTTCACACAAGAAGGAATAAATAATAATACTCAATTAATTAATTACTTGTAACAAGGATTCACCTCCCTTTAGAATCGAATAAAAGAACTAGCCTTGACGCTGCGCTTGAGCCTTCACTCCAATAGAGGATACTTGAATGTTGAATATTGAATGAATAAAACCTTGACCTCATCCTCTATTTATAGTGCTAGACAAAGTCCTAAATCCTATAGGATGTAGAAATCCAAATCCTAAAAGGATTTACAAATCATAACTAGTTTCCATAAAGAAATAGAATTCAATTTGGAAATAAATCTTAGTCTAAAGGAAATCCTAAAGCTAATAGAAATATCAATCCAATTCCATGTAGAAGTCTACCAAAATCGCATTTAGAAACTTTCCAAAATCCAAGATTTCTTGATTTTCCCGCTCAAATTCGTTGGGGTGAATTTTCATTTCTCTTTGCTGACGTCATTTGGTAAAACGAGCATAACTTTTGATCTAGGAGGAGTTACGGGGCCTGCTACCTATCAAAACGAAGATATCGACGAGATCTACAACTTTCATTCTTTGAGAATCGACAGAATCGCTCTGCATCAAGGTCGAAATCGGCCTCCAAGTGACTGCTGTGTAAATTACAACTTCCAAACTTTGAGGTTCAACGTTCGTTTAGTAAAAATATCATAACTTTTTCATATGAACTCCGATTGGGACGATTCAAGATGTTCCGGAAAGCTAAAGAAGAGCTCTACAATAAAATTCAAGTCCCAAGCTAAGAACATGCATCCAACTTAATGCTAAAAATTCTGCAATTTCTCTTTTTCCTCATTTCAGCTCCAATTCTTCCTGAAATCATTAAATACCTTAATAAGCTCATATACCCATGAAACATGCAATAAAACTAAATATAATGGAATCAAAATAAATGAATAATATGCACTCATCAGATGCCAAGTTTCCAACTGCCCCGTATACTAAGAAAATAAGCAAAACATATATAACATGTTGTAAAATGCAATTTGAAATTTTCGATAACCAAGACAACACATGGATATTGACATTTTAGATAATGGGAGTTTCTGCTTATCATCCACGTTAAGGAAGGACATGAGACCTTTTATGAAATTCAGGGTAGCACATGGAAGTGAAAGAGCCAAGAAATGACAAAGGCCAAAATCATGCAGGCAAGAAGAAAATTCATAATGCGGCGGCCATGACATAAGCTTCGAGTCTCAGAATGGACCTCAGTTGCTATGATTGATTCTGCCACAAGTCCATCAGTATTGTTTGCCTCATTTGTCAGCTGTCCAGCAACATTGAGTGCAATGGCACCACATATCTCACAGGTTCTGCAGATATTTAAAAATATTATGCAGCAAGTTAAAAAGACAATATCACAATGATTAAAGATTGAGCATGAATCTAGTACCCTTTTGCACCAAGGTAGAAGTTGAAGATACACAGAAAATATGAATGCAAATAAAGTTCCATTAACTGATTGTTTTGACATGTTTATTCAGTAAAGCAATAGTATCTGCTCGTTTGAAATCTAGAAGAGGTCAGAGGAAACAATAGATGTATTCAAATTGAAGAATATATTAACGTATTGATAAGTAAATGAATGCACATGGATACCTGGATCTTAAGCAGATAATAACAAACAAATAACAGTATTTTTGAAGTGAAGGGAAAGAGTACATGTAAATTTGTAAGTATACCTAATAAAAGAGAAGTAACTTTGTAGTCTTTCTAGTCTCCTCTTGCACAACAAAAGGAAGGTTATAAAAACCACTACACATATTGTAGCAAGTTTTGGAAGGCTCATATTGCATGGATTGCATGGATCTCATCTATCTTCATTCAGTGAATATGACATGGCCTATCATCATGACTTAAAATGACACTGATGTTTAGGCATTGGACAGAAAACTAAATCAATCTCCTCTCCAGAATAATTAATTATCTTTATTAAAGCTCTTTCGTTGAACGCACCATGGAAGAGGAACTATACTATCTATTTCTTTCAAAACAGACAAAGAATGCCAAAAGTGCACCTATATTGCTCAACAATTGAATGCCTCTAACTTACTCAATTTACCATTGTTTTACTTCAATTATTCTAGTATCTTTGATTGCAGCACAAAATGTATAAAATACTTAGTAACTAAGTGCTCAATTAAGGTAACCTAGTACATTCCCATATCAAATTTTGCAGATTCTTACTAAATAAACTCAAAATCATCAAGATACAAATATGAGTCTAAACTATTTAGAAGACCACATTAAAATGCATTAAGATGCATTAAGAGGTGGGCTGTTAAGATGCATTAAGATGCAATCAAACACTAACACACAGCTCAAGATAGAATTTTAAATACCTATCAGTTGATATATCAAGGACAAAACAATTGTATAATACAAGATTAAACTGATCTGACATAGACATGCAAATTGGCAGAAACATAATAAGAGATTGTACATCTAATTTTCCCTTTGATGGGTCAGGTAGTTTACACACCTTGATGAACAAAAATAAATAAATAAATCTGCAAACAGCCATAAATTAAAATTTAATTAACAGTACAAGTGTTGTGTTCTTTCTTAAAGTCAACTTTGCACTATTATTCATGCAGTCAAGTCAATAGTTTCTATTTCACAATAGGTTTTTAATTAGGTGATTCCACATCGGAATTAACCTTATGGCCTACAACATAATAATTTTCAGTACATATTTGGAAGCATCATGCAAGTGACTAGAAAATGCGTATTTTCTACATGTTTGTAATCTACTGGAAGGTGAGTCAAGCTATTAATAAAAGACTAAAGTACAGATTACAGCCTAGAGTTTACCTGTCAGACATCTGTTGCACCCCAAACTTAAAAAGGTGTCTTCTTACATCTCGAAATTACTGATAAATAAATGGCACTCTCAGAGTTTTTATCCGGTTAAAAGTAATCGTTTACACCGGTTTCTTCATTTTTTTAAGGGATAAAATTGTCATTACATTGAAAAAAAAACACATTTAAAGAAACTAAATCTAGCATCTTACTCATGACAGGAGATTTTAATTTTTACAAGATCCTCCATAGTCGATGACAATAGAGCACCCCAAGAACAACCAATCGAAGTCACCCCCAGTTGTTGCCATAGTTTCTTCTTCTCTCTTCTATAAAGTCTGTGATTGATTTTTTTTTTGTTAATCAGGTGGTGTTGAAAGGGAAAGGAGGAGATGGAGATGGAGATGGTGATGGTGATGGGGGATGGTTATGAAAGTTGTCACTTGGGATTACTGTTAATGGTGGTTGGTAGTGGGTGTGTACAGATCTGCTAGTGGATTTTGGTTAGGGATGGAAAGGAATTAGGAAGATTGGGGATTGGGATTAAGGGTTAGGGTTTGAGTATGTTCATGGGTTTAGGCTATTTTGGTTTAATTTTACCCTTTAAATTTATCTAATTCAATTTTTTAATGTAATAACAATTTTACCCTTTAAAAAAAAGGGAGAAACCAGTGCAAGTGCTCAATGTTGACCAGATAAAAACTCGGATGGTGCCATTTAACACATTATAGTAACTTCAGGATGCAAGTAGACATGTTTTTAAATTTAGGGTGCAATCTATACTTTAGTCTGAATAAAATGGCAAGTTGGTTACTCAAAAAAACTTGTACTAGTAAGTCAAATGACCATAAAACCTTTTTTTTGTTAAATCAAAGTAAATGTCAAGTCCTCACTGATCTGATGGACGTATCCTTTCATCACCCAACTTCTACCTAGTTCATACAACTAAAGTTGCACTAAGATCTAAGAAATACTTTATGATAATTAATGGGAGCAGCAACAGGACTCAGGTGTTCAGTTAAGTGAATTACAGTTTTTATTTCAGTCAAAAGAAATTTGAATCGGAACTGAGTGACAAAATTGGAAGAAGTACATGGTGTGTAGAAAAAAGCAATTGCCTTTCAGAAAATGTTTGAACCTTGAATTTTTAAGTTGAAAGATGAAGACAAAAACTACATTCAAACACAAGCATTTCTAAGAAATTAGTTGCTGGTGAATTGAAAGCTTGAAAGTGATCAGAAAATAGCATAGATCTACAAAATTGTGAATGTGATAATAGCTGTTTAAGTTCCAACTACTAAAAGGAAACTGGTGGGTAAAGAACCTACAAGCAACCAGGTTGAGTTCACAAGTTTCATGGTATGCAAAGGACATGATAGCAAATGACACTGACAAAATCTTCTCAATTATTACATTGCTCAATAGTTGCTAATAAACCAACAAGTAGATTAGCCTGGAAACCCTCTCCAGCGTCATTTTTGCCACTTTACAAACAAAACAGGACAAGCACGAAGCAGAAATTTTACAGGATCATCATTTGCAAACACCTTTTAAGGAAAAAGTAGGAGAAAAAAACAAGTATGGATGTCCCAAATTTTTCACAATAGCAACAGATTTACCATAAGATAAAAAAGAAATCAAATTACACAAGCAGAAAGAGTAAAAATCACAATAAATTACATCTTCCATAATTAGCTGCTCCAACTTAACAATGCAGGAACTAACTATGCCTTCCTAGAAACCATTAAATTTATGTTTTACAAAGCATTCAATTCTACTACACTATTACAGCAAGTATATACACACAAGATCACCTTTTCTAAGTACTTGAAAAATCACTAAGAAAAATGCAAAGAATCAACAAAGGAAAGATAATAATTTATCACAAACATCAGAATCTACACTATAAACATTCAAACATAAGGATTAAAAAGAACTCACATGTTTCCCCTAATCTTGAACCAAGTCTCAGCACATTGCTTGTGAGCAGCGCCCAAATCACCCTTACAATCACAACCCAATTCAATAGCAACCCCACACTCCAATTCCTCCTCATGACCCACCAAATTCAAATGACAAATTCTACATTCTCTTTCCTCTTTCTCCTCCTTCTTCCTCTTCTTCTTCCCAGAGTAATAATGCACCTCCATTTCCAATTCCCCACTCTCCAAATCAATCTCTGACAAACACTCGGCCATTGAAGACTCCCCCTGACTTTGGGGGCACGAAATCGAAATGCCCTCAATCTCTGATGACCTACATTCCTCGAAGGACCCACCTGAGCGCCACGTCTGGTCGTCGCCTGAGTCGGAGAAGCACACGCTGCCGTCAGTGGTGGTCCCGCTGCTACATGCAATCGAGGGCTTCTGTCTCCGGCGGCGCCGGCGCCTGCGCCTGCCGAATTCTACGTCAATATTATTGCTGTTTGGCCCTGTAGCTGCCATTTTTTTTTAGTTTAGCAGAAGAGAGAGAAAGAGATAGTTTATGTATATGAAACAGTGGGGAGGGTGTCATTTTCGAGCAGCGGTGAAATGGAAAACGGAAAGAAAATGACTGGTATTAAACTGTTAACACCACTCCACCTTTTTGATAATGCCAAATAATACTAATATTTTTAGGATGTACTTTATGCAGTGATAGCTGTACTTTGTATTGGTAGGACTATTAATCCTTAACTATTTTCTTTGTTGTGGCATACAAATAATATACGACTGAGTGGTTCGAATATTTAAGGATTATGAAACTACAGTTTCTGTTGTTTTTTTGTTTTGTTTTTTTGGCTGGAAAAAAAAGGAAAAAGCTTCATTTTGGGATTTATAAAGTTTTTTTAACAAAAATATTTTTATTTTCTCATAGATTACTAGAATTAGATTGCATTTTTATTTATGAAATCTAGCTCGATCTTGTAAATTTGATGATCGCTAGCTATAATTTAAAATATTTTTTTTTAACATATCTGATATTAATAATAAAGTCCGACATTAAATTCAAAACTCATTTTCAAGTATCAATTTGTCATAAAATTTATCTCATAATAATATTATATTTTAAAAAAAATTTGGTAAACTTGCTGTTATATTGTAACATTTTTATTAACAAGGTCAAGAAACAATGTAGGTGAACTCACTTGGATAATAATTAAGGGAAAAAAAACTATTATAAGTTATATCTTTCAATACTCTTCAACTTAAAATGAATATTGACTTTGTTAATTTTAAGTCCAACATAATTTTGCATGTATAATTTGTGGCCGATATATATTGCTCAATATATACTCTCTTTTTATGTCGTTTTAAAAAAATATTTTTGTCTATTAATATTTGTCTTTTTGAGAATTTAAATTTCAATATTATTCTAAGTATTAAATATAATTTTGGTTCTCTCACTATTTTTATTTTTTGTTTAATAATACACTCTTTTTTAATACAAGGATAATATAAACACTTAATATTATATTTAATGATATATAATTATTTTATTAATACTTGTGCACAATTCAAAAACCACATATTAAACGAGATATAGTTTACATATATGGAGAAAATAATTTTTTGATAAAATATGAAGTCTAAATTTTGTAGAGCCAAATTACAATTGACTTTTAATCCATTTTCCGATGGACTCGTCTATCCAAAATATATAAAGGATATGCTTTCAAGTTTCAACACAACTTTCATAGATAATTGGGCAAAACAAGAAATTTTAAAGTTAAAAAAAATGAAATGGATTCAAAAAAAAAAGAATAGAAAAAAAAGGGATTGATTTTCTTTTTATTCGTTTTATTTTGAATATGAAATGAAACAAAATTTATTTCATTCTAAATTTTACATAATATGTTTCTTCATACTCTTTTACACGACATACATATATATATATATATATATATATATATATATATATATATATATATATATATATAACAACTAAATGCGCCTTGATTACATATTTACATGCATATATGTAAACTGGAGCAGCAGCAACAAAACTGGAGCTTGGACCTTGGGCTGCAGCAGAGATTGGACCAGCAGCTGCGGCAGAAATCGAACTAGACGCTGCACCAGAACTTAGAAGTTGGCTCATTGCTCGTCGTGGCATGCTTCTCTGTACCTTACATAAATCACTCCTATGGACAACAACAAAAAATATTAATTTAACCCCATTAGGAAAAATGTGTACGTACCCCTCTAAAGAGGAATTAGAATGTTAGTGTAAAATAAAAAAAGAATGTTAAATTTGTTGAAATGTTATGAACAGAATAAAACAGAAAGGGCAACTATATATATATATATATATTACCTTCACCCAAAGCTAAATTGTAGTAAAGGTCCACAATATTTGGTAACAAGTTGGTGAGCAAAGCTTGGCAGTGTAGTGAGGGTCCATTAAGGAATCAGAAGAAATACCAACAGACATCCTATCAACCCCACATGAACTCACACACTCGTCAATTTCAGTCCCTTCACCAATATTTTTCACAACCACCTCTGAGGTTTTGCATTGGAATTTCACAATCATATCATTTGTCGCGTAAGTCTCTAGCAAGCATCGCTTTCCAGCAGACGACACAGAATATGAGCACAACCCCGTAGGCAATGTCCGAGGCCTAAATCCTAATTTGGGTGGGGTCGGGTGGGGTGGGCTTGAATAGAAGTTTAAGGCCGGAGAGCAAAAGCAATGCTACCTTTTGTTGTTACCACTTGAATTTGAGGCGAACACTTTCTTGGCTTGGAGCTGGCATTAGGCGTGGGAACATGTTTGGTTTTTCTGCTGCACTGTCCTCACTAGTTCTATGGTATTTATCCCTTGGTTATGGACATGAAATCACTAAAAAATGAACATTTTCTCAGACTCTACCTACGTTTTCTTGATTGCACTTCAGGGGTCCCCATTATTAAAGGTAGACTCGAGACTATTTTCTTTTTTGGGATGAAAATATAAGGTAGAAAAAAAATATTTCATGCTTGTAGCGCCCATTTTTCAGTTTTAATTGTTGTTATTAATTCCTTCTGTGGTTTTTTTAGTGTCATGGTTCTTAACTATGCATATGATACATATTTTTTGATGTCTCATATTTTATAGTATTTAAATATTTTATTTGTTGGAATAGAACTTTTAAAAAGTAATTTAGGTGAAACTATATTAAAATATTGATCTCTAAATGAATTTCTTAAATTTTATGACAAAAAAAAATCAGGACAGTCTAAAAAAACACATACTAGAACTTTGTCCATTTTCTACTAATTATAACTGAACTAAACTAAAAAGAATTCTGGAAATTTATAATGTAAATTTTGACATTGAAAAATGAGCTGTCATTTTGGGACAGAGGGAGTACTAGCTAAATCCTCCCTCTCGGAGGTGGCCATGGCAATATGGCATGGTCCTGGAGATATAGTAAATAATCCTTGTAGATATCATATCAACTTAGTCTCTCTATATTATTTTGTCCTAGGGGTATATACTAGACTTGAACAATTTTCCTCTATAGAGTTAACGTATACATTTTTGTTGGATTGAATATCTTTTCATATTTTTACGAATCAGTGCTTTAAATTATACTTGAATTTATTGGTGTAACACTGTAGACATTCATGGGAAATGAGTAGATGATTAAATATAAGCTGGAGCTGGAGCTGGAGCTGGAACTGGAGCTGGAACCCAAGAAAAAGGTGTATATAATTCACTAGACTCTGGACTAGCTGCTGCAGAAACAGGATATGCAGCTATGGCTGATATCGGACTAGAAGATGCATTAAGAAGTTGACTCATTGCACGGCGTGGCATGGCTCGTTGTGCCTTACACAAATCTGGGAGATATGCACCTGTAAACATCATGTACCGCATAAGTAGTAATAACACATTATCACATTATATTTTGGTAAAATAGTAAGTATTTTAGATTCTGTATAGTTAAATTATAAACGTGCTTCAAATTTTATTAATTAAGCTCTACTTGGTCATATTTTATGTAGGTAAATGATAAACGCGCTCCAAATTTTAACCAAATTGTTCAATCTTAACCTAAAATTGGAGCTTCACTGTAAAAATTGTAGGGCATTTATCAAAGTCAGCTTTATTTAATTCCCCTACTTAGAATACTTGTAAATTTTATATATAGGTAAATATATTAACCTTCTGCCAAAGCCAAATTGTAGTAGAGATCAACAATATTGAGGCAGTTGTCATAACATGCTGGTGAGCAAAGCTTGGCAGTGATCTGAGGGTCGAGGAGAGAATCCGAGGAAATCCCAACAGACTTCCTATCAACTCCACAAGCTTCCACACACTCGTCATTTTCAATCCATTCGGCCATATTTTCTGCAAACACCTCTGAGGTCTTGCATTGGAATTCCGTTTTTCCAATATTTGAGTCGTAAGTCTCTAACAAGCATCTCTTTCCAGACGACGCGATGGAAAAGGAGCACATTTCAAGTGGCAATTCCTCACATATAATGTCGCCTGCATTTTTACATCAAATAAAGCATGTTAATTACACACGCTATATTTGTAAATTAGAGGGAGGAGTTGATTCCATCAGTTACCAAGAGCTCCTCGGAGAAAGAAAGCGAGGACAAGAAGAAGTATGATTGCCATTTGGTTACTCGTGTAATAAAATTGTTTATCCGGAAATGTTTTGTTTTGTGTGATATGATGATTCATGTTAAGTGAAGGTGGCGGTGTTATATAGAACGAAATTAGTGAGAAAATGACAATGAAAAAGTTGAGTATTCGAATTTTTTAGTATTGGTTGTAACGAAATTGAATATTTATCTTTTTCTTTTTCTTCTTCTTTTTCAATCCGCTGTGTCTTCTCCAAATTAGTTTGGTGATTTTCTTGTAAATTAGTAGGAAAAATAATAAGGCACAACGCCTAGTCGGCTGGCTGGAACTTCAACGTGAATGGCATTTAGTTTAATTTTTAATAGGACCAGTTTGTTTGGAAGTTATATATGCTGCAGACCGACTAGTTTTTATAACTCCTTTTGACTTCATCCTAAACTGCTTCATGGGTCTCTCTCAAAGATTGTTAGCTGTCTGGTCTGGACCACACAAAGCAAAGATTTTATCGGATTTTGTAGACAAAAAGGCTCAACTAGCTACTAGTTTCAGCAGCTGCAAGTGCTAAAACAAGCAAGCCTTTTCTTTTTGGGACAAGGAAGCATGTGAATATAACTTAACCATGTAGTCTTAAATAAGAGCTCATTTTTCATTTATATTCATATTTGTTTAGGCAGTACAGTCAAATCAGTGTAGTTTAGACTATGGAGTTTAAACACACACCATAGAGGAGGAAATGGGCAAAAAAATCTACTGTATTATTAGATGGTGACCAGAAAAGTATCTCTTAATTACTTCTGAGCTTTAAAATGAAGTAGAAATACTAGGACTAGCTAAAAAATTAGATCTTATAAAGGATGCTCTGGTCCTGCAGTCTATAGAGGATATCCTGTTCACGTAAGATGATACGTTGTGAAGCTTGCATACTTGAATAAATACTATAGTATTTTCCATATTTCTTTCAATGTGGGACGTGACTGCGCACATACAATTGCCTGTCAAGTTAGGGATAGGGCTGTGCTTTATATTGCAGTTACTGAAATTGGAAGAGATTAAGCCCTTTTAGAACAAAATCCTTCACAAAACTTCCGATAAAATTTATAGTTCTCTCTCCCTTCCAATTCTATTATATTAGTTTTATACTTCAATTTGTGCTTTCGTCTTTTGGTTTTTTATGTGAATTGGAACAGATGGTTTTTCCAGAGAAGTAGAAATTGCCTAATGTTTCACCATTCTAATCCAATTCTTGTTTTAGCCGTAATGAAACCAAGTTGGATAAAATATTACTAATCTCTGTTTTTAACACTAAATTAATAATAGTAAAGACGTTTAAGGGACTTCTTCACTGATCAGGACACGTTTGGAAGTTTCGCTGCAGATTTGTGTTTTATTTAGGTACGCCTGCTTACTTGGGTAACATCTGCCTACCTTATCGTGTGCTTACACGGAATTTTACCCAAATATACAAAAATTCTATTCGATGTAGCAGGAGAAAATCAGTTATTTGTATTCTATTCGATGTAGCAGGAAATAATCAACTATTTGTAATCGATGAATAAATGTTTTTAAAGATTTAGAATATTAATTAACATTTATATTAATATAAAATGATATTAAGAAGCACAATGTCGTACTTAATAAATTTCATAGACAACAACAATCTTTCATTAACTGACTGTAGGGAGAATTTCAAAAATAGAAAATCCCCTCCAAAAAATAAGCGTATGCCACTGTTCGTGGCGAACACACGGTATTCTTTAGTAAAAGGCGAAAGAATAGTTCGTTTTGTGCTCACCACATGGCTGCGTGAATTTATATTGTTCTAGGTGTCTCTTCATATACCTACGGTTACTGTTGCTTTTACGTGTTATTTTCGATGTGGGTTTTTATATATTGGGGTTTGACAAAAACAAAAAATCAGGTTTTCTCTTGCTCTTATTCTCAAAGACATTAACTAACACTGCTTCCTGTAAAATTATTTGGACTTGGTTCATATTATGAAGAACGAAACAACATTCTGAGAATTAAAATGAGATCAAATATGGATGAAAAGTCAAGAGCTTCTTATAAATGGTAGCAATAGGCAGAGCAAACCAACTCAGGAGGCTTAGCTTAGAACACTTTATTGAGTTTGATCAGCAGACTTGAAGATATAAATAGTGATACCGTCCATTTACATTTTCAGCCTTAGGTTGCTGCTAAGAAGGTAAGGTATTAGAACTAAATAAGTAGAGCCATGAAAGAAATGGACAGATTGCGGATGAAACCCTGCAGGGAGCTAGTCTTAAGGAAGCAACTGACTGACTGACTGACGGGAAACCGTCTTGTAACTAAATAAATAAATATGCAAGAGGATTGGATTATCTGTAGTTCCATCATAAATTCACTACATATATTATTCTGCAGATATACGGACCTCCTACAAAATAGATAAAAACAAATATTACGCTTGATCTTAACCAAAAGACCGAGAAAATCATGCATAAATTTGTTGGCTGGTTCGCTTTGGTCGACCCTCAATTGTTCTGATCAAAGTTTATTTTTCTTTGTTTTAATTGGGTAACAAAACATTATGTAATTCGTTTTTATTTATACTCGTATCCTTCCAAAATGGGACCTTTGTATATATATTGAAAGCATGCAAGTGCAGTTTCCAGCGCCAGCCAGCCGTATTTTATGTATGGCATGGCAGAGATTTGCTTTTCTCCGCCTTTTCATATTTCTTTCCAAAAATACCTATACATACGAGGCACTGGCCCAATGTTGATGACAAGTATTGATTTTTTTATTATTATTATTTCTTTTAGTCGCAATAAAAATGGGAAGTAAATAAAGTATTCCAAATTCTAAATAAGTTGTTGACTACACATCTAAAAAACCCCACCACTGAACATGTCAATTGTAGGTGGGAATTGAACTACATCTTTGAGTGAGGTAAACGATGCACTAGACCAAGGGATAGTTGGTTGGTGTCCATGAAATAATTCATTTGGAACTTCAATGCAATGTACCATCACTTGAGAATTAAAACAATAAAAAAGAAAAAAGAATTCTCCGAACAAAAACTAAACATTTGCAAACACAATCAAATTTCACCAAATTGAGAGCTAGGAAATATTTATTGATAAGAGCTTGCTCAAGTGATCAAACCCGATATTCTTAAATTCGACTCGTATATCACTAAATAAAAAATAAGTATGGATTGGATTCGACTCAGATCAATTTCGAATTCGAGTTTTGAATCATATTTTCGAGTCAATCAAGAGTCGAGCACCAAACAATTAGGCTTGGCTTAATTACACCCCTAGAGTAATATTTGTTCAACCCTGCTTACTACCCTCTCCGTTCTAAAATTAAAAATACAATTTTATTTTTGAGGTCAACATATTAAAATTTTAAATTGATATGACTCAAAAAAATTTAGAATGAAATAAATTTTATGAATATAGTTTTTATTATATATATATTATGCAATTATAATAGTTGTTATCAATTAAAATTAAATCTCTTTACACGTTTTGACATCAAAAGTTAAATTGATTACATTGGGACCATCCAATACACTACAAGAACGAGGATAAATGGTGAATTGTTATTTAGGTGGTATATTCAATTAAGATTTTTGAAGACTTTTAAAGATTTTAAAAGTTTAGTTGTATTCTATCAAGATATTTAAAGAGTTTATAAAAGTTTAGTGATATTCAATTACAACTTTTTTAATGTCTTTAAAAGTTAGGTGGTATTAAATTAAGATTTTATAAAGTCTATAAAAATATTTTGGTATTTAAAAAGTCATAGATTTTAAAGATTTTTATCAAATGTTAGAGTTTGACAAACTTTAGAAAAACAATTATAACTATCAACCCATATCCAAAGTCTTACCTCATCTCTAAAGATTTTCAAATAAACACAAAGGTGGAAAAAACTAGTTATTAATTGGACTTTGTCTTTTATTGGGTCAAACTAATTATTTATTTTATATGGGCTAATAAATATTAATATGTGATGGATAAATAATTTGGTAAAATTTGGGCCATAAAAATAAAATGGGATTTATTATAATAAGAGAATTAACAAGATATATTAATAAGTAAACAAATAACTAGACCTAATTTAAATTGGTGAAGGAAAAAGTAGCCATTCGAAAGCTTTCAATAGAAAGAGGAAAGAGATTTGTTCAATAAATGTGAGATAAAATCATGAAACTCTCATATCAGTTGTAAAGATTATGTATGTATAATATATGAAAATAGAAAATATATGATGTGTATGTGTATGTTTTTTTTTTTTTTAGTTTTCTGACATTTTAAACGAAGGAAATTATTTTTAATTTTTTAGACATTCTCCATATTCGTTTTCAAGTGTCTTTGATGTATCATAGTGAAATAAACACGCACTACTTTGATATATGTTACACATATGATGTCTTTGGTGTATCCTTCATACTGTTAATTTTTTACACATATGATGTGTATGTGTATGTCTTGGACAGAATCGTTATCTTTCATTTTTAAAAAAGGAAAAAACTCACTGCTTTGATATATGTTAGGCGCATAAAAAAAATCCACAAAATCAAACAGAATTAGCAGCAGTTAAGATGGAAAATTAGGTTGACAGAATCACATAATCACACAATATATATATATATATATATATATATATATATATATATATATATATATATATATATATTAGTAAAGTAGTCAATATAGTATTGAATCACACGTTCACATGAGTGTGAATTTCGTTTTTGCAAAGGAAAAAAATAAAGTTTTGCAACTTTTGATTATATAGATTTTCATTTATCATATTATTTTGTGAAAAATAAAGTTTGGTATTCTACTAAAAAGCGTCTGCACGATATACATAAAAGTATATATAGCTCAATGAAAAGTGAAACTTAATTTTTATATTAATACGTAGTTTCTAAAATTTTATTGGTATCCAGAAGTATCTAAATGTATAATGAAATGAGTAGAATAATGTGAACACTTTCAACATATATAAAATTTCATGCCACAATAATATAATGAGATTTACTCTAGTTCATGAAAAAGAGGGAGAGATTATACACATGGGCTAATTAACAATTAATATAAGTTGCAAGATATATTAGAAGTATACAAAAGTCTATCACAGTCTTGATAAAAAGTTTATAAAAGTCTATTACTTATTTCATTGAGTCTATAAAAGTCATTTAAAAAAACAAGTCTTAAAAATATGTAAAAATCATTAAAATCTCATAAATTCTACAAAAATCTATCTTTAAAAATCTTAATTAAATACACCCGTTTGGTTGATTCCTCCAATTCTTTCAGGTTTTGGAAGATGGAAACAATGTCAGTTGTGTGAATATGATTTCAGGCTTCCGTTCAAAAAAATGACTTCATGCTTGTAACTTGTCAGGCATTGAGAGGTGGAGAAGTCTTTTTCGCCAAACTCCCAATATTAAATTCCCACATCGAAATAATACATATACAATCACCTACAGCTGGTATATAAACAGACGTCTGAGAATAGACAGAATTACGTAGCCATGTGTTGAACACAAAGCAAATTATTCTTTCGCCTTTTATTAAAGAATAACATGTGCTCGCCACAAACAGTGGCGTACGCCTATTTTCGGAGGGGAGTTTTTTGTAAATTCCCCCTACAATTTAGGGTCTTTAAGCTTTTTGCAAATGCGCCTCTTGGAAGATTAACTAATTTTTAAAATATCAGTAGGGGTAATTATTTTTTAGTAGTATATCCAAATTTGGGATAGCACAGACCAGATCAATAGTTCAACAAAATAAACCTACGAACGAAGAACCCGCGACAGTAAATATCTCATGAAACATTGACAATTTTAACCGGACTGAAGAGCCACATAAATGTGCACGCATTCAAAAGCTCTATATATATATAATCCTCGATCTCCCTAGCAATAACCAGCCTCATTTCGCTTTCTTTGACCGAACCATACCCAAATCCCCAACAAAACTGGTTACGGAGCTGCTGTTCTGGTTTACAGAACAGCTATTTCTTTGACCGAACCATACCCAAATCCCCCCAATTAAACTTTGACACATGTTCTTTTATTTAATTTTAGAATTAATTAGTGTTAAATAAGAGATTAGGTGTCAATTTAAGTGGAGGAACACAAAGAGACAGAAAAATTGGGGACACAAGATCTGTTCTCAGTTGCAAGGGTTCCAAACCTTAACTGCTTGAGTACCAAAGGCCGCTTTCAATTGGTTTCTGAGTACCTGTTGGGTCGTGAGTACCTTAAAAGCAGGAAGAACACCTATGCACCATCTTCGTCTTCGGAGTTGAGTAAAGTTGGGTCCAGTTGAGCAGCAGACAGTTTTTCTTTGCCTCTCTCTCGGCAGTCTTCGTAGCCTTCCGAGTAGACTTTCATGATCTCGACGTTAAGCTCGTCCGAGTCCCTATATTCTGCCTGTATTTGCTTTCTGAGCTCTTCGGTCAGAAGAGGACCCCTTCCCTCAAGATCCTTTATTTTAAGACGAAGCTTGTGGCGTTTGTTCTTGTGTCTTCGTCCTTCATCCTGGACCTTTGATTGAGCCTCTTGAAGTTGAATAGCTGAGCTTCGGTTGGTCAAGAAAACTCCTCATTTTTTGCCCTCGCGGCGGGTTTTCTTCGACCCAATGGCGTTCGAATCGAGTTAAAGTTTGTTGGCTAGCCGGAGGCGGCCAACCCATCTCTTCAGGGTTCTTACTTCATCATCGACGTCCCTCAAGTCCATCTTAGCTCGATCCAAGTCTCGTTGAGAGCCATCGATGACATGAAGAAGGCGTCTTCTCGATCGGCCCTTTCTCGAGCCAAGGTCGATCTCAAAGATATTGATCTCTGTCTCATGAAATCTTCCTCGGCTTCCCCATTTATGTGTCTTGACGCAAACGTCCAAAAACGACATTAACTGCGATATGTTCGAATAAAGGTCTCGCCGGTGCTCAGATATACAATTAAGGATGAAAAACATGTAAAAATAAAGAAATGATTATTTACTTTGGCGGATAAACTCATCCCTTCATCGAAAGCAAATTCCGTCCAGTGTGATCATCGAACCGATGATCGCTGGCGTTCACTTACGAAGGCCGAATAGGTCGAATCGGAAAGTTAGCATTGAATCTAGGCCACGAGTCGGAGATCCCACGGCCTCGGCATGATAACCTGACACGAAGGACCAAGATTCGTTCGGTAGTCTTGACCTTTCTGGGGAAGGAGTGGTTGCTTTCGGGAGGAGTAGAGTTCGGTTCAGCCAGACACGATTTCGGGAGAGGAGATTTGTTTGGGCTGGGTTCTTGGAGAGGAGTGGACGTCACGGTAGGATGGATGGCTGTCAGTGTGCATTTCTTCTCTTCTGGACGGGGGTTTGGACGACTTCATCCTCGATCACCTTTCTTCGCAATCAGTATTTCTACAAAGTGATGCGAAGGGGTATGATCGAAGATTGGGGCACCCTAAGCTCTTTCTGATCAAAGGTGTTATCTTCTTTCTCGACTTTTTGGTGCGGAGGATCTTCTTCGATCGGAGACGATCGAGTAGGCCTCCTCGTCGGGGACGGATGTGGTGGTTGGTTCAACTTCCGGGGTGGCTTCGGAAGGGGTTGGAAAGGGTGTTGATCTGGTTTTCACGATTGCCCTCCTCTTACAGCGTGGCGGAGGGTCTCTTCCAAAACAGAACCTCTTGACTTACGGTTCGTCGGTTTAGAATTGTCCTGCATGTATGTTTAAAGATTGGTTCGGCCGGGGTAACCTTCTACTACTGAGTTTCAACACTTAGAAGGCTTCCCATACAAAAAATCTTCGAACTCTTTTATTTCCAAAGAGCTCGGTTTGATCAAAGATACTGCATAACCAGTTCAACTCTGTGTTAGAATCCACATTATAAAAGCATTTTTAAAAAATTCGTATACATATAAAATAGACCGATACTTACATTTATGGTCATATAACCATGTTTGCTTCGAGAGGAGTCCGTATTTCCACCTCCTTGGGAAATTGTCAAAAAGTTCCATCATTTCCATTTCTCTTTCTTCTTGAAATGTCTCCAAAATCGCAGAGATCTTCTCGTCCAATTGGCCCGATTCGGTAGGGAAGAGATTTGGGGCCTTTGACGTAGAACCACTTTTCATGCCAAACCCACATGTTGCTCGAAGGCGTGTTCACCAAATGACGCCTCTCGAACTTCTCTCGACTTGAGAGAATGCTTGCGATGGCCTTGAACCCTTCTCCCTAGATTGTACTATTTTGTATATTGTGAAGAAAGAGTCCGGGGAGGGCTCCACGCCCAATTCATGACGAAGGCCACGAAGGCCAAGATGTGGATGTATGAGTTCAGGTGCTAGTTGGCGAACCCCACCCCGAAACCCAAAGGGGTTACTATGAAGATATCTGAGGAAAACGAACCCCTTCTCCACAGATAGAGTCACAGAGAACGGCCATCCAACCTTCTCGTGGTTAGACATCTTCTCACCGGATCTAGGAACCACAGGCTGCGTGGGTATCCGGATATGGTATCGAGACCGAATCCTCTTTAGTTCAAATTTTCCGTGACGATCGAGGAGTGTTGGCGTCATGAGAATCGCTCAGTATTCCTGTAGTATTCGGAGGGGGTTTTGGGATTTATTGGGGGAGGGTTCTTATCAGATTTCGACCCCTTTGGGTTCAGTGTCGAGGCTACTTCATGAGCAGCAGTAGTAGGGTTTGGTGGAACGGCTGTGAGTGGGGTTACCAATATAGGAGAGCCTTGTGCAGAATCCTGAGAAGCCATTGTTGATTAGTTGCGAAAGAAAGGAGAAAGTTCAGAAAGTCAGAGAGTTCAGAAGGCGCTCGAAATTCAAATGAGCAGGTAAAACTGTCAAAGTTGATAAAGTTACCTTTTATCTTGGCGATTTACCACGGTTGTTCAAGGCCATTTCATTAAATGCTATTAATGATTTGGAATTTGAATGGGAAGGGTCCTGGTTAAGATCCATGTATCTATTAGATAGGATTTTTTTACGATTTGGGCCTCCATTCTCTTCTCCTTTCATTTCGTGAACAAAGATTGGGTACACTTCAATTATCCTCACTATGGACCTTTATTAAATTATCTTGGGTCATTCATAGTTTTCTATTAAACATTACATTTAATAAAAAAATTAGGGGCAATGTTGGGTCGTGATATTTCCTATTTTTGGGTTGGGCATACATTGGGCTCTTTCACACATGAAGAATCCATTGGGCTTTTATTTTAATCCGTTAAAGCCTTTGGGCCCGATCACCATATTGTATCCATTTTAATCTTTAAAAGTCGGGTCATTCAAATGGATCGACCCATTAGATATTTTAATATCTCATTACTTTGACTTGTGATGATGAAAAAGCATGACGGTTGACCAAGCTCCTGCCACGCATTAATGTGGATGGGATCATGGCCGTACGTGATGAAAACAAATGGTCAAAAGCGGTGGATAAACCTTATACTTGCCAGCAGACCCCATCGTCGTCGTGGGGGTGTCGGAGTAGTAGTGGGTGGCAAAGAATCCGAGCAAAGATAGTATAACCAAAGCGAGGAAGCCATCGTATAGAGGTGCGTCCTCACATATATTGATTTTTCAGATTCTCCCATACACACGATCGAGAATTATTATCTCTAAAAACACTAGACACTACATTTCCTCCATCGTTAATCTTGTGAACACGCGTTTAATTCTCACGCTTTGCTATCCCCGAAGCGGAACGTAGTCGTCAAGCTTTGGTGTTATTTGTGTTTATTGTGCGGGATCGGGGCGTCTTACGTGATTGGAACGTGGAGAAAGATCCTGGCGTTAATAAAGATTACAAAGGCCGCTTTCAGGTTGGTTTTATAAGAATACATTCACTTCAAGCTATCGTATTGTCTTAAGATTGAATTCAATAATAAGATGACGATATTTCAAATGACATGAAACAACTCCATAACGATATTTACCAAAAAAAGAAAGAAAAAACCCCATAATGCTCAAAAAAACTTGCACAACCTCTTTAGAGCATTCACAACAGATTCTTCAATAGACTCTCTATCCCCATATTTGAAGAATATATCAATAAATCAATATCCAACAGTTTCCTTATCCTTATATAATTCTGTATTTTAATCCCTATATATGATTTGACTCCTCAGGGTGAGGGAATCAAAAGAGCGTTCCCTATTTATGTAAAATGACATTTCACACCCTATTTATTATAATTTTATGTTGGTTAAAGGATCTTTATCTCACTTAATTGCTGCTTTGGGTATGCATGCCTATCAATTTCACTCATTTTTATTTTTTAAACAGAGGATTTAGAGAAGAAAGAGAACTATAAAAAAAATTAAAAATCACTCAAATTTTGATTTTGATCATTTTTGTAAAAAATATTACTACTAATTATAAATTTTATTATTTTATAATTAAAATAATGTTGTTTTAGTTCTCATAAATACATAATGATCGTTGCACATTTTGATTTCTAGCAATATTTATTTTTAAATTAAAATAATTGCAATTTTTAAATTCAAACAACAATTACTTTTAACCAACACTACAGAGTACATAGTGAAAAAATTAAACCTCTATCCTACAGAATGACCCAATAACACTACAGAGTAGCGATAGAGATAAGGAAATTGTTGCGAATGCTCTTATGATCTTTTCAATTTGTTATGAACTCGTTACTAGCACTGAAGCGCGCAAGGTTTTACACAAAAGAATCAGATAAATTCGATCAACCTTCAACCAAACAATAAAACGGGGAGGAAAAAAAGAAAGAAAAGGATTTCAGACTACAGAGTGGTCCAGGCTTAACTAGCAGTTGAAAGTTAAGAAAATAGTATCAAGTTGCTTTAACTTCTGGTTTTGGGGTGCTTTCTTCTACTTTTATTGAGTTTGGAATGTATCTCCAACAACGCTTGTGAACCCCGCTTATTTTCCTTGGAGCGTCTGCAGCAGGCCAACCTTCACAACAGTAAAGGGCATATGAATGCAATTAAGTTTGGAATCCTTCCATTATAATTTATAGCAAAATACTGTACAAGTTGAATTAAGTTCAGAAATAAAACTATTAAAATACTATATATCAGATTTAGGAATTTCCAAGTTATTATTAATCTGTAAACCCAGAACATCATCTGAAATAATGGAACTCTTTTTCTGAAACTGGAAGTCTGTTCTACAAATGACCTTATAACATCAAAACTCACAAGAAACCAGTTATTTTCAAATAGGGCCGAGAAGATACAATATGTTTTATCAGTATATGGTAACATTGCAACAATGAGAAAGATTTAGACGTGGCTAACAAAATGGAAATAAACAAAAAATATGCAAACCAACACGCCCTATTCTAAATGACCCTATAAAAGAATGGAGCAGTGAACATTTGTTGAACAAAATAGTATACTAGAGCAACTCCAAATCTCTTGTATAACCAACATATCACAACCTCTAGTATCTACATTTGTCTTCCTACTAGACGAGCACGTTGGATCACAAGTTAACCACTGAGAATTATGGCGTACCTCGACTTAACAAAATCTCTAAATGCCAACTACATCTACAAGAGAACACCTAGTTATCTACTACAACATAAACCTCAGAAACCAATTGATAGAAAAAGTAGCGTAAAAATTACTAAAGTCGGAAGAAATGCTTCATCATTATATTTCCAACAACAGACCCATGATATGTTACCTCAAGAGCCAATTTTCACTTTATTGTGTGATAATGGTAATAATCTGGTCAACTTCTCCGAATCTATTTCTTCTAATTGCTTTCAGTTATATTACCCATCAATTACTCTAAAACTGAGCCGCCATGCAAGATTATTATATAAGAAAAAACCCACATAATATCACACGGCTCCATCAATTTATTAATTTTTTTAACAATTTCAAAAAGATACTTCACACACACATACTGTCAAAATAACTTGGTAAAAATTAAGAGGGAATTAGCTTTGCACAGTACTACATCAGAAACAGTACAAAACTGCAATGTCCTCTACAGAGGTTGGAATTTTATAAATGAAAGATAATTTTTGACAAGTATATGTTTACTCCAGAATGGTTTCAATCTATGAAGGCTCCTTGGGTGAATCGGCTCAACATTCAGTGAACAAATATCTATCTTGTTTCTCCTACTTTTAGTTTAACCTCAAGTGCTTCTTCAAACTAGCCTATCAGATGAGTTTGGAAATGCTGAAATCAACAAATAGACTTCTGATTTTCATTAAGTTAGTTAACAATTGGAACCTTGAAATTCTAGAAGAAGCCTTGGGAATCACTCTCATCAACACCATATTGAATTCGAAACTGGAAGGGAAAGGTGATGGGGATGGGTTGACTGAATTGCAAATATTAAATATTCTCTCTGAATCCTAATGTCATTCCTAGAAAAATGGTCAAAGGAGCTTCAGATCTTCATATCTTTTATGAATATCTCAAATTCCATTTGCAGCCTGCTGGTTTGATATGACGGGGATGTGAAGAAGGGATGGTATCCTAAAAGTTAAGACCTATACACGAAAAATTGATTTTGACCTTTCATCATGACATCTACGATGACATTTAGTTGCAATTATATACAAAAGGATTTCACAATCTTTGTTTATCTGCTCATATAATCATGTTGATGACAAAATGACAGTTTTAAGAAGATTATTTTTCCATCATTCGTATCGTAATCTTGTGAAAAAACAACATAGCACAAAGGACACCGTACATAATGGATTATTGCACAGGCTGTAGATTTCCCAGTGTTCCTAAAAAACACATAAAATATTCTAATCTATTTTAGAATGATTCAAATCATTATCCAATGATACAAGAAATTCAAAAGAACCTGCTAAAAGTAATACGATATAATTTCAATTTTTGGTATTCTATGAGAATGGACAATGGTTTCAACTCAATCTAAACAACTAGCTCGAACAATACAGAGATTGAAAAAAATATTTAATTCATCTTAGAAACCAAAAATATCATAAATTAAGAAATGGAAACTCACCCTCTTTGTGAACGATTCCCCAAGCCTTCCCATGCTTTCCATCCTGCAAAATTTTCCGAACCCGTTAAACCCTATATACACACACATAATAACAGGGGAGAGAACGAGAGAGACTTTATAGAGATTGAGCTTGGTGATCTGATAGGAGAGCCCGGTCCAGTGAGTTTTAGCCATATGATAACCAATTCCCCAATTGGGCAAAAACTGAGCTACCTCAAACAGATTCTTCTTCTTCTTCCTCTTCGGCTTCTTAGCCGCCGCCGCCGCCTCCGTCGTTGAAGCTGCCGTCGTAGGGTTTGTAGCAGTACTCAAGTTTCTATAGAAGTTGAATGATACCCTCAACAAGCTATTCGTCTTCTCCATTGAAGCTCCTGCTCTGTTTGCAAGGCTACTCGTCATTTTCACTCTCTTTTCTACCCAAGTGTGATGCCCTTCAGATTTCGGTGTTCATATCCTATTCATCCAAATCAATTGGTTTTAAAAATAGATTTGACTATTAGTCTCGATAATAAAATTGTGAAAGGGATAATTATTTAAAATTATATTTATTATAATTTCTATTTTTGGAATTAAAATTTATGAATAAAATTAATTTTCAACCTTATTTAAAAAAATTGATATATCTTACTATATTTATCTATACTTGAACTAATGAGAATATAATATTTTTCTTATTAATAACAAACTTTTATCTAATTCTTTAAATAATTTTGAACAAAATAAACATAACATTAAATTATTTTGAGTTTTTTTCAAAAATAATCTCATAAAAAAAGTAACATGTGACTATAACTATTTAATTTCACAATTAATAGTTTTATTATATTCCTGAAATTATAATTAATTTTTACAAACAAACATGATCTTTTTTAAAAACAATATAGATTACTACTTTATTTGTAAACTTTTTATTGCGTAGATAAATTTAATAAAGTCGTGTTTTATATATTGCGAAAAAAAAAGTAGAATTAAAATTGTAAAAATTACCAATACATGATATTATTAGAAATTATATGAGTTCTACTCATTCACGTTGTACACTGTATTTGTGAGTTTCAAAATGGAGAGAAAAGGGGTAGAAAAAAGAAAATTTAGAGAGAATAATACAAATCATTTGTTTGCGAATTCCTAAAAACATGAATCGTTCATAATTTTTGGTTCAAAAGCAGCGTAATTTGACTAAATAGGGAAGAAAGTGTAATATAGTAAAATATAATAATAAATGCTTCACCCTTTGAATTTGTTGAAAATTGCAACTCTTTTTTTATTATTGTGTTTAAAATGCATAATAATGATTACGCGTGAAAATTCTGACAAGTTTTACAGAAATATTAATTAATTTAATATAAACAAATCCTTCAACCACAAAAAGAATCATATTTATTTTTGCATTAAAACAATCATCTTTTTTTACTAAAGGTAGAATAAAAGAAAAATTTATCTCAAATTATCATCATTATCAGTTTTTAACGGAAAGACCAGCTTATTATATTTCAATCTAATCAACCACGGACTCAAATCCAAAACCAAAGCCATCAACAGACAACTTGGCAGTCTGAATTGCTGTTTAAATGAAAATTGATAACAAAAACCGGTTGGAATTCAAATATCAAAAAACAACGCAGCAGCTTAACAGAAAGCCAGAATAATAAAAACAATCACAAATAGCCAGTGCCCAAAAAAAAGCAAGGCTTCCACCGTTGAAACTCCACCTCAGGAACATTTCTTCAGAGAGTTATCTCATACACAAAAAAGGTACCCCAGAAGCAACATTAGCATCAATTTACAATTAAGTTTTACCATCCTTTTCGCTGCTAAAAGATAAAACCAAGTGACTATTCATTGCAGAATACATGTATGTATATTATTATAGTAGCTACCAAAGAAACAAAAATGGTAAATAATCTTGAAAAATAAGGTAACTCAATTACCAGAAGAAAAAAAATATCAAAGGAAACAGTAATTCCTATAGGTAACTCCATTGTCTGAGCATTTCTTCTTACTTGTATACAAAAGCTACAGTTTATGTGGCTACCTGATTCCATCCAAACACACTCAAGGACTCGGAACCAAGCTCCAAACATGGCAAGTCTTTAAATGCAAATTCCAAAGGTTGGGTATCTAACCGGACAGATATTACCTTGTTATCTGTAATAGTTTTCATTTAAGTTTAGAGTACGAGTAATAGACCTAAAACCGTGTTACCTAGTAGTAATAGACCTAAAACCATGTCACCGTTAGACACTTACCTTACATGCACAACGGCTCGATAATATAACAAATTAAAAAATACAAACAACTTCAACCAGCCAAAAGTGTAAGGAAAAAGTAAACTGAAGAAACTGATTCTTACTCCAAAATCACAATATAAAAGAAGAGTAACAAAAATTACAGAAGAGGGGAGCTTTTACTTGACAAATCAATAAAACCTATGACATATATCAACAATAATTCAATTTATAAGGGCAAAGGTGGAAAGGTTGACAATGTTAATGGCAGTGGTGGAAATGAAAATTATGGCAGATGCAGCTCTATGGTAAGGATAAGAAGACATGCTAGCAGACATGAAAATTGTGAGTTTGAATAACAAATATGGAAGAGTGACAAAGCAAAGAATGATGGTTGTAAGTTTGTAACACCCTTGATATTGGTAGAAGAAAGAACATCAAACACATTCATGCGTGAAGTGGCAAAGCATGGAAGCCAGAAGTGACAAATGAAGGAATGGTCTTTTTCATGAGCCAACTTCAGAATACCAAAATGTAAAACAGAAGGGAAATCATAAAAATAGTCTTAATCTTACAAGAGATTGATAATAGTTTGGACCGACATCAATGCAGACATCTTAATGACAAACTGAGCATGGCACAACAAGATTGAATAACAAACGAGTAGAGTACAGACGGACTAAATAAACCAACTAACTAATTGACAACACATTTGCATAGACAGAGGGGTCAACACTAATTTCTCTTTTCTAAATCGGAGATTATATAGTATACATTATTAACATTATTATTCAATTCAATCAAGTCAAAGTTAGAGTGACGAACGTGCAGTGTAAAAGTTAAATATCTAAATGTGGACAAGGAAAGAAATAAAGACTGAAAATCATTTTTTGAATATAATAGTACTCCACTTGGGAGGATAATAAAGCGCAAAAATATGGTTTTCATGCCAAATGATTAATATGTGAACAGTTTTCCTTCTTAATTCTCTGCAAATAGACTAAAACTCATCACGTTCAATATACCATATTGATAATTGACTAAAACACTGTCACTATTCTCATGAAAACTTGCTATATACATCTCAAAACATAATTCAGCAGTCCCATCTTCACCTTATTCCACAGGACATCACTCTCCACCTTTCTTTTGCTATGTTTGACTCCTCTTCTATCTCCGTATATATGCATATATATAGAGGAACCTAAACCTCAGCCACTACTTTAGATATTACCTCCAACCATGCTACAAATCCTAAGAATAACAAGCAGAATTTCCTATCTTAAGCAGATCTACAGATGTTAAAAAATTTAAGCATCCAGCCAGAATGTTTGGAGGGAAGTTTGGATTTGGATGCCATGCAAGCTCCTGCACTTCGTTAATTTCACTTGGAATATAAATAAAAATTCTTGAATTATGACATTCCTTCAAAGCCTTTTTTTGTCATCAACTAATGGCTACTGATGTTATTACCGTGCCACCTTTTGTTGTCTGCTTCAAAATTTCTAAACGTGCAGCAAGAAAAAAAAATTATATATATATAAACAAAACTTTACCAAACAATGACAGTAGATATAAGGGTTCATCGAAACTATGGTAAACCATTATGTTTATCAAGTGTATAGGATATTTCAGATGAATGTTGATTTTTCTTTTCTTTTATTTAGCTAGTACATTCCTGTTACCAACAACCAACTGCTTCTTTGTTAGTAGTGTAGATAATGATTTTATCACTGATCCAAGGTGCTAATTGGTAATTGGGAGGCCACTACAGTTGCTTGGAATGTGAAAAATATGAGTAAAATGCAAAAGTGAGCACTGTACTCTTAATATATTTGGATATTGTGCCCCTTTTTTTGTTGAACAATATTTGGATATTGGATATTTTAAGTAAACATTTTCAGCTTTATTTGACCAAAAATAGCACTTTATTTTTATAATAATTAAGATGCTTTAATAAAGGTGCTTCGTCAAATAGTATTCTCCGACTTGATGAATAAAAAGTGTAAACTAAAGTAGTAAATAAGTTAAAAATTACATTATAATTCTGCAAAGCAGTTGAATTAAGACAAAAAACATGAGAAATTCTTCTTCTTTTCTATAGGCCTCTAGCTATATATCACCTTTAGTCGGAACAAATTTTTCGTGTCAATGAAAATGCATATTATTAGTATAATTCCTAATCAATAAATAAATTAGCGTCCTTTATTTTAGTATGTTAAGAAAGATCAAAATATCAAAATATACAGTTCTTTATAGTATTCAATAAAATGCAATTAATTTTTTTAAAAAAATCTTATGATTATCAAAATAAACTTAAAACTCTCCCTATAAATCAATATCAGACAAAAAAACTAATTTGCCAACTTATTTATCTTTTATTTTTTTGGCTTAAATGGAAAAGCTTGTATAAATAAAATTTATGTTTTATTTACAACTATATCATGTAGCTTGGTTGGACAATTGGTTAAAGTTATGAGATTGAGGTTTTGAGTTCGAATCTTAACGAAAGTGAATTTTTTAGTCTTAGTTTGGCTTATTTACATGTATCATTATCACGCAGGATAGTCAATGCTCAGCTGTCACATAAAGGTTTGTTTTGCATTGGCTAACAAAAAGGGGCACAATATCCAAATATATTAAGAGTACAGTGCACTTTTGCATTTTACTAGAAAAATATATGAAGATGAACTATATGGTTTGTTAGGCAGTTCTAAGCACAAAAATGGTGGCTAGCAGTTGGGAGTAGTCTAAGCACAAAAATAGTTCTTTCTAATATGGACTTTCAACGGAAGGATGAGTTCTTAGAAGATATATTTCATAAACATGTAGAATAAGCACTATGCTAGATAAATAGCCGAAAAATTAAAAAATCACTTGAAATAAAAAGAGAAATGTGGTCTGTCGTATACTCAAGAAGAGTCCTACGATTATGTTATACTCAAGACGTGTCCTACAAACACAAAATCACACAATCCATCAAAGACGATGGTTAATCTGCACCTCACAAAGATAACATGGAGGAAACTGAGAGATATGACTAGAATCTTAGACAGGATAACAAATACAAATGACAACTTCCAAACAAAAAACTCGCATCCAACCTTAAAAGGCCATATATATGTGAAGTTATTGAGCGATGCAACAACCTAAAATGCAGAATATGTAGCGAACCTGGTTAAAACATAACGAAGAAGCAGTGATTGAAGTCCAAGACTGTCATCCAAGAAAGGGAAGTCTACCCAGTAGCTTCAAATCTATGCCCCAACATTTCACGACATAAAAATATGCAACAAATCAGTTTTAGATACAAACAAAATCTTCTCATTCGCATAATGTATGATTTAATCAGAATCAGGCTAGCATCATTAGCATTTACAGCGATGGTGGTGTTGATATCAACTACAAATGAAACCCATGAAACAAAAAACCTTGGAATGCAGTCCACATTAAGAGAAAGTGATGGCTGTTTAGATGCTCAAGTGTTTGCATCTTTGTAGTTTCTTTATTAATCAAGAGTTCTTTATGTTATAACTTTAGAAATTCTATTTTATTAGTAGTCTTTAATTCCGAGTATTTTATGCTTAGGACAGGGTTATTTTTCATTTATGAAAACAAGCTTTGTATCGACAATTAAATAGAGTTAATTAGTGAGAATTTCAGCATATTGTTGCTATCTTTTAATTGTCACTCCTAAAACCTTGGTGAGACTCTTAGGTTTTATAGGTCATCCATTTTTGTTCATTCTCTTTATTTTCTGCTATTTACCAATACAAATCCTTGATAAAGGACTGCATCCAATCCCTATGAATATCTGAAATAATTATACCTCAAAAGTCCCCATAGAATATGCCCAGAGGGAAGCCCAAAAGGATGCCTCACCCAAACTTAAGCAAGATAAGTATCAGTATAATCCACGTGTTCAGACATAAGACTTCTACTATTAAATACTAATATTGGAAAAACTATTTATCCCCTTCTCAAAGCCTAATCCAAGCAGCCTCAAACCCCACCCAAGCCCACTACTACTGTTCTTTTTTCTTTTGATAGAACATTGTTATCGTCCATGCTTAATTCATACACTAAAACAGTAATTGACAATTTTTGTTCAAGCCCATACACCCTAATATTTGATCCTAAAACCAAACACGGCATTAAAACCCCAATCTCATACCCAAACCCACCTTGAGTGTATATTAATTGAGAATAATAGTCACAAGAGGAAGATTGCTTTTGCTGATTAGTATGTCACATTGCAAGACAAAAAAAAAATTAGACCTTACTCATATGACAATGCAACATTCATTCTACTAGTCTCAACGTATGGTGCAACACCATCAAGAAAATAGTATCACAATGGTGCCATGGTTCAAATTATCAATACCCAAGAAGCAACGCCCAAGGTTATTCGGTTTTGGCGCCAACAGCACAGAAACTGTGAATGACACATAATAATGCAACCATAGCGAGATGAGACCACCATACTGGCTGATATTGCCAAGAAGACGTAATATACAGAGATAAGACTTGTATTGGCTAATATGCTTTTGTTTCCTTAATTTCATACATATATTTTTAACATAAAATCTTCATATACAGAGACGTAATACACGTGTTTGTCTGTATATATGTTTAGGCTCAAAAATATTTGTACAAATGACAGCATAAATAACATTAACAAATTTTTTATGCAAGTATATATGATATATATATATATATATATATATATAAAATGTGCTATTTTTGGATTGTATAAGATACTTATTTTTCCATGATTCTTTAAAATTGCTCTAATCAAGTGACACTAATGTGTATATTGCCGTTTTACATTAATATTAAAATTGCTCTAATCAAGTGACACTAATGTGTATATTGCCGTTTTACATTAATATTATTGTGCTATATTATGTTTTCTTTCTTTCTGATTAACTAACTTTATTATTCTTATTTATTTATTTATTGAGTTTTTTACAACTTTTAAAATATTTTGGGTGCTCAAAACCAGTGTTGTCTGCTCCCAAAACCACAAACAATATAGAATTAAAAATAAACTGGCCGAGATAGTAGCCAGTGCCTCAATTTCAAACATGAATAACAAATGTTGAGCCCAAATGAACACCTGTTTCCCAAAAGCACTTTCTCAACTCTCTGCTCATGTTCAACTAAGTAAATAAGACAACACCATATCACATGCACAGGAGATTATATGCAGAATAAAATGAAACCAAAAAGGACTTGGTCCTAGTTGGGGATCAATGACATTACTGACATACCCACCACATAAGTCCTTTTCAATTTTGCTCCCACAAAAAAGGGTCCATCTATATAATTACACTACCTAAAGTCATATTGCTCCATACTTAAACATCGAACACACTCTTATGCAGTAAATTTGGTGGTTTGTAATACCTAAAAAAGTGTTATTAAAAAAAGGTAAAAAAATTCCTGAAAGGGTCACTTATTTTGGACGGAGGTTGTAGTTAATGAGCCTATGATCTGGCTATGATTGATAATCTCTTGATAAGCAGCCTCATTCCAAGGGAATATAATCCCAAGTCCTTCTCTTATTAATAGATAACCAGTATCGATTATCCACAGATATTTACTCAGGGAAACCTTCCTTTATAAATCTATAAAAACAAATCATTGTTATTTAATAAATAGAACACAAAGAAAACATAGATACAGCATCTGTTAGCACTTTTCATAGATTCACATTAATTTGAGATATTGTCAGAATAGTATTGGTATTCTAAACAAATAAGTTCGAGCATATACTCAAGAAACTATATGTTGATTCATCAATAAGATGAGAAGATTGTTAAATATCATTTGCAGTAGATTCCTAACAAACTAAGATAAAGTAGGTTAAGTAACAATATACTAGTGACATGACAACAATCGCTTTTTGTTGTAGAAAGAACAAATGCACTAGGTTGGAAAACCCAAACCATAGCATCTCTTGTTTCCCATCAATACTAAAATCCTTGTATATCTGATCACAACCAAACGTCTCACATTTACAGCACAAAATGGCACTAGATTTTTGTACCACGCAAAAAAACTACATTATTAAAGGTTACATAACACAGGCCTAGTAGTGATCAGTGACCATAACAGCAGCATATAGCCCACAGAACACTGTTTGTAAACATTGGGGTTGGCGGTGGAGGGTGGAAAGACGGAGGAGGGATATATAAATCATTCTTAATTGGAAAAGATATGGCGCCTATTCATAAAGGAATGTGCATCATAGGACTGAAATAAACTGACAATCTACATGGATTTTCCCAGGTATATAATTTACAATTTTGGTTAAATCAGAAAGAACAAACACAAATTAAAACAGCCACCACAATAAAGCTCAACAATCATGACCCTGAATTTTCTTTTCAAGCTGTCATATTTTGAAATCTCCATTTTTAGGAATCTCATTGATCAAATGCCAATGAGTTGGTGTTTAAGAGTGTGTTCGATGTTTGGGCTCCAGATATTTTCTGGTACTGCTTGTGCTCCAGTTCATTTTCCTTAGAGGCAAAGGTTATTTCCAAAATCAAGGAATTTATCTGGTTTTACAAAGGTAGACTACTATGGATCTTTATCAGAATGCTGGGACAATCAATTACTTTTTGCATTTTCTTGTTGCTTGGGTTTAGTGAAACTCCATAGTTGGTGTATTGGTGAAGGAATGTATATTTCCACTTCAGTAGAGGATTTCCTATTTACTCCGCTTTGAAGATTCGAGGAAGGAGAGATGCTAGGATGCTTTGGAAGGATGCATCTTATTTTTCTTTGGGAAAATATCCAAAGAGCATAATGCTCAGCTTTTCAGGGACATCTGCCAATTATTTGCTATACTATGAAATAGAATTATATTTCACGCCTTACTATGAAGAGATTGGAGGAGAGTTGTTGCTTTTGTATTTACTTTTTATTGTCACTTGATGCGGATGGATTCCTTGTCCACAGTGTTTCTAATCTCTCAATTCTTCAAATAAAATTTCTTTTTCTATCAAAAAAGAGAATCTTTTTAATGTCAATGACACTGCGCAACTCTATGCGCAAATGCAAACCCAGTTCTAGTATGACACTAAACTAACCCCCAACCAACTCAAATAGTCTAGGCTTTTATCAAATTGTATCAATCATACTACATAAAGTACACTAAGAATGGGTGTTAACGCAGAAACTGAGAACCTCAATAGCTAACAATAAATAATCTAAGGTTGTTCTCCTAACCACATATGCAAGTACATGTACTAGATAATTTACATGAGAAATTCCTTAAACAATCTAAGGTTGCACTCAATTCAAGGCAAAATGATGTCTTCCCCAACAAGTAGCAATTTCACACAAACTAAGAATCAAATATTGAAAGGAACAAATTTTATATACTGAACGTTTTCTTACCATGCAAAAATTGCGACTAAACCTTTCCTGCTGAACTTTCAGCCTTTTTGTAGCCTGCTTCGCCGAAAAAAGACTGGTTAAATTGAAAATATCTATTTATGGTAAAAGTTTCAACCAAATCATCTTTAAAAAGAAAGCTCAATAATTCAAGTGAACTATTATGCCATAAGACCAATGATACATCTGGCTTTAATTTAGTATATAAGGCTTAAAACTTGAAATGCTATTTAACGAGCACGAAATTAAAACATACCGCGCTATTAGTTATAAACAAAAATACACTACTTAAATAAATTAAAGTTGTTTGATAATACATATTTTATCAATCACTATGTACTAAAATTGTAAATAAGTTACTCAAGTTATTAATTACAACAAAAACAGTTATGTACACATTCCAGTTGAATTGAAACGAATTTGAAAATTTATTAAATCTTATTACTATTATTATTATTATTATTATGGTAGACAACACAGATTTTGTTATGCAGTAGAGCTCTCAAGTCAGAATTTTATCAAGCAGATTCTAAAGACTACACTATATTAATAAAAAATACATAAATCAATCTTCATTTAATGTTTGAAATTAATTGACCATAATTTTTATAGCAGACTTCAACATCTTGACGAATAAAGCATGAGATTATAACACGTAGATCAGGTACCAAACCATACTAAAAAAACACAACCAAAAATGGCCCATATGTTGGCTTGGAGATTATCATAATCAGATTTTATTTTATTTTTAATCGGAGACGTAGATTATTATAATCAGAATTTATTTTGTTTTTATTTTGAGAAGTAGAATATCATAATCAGATTTATATTCTTTTCGGACATTCTGTAATCAGATTATGACATTCATATTAATTTTGTATTGTTATTTAGAGATAAATGTTGGATTATTAATGTAATTATTTAGTAGGATATTCTAGAAGTTAATTATAGTAATAATTAAGAGTGTTATATTGTTTCTTTTTTAAAATAAGGTATTTACTTTGTTCTCAAGTATTGGGTTTTTTATTTATGTATTATAATATTTCATTATTTTATAGATTATTGAATATATTGATTTGAGATTAAAGTTGTGCTATTGTGTGTTTTTTTATCGATTCTTTGCGGAGATAGGTACCCTTATTTCTTCTTCTCACCTTGTCCTCCTACATCATAATGGTACCAAGAACAAAAAATTTTAATATCTTTTGATTTTACCAAATTTCTTCCTACCAAAAATTTTTTTTGCCTCCATCAATTTGTCGAACTTCGCTAGAAGATCGACAACAATTTTTCGAGTAACTTAAAATGTCTTCTGTACCGTATAGTACCGATTATAGGAACTTATGCAATAAGTTTGCACTTCCCGAAATAAGCCTTGCAAATTTACAAGCACATTACGCGTACATAACCACATGCTATGTTTGTCCATATTTTGTTCAAACGCAAAGAAATATTCATCCTAATCATGTTTGTTCAACTAAAGCGACGCGTTCACAAGAGGAGACCCTTAAAGCAAATTCTTGCAAAACAATTTAAGAATGTCTCAATACTTAAACGTATCAATAACCAATATGAATTTGGCAAGGATAAAGAAGAGCAAATAGTCTCACATATTGATCAAACATGAAAACAATGTTAAGTGTGTTGAACTTGCAGATTTAGAGATGGTTCGCAGTGAGGAAATTAAAGGTAGGGTCAAAAAGTTAAGTTTGACCCCAAATGTGATAGCTTGAAGATAAAGTTGAGGTCAACCATGTTGATTTTACGTTAAGAGTCCCAAGGTACTTCAAATTTCTATATTATGTCGTTCCTGAAAATTGGGTTCATGACATTTAACATTCGGATGCGCATGTTTTGTTGGAAGAAGAAATTCAAAGGTGAGGATAATGATGCGGTACGGAAGAAGAAATTCAAGAAGTTTCTCATTAATTTATTAATTTTGTATTGTTATTTAGAAATTTTAATTATAGTAGTAGATTTTAATTAGGTGTTTTAATCATAGTAGTAGATTTTAATTAGAAAATTGGTTCTTTTTTAAATTAGGATTTTTACTTAATCACCAAGTATTGGGTTTTCTATTTAAACATATTAATATTTTATTATTTTATAGATTATTGAATATATTGATTTGTGATTAAAAAATTGTGCTTTGGTGTGTTTCTCTCACCGAATCTCTGCAGAGATAGTACTTCATGCTTATCAAGTCAATCGACTAGTAAATACTTTAAGCGCATTTACTAAGCGCCAATTTCGGAAAAAGAATTCCAAGGCGGCGGGACGACTTGGTGGGAGATCGATAATCGATCGCTCAGACGCCGACTCGACGACTTGGACGATTGTCGAGCGACTTGGACGACTATATTGGTAAGCGGTCGACTTGTTGGAGCGGGTTTGGTCTGACCCAATAAAAAAAACCTAAAGCTCGATTGAACCTAATCGATCGCTCACTTCGGACAGACCCAAACGATCAATCGCAAGTCGCAAGGAAGAAACGAAACGAGTGAGAGAGAGAGAGAGAGAGAGAAACGAACCTGCTAATTCTATGGCGATGACTTTGGCGCGTGAATCGACTCGTGGCCACGGCGATTACGTGATTTCTGGTGTATGCTAGCGCGATCGACTTTGCTTTCGCTTCTTCTTCTTCTTCTTCTACCTTGCTTCTCGTCTGTACTCTGTAGTATTCGACATGCTTACTGGGTTGCTTGGTTGTTGATTGGTTTAGGCAGGCTCATAGATTGGTTTGGAAAAGATGGGGGTGAGATTCTTGTTTATAGAAAGTAGAAACTATATATTATTTAGGTAGTTGTGACCTGTAGGATCACAAATTAATTTAATCTGTAATTCTATTTGCAAGTGCCAAGCAATAATTTAATATTTTATTTTAATTTTTAAAAATAGTACTTTTGATTCATTAAAGGATTTAAATGCAAGGTTGTGAAATTAGGTTTTAAGTTGAGGGATTGATCAACTAGGATTGTGTTTTATTACTATGTTGTAAAATGTCATGCATTATGAATATGGTAAATCATTAGAAATATCAATATAAATAATTAAATATTCATATAAATGTTTAATATATAGAATTTTATACGTATAAAATTTACATTGTTAACGACTTGTCGACTTGTGAACGACTAGTCGGGCGCTTTGTCGCCTAAGCGCTTAAGCTCCTGGCTGTCGCCTCGCCTCGACTTAGCGCCTTGATAACTATGGGTACTCTCATTTTTTCTTTCCACTTTGTCCTACATCATTTAGGATATGATAAATTTAATGCTTCAAGGTATTCTTGGAAATTCCTAGAATTCATTAAATGAATGCTCAATTTGTGATTTGAAAACACCTACAAAGTAACTCATACATCGTGCCTAATTCAAGTTATACCTTAATTTACTAGATGTGTCCCACGTGCATTCCCTCCTATTTTGAAGTTCATTTCTATAAAATAAACTTGTCATTAAAAGTAACAAGTATTTGGATTTTAAATAACTTTAAAAAATTTGAAAAGTAGATATATATCATGTTCATGTAACCTCTCACAAAAATTGAGGTGCTTCGTTAATTTTTTTTAAAAAGTAAAAAAGCATAATTAGTAAACGCTACTTAACAAAAAAAAATGATAAAAGGACAAAAAAACATAATATATTTGTATAAGCAAGAACAAAGACTACAGTGCTAGTTATTTTGAGCAATAATCTTGTACAACTAAGCTGCAACAAACAAAACCAATATGTGGATTAATGAAAGCTCAAATTATATGTTCTAACATTTAGAATATATTTTTGGTTAAAAGGTCCTTATAAACTGACAATATTTCCCTTAATCTGATTCATTCTATTCATTCTGAATTTCTTATAACCATGATTGTGTCGTACATAGATGACAATTGACCATTCACTAGGTGTATAATCCACCTCTAAAACATGTTACCTTCTTTTGGTTGTCAGATATTACACATTGAAAGCATGTTGTTTTCAGACTATTTCTTAACATTTGCCATACACACTTTTGTCCTAAGCTACTATATTGTTCACAACTTCTGCAGAATAAAAGATGTAAAATCAAGGTAGATTTTAGTTAAAAGGACTCTATAATTAGTTAAGAAGGTTCTAGTATATGGATGTCGCATGTATTGCAAGGTAGATTCGAGTAAAGTTCATGTTAGCAGTCCAAGTTAGTAATGCATCTTAGCATAAAGGCTTAAACTAGTACAAATTGGGGAGTATGAAATATGTGATACGATATATATGAAATAAACTGAAGAATTGTTTATCGATTTCTTTTTGCTCTATGCACTCTCAGCAGACCTAAACTACGACTGCACTATCTCATCATTTTTATTCTATGTTCATCACAATTTACTCACCATTTTTCCGTAATCATTCAGACAACCTCAGCTGTCTAATTTTCAGTTTGGAATCAAAATCAAAGCCAGGACAAGGGATAGTGCTAACAGAAGGTCTATATTCCACTAGCAACATTCACTCATATTTATGAATGTTCTTTAACATTCTTACATAAACATTTCACAGTAATTGGCAAGGTTTTACAATCATGGTTCAAAGTCGTTGCAGTGGCCTACGTTGCAGAAGGGGTCTGTCTTTTTCACTCGGTTCCGGGAGATTCGCAGCCTTACACGAGTGCTTCAAATTTATTTATTTATTATTATTATTAGTTAATATGTACATATATGCATTTTATTTATTTTATTACTCCTTCTATTCCACAAAAAGAGTCCTACTGTTTGATAATGTTATTATTATAACTCCCTTTATTCCACAAAAGAGTACCAATTGTTGATTTTCCATTACAACCTTATTTCACCTTGAGCTCTCTCTTACGCCTTTACATCCCCTTGATTCCACTTTACATCCCCTTGATTTCACTGGTACACTGTTATTTTTCCCGTTACGAAAAAAATTTGCCTATACGCACTTTTACATTGATAATGCTAGAAATTACAATTCGTGAATCATTATTGGATCAATAAGGAAACCAAGCCGATACACCAAGATTTTGGCAACTCAGCAAATACTTTTAACCATGTTCACATTACATTTTTTTTCCCAGAAGCCAAGCTCATTTATGAAGACTAACAGCATTATACAAAAAGGCTTTCATTTTTATAAATGTCTCAGTAAGGTAACACAAGTCCATTACTTCCTGCGAGTAGCAATTGTACTTTTTTCACCATGTAAAATAGACTTTCTAGTACACAAGTAACATTTATCCAACCCATCAAAATTGCTCATTTCATCAATAAGTAAAAATGAATATCAACAAGACAATTTCAACTCAAAATAAGCTCAAGAAAAAAATGCCTAAAAATAAACATTGAAGATCATTACTACATAAATGACTAGTACACAGTAACACATACCAAGAAGTACTACATTTTGTCAGGTTCTACGAGTTTACATTCATGTATCAAAATAGCAGCATGGGAAAGCACAACAAATACTCCACATCTCTTTACTTCAACAATTGCATTAGAGAGATTATCTCTAGTTACAATTGAAGATCATTGCTTATGCGCAAGGGATATAAACCAACTAAACCTATTAATGCCAACCAGAACGAGAACTATCACTATTTCGTCTTAGCACTTGTGTTCATCTAACAACAGCATCTAAGTTTCCAACATCCCTCTTTAGACTTTCTTTTTGTAAGAACATCACTCTACCACTTTCTTTATATAAGAATGTCCCTCTTCCACTTTAAGCTTAATGTTTCGCTACATTGCAACTTCTCAACACTCCAGCCTGACAGTCGCATGAACTACACTGCGACTTTTTCAGCACAACATGGAGTGTTCATCCCTTAATGAAATTTCCAAGTATGCTGCAACCTCATGTCGCTTTTGATCATGAGAAATGCTAAAAGATTATATTCATAAGGGAAGGGCGCAACCCCCCACACAGAATACATGTGGAAACCAAACACTCACCCTGCACTAAATCACAGCTCAAAAGAAAAACTACATGTCCAACACAATTGAAGCTCTCAAGGAACTGAAACAAAAGGGTTTGGAAACACTGGATTAAAAACAAGAAAGAGAAGGTTACAAAACAGATTTGGCAAAATCTGGAAAAAGAAAGGATTTGTGCACAAAAGGGATGGCACCTAGTCAAATCGTCTTGGAAGAATTGAAGATTTGAAGAAATTCAACGTTGCACAATGCTTACATGAGTCAAAAATCAAATTTAAAGAAAATAGAAACTTTGCAGTAAGGGAACCAGAGGGACAGCTTAGCAAATGATCAGAGAAACTAAGGAGTTAGCAAGTTTGACTATATCTAGAAAAGGGCGGACCAAGTTAAGAATTCCGTTTTGATGCTCTATAACATCACAAGTCTGCAGATTCATTATATACATCAAATGATTTTCGATTCTAGTACTCTTCATTTTTAATATTCAACTTTTTAAATAGTATTCCTAGCAGTAGCTTGAAGAATAGTTACAAATAAAGGAAAAAGCACTCTACAAAGAAAAACAAGAAACACCAACTCTGTAAATAATAGTGCAACACATCTTCTAATTAATAACACTAGCTTAACATAAACTATTTAACATAAACTATCCCAATGTGAAATAAGGAAGTCAAAATCATAAACAAAACAAACTTAACTGCCACTGAAACTTCAGTTCCAATTAACCATCATCATAATAAGGGCAGCAACCTGAAATGACAAGACTAGCATAAACCACCCCGAAAACAAAAAAGAGACATGGAATGGTGAATCACCTATTGCTAAGCGTAAGAATACTGGAGACACCACTTCAAACCCGCTAGGACTGATACCACCTTAGTACATGTTGCATAACTCCACCATCACCTACGGCTTATTTCCTCGCCCCCTGATACCATTTCTTGACCTGCTTCCCTCTTCAACGGAAGAATGACCTTTGGATGTTCTATAACATAAGAGAAAAGCAAAAGCATAACGATTTCTTTCTATTTCTACTGGATAAGTAAATGTGCAAGATTTTTAAAATTAAAAATGTTACACAATCCAAAAACAACTTACTTCTGTCTCTTTGCATTCTGCTGCTTGATGCTAATAACCATATCCATAGTCATCTTCTGGTGTTCCCTTGTTTGTGAGTGCAAATCCAGGCCTTCCACTGTTTCACAATCAACTTTGCAAATGCGGCACCACCCCGTGCTTGCTGGCATCCTCTTTCTTAATCTATCAAAGGAATCCGAGTTGCCCTGTAACATCCACGTAAACAGAAACATAATCATCAGACTTTATTGATCAAGTATTATAATCATACACACAATAAATCAAAGGACAACCAAATATTACAGGTTCTCAATCCCTTCGCCAAACACAGCATCAATAAAAAACAATAAAACACAGCAAGTAGAAGAAAGGTTAACAAACTTACTGTATAAAAACCACCATCTGTTGGAAAACCCTGGAGGGAATAACTGCTCCTAAATCCTGGTTCACCAAGTCGTGGATGATTTAACTTATTGCCTCCAAATGGTTCGCCAACAGGAAAAACACAAGCCCCAGGCAATTCCCCCATACGAGAAACAGAAAATGGCCCGAAATCATCTCCCACTCGCTTATGACTAGGTACATTCCTAGGACCTAAAAATTCACCCCTATTCGAATGGTTAGGCATAAAATCTTGCCCCATCATGTCACCATTCCTGAAATGTTCACTCATTCCAAAATTTCCAGGCCCATCAAACTCCCCTCTTCGCACCTGACCAGGCAAAACAGGAAACCTACCATCACGAAAAGAATTGCCAACTGGATCTGAAGACAAGTTGAAGGATCTGGATCCTTCACCAAATGGATGAGTATCCCTTCCATCAATATCATCAAGGGCAGACTGGCTGAGTGGCCCGCCTGAATGGCCTCCAACAAATCCACGCGGTGGAATGCCATGGTATTCTCTTCCCGGACTTCTAGTAGTCATACGATCCATTTGATGCCGACCAAATCCAGGCCCTGATCCAAGAAAATCTGGTTGAGTACGAGCAAATTCTCTTCCCCTATTATCCTCATGAATACCAGTTTGCGGTTGTCTTTCTCCAACATCATTGGGATGAAAAGCACCAGCTGTGTGATATGGGGGCAAGAATCTTGAAGGAGCACCTCCACCACGATCCATTTTCAATCCAGCATCATAATTGTATTCATGTGGTTGAAGATCAATTGCCCTTGACGAGGAAAAGGAACTCCCAAACTTTGGCGAAGGCTCTGTACCCAAATTTGAAGGCTTAGTATGAAATTGCTTGGGAACTTCCTCAAACTCACCCTGATCAAGACGTCGAGTTGGTCCGCTCGGGAAAGGATTCCGACGCTCTTCATTAACAGTTTTGAACCTTTCATCCGGCATCCCAGATGCAGATGTGGAGTCCGGACCTGGTACACCATTCATTGTTGGCAATTCATTACCAGAAGGCTGCCCAAGCTGACCTCTCTCTAGAGTTCCTGACCCATGAAAATCAGGATGTCTGCCATCGATATGATGAGGCCTCTGATTCTGGAACATATCAGTTTTAACAAGATTAAAAGGACGCCGTCCCTCAGGGCCATGCGGCGGTGCTCTACCCATTAGCCCACCCTGAGGATCAAACGAGCCAGGAAGTCCTGCACCCAGTGCTAGCCCTCCGGCTGGTTCACCTTGAGATGTCCTGGGAAACCCAGCCTGCGAGGGTGGAAGGTGACTGTGATTGTATTGCCCCTGGGGAGCACTAGGCTGAAGTTCAAAGCTTCCCTGTGCATGATGACCAAACTGACTAGTACCCCTCAAGCCTGGTGTAGGAGCTCCACCAAAGGGAATATCATGAAAAGAACCAGACTGCTGTAAATGTTCAGGGGGATTTAAAGACTGTCGTGGTGGAGGCAAATGTCCAGGTGCATGAGGCCTTAATTGAATGGGCCCCTGCCCTGGTACTAGTGCATTAGACAGCGGCCCTGGAAGAGGCCCCGACGGCAAAATAGATGGGGCAACAGGCCTTTGTTGCTGAGATGAAGGTCCATAAGGAATTGGAGGTAGCTGATGTCTTCCCTGGTCAGATGGTGCGACTAATTGAGAAGAATGCATGAAGCCCTTACCTTGGAAGCCACCAAAATCATCAACGGCAGAACCTTGAGGGGTAACCTGGCCTTGACTCAAATTTTTTCCCTGTGCGCTCACATTCATAGCATCTTTCTTCTGTCCCACAAGGGCTTCTGCTTGTCGCGAAGACGAATCATCTACTGAGGAATACTCCACTAGTTTAGTATCGGCAGCAGTGCCGTCTTTCCCATCCAGGGTTGCAATTTCAACAGACTTACCACCAGATGAAGGATCTAAGTTTCCATTGTTACCCTCTTCCTTCACAATTTGCTTGATCCCATCTTTCACTTCATCCGCCTCAGTATCTGCACCCTTGTCAGGGGTTTCGTCCTGTGCACCATTATTTTCACCTTCACTTATGATCTTATGTTCCTTATCAGCAAATTTCTCCCCTATTTCAGATTTAAGATCTTTTACCCCAATGGAATCGACTCCAACACCACTGGCATCCTTTCCAGCAGTCTTCTGTGAAGGTGATTCAGTTTCTCGCTCTGCAACACTTCCTTCAACAAACGTATGATTAATCGCTAGCCCAGATTGAGTAAATTGTTGATCAGAAGACACTTGTTGATTGGTTGGCCTACTCGCATAAATATGATGTCCAGATGGTTGGCCTGAGCCTAGCTGTATTGGCCTGAGCTGAGTTGCAACACCAAACGCACCAGGAGACTGGGGGAAGGGTTGTGCCACTGCTGCATGATTTGATGCAACAGGTCTTCCCACATAAGTCTGAGACTGATGAGGGGGCATTCCTTGTGCTAGCACACCACTGTGCGATGGTGGGGGAAGAGCAACAGAACTCTGCTGTAGTGACTGAGGTAGACCCTGTGAGCGTGACTGAGGCAGCATAGGCTGCTGGACAAAAGGAACTTGCTGATGCAACGGCCCCTGAACCAAACCTGCCACCTGTCCGGGGAAATGCAGCTGTTGCCCATATGGCTGAAGTGGTTGCTGCATGGGTTGTAACACGGGACGCTGGTGAACTAGGTGGACCTGTTGATGAGGATGAGAACGAATTTGATTCGGTTGAGCAGGAGGGACATTTGGGACTTGACCTTGACTCTGCAGCAAATTTGGCTGTTGTTGATTTGGCAGCGAAGCGTGAGCCTGGGGCGGACGCATCTGAAGTAGTAGTTGTGGGAACTGAGCATGCCCTTGAACCTGGGGTAAGGACCCGCTGGGAGGATGCATATTCATAAGATGTTGTGGGGCTCCTGGCTGCATTTGCTGAGCCTGAACTGGTGGATACAAGTGAAGACCAGCCACTGCATGGGAAGCTAGTTGCTGGCTTTGAGGCTGGTTGGGTTGGGGAGGATGAAGTTGGGGATGATTTTGAGGCTGTGTTTGTTGCACTGGGTGTTGGAGCTGAGGCTGAGAATGCTGTATTTGAAGCTGGACTTGATGTCCCTGTGGATGACTCTGCTGATATTGAGGTGCCTGCAAATGTTGTTGTGGTTGAGGCTGCACGGACTGGGCCTGTGGATGGAGTTGCACTTGGGGGTAAGGTAGTTGCTGAGGAGGCATGTGACCATGAGCGGGCTGTTGAGTCTGTGATTGGGGTTGATGATGGGGCTGCAATCCAGGATTAAGTTGCTGTTGTGGATTCACTTGATTCTGTACGTATGGAATTGATTGTGGCTGTCCCTGGGGTGGAATTTGTGGTTGATGTTGAGATGCAGGCTGCTGCTGAGCGTGAGGCTGGGGTTGAAGTTGCGTCTGCGGTTGGGCTTGGGCTTGGGCTTGGGCTTGGGCTTGGGATTGGGATTGGGATTGGGATTGGGATTGGGATTGGGATTGGGAATGGGATTGGGACTGGGATTGGGGCAGCAGAGGTTGTTGAAAATGTGGTTGATGCTGGGGCTGGGTCTGGAGTTGGGTATGAGGCTGAGGGTAGACCTGAGGTTGCTGCTGCCCTTGTACATGTGCTGGATGCTGCTGTAATTGCTGGGTAGACTGCTGTTGATATGGGTAGTACTGCTGATATGATTGCTGGTATGGGTCAAATCCAGGATACTGCTGATAATACTGTTGATATTGCTGCTGATACCACTGCTCTGTAGTTAGCACAGCAGCTGGAGCAACTGCTTGGGCCTGAGCATTTGCATTTGCTTGCTGATTGGGATCCTGTGCAGGTGGAGGGGCAACAGCAGTCTGTGATACCTGACCCTGCAATGTTTGTGCTCCTGGTTGATTACTAGTCTGGCTCGGATTTGCAGAAGCAGCTGCACCTGAGGAAGAAGAATCCTTTGAACTTCCGGTCACCTGCTGCACTTGAGGATTTGCACCCTGTTGAGCGTCAAAACAAGTAAGAAAAAGTTGCAGAAAATAAAAGACTCTCAACTTAAACACTTGTACCGTGTAATGTTTTCAAGCACTTACAGGACAATTTTGTGCGTGCTCCTGCACTTGACGATGCACAATTTGAATCATACATCTGTTGCAGACAACCGGGGAATTTCCAAAGGCACACCCAGAACAATGGGAAGTGCACTCAGATAAAGGACCCTGCCACGTGCATCCACTCCTATGAAAGAGACAATGCACTAGTATTTTGCCTATGGTTTCTGCCAGTGCCTTGTTTGATTCAACAAGTGGCTGCAATAAAAGGTTAACTAACAAATTGAAATGATAACATAATCTTGGTATATGGAACAAAAACCATAATAGGGTGAGTGTTAACCTTGGAATCCGCCTCTGTCACCAAGTATCCATCATAGGGGCAGGCCTTGGTGGTTCCCACAACGTATGTCAAACAAGGTTTGCAGTATAAATGAGTGCACTGCGACTTAAGTGCTTCATTTGGGTAGACAAGCGTGCGACAAACAGGACAGAAATACTCTCCAGCAAGAGATTGAATGTTTATTATACACTCGTTATCGAAACCCATATCAGTTCTGAAATCTGACTTCAACTCCCAAGGTACATCAATGCAATGGAGTAATCAAAGGTGTTACTTTAAGCTACAGAAAGCCATGTAAATAATTATGCCAAATCAGTTTTTAACTGTCCTGAAAGCTTGTAAGAACTCACCCTCGCAAAATCAATAATATAGTAACTCAGATGATTTAGTACAATTAACACAAAGTTAAGCAATCAGTAAAGAACCAGAGGAGCCACATCACGCTGAATGATTTTCTAGTTTATTCCCATTGGAAACTTATATTGACAACAATCAATACATATCTGGAGAAGACAAGAAAGCAACGGCGATATGACAAAAGAAAGTGCTAGTAAACATAATGAGACACAGTAAACATCATATTTATGTCCGGTCTATAATTGTGGGTTGGGTCAGTGACAAGTTGATAAATACCAACTCACAATGAGGTACAAGAATTATCATTGATGAATGATAGTTAAACAAGTATCAAACTTTTCCTTTCCAAAAGAAATTATATACTTATACCAATACTTATCACCAGCTAAGGAAAATAGATCACATTTCTCAGAAGATGAATAAAATTGCAAGTTCAACAAAGCCAAAATAGCAGCTCGTTTTCCAACAGATGCAGAGATATGTACATGAAGCCAACACTGATAATTAAGTTAAAACTACATTTCGTGGCAAATGAATAATATAGCAAGTTCAGCAAAGCCAGAATTGCAGCTCATATTACAACAGATGTACATATTGACTCCTAGATCAAGTATTCACCACTATACAAGAAAAAAACATAGTTTATTTGTCCGTACAACAAAGGAAACATTACATATTCAAAACTAGAAAAACTGAAATTTCATATAGAAAACTTGGGACTACCAAATGAACTTATTAGAGAAACTTAGGACTTAAGAAAAAAATATACAATTAACAAGGGATGCACAGGCCAAGAAACAAAATCAAATCAAACACTAAAACAAATACACAATGTGAACATCAATATATATCTAACCAACAAAATTAACAAAGATTGTTCTGTTCAACTCCATGAACAGAAAATCAGGAATTAAAAATGGCAAAACATCAAGTACCATAAAATAAAATTAAAAAAAATCCAGCATGCATTCATAAATAAATAAAAACCCAACATTTACATGCACACATTTAATCGGGAAAAAGTAAATAAATATTACCGCAAGAAACAGGTTTGTGTTTTATATTTCGCTCCTAGGCTGCGTAAACAGACCTAAACACATTTCAAGCAACTAAAAAACGGTCAGAAAATCAAAAGACACGTCGAGAAAATACAAACATGCATCGATATCTGATGATCATGTTAAAACTAAATAAGATAGAAACATCAATAATTCAAAAAATTTGCTGTTGAAACAGATCTCGTACCTAAATTCACTGGAAGAACTATGAATCCTATCAAAGTGAGAGATAATCGAAGGAAGGTAAGATACTTAAAGGGCTTTAAGAAATCGAAATAGTGATTAGTAGATTATTGAAACTAAAGAGTGAAATTTTGGAAGATCGAACAGAGTCACCGGAGAGGATGAGTGAGAAGAAACAGCGTGTAGGATAGCAGGCGGTGCTTATAAGGAGATGAAAAGCTGATGCTCCGATTTTATGCGTTTAACGGGCCTAACGGCGTTACTAGTTTACCCTAACACACTAACGGCATATATTCTCTTACTTTTTTAAGTTTTTAATTTTCGAATATAGTATTTATAATTGATATTCAATGCCCTAATTTTGCTTCTCAGTTCATAGTGTTTACATATATTTATGAAGATAATTGGCAATCAAATTCTTTTTTTGGAACTTAAAAAGTATGGACGAACACAATAAAAAGAAAATAACTACAAACATGAAAAGAATATATAATTTATATATCTAACACAATTTAAGAATAACAGGAGGTACAATCTGTCACTATACCAAACAAACAAGAGTGAACTAGTCCTAAAACTTAGTGTCGTTCGCTCCTCTTAATTTCTACTATTTTTTTCTTTGATGCAACTATTAATACCGCCCCACTCATCATCATCAACCAGTACCACCCATCACCACCATGCACCGTCAACACCCTTTTGTGACAGGTGTACACAAATCTATTTAAAATAAATAAAAATATTTGAGAAATAATAACCGTCATCCATTAATACTCGTTATTTTTTACTGTACACCGTTACTGATTATCACCAGATTTATCATCTTCACCGCTAAATCCACCATTATAGTCACCAGATCTAGCACCGCCACCACTAGATCTACCATTACTCGTATTGATCAACCACCATATTGCTACCACTAACATACAACGTTATTGTACCGTGTTTGATTACATCTTAATGTATCTTAACATCACATCTTAATGCATCTTAATGTGATCATCTGAATAGTTTAAGCTTGTATTTGTATCATAATGCAATCCCTCATAGAAGTACTGTATCAATTGATGATCATCAATCTAGTGAGGTGGACAACTATAACATAACTTCTTGAACATTCTCTAATACTCATAGAGAGTCTCTCCAACGAACTGCTTGCTTCCACATATTTCCTTCCGTATATTGGCAACTCTTGATACAGGAAAATATATCTCCAAGAATAACATTTGCATATTAGGTGCTGTTTGTTTAGATCTGATTGCCTCTTAATGGACTGCCTCTTATTCGCTAAGAGGCACGATGCTGTTTGTTTTTGTTTTTGTTACCTCTGAATGCCTCTTAATCGGTAAGACATAAAATAAAATCTTAATAATTAAGAGGTACCTCTTAATGAAATTTTTTGATAATTTTTTTTTATATAAATATATTCAACAATATTATGCACTCAGTTTTTATTAAATTGAATATTTAAAATTATTAAATAAAATTTTACCCTTTAAAATGGTAAAATAGTGTCATTAAGAGACAACTTATTTTTTAGTTATCAAACATTTTTTTTAATTCAGACCTCATAACCATTCAGATAATCTAATTTATTAAGACATCATAATCATTTAGATCTTAATTCTCAAGTTTATCAAACACAACCTTAGTCCATAATTGTATTGATCTTGAAGGTATATAGTATAACTAGTATTTAGCCGAATCTACTAATGAGAATGGAAAAATTCTAAACTTTATATGTTCCTCTGTCACTCCTTGTGATTTCATCATGGAACTCCTTTAGATGCTTCTATGGATCTTCATCCGTAAGACCACGAAAAGTAGGGAAAATATGAATTAGTCTAGAGGTAAGTTCAAAAGCAATATCTAAAGTAGGATATTCAATACACAAAGATGGTTGAGTACGTAGTCAATTCTTTCAAAGTTTTGTTATTGTTTGGCACCGCCATCTTTTCCTCTTCAAGTGTTATATTGAGATCAGGTGATGGAACAAAGGTTTCTTATATATCTGCAGTTTTCTCTATCTCTTAATCAAAATTTTGAAAGTAGTATGCATACATGTCAATCATGTATGATAATAATACATATACTGTGTAAACAATCTTATTTATTTATTAATAAAATTATTTATTTATCTACATGGTGCTATTTTAATAATATGTGATAAACTCATAGTCTTTTAGAATCATGATGAGATCATGCTAATAAAATCCAAATTCTTAGATAGTTTAAAAAACTAAAATGTTCCCAATCGCTTTTGGGCTCCTAGTCTAAATTATTAGCAGTTAAATATGAAAGAATAAAAGTAAGTACCCCTTTTATATAAATATACAAAATAAATAATAAATATGCAATATATTTAAGCAATCACAATAATTTGTAATCAACTTTGTAATATTAGGTAATTAGTAACTTGTTTATTATGGTGTTATCAATTAATATATCGATGCACAAAAATGAATGTTAGAATTAAGAAATGAGAACAATTTTTTTACTCGGAGCAATCGAAACAATTACAAGTATTATTATCTTAATCATATTGTAAGACTTGAATTGATATTTAAAACATTTTAGTGACACTTAGATCTTCGAGAGTTATTTGATTATTGATGTGAAATATAGATCCTAATTAGTTATGTTGTTCTAGAATAGTTTAGACTTTTGTTAAACGTCAATAAGTAACTTAACAATATACAAACGAATGTTTCAGTGTTGAAAAATCTACCTTTTATAAAATTTTATTTGTTCTAACTTTTATACTATATTATATTGATTCGACATGAGATTTTGAAGGTAATTATTTATTTTTTTCTCTTATAACAACATAAGAATCTAAGTTATGCGCTAAGTAAATAACTTAATGAAGAAAAACTAGTGACAAACATAAAGTTAATTATATATTTGTAATTTAAAAATAAGTTATTACTCCCTTTGTACCATTTTAAATGACAAAATCTATTTTTTTTATAAAAAATAAAATCAAAGTACTTGTTTTTAGAATCAACATATTTTACTTTTATTTATGCATTTATTTTAAATATATATTTAAAATAAATGCATAAATAAAGCTTTAGCGTGATCTCGAATCGTGTCCGATCAACTTGAACTTTTCGAACTAATATGATTCGAGTATTAGTAAAAAATTAAATTGGGAATTAATATTTTCACAAGTGAAAATATTAGTTCCACAATGCTCTCTCTCTCTCATGAGAGAGTGGACCCACTTACTATTCGTGTGATGAGAACCTTGTGTAACTAATATTTTTACTTGTGGAAATATCAATTATCTTTCATTTTGAAAAGATTTGAGTAATTTATCAAATTTTAAAACTTGATCATACTTGAATCGTTTATATTTTGAGTCGAGCTTTTAGAGCGGGTACGAATCAAGTCCAAACCGTTTGATTTATTTTGCAGTTTTAGTTGCCATTAATAGATGAGAGAAAGGGAAAAAATAAGTGAAAACATAGTGTTGTGCTTCCAATGTTAAAATTAATATTGTTACTTTATTGAATGTATGATATATTATTTTTAATGAAAAGTTTATAAATTAAATTATAGAAGTGTTGAAAAAATAAAGGCAAAAATAATATTAATATATAAAAAATGATAAACAAATTTGGACAAAATAAAAACAAATAAAATTGATCGGGGGAGTAATCATTTTGGTTTAGATATCATATTGAGGGGGAGGTAACTGTGTAAGCGAGCGCCTTCCAGTTTACAGCCCATACAAAAAAGGCTGGAAACATGTTTCAGTTTTCGCCTCAAGGCCTATTACCCATATATGACCCGTTATTAGTCTTCCTCTGTTGGGTCGGTCCGAGTTTCATATTTGTTTCATTTTCGAGGTGTTGTATACATGAGATAAAGGTTATTACTATTTACTCCCTCCTTCACTCCTTAAAATACATAATTCAATTGTTTTAATGAATTTCCGGAAATGATAATATGTTTTGTTTGTAATTCTTTTATAAAACTTTCCTTATATATTTCGACTATTTAAAGTAAATTTCAAACTTCAAAATTGATACAAAAGAATTTATTAAGGCCTAATTAATATAGTTATTACTCTATTAACATCCCACTGTTTCAGTCTTGAATCGAAATATATGAATTAATTTGATATGTACAATGTCCAGAGTTACAACCAATATTACAATATATTTTTTGTGGGAACCAATATAATTTAAGTTAATATTATTGAGACAACAAATTGTTTGGACTAATTTATTTAATTCAAACTCAAAATTTGACTTAAATTGTTTATAAACGTGTTTGAGTCGACTTTGTAAATTTATTTACTTCCTTAATTCCAAAAAAATGACATGCTTTTACCCTTTTGAGTCGACTTTTGACATGACTTTGTAAATTTATTTACTCCCTTAATTCTAAAAAAAATGACATGCTTATAATATATATGAAAGAAATATGTTTTTAAAAATAATAAATTAATATTTTATTTGTTTTATGAAACGAAAACACTACAGAGTAATATTTGAAGGAGTAGTCTAATAAACAAATATAGAATACTAGTTTTAAAACATTGTCCACGCATTTCTTCATCCTTTTAGTTCAACATTTTTATTTATTTTTTTGATAATTTATTTTATATTAATAATATTTTTTGGTTGTTGGTATTATAAGCTTGTCAAATATCAATGCCGCGTTCCCCGGCCGACAGGAGTACAGGACGCCCCCATTATAAAATGGCTAAATGGGTGCTCATTTTTATTTTTATTTTCTCATTTGATAAACATTTAGATTTTTTCATTAATTTCTTTTTTATATTTAGAGGTAAAAATATCTTCAATGTTTTTATTTTCTTATAAAGTTGATCATAATATCATCAAAATATATTAACATATTTTAATCATTATTATTATAATCAAATAATTGATGTATTGAAAGAAGGTGTAATGGAAGAGAACCAAAATTTTATTTTTTTCACGCTTCAATTTTATAATTTTAATTTTAATTTAAGTATAGAGTAATTCGATGTCACTATATAAGAGCAAATTATTGAATAATAAACCACTAAATAAATTATATTTCACAAAATTATTTAATAGTTAAAGTTTTAAATTCAAAGTGATTGTCTTAATTCACCCATTTTTAAGGCCCACGAAATTTAAAAGCATGTAGTTTAATAATCTATATCTATATATTTTGTCTTTTATATATTATTATTTTTATTTAAACTTTTAAAATTATAAAATTTTTATTAGATAATTTATGTATGCCATGCCACCGGGTGCTAGTTAGTACTTCCTCCGTTCCTTAATATAAGTCGTTTTAGATAAATATTTTTGTTTCTAAATATAAGTCGTTTGAGAATTTCAAGTAAGCATTAATTATTTAGTTTTCAATATTATCCCAATTAATAAATATAACTTTGGTTCTTTCACTATTTTTTATCCTATAAATATCATTTTCTTTTTTCAATACAATGATAATATAGACAATTAATAATATATTTAATATTTTATAATTATTTTTTTAATATTTATATATAATTCTAAAATGACCTATATTAAATAAAGGAAGGAGTAATTACCATATTAATGTGAAGGCCGGACAATGTATTGGATTTCCTTCCGTTTACGATTCTTAACATGGGTGTCAGTTGACTATGACAACACCAGAAAGTACCCGTTCTATAAATTTAGTCGTCATGCTTTTCACACCTGAGCTGGTTTCTCTTTCCTCATTCATTCAGTCCAACTACCTCAGTTATTTTTTTATTTATTTTAAAATTAGATATACATTGGTTTACAATATATTTACAAATTTATTTAATTTTAGTACAAATAATTATAATTATTATAAATTAAATAACAAATATTTTTGATGTTATATTTATTGTTTTCAAAACTAAATATATTTATACTAATTTTCAAGCTTCAAGTTTTGTAAAAAAATGAACATTAAGATTCAAGTACTTAAAACTCTAATTTCTTCAATTAAGTTATAGGTTTAATTTTTATTATGTGTTATTTATTAGTTGTGACTTGTGAGCCCCTTTTATTTTTATTATTGTTTTTATGGTTAAAGTTTATTTCCTTTTAGATGTGAAGTTTGTAATCACATCCCTAGGCTTAGGCAGCGTATTGAGATTCTCTTAATATTATTATAAAGAAATATTAATAATCAAATTCCGAATGTTTATTTTATAAAGTTTGAGACGACAACACCAAAAGTTTTAATAATTCATTATATCTCCCTACGGGTTCATATTGCCGACGTTCTAAAGTCATCGTGCTTGCACCAATTTCAATGTTTTTGCAAGTTACAATTCAGGAGTGGTTAGTATGAAATTAATTTTGGTCAATTGACCAATACAATATCGACATGCAGACTGAAAGATGATTTTTCTTTGCATGTCAATACTATATTGGTCAATAGACCAATTTAACATGAAATTAACTTCATAGTAACCAGATATTTACAACCCATTTTTTATTTTTTTTAAAGATCAAGGGAGGGTGATTGTCATCACACTGAAAAAATATATGCATTTCATTCTAAAATAGAATATTATTATTAATTTTTAAAATTAATTTACGATATTTTAAAATTAAATTTCTCCAATTTTATTCGATAGTATGATAAATATTATAAATTATCTAAAAACTACTACCCATTATAAGATTTATTATTTTGTAATTTTTAACGATTTAACTCAATTTTAAATTTAAAAATATTTCGATTTAATTTTAAAATTAATAGTAATCTTATAATTTAAAATGGAGGTAGTATTACTTTGTATATTGTTATTGTATGTATTAGTGATAATATTTTTTTGATAAATGTGAAATAAGTAGGATTCTCTTATAATTTATAACAATCTCGTATATTGACAATTTTTATAATTATAATTTCGCATAAATTTATCGTAATAGATGATGAGATTTATATACAATAATTATCACAATACATATAAACCGAATTCGGTTATCATAAAGTTAGCATCATATTAAGTTAGTCAATTGAGCGACAATACTGATACGCAAGGAGAGATCACCTCTCGACATGATTGTCGACACTGTATTGGTACATTAATTGTTGGATATTTTCATTATCTAACAATATATAATAAATATATTATATGTTATAAGTTGGGAGCCAACGGTATTGGAAGTTGGAGCCAACGGTAATATTTGGAGCGCCATATTCCATTAATTGGATACGACCCATAATTGGGATACGACAAACCTATAAATAGATCAGGAATCCACCAAATTCAACACTTCAATTCAATTCAATCCTTCTAAAGTATTTAAGGAAAATATTATTCTATATATTTTTCCTGTTATAATTTTCTTATTTCATTTATAGTTTAGCACTAGATTTGTTCCTACACAACAAATTTTAGTACAGAGTAAAATCTGGGCCTGTCTTATCTTGGGAGACTAATTCGCAGTAACCCTGTGTAGCAAGAGTAAGGGGCGAATATAGTCTTAAGGAAAGAGTGATCAACCATTCGATTCAGGTAGAAATATTGTTGTTCTATATCTTACTACAAAGCAAAAAAAATTTAACAATCTTAAGACTATATTACCATGGAGGACAACAATTCAAAAAATAGTTTTAATCAAATTAACAAACTTGAAAATTTTGATGGATTATTCTTCAGACATTGGAAAAGCAAAATGTATTTTTGCTTAACAGCATTAAAAATCTCTCATGTGCTAAATGAAGAGAAAATTGAAGAAAAGAAAAATGAGACACCGACAGAAATGAAGAATCGAATAAAATGGGAACAAGATGACTTTATGTGTAAAGGATACATTTTAAATGCGCTATCCAATTCGTTGTACGATGTGTATGAAGCCAAATTCATGGAAAAGACGGCAAGAGAATTATGGAAATATCTCGACAAAAAATACAAAATTGAGGACGCCGAAAATAAAAAATTTCTAGCCATAGCCTTGACGAAGGGTTTCAAGTATCGAAAATTGTTTCAAAGTTACCATATTCATGGATAGATTGTCGAAAGGAATTGAAATAAAAGAAAGATGCAATGACTATCTGGAATTTATTAAATTTCTCCAAGTTGAAGAAAATTCTAAACTTGGATAAATTGAAATAGAAAGTAAAGTGCTAAAGCTCTTATCATAGAAAATGCATTTAAACCAAGGGCAACAATAAAAGAAAGCGTGGTGGTCAACATAAGACTTCCGAAAATAAAAACCGAAAGGTACTTGTTGGAAGTGTGGTAAGCGGAGACATTTCAAGAAATAATGTACTTTGTACTTGAAACAAAGGCAACAAAAGAACGACCAAAAAATATGGTGATAATGAGGATATTGTCAATATGATCTTGGAGACTAATATGGTTGGAAATGACATGGAATGGTGGATCGATTCTCGAGCAACCAAGCATATCGCCAAGAATAAAGCAATATTTAAAGCCTATAAACCTATGAAGGATGGTCAAGAACTCTTCACGGAAATTCATCAACCTAAAAAGTGATGGAAAAGGCAAGTGGTTCTCAAGTTGTCATCCGGGAAGACAATTACTCTTAATGATGTTCTTCATGTTCTAGAAATTAGGAAAAACCTTGTATCTGTTAGTCTTTTAAACAAACATGGCATAAAAGTCTTGTTTGACGCTAATTGTATTGTATTGTCTAAGGGTGGTATGTATGTCGGAAAAGGATATGAATCTAATGGCATGTACAAACTAAATGTTATTAATGAAAATTCATATTTTGCTTATATGATTTCTACTTTTAATATTTGGCATGCTAGATTAGGACATGCAAATTATAAAAGTATGCGTAACATGAGTAATCTTAGTTTAATTCCTAAGATTAATTTTTCTGATTTAGAAAAATGTGTTATATGTGTTAAATCTAAAATTGCCAAAAAGCCTTTTAAAAAAGTAGAAAGAAATTCACAATTATTAGAATTAATTCATTCCAATATTTGTGAATTTGAGGGCTTATTAACTAGGGGAGGTAAAAAATATTTTATAACATTTATAGATGATTGTTCTAGATACACTCAAGTTTATTTGTTAAAGACTAAAGATGAGGCTTTAGAAAAATTTAAAATCTACAAGGCTGAAGTTAAAAATCAATTAAATCAAAGAATTAAAATTCTTAGATCGGATAGAGGAGGGGAATACTTCTCTTATAATGATTTTTGTGAGAATTATGGTATAATTCATCAAACTACAAACTTCTTATAGTCCTCAACAAAATGGAGTGGCGAGCGAATCTAAAAAATAGAACACTTGGAGAAATGATTAATACATTACTTCTTACTTCTGGTTTGCCTAAAAATTTATGGGGGGAAGCATTAATGACTGCTTGTTATATACTTAATTGTATACCCCATAAGGAAACTAATATACCTTATGAATTGTGGAAAAAGAGAAAACCCTCTCTTGACCATTTAAGGGTGTGGGGATGTAGAACATTAGTAAGGTTAACTGATCCTAAAAGGCCTAAACTTGGTGCTAAAGTAATCGAGTGTGCTTTTATAGGCTATACACAAAATAGCAAAGCCTATAAATTCTTGACTATGGAATCCACAGATTCTGTTAGCCAAAATATAATTTTGGAATCTAGAGATGTTGAGTTCTTTGAGAATTCTTTCTTTAGGAAAAGGTCAAGAGAAGACACTAATAAAGAGGATCAATAATTTGTTCATCACGAAACAAATGATGAAATGGAACTTACTACATCTACTGAAGAAATAGAACCAAGAAGAAGTAAAAGAACAAGGATAGAAAAATCCTATGGCCCTGATTTCTACATGTACCTAGTAGAAGGAAACAATGATGTTATTGTTTCTTCTAGTGTTTTTGTGACTGAACATGATTCTTGTGATAGAGATCCATTGACTTTTAGAGAAGTTATGTCCTCTCAAGATTCAGGTTTTTGGCAAGAAGCCATAAATGATGAAATGGATTCTATCATGGGTAACAAGACTTGAGTCTTGGTGGATTTACCTCCTGGTAGTAAACCCATTGGCTGTAAATGGATCTTTAAAAAGAAAATAAAATCAGATGGATCAATTGATAAGTATAAAGCTAGACTGGTAGCCAAAGGTTTTAAGCAAAAGGAAGGAATTGATTATTTTGGTACATATACTCCAGTAGCAAGAATTAGTACCATTAGGTTATTAGTTGCATTAGCATCAATTCATAAACTTGTTATACACCAAATGGATGTTAAAACTGCTTTTCTAAATGGTGATTTAGAAGAGGAAGTCTATATGGAACAACTAGCAGGGTTTATTTTGAAAGGCCAGGAAAGTAAAGTTTGTAAACTTATTAAATCTTTATATGGCCTAAAACAAGCACCTAAGCAGTGGTATGAAAAATTTGACCAAATGATTATTTCAAATGGATTTAAAATAAATGAATCGGATAAATGTGTTTATTTTAAGTTTAATAAAAGTTTTGGAGTTATAATTTATTTATATGTTGATGATATGCTTATATTTGGTACTAGTGAAAAAGTAGTATTAAAAACTAAAGCATTTTTGTCTACTACTTTTGATATGAAAGATATGGGGGAGGCTAATGTAATTTTAGGTATTAAAATTGTGCGGTCTCAAGATACTATTTCTTTAACTTAGTCTCATTATATTGAGAAATTGTTAAAGTTATATCAAGAATTACAAGATAGCCTCTACCCTATATGATCATTCTGTTAAGTTATTTCCAAATAAAGGAAATAACATATCTCAGTTAGAGTATGCAAGTGTAATTGGTAATCTAATGTATGCAATGCAGTGTACTAGACCTGATATAACATTTGCAGTAGGAGTATTGAGTAGGTTTACTCATAATCCAGGTCAGGTTCATTGGGATGCAGTATCAATGATACTTACATATCTTAAAGGCACAATGAACTATGCATTATGCTATACAGGATACCCAGCTATGGTAGAAGGGTACACGGATGCAAACTGGATAACAGATTCAGATGAAATAAAGTCTACAAGTAATTGGATATTCACTTTAGGAGGAGGGGCAATTTCTTGGGGTTCCAAGAAACAAACCTTGATAACACATTCAACTATGGAATCTGAGTTTGTTGCATTATCGATCGTCAGTAAAAGAAGTTCTAATGGCTTAAGGATTTATTATTTGAGATACCACTTTGGACCAAACCAATGACAAATTATCTCAATATATTGTGATAATGAGGCAACATTATCACGGTCCTTATAACAAGGTTTATAACGGAAAGTCTGACATATAAGTTTAAGACATAGTTATGTAAGGGAGCAAATCAATAAAGGGGTTGTTACCTTTAATTATGTTAAGTCAAAGGAAAATTTGGCAGATCCTTTTACAAAAGGCCTAGGCAAGGATGTAATATGTAAGACTTTCAGGGAGATGGGTTTAAAGCCTTTAAATGAGAGGTAATCTACAAGTGGAACCCAACTAAATACTAGAGTAACATTTGGTATATTAGTTCAATGGAAAAATACTTATAGTAATAACCAGTTATACACTAGACAAGTATGAAGAAGAAATTCTTCAAAACCATCTCAAAGATAGTGTATGCTTGTATGGAGAACAAAGAGGGTAGGGTAAACCTTTAATGAATTTATGTCCATTTTGGAGGATGCAGGTCATACAAGTGCATCTAATTAGATTCACCTATGTAAGTGAAGGAAGTGGGCCGCTTCTACGAGACATAAGGCTTATCTCTAAGTCACTTACGAAACTCAAGAGGTAAACACAAGGCCATTAATGTGTTGGGTCTCTTAAACTATAAGAGATATAATATATGTCTATAGAGCAAGATATCACTTTAAGATTTTTTAGTTCAAAGCTAATGCTACTAAAAATTCAGATATTTTGTGAAATAGACTATGTAAAGGTTCAAGTCGAAAGACACCTATTACTTATGTATACTATATTTAAAAATAGAAAGAAGAATGTCAAAGGAAAAGGATTGGGAGATTATGAAAATAGGGGAGGATTGTTGGATATTTTCATTATCTAACAATATATGATAAATATATTATATGTTATAAGTTGGGAGCCAACGGTATTGGAAGTTGGAGCCAACGGTAATATTTGGCGGAAGTCAAAATTGAGTTGGGCCAACGGTAATATTTGGAGCGCCATATTCCATTAATTGGATACGACCCATAATTGGGATACGACTCAATTTATAGGATGCGACCTTTTCCATAAATGGGATACGACCCAATTTATAAGATACGTCATATCCCAATAATTAGGATACGATAAACCTATAAATAGATCAGGAATCCACCAAATTCAACACTTCAATTCAATTCAATCCTTCTAAAGTATTTAAGGAAAATATTATTCTATATATTTTTCCTGTTATAATTTTTTTCTTTCATTTATAGTTTAGCACTAGATTTGTTCCTACACAACAAATTCTAGTACAGAATAAAATTTGAGCCTGTCTTATCTTGGGAGACTAATTCACAAAGAACTCCCTGTAGCAAGAAGAGTAAGGGCTAATATAGTCTTAAGAAAAGAGCCAATCAACAATTCGATTCTGCATGTAAATATTATTGTTCTATATCTTACTACAAAGCAAATTTTTTTTAACATTAATCAGTACAATATTGACACGCACGTTAAAAGGTGATACTTCCTCTACGTGTTAATATTATATTAATCAATTGATCAACTTATCATGAAGTTAACTTCACGATAACATGATCCCATATAAACCATACCGGACACATTTTTTACAAATTACCAGTCAAGTTGTACAATTAGGCGATCATTTCGGGTAAAGGATCTGATTTCCCTGGTCTAACAAGTAAGTAACATCCCGGAAATTTCTAAGAAAGTATTAGCATTTGTCCATGCCTAAGCTAATTAACAACTTTGCTGATATAAATTTTTTATTATTTAAAAATATAATTAATTCATTAAGGAGTTATTATTTTACAGCAAAAGAAAAAGAGAAAAAAAATAAAAGAAGAAGTTATGTTTCCACAAAATTCCTTTTTCACATAGCATTTCTATGAAACCCAATTATATTATTGCAATTAATGTGATGAGTGCTAAGTATAGATTTAGTAACTACTAAATTATAATCTAGAAGATATATGTATTTATTTATAGATCATAAAGGCTAAAAAGATTCAAGTTACAAAATCCAAAATAAGATGGGAATACGAATGATAAGTATATAAATATTATACAGTTAATTCATACACAATATTAATAATAAATCAATATTTACCCCCGTAAACTAACTATTAAGTGCGAAGCTGTAAATTAAGATTAAATAGCTTAAATTTATTTATAAAGTGATCCACCATTAATTTCTCCATTTTTATGTATGACTTGCAAAATGCTAAATTATATTTTAAATCTAAATATGTAATTTATTAACAAACATAAATATAGGAGCATTATTTAAAGATCGAAAATAAATGTATATTCCAACTTTGCAAAAAAAAAAAACAAACTATTAGTCTTCGCTTCTCCGCAACTGAAGTAGAACTAATCTATATATCTTCGCTCACACTCCATTAAACAAGAACACAGATTTGCACTCACTCTCTCTCCCTCCCTCACTCAAAATTCTTCTCTTATTGAATGGAGTTTTTTGTAAGCTGCGATCAGTAGAGTATCGTGGAGTTCTTCTTCATGCTGTTTTGAGGTACAGATTGATTCCGAATTTCGTATTTTCGAATTTGTTATTACCTATAGGGTTTATGATCCTTTATAATTTTGCGTATTGTATATGTAGGTTCTTGGAATTTTTGTTTTGTTAATTGTTGTATGTGTTAGAAATTTAGTTACTGAATTAGTGCTATAAATGAAATGATTTGCTTATGGTAGAAACCAAAAGGGGAGGTGATTTCTTTACTTTTTAAGACCAGATTGTTTAAAGTGAAAAAATAATGAATGAAGCACCAATCGCCATACAAGTATTGAATTTGAAACTTTGTCTACTGATCCGAATGATTCCATTTTTAGAATAAAAAGAAGTGATCCCAGGAGTCAATTCCACAGAAAAAGGTATCCATTCCACAGAAAAGAGAGTCCCATTTGGAAAACTTACATAATTTGAGAATAAGTTGTTGCTACAGCCCACCACAAAAAAATAAAAATAAAAAAAAGTTTTGCTCCATATTTACACCTACATTTATTAAGTAATTAATTAAATAGTGATGACTTAATAATGAAATTGTGATAGTAAACTGGAGACATTATTTCGTTTTATACTACAACAAAAGAATTGGGACCCTTTTTTTGGAAGAATTTTTTTTTGGCAAACGAGACTAATTTGTGGAACGGAGGAGGGAGTATCAAGTATATTGGTTAGCAACTCATATTTACATATTTAAAGATGTTCGCATGACTCAGTTAATGTGTGTTTCCAGAGAAGAATATTACTTTGTCTTTTCATTTGTTTTATAATTTCTATCTAAGAAGATAGATGACATGGTTTTTGCCTGTGATGAAGGACTGTGACTGAGCTGCAATCTTTCCAATTGGTGGAGTAACTGGAGTTGTGATGGAGTTGGTTTCTCTTCTCGGTATCAAAGTTCAGAGATCGTTTGCAAGCTATTGTTTCTGGATAACTCTGTTACTTCTGCTGCAGAACGGTAAAGGAGTGACCTCTGCTTCTAATTTCCTAATTGGACTTGGAAGCTATGACATTACAGGGCCTGCGGCAGATGTCAACATGATGGGTTATGCTAATACGGACCAGATTGCATCTGGTGTTCACTTCAGGCTGCGATCTCGTGCATTTATTGTAGCAGAGCAGCAGGGTAACCGAGTTGTATTTGTAAATCTCGATGCCTGCATGGCGTCACAACTTGTGACAATTAAAGTTCTTGAGAGATTGAAGGCAAGGTAGTTATGATCTCACTAAACTACATCTTCCGTAAAGTCTTAGATGCAAAGCATCATGTTGATGCTTAAGTAGTTTCCTTGTAGAATATATTGTGAATGTGATACTATACACTTTGTGGAATGGTATCAAAGGCACGTGAAATTGATAATTTTAATGTCCTTCTGCTCACAGTCACAGCCAGCTAATCCGAGGCTTGACATTGAACTGAAGCAGAATCTTGTTTCTTTTGCAGGTATGGGGACCTATATACTGCAAAGAATGTTGCTGTTAGTGGCATTCACACCCATGCTGGCCCTGGGGGTTATCTCCAATATGTTGTTTATATTGTAACATCACTGGGATTTGTTCGTCAGTCTTTTGATGTTATTGTCAACGGCATCGAGCAAAGCATCATCCAAGCTCATGAAAATCTCCGTCCTGGATCAGTTTTTGTGAATAAAGGTACTGGATGTGTTCAAGACTTTTCAAAGGTTATGTCATAGAGACAACAACTTTACGTTCCTGTTCTGCCAGATATTGATGAAAATCCACAACTTTATTTTGGAGTCGAACCCATGAGAGATTTTGAAATCTTTTTACAGGACTAATATGTACAGAATAAAAACTATATAGCATATCATCTTCAATCTAGTACTTGCAAATTACTTAGGTGGTGTTTGTTTACCTCTTAATACCTCTTAACAACTCCAAATTAGAGGATAAAGTTTTTTGGTAAAATTTTGTTAGCCTCTTATCGTCTCTTAATCGGTAAAAGGAAGATATAAATCCAAATCATTAAGAGCCGTCTTTTAATGAACAATTTAAAATTATGGAGCCTCTATAAATATTGTACTCCCTCCATTCCAAATTTTAAGATCATTATTGATTTTTGAAAAGTCAATTTGAGATATTTTTAAATTTAAAAGTTATTAAGATATTTATACTTTTTAGTTACCAAACAACTTTTTAAGTTCAGATGTTATTTCACACAGATGATCTAATTTATTTAATTTATTAAGATATACTAACCATTTAGATCTTAATTACTCAGTTTTATCAAACACTACCTTGCTATCATTTACTTGAAACATGCTTTGATAATGTTATGATAAACTCATCTATCAACTTTATGGGTAAATTTGTTCTTAAGTTGTTCTTGAACTCTGAAGTCTTACATTTCTGACAACAGCTTATAGCTAAAAATAGGTACAATGCCCCACTCCAAGAGTTATCCCAATCGATTAGCTTGTGGAACTCTTAATTATTATTTTTGATCTGTTTCAATGAATCACAGTTAATGACATCTATACCTGAATAGTGAATAAAAAGTAGAGCTTTTGTATACATTCATAGTAGCATGAGTAGATAATGCTTTATTACTTTTGACTGTTATATGTTCTATATTCTGTTTCCTTACATCTGCTTTGTCGGAAACAATTTTCAAGAATTTTCAGGAGATCTTTAAAGCGGTGATGTTATTCTCTTAAATCTTGAACATCATTCTCATAATTTCTTCCTGTATATTACAGGAGAGATTTTAGATGCTGGTGTGAACCGCAGCCCTAGTGCTTATCTTAATAATCCTGCAGCAGAGCGCAGTAAATACAAGTATGATGGTGACAAAGAAATGACCCTTTTGAAATTCTTAGATGATGAATGGGGACCAATAGGTAGCTTTAATTGGTTTGCAACTCATGGAACTTCTATGAGTCGTACAAACGGGTTGATAAGTGGAGACAACAAAGGAGCTGCTGCACGGTTTATGGAAGACTGGTTTGATCAGAATGGTGCTGGAAGTACAAATCTCAATGACTCAGAAGTTAATGAAATCCCCCGAAGAGTTTCAAAAATAATTCCTGGCGTTCATCAAACTCGTAAGTTTATTGCACTTTAACATAGTTTCGTTTTTGATTTAGAATGTCAAAAACTGATTGGAACTGTTTTGGGGTGCAAAACTTAAAAGATATATGGCATAATGCCTATATGGAATATCTAAAAAACGATTGGTATCTTCTAGCCTGCATAATTATTAACTAAACGAAAATCTATTCTCTTCAATCATCACCATTGCTTGCCTGCTAGGTTCTGTAATTGTCTTCAACTGTCAAAAGCCTGAACCCTCCTTAAATCTCAAGCTTATTTGTGATGAGTAGAGAAGTGTTAGGTCTCAGAAATATATGTTCATACTTGTGAAAGTTTCATACCCCCAGCCGTGCTCAAGTTAATTGCATAATATAGTATTACACTATTAAACTGGTTAAACAAATGAGGTATATAATTTTTATAACATCTTAAACCAGTCTCTTTACTGTTTTCAGCTCCAAAGACTCTTGCTATTGTATCTTCACTGTGTTGATTATGAATCTTGAGAATCCTGTTACTTTTATAATAATGTTGTTCCACCGGCTTGTGACAATGATCCAAACTGCATCAATACTGAGCTTGAATGCTGCATAGCTTTTAGTTTATACTCAGTATGTGCAGTAGTCTATGAGTATAGTTCCTTCAGTGATTAGAAGGATATTCCTATCAGAATAGTTGATTGGTTCATTATATTAGATCTTAAAAGTATGATATTTGTGTAAGCCAAATTCTTGATGTAAGCTGTTATTTATATCCGATTAGGACAGTATCTGACTGGCAATTGTATACTACAACTACAAAGGTTAATGATCTTATATCATCATACCATGGCAAAGCGAAATTCTGTTTGTGAGAATCTTAACAAATGTAGATTGTGAACAGTGCACATAGAAGCATCTGATTTGGATGTGACATCCTCATCCATTTCATGTATATGTTGCATAGTCCTCTTCTTGGCGCTTCTAGTGGATTTAATAACCTATCAAATAAAGAAGTTGAATTAGACACAATGTGGATTAGAGAGTATCTGAGTCAAATTATCTGTGTCAATATGAAGAGAAGAAATAAAATATAGCTTACTCTACTTTTTGGTAAAGAGTAGTTTTTTAAATGCAGACCATGAATTACTGGAACTAGCTGCATCTTTCCAGTCTTCTTCTGGTAAACCAGCAACCAGGATCTTGAGTGTTGCAAATCGTGTCAGGAGTGCTCTTAGGCAGGCTGACAAGCCTAGATTTGTATCTGCATTTTGTCAATCCAACTGTGGTGATGTTAGTCCAAATGTTCTTGGCGCATTCTGCACGGATACTGGGTTACCTTTACGATTTCAATCAAAGTACTTATGTGGGGAAGAATGAGTTGTGCTATGGCCGAGGACCAGGGTACACATATTTCTGTGTGCTTAGATTTTTTGATGTGAAACATATTTGGTCTTGTTACTAATGTATTATTTTCATGCACAGCTACCCAGATGAATTTGAAAGTACACGTATTATTGGAGACAGACAATTCAAAAAAGCTGTAGATCTTTTCAACAAAGCATCTGAGCAGTTGAAGGGGAAGGTTGATTATCATCATGCTTATCTGGACTTCTCGAAGCTTGAGGTGACACTTCCTAAACAAGGGGGAGGTAGTGAGATAGTTAAAACATGTCCTGCTGCCATGGGTTTTGCATTTGCTGCTGGTACAACTGATGGACCTGGAGCTTTTGATTTTAAGCAAGGAGATGACAAGGTAAATTGGAAAGTTGCTATATTTTAGATCCTTAATGACCATATATCATCACAAATTTATCCTTTCACATTCTTATTCTATCATCATTTTCCTCAAGGGAAATGCATTTTGGAGATTGGTTCGCAATTTGCTTAAAACACCTAATAAGGAGCAAGTTGATTGTCAACATCCAAAGCCTATTTTACTTGATACTGGTGAAATGAAGGAACCTTACGACTGGGCTGTAAGTTGCACTACTCTTGAGACATTTCTTAATGATGTATGGATAGAGTTAGTTGTGTAGAATTTCCAAATAGAAAGCGACTCTCTAAAGTCTATACAAGTATGCCTCCTTGTATTCTCTCAATCTTCTACTCCTCTCTAGAGTTTCCTGCTAGCAAATCTAGAGTTTATGTTGCTTCGAACTGAAATAATGAATAATCATATTACTACTAATCAAATCAAAAGAATGCTAAACATTTAAGGTTGGAAAAGACTAGCTTTTCTGAGTTTTGATATACATGATCTATTGAATTTTTCCATTTTTGTCCTGATAGTTAATATTAAGGCAGTCACATATAATGACTGTATGCATTTATTAGAGATGAAAATTTACGTATAAGTTAGGAAACTAAAGGCCCTTTTCAAGTCTCTAAAGGGTTACTCAACTTAGATACATTCATAAGCTCTCAGTTAATCCTGAGCTAAAGAAGAAGTATGCTACTTGGAACGGGGATCATCTCAGTCTATAGAACAGGAATAGCTATGTGAATTTGAATATTGAAAAATGTTGCTCTGTATTCTTACATATCAAACTTTTTAGTGTTGGAATAATTGGTCAATTAGTATCACCCAATTGCCATAAGGGAAGCAGGGTGATTAGGGCAGACTTTATTTTCTAATCTGATTTTTTTGGCTTTTATTTATTTATTTTTCTTATACCTGAAGAATTTTTACCCTTGTTTTCTTCTCTTCTCTCTTATATCAATAAAATTCTATAATTTTTAACAAAGAAAACACTTTTTAAGTGAGTTGAGTGATTTCAAAATAAGAGTAATTGTCTGTAACAAGTCACAATTTAGTTTTTTTTTTTTTTATAAATAAATTTTTATGTGCAGATAAGGGAAGAATTTGTTAGTTATATTGAATTTTACTACGCATTATCATAAAATTTGAAACTAATGTTATATTATCTTAAACTTCTCTAAGAAGCTAAACTTAATTAGATTTATATTTACATCATATTACTTTTTATAATGAAGCAACCCTTTTTGATTAAGACTGTTTGAGTTGAGATCTTACAAAGAAGAAAACTTACTGCAGAAATAGGAATATAGATATATTTAGTTACTATTCTGGTATTGCTAAGGTGTTTGTCCAATGTTCCATTGAAGGATTTAGAATCACCAATTACGTGTACATTATATGGCATGAGACTAAATACAACTGGACAAGCATATGATCCTAAGGGACATGCACAGTTGATTGGAGGACAGTTACCTTACAATTTCGCGTTCCATGTATGCCTAGAAAAAGAAGTCGCTATGTTTTCAACTTTCTATTAGTTTCTTACTGATAGGGGAAGACAGAAAGTGAGGCTCCTGTTTGTAAAGTTGGCTAAGTTGTTTATAATACTATTAGCAGCCTTATTGCCTTCTCCCTCACCACCCCCAGAACTCTGAATTGTATTTATCTGACCATGAACCTTATTCTGCATAGGTGGGAACACCATCATCCTTTGAAAACTATACCCAAGTTGGCTCATGCTTATAACTTGCAAGACATTGCTAATCTCCTATTTTTGCAGCCTTCAATACTTCCAATCCAGATAATAAGGATAGGGCAACTGGTCATTCTCAGTGTACCTGGAGGTAGTAACTTGTTTGTTCTTTTCCTTCCTTCCAATTCTTAATGCTGTTGTTGTGTGATATATGCCTTCTTTATTTTCTGGATCGAAAATTGATAACCTGCTGCTGAAAAATCCATTATTATGTAGCTTTATTGTATTGCTGAACAAAAGTTGAAGTTTGTATTAGTCATCCCGTGCACACGGTGAATGGTCAAATTTTGTTGTTTCAGATCCAGTTCAAACTTTTAGTTAAGATATTGGAATTGTTTTATAAAGGGACTTGATTGAAATTGTGGCAGAAACTACAACCCCAGAATTTACAGCCAATCACGTCAGCTGAACTTAATCCTGAAGTGGAAAACTAAAAGTTAAAGCCAATTTAGACAAGAAAATCAACATTTTTTCCCCGAAGAATAAAAGTAAGATTTTCCTAAATATAACAGGAAATACTGAAATAGGATTATAGTTTCCCATTTGTTTCCTGATAATTGGTTGCTTTTACTTCTTGTTGGCCTATTTTGTATCCACTAGTTACTGCTGCTATCATGTTATATCTTACAACTGAAATTTATCAGCAAATTTCAGTGTGGTTTTTTTCCTAGGTTCAAATAATTTCCTTTTGGTGTTAAGTGTTGCTAGTGGTTCATTTGATAATGTTAAAAAAGTTCAACTTACTGTTAATGTAATTTGAGATGGTGAATATAAATGATAAAGTAAGGGGCCTATATATATATATTTTTGGTGGCTTCAAAATGCTTGATGTTAAACACCAAGTATCATTCAGCTGCTTGTTGAAAATACATGCCCACTTGATTTAACCCTAATCCATCCAAACATCAAGAAGGCCTCCTTTCTGATTTTTTATTTTATTTTTAAGATTTTCCTTTTGAGCTTAAGAGATGCTTTAGGTAAATTTTTGTATCACATGTTGGATTAAATCTCTTTCTTTCTTCTTTTCTGGTTTCACGGCAGAGTTCACAACAATGGCTGGGAGACGTCTCCGTGATGCAGTGAAAACAGTGCTCACAAATGGAGGAAATGGAGAATTCAACAGCAATGTCCATGTCGTGATAGCTGGGCTAACTAATACATATTCCCAATATGTGACTACCTTTGAGGAGTATGAGATACAGAGATATGAGGTCAGTTAGTGAGCACTATATATACCAAATAATGTGAGTTATTATAGCATATACTCCTGTCCCATACTGAAAGCCCACCTCAAGTCAAACTTTAACATAATCATTGGCCAATATTATAACTTATACAATATGTCGATATGGAATTTATAATGATATTTTTATTTGTACTTGAAGAGATTTCTGTGACTAAATGTTAATTTATGTTCATTGAATGGAGATATAAGTATGTTATCCGCTGTTGAAATTAGGGCTTTTCAGTTTGCCTAGTATTGATTTTTGATAGTGCTTAATAAATTAAATTTGGTTATAGTTTTGAATGAATAAAATACATAAAGAAGTTGGTGCATAAGCAAATAAGCGAAGGCTGCTAGAGGGGAGGTGCTTTGGCTGGTTGTGCAAAGAAAGTTAATTATTTTGATAAGTTTAGTTGTTGAATGTAGCAGATGTTAATAATGCTGATAAAGAGCATGAGTTAAGAAAATTAATTTTCTTGGTATGTAGAGACTTTTGGTTTCGACTACATATGCCATATGCAGTCCCGACATAGAAGTACACGTTTTTAACTCCATCGCTGCAAACCTTGTTAACATTTGAATTGCTTTTTCTGATTAATATATTTGAAAGCCTTATTAATCTTTGCATCATACTAGTTCCATTTTCATTTTAATATCATGTTCTTTAACTTGTATAGTTGTTCACAGGGTGCCTCAACTCTATTTGGTCCACACACACTTAGTGCATACATTCAGGAATTCCAGAAGCTCGCAACAGCTCTTATCAGTGGCAAACCTGTTGAACCAGGCCCACAACCCCCTGATCTCCTGAACAAACAAATAAGCTTACTAACACCAGTGGTAGTGGACTCCACCCCTATAGGTGTAAAGTTTGGAGATGTTAGCAAGGATGTGCCTCAGAACTCCACCTTTAAGAGGGGTGACATGGTTGCCGTTACTTTCTGGTCAGCTTGTCCCAGAAACGACCTTATGACTGAAGGTACATTTTCTCTCGTGGAGATTCTTCATGGAAAGGACACATGGGTTCCAGTTTATGATGACGATGATTTCTGCCTTCGGTTTAAGTGGTCAAGACCTTCTAAACTCAGTGCTAGAAGTCATGCAACCATAGAATGGAGAATCCCTGCGTCTGCTGCTCCAGGTGTATATAGAATAAAGCATTTTGGTGCTTCAAAGGCTCTTATGGGGTCAATCCGACATTTTACAGGTTCATCTAGTGCGTTTGTCGTGGCATAAGGAAGTTGTTTGCCAAGAATTCTATGTGATTTCGAGCTAATCTCATGTAATTTATATATCTATTTAAGTCCCTAATGCGGGGATTAAACTTTTGTATTCCGAAATCCTGATGTCTACTCGGGCTTCCACTTGAAAATTAACAAAAACCAAAGATTAAATGAAAGGTTATGTAGTTTGTGTATCTATCATCTATGGCTTAGATTAATGAGGCAGTAAGACGAACGCCTAGCTGAAATCGTCTTGCATGCTACTGAGAAATGTACTCGGTTAACCTAATGTTTCGTTAATGATTTTCATCCAACAATTTTTGGCTTTCGATATGAAAAATTAACAAACAAAAGTGTGTTTTAAGTTTACCTAAATAATCGGATACACACAGTTCACATCTTTATTACTAATTTAATTTTTTTTGGTGAATTCCAGACATGCTAAAGCCAAAGTAATAACACTATTTACCTCCACAAAAAAGAGTAAAATTTTACAATATATTCTATGTTAACCCTTAAATTTATTAAGTGCTTAGTCTAATAATAATAAAATTATGATGATAAATGATAATAATGTGTTATGTTGTTGTATGATTTTAAAAGTAATTTTTTTAAAATTTTAAAAACTTCACAAATGGAACTTTAGGAGTGCTTGTAAAACTTTCCCCCCCAATTTTTTTACTACAGAACCACCACAAAAGTTCTTTTTTTTTTTGGGGTTAAAAGATCCGTTTAACAAAACAAAAATTAATGTTATAAAAAAAAATTAAGTAAAATTCGAAATATCTGCTATACGACGTCGTTATTTAGGGCCACTTACCCTTTGCGACGAAGAAGTAACAAGTGACTGCTGCAGTGTGCAGATCCCGCGACTTCTGCCCCGGAGGAAGCCACACTCTTCTAAACAGTGAATCTAATTCTCCCATCTTCAAGATTTCTTAGAACTGCTTCAATCTCTTAAAATCATTATCCTCCTCCTCCGTTCTAGGAGATAGATTCTACTACTGTCAGTAGTAGTAGTAGGAGAAGAAGAAGATGTCGGTGCAAGAATACCTAGACAAACATATGCTCTCTCGTAAAATCGAAGACGCCGTCAATGCCGCCGTTAGGGCCAAAACTTCCGATCCCATTCTCTTCATCGTCAGTCTCTCTCTCTCTCTCTCTATCATCATTTTCTCATTGTCTTGAAACAATTTAGTTCAGTTCAGTATTGTATTCTGCTGTGTGTATATGAATTTGTTGCTGTTATTCTTATTGTTATTATGTTACAGTCTAATCATATGAGGAAAGCGGTTCCTTCAGTGATTACGATGGTAAAAGCGAGGCAAATTATGGATAGTAGAGGAATTCCTACTGTTGAAGTTGATTTGCACACAAATAAAGGGGTATTCAGTGCTTCTGTTCCTAGTGGTGCTTCCTCTGGAATGTATGCTCTCTATCATTTGATGATTTTGTTTAGTTTCCTTTATAAGCTGCATTGTTATATAATTTATCATGTGTATAGATTATATATGTTCAGTTTGCAACTATTTCAGCACTACAAAAAGAGTGAGGCAATGGAAAAGAAACTGAAACTGAAAATGAAAATAAAGATAAATAAAAACCTGCGTTATTAATAAGTATCCATCTAATATACTTTTAAAATACCTAAAATCTGGTCTTATGTTTCTTTACCTTCCTTTTCCCGTTCCTTATGATTCTTTCTGGAATTCCAAACATAGCCATAAAAAGAATGTAGTGAAAAGTCAATACAGTTTATGTCTGATTCAGTAAAAATGGAACATGTAATTTGCAACAGAAAAGTAGATAATGTTCAGTAAACAACTTATTGTTTTAGTGAGTATTGCTATGGCTACAAAAACATGGGTACTAAAAGTAGTTACAATATGATGTTTCAAGATGTTAGTGGTTGCAGTTATTGCACCCATCTATACATGTGAATCATCAAACATTCACATCTAGCTGCATCATTTTTTATCCACTTTTAGTATATGTGTTTTTGTAAGTATAGTAATATTGTTGTTATGGCTTGCTTAGCTGCTGACCTGCAACAAAGATCAAAATATATTCAATTAGACTCTGTTTATACATTTTTTTCACATGTAATGGAAGATTGAAAACATGAAGGGTTTTAAGTTTTGGAGTCTTAAAAAGTATGCCATATAACATGTAATTATTGTTCCCAGGTATGAGGCTATTGAATTACGTGATGGGGAAAAGGGAACATATCTTGGAAATGGTGTTAGTAGAGCTGTTAGGAATATCAACGAGAAAATTTCTGAGGCTTTAGTTGGTATGGATCCAACTCTTCAGTCCCAAATTGATCAGGCCATGATAGACTTGGACAAGACGGAAAAGAAGGTAGATATTCCCATATTTCAATATAATCTATTGCAATTTAGTAGGTTATTCATGTGAAATTTAATGTATTACTTGCCTGTAAATTTAGCAACACCAGTCATTGTTTTCAATTTATTCCTAAGTTTATTTAGATTTGTATGGCTTGAAGCAAGAAATAATGTCGTAAGATTTGTTTTTTTTTTGTTGGGACAGAAAGACTGTTAACATATTGGTAATTCTTTCCTATATCCCATAGCCTAGCATCAAAGCCCCATAAGACTCTCCTTGATATCTCAGGTTACCTGACTGGCAAATAATTTAAGGCCTTCTCCCCCCCGCTCCTCCCCGCACGCACGTTAGGCATGCACTATCCTGCCTTATAATATGTTAGGGACACTCCTGTATATGTATTGGTGTCATCAGTAATCTGTGGGTGCTATCAACCCATCATTCAAATTGATGCGCACTCTTCTGCTTTTAGCTGATTGTTAGCATTTGGAAGAGTTTGTTTCTTTCTCTTTGAGAGTTGAATTTTCTGTCTTTCTTAGTATTACTTTTTTTTTGTAGGGTGAACTTGGAGCAAATGCGATTTTAGCTGTATCAATGGCTGCTTGCAGAGCAGGAGCTGCTGAAAAAGAGGCATGCACAATCTCGACCGTGGCATTTCAGTACTTTGTATTCCATTAAAAATGAGCTGCCATCTTTCTTATATATTATAAACCTCCAGGTTCCTCTTTACAAACATATTGCTGATCTTTCTGGCAAAACCAACCTGGTTCTCCCGGTACCCGCATTCACTCTCATAAGTGGTGGAAAACATGCTGGGAACAATCTGGCAGTTCAGGTAAGCTTTTGTTTTGCTCTAAGTTATCTATCTGAAAACTCTTTCTTTTTGATATTTTTTAAGGCTGAGGAACCGAAGAAACTTCTAAGACCTTAATTTTTTTTCAGACACCTATTGTGTCCCTGTACTTCACACCGTAGAAGTGTCCCATAGTTCTTTGATGTGGCCATACTTTATATTCAAAATTGGTCATTCTGTTAAATGTTCAATATTTCTTAGGCACCAGTCAGATTTTGACCAAGAAATATCGCATATTGAGATAGGACTTTCTTTTCTGCAAAAGAGCCTACCTGTTTAAAGAAAGATGAGAAGGTTATGTTATAAGAAAAAGTGCAATAGCGGAAGGTTAGAATAGAATCCTCCTTATAAACATTTATGTACTAATATCATTTTTAGTCTTTATGCCATGTTTATACTTCCTAGCTCACGATTTGTTATTCTGCCAGACTGTGTACCTAGATGTACGACCTTTGAAATTTGGCTACTTTCAGTTTTTTAATTTTTTTTAACACCCTGGTATTGTTCCTTGTGATAGCTTTAATCTGACAATTGTTAGTGAAATCATATCAGGATATTATGATTCTTCCAGTTGGAGCAAGAAGATTTGAGGAGGCAATGCAAATGGGTTCTGAGACTTATCATCATCTAAAGGTGATTTTTTCTAGATAAAAGGTCACTCCTGATAAATTATCGCCACTCAATGTTTATAGCCTATAGCAACTAATGATAAACAACAAAAAGAACCTTTACCCCCTGTGGTCGTCGACCTGTAAACAATTGGCTATTGAACTTTAAAAATATGCAATTGGACCACTGTAGTTTTTAAAAATAAAAATTCAGGCCATTTCGTCCAATTTCTTGGATGGACGGCAAATATTTTCAGACGCGACATTGAAAAAAAATCAAAATATCATTATTTTTTTATGTGGCTACACAAAAATAATAATAAAATAAAATTATTAATTATGTGGCAAAAAAATGATTAAAATAATAATAAAATTAAAATAAATATTTAAATTCATTTTTTTATAATTTTTTCTTTTACTTTTAATTATTATTTTTGTTTTGACAATTAATATTAATACAATAAAATTATTAAACAAAGACTATTAAAATAGTAAAAAAGCTATTACAAATTAAAAATATATTAAAAATAATATTAATACATTTATTAAAAACAAAAATCAATTCCCTTAAAAAAATCAAATCAAAATAGAAACAATCTTTAGTAAAAAAAAAGAACAATTCAATTTAAGAAAAAAACGATAATAATAATGTAAAAGAAAACCACAACAATCTAGTACTAAAAAAATTAAAATAATCAAATCAAACTTTTAAAAAAGGGGGAAAACAAAGAAAAAAAACCCTATTACTTCATCCGTTTAATTCCAAAACATGGTTCAACAACTTTAGCCACCAGCGCGTGGATCTTAAATTGTCAATTTCAAGAATACGTTCATCGAATCCAATGGCGACGTCAACGAAATCATCGCCAACTTCTCTAGAAGGAATGAAGTATTTAATTGAGCGAAAATAAAATCACGTGCCATCGTGGCCTGTCTTGTCCAACTTCATCGCCAAAGATGCTCTGTTCAAGTACAAGGTTCGATGTTCAATTTGGGTTTTGATTAATTGAGCGAAAAGAAAATCCCTGTCCTCGCCGAGATCTAGGACGCCTCACACCCAATATTCGAAGAAGAAATAGAAAACAGAAAACCCATCATTCTATATTTACCAAGAGAAGAGTTAGGAAGCTATTGATCTGCTTTGTATGTAATATTTTCATTCTTGAATCCATCAATTTACATACAAGAACTTTCAAGTACAATATAATACATGTAATATATATGTAGCAATTTAACCAACCGCTACTTCCGTTTAAACCTAGATCTAAAAAGAGTTTTTTTTTTTTCCTTTTCTTAAATCTAGATCTAGACCTAAAAGGGAATTTTTTTTTTGACAACTCCGCTACCCCTTTCCGCCCCTGAGGTTGTCCTGTTCTTTGCCGCCGGGGGCCGTTTCCATGACGATGAAGATCACAAGAAGGGGACAGTTAAAGAAGGGAAATGAGAAGGATTCGGAGATTGATATCAAGAATGTGAGAGAAAATGGTGGTTTGGCCAGAAAAGGAGAGGAAAATTGTGTTGGGGTTGTCTGCAAGTAAGAGAGTCGGCAAAGGGAGGGAGGATGGATAAACTAATATATTGTTTTGTAAAAACAAATAAGAGTTGGGACCCACGGTCCAGATAAGCCATTAATGAACAAATCAACTATTATCTGTTTTTTTTAAAGCCACGTAGGATTATTGGCCAATTTTTTAGACGTCTGTTAGCCAAATTGGACGGAATGGCCTGAATTTTCATTTTTAAAAAGCATAGTGGTCCAATTGTATATTTTTAAAGTTCAGTGGCCAATTGCTTACAAGTTGCGACCACAGGGGGTAAAGGTACTTTTTGCCAATGACAAACAATTAAATTACGTATTTATCTCAAAGTCAAAGATATGCTATCTACAATTATGCAAATAGTGTTTAGGGTCTTTTGACTGTTGGTAATTATGTTACAGTTTTGCTCCTAAATTTTGTCTTAAGTTACTTTGGATTATTAATATCCTAGCACTGACAATATTTCGATACATGAGTAGAGGTGGATACCCAACTCTATAGACGATTGACCACTAGGATTAGGACAATTAGTACTTTGAGTTTTTTGGTGTTTTCAGATTACTTGATTAACTTTTTTCTAAATGTATTTGGCCCAAAGTTTGCTCTTGGGATTAATTACTTTTTGCAGGGCCCCTGCCATAACATTACTTGATTTACTTAAGAAAGAAGACAACTATTTTCAGTACGTGATCAAACATTTTACTATGGACTTGCCCCGGAAAAAAAAAAGAAAAGAAAAGAAAATCTCACTACGGTACTATGACTACGGCTCTACACGACACATTTTTCATGTTTGTGTGTTGTTTGTAATGCCTCTCAAGTTTTCCTTATTGGTTCAGTAGGGAACACGTCTTTTCTCAATCGCTGTACTGTAACTAAATCTCCTTTAAGTATACTGGTTGCAAATGTGTTCATTCTGGTTCTAATACTTGCAACATACATCTAAGAATATGCTTTTTTGTTTTGAGTTGTTAACCCCTAATGCTGTTGAGGACCTTGAAGTTTCAACTGAGAAGGTTTTTGTTCCATCAGAACCCCCCGGTCCCACGTGTGGGAGAAATGGCAGAACATCGAGTAATTACCTTAATGTCACTCTACGTTCCCATACTTGGGGCCAAAATTACGTATAAAAATGTTTTTTGTTACGTTAGAGTTAGTATGTTTGTCTTAAGCTGTGGTTTGAAGTTTCAACTCCTATTCTATTTTCTGTCTTGCCATGCCTTTCAAATCCTGCTTTATATTTTGCATCATTGTGTCTTGCCATGTCTATTGATGTGTTATTGCCTTAGTCATGTAATTATGCTTCCTTGATGTCTTTCAATAACACAGATGAGTTCCCTGCACTTGTGCTTATGCACACCAATTACTGAAATTACTCACAGGACACAAATATATTAAAATATCAGTTTCAGTTGTCTTTCCTTCTGTGGAATTGCTTAGTTTGAACACTTCGATGAATGTGGAGCACCAACTGGAATTTGATATGAAATAGTTCAAATGTCTAACTTCATTTGTCTTAATTATGGGAGGGATTAAATCAATTTTTCAGCAGTGTCTCGTCTTTTAGAATTGTAATAGTATCTAGCGGGACACCATAATCTTTGTTACTCCCACTCCATGCTTATCGCTCAAGTATTAATTTTTATTTTTGGTAATAAGGGCAGGCTGTTATTACAGAGAAGTATGGTACACCTGGATGCAATGTTGGTGAAGATGGTGGCTTTGCTCCAAACATCTCCAGGTATGTTATTCCTTTTACCTGGTACTTATGTTGAAATGTTCAATTGTTGATCTTGGTTTTCTGCATTTGCAGCTTTAGAGAAGGCTTAGATCTTGTTACGGAGGCCATTAGCAGAACAGGTTATAATGAGAGGATAAAGATTGCAATCGATGTTGCTGCTACTGATTTTTGCATAGGTGATATATTGCCTCATTGATGGTAGTATAAGCTATAAGTTCTTGGTTACAATTAGCTATGAACCATATGTAGTGTCTTCACATCAAGTATAAGTGAATAACTATTTGATGACTTGCGTACGAATATAGATAGTTGGAAATGAATTATATTAAAATACATTAAGCTGGTGTAAACTGAAGTTTGTCTCACTCCTTTACTTCTCAAGTTGGCCATCAATTGATTGTGCATGTATTTACAACTTCATGTTGTCAATTGGGTTCTTCTCTTGGGCTATTTGCATGCATAATCTTGTTTATTGAATATTGACTTGTGGTATTCTTCCCCAACGTAGGTACAAAGTATGATTTAGATTCTAAATCTGCAAATAAATCTGGACAAAAGTTCAAGTCTGGCGAGGATATGATTGAGATGTACAAAGAACTCTGTACAGGTATAAAAACCCTATTAAGATGTCTGTGATGGTTGTTACCTATTATTTTAGTTGACCAATGTACTTGAGGGATAACATAGGTTTTTTTCCCTCCCATTAATAACATATTGTGGGTCTTAGACTACCCAATTGTGTCAATAGAAGATCCATTTGACAAGGAGGACTGGGAACATTGCAAGTATTTTTCTAGTCTTGGAATTTGCCAGGTTTGTCTGTTATCATCATTCTCTAGTTTCAACTTTGTCATTTTACATGCAAAGCAATGCTAAACAATTTGAAAGATGAGACTCCACCAATGAGAAGTTTGTCATAAAAAGTTTGTCATCTATTGGTGCTACTCTTAAAAGCCAGGAGACCAGATATACACTTGCCACAATAATAATTTTGGTACAGAATTTAACTTGAAACTACTTTTAAGTGTGTATTTCAAGTTTTGAGGTAGGACAACTTCTTGGAAAGTACATAACTTTCAGTTAGTCACTGAAATGGGACCGAATTTAGTTTTTGACATAAAACTTTTCCTTTTAATCTACTTTATACTTCCTAACCGTTTGCCAGGATTCGAGCATGAAACTCATCTCCAAAGACAAAACCTCTGGATGTAGAATCATAATTCAGACTCACGAACTCTTTATTCATTGTCTCTATTTATAATTTCTCACACATTTGTGAATAGTGAGTGATGTTATTAGAAATTTCATGGAGAAAGGATATTCTTATTGTAGCCACAATTGAATCTAATTAATAATGCTGATTCATAATATGGAGGATAATTAGATTTAAGGAGAGAAAATAGCAATGTTAAATTCTTGCCTATCACGCATGGCTCTCAACAAGATAGTAATAGGAACGAAATAAACCGATTATCCTGTGATAGTGCATGAAACTGAGATGCTAAACACAGTAACATGTAGACCCTTTTAATGGTTCAATGTTATTTGGAAGGCTCCATGAGTATCATTTAAAGAATTTCTGATATCATTTGTATAATTGAGTTTCTTCTTAGATGTAGATCAGTATCTGTATCCATTCTTGTTCAAATCATTCTGTCTTAAAGGACCCATGAATCTCATTCTCTCTTAAAACTGCTAGATGAATTTAGAAGAGTTTTCTCTTTGTAGGTTGTGGGAGATGATTTGTTGATGTCAAATCCAAAACGTATTGAAAAAGCTATCAGGGAGAGTGCTTGCAATGCTCTACTTCTCAAGGTACCTGCTAAGTATCAATGAATTTTTGTGTTTGTCCTACAATACGATCCTTTTTCCCCCTTCTGATTCAAAAGAAAGTGTTCTGTATCTGAGGTTTTTAATGAGTTAAATCTATTTCCATCTGCTATTATGAACTTATAATGCCCTTCATTTGAAAGTTTAAAAAAGATCTGTGCAGTGCACACAAGAATCCTTTCTCTAGGGCATTTCTTTGGTAAGAGTCCAAACTGGCCTTTAAGATTTTATGAGTGCTTTAAAATACTCCCTCCATTCCAAAATAAGTCCCATTTGTCATTTTCTTTCGTTTCAAAATAAGAGTTCCTCTTTTGATGTTAATATAAAATGAAACAATGTCTTCAAGTTTTTACAAGCACAATTTCATTATCATGTCATCACTCGTACTACTAAACTAAACTCTTATTAATTTAGTGGTAAACATAGAACAAAATATATCTTTATAGTTTGTAAAGTTTTGCAAATTGGCCTCTTCTTGTGGAAAGGAGCTAGTATTACATATCTTATGTTATGCATGCTATTGTATACTACTATTTAAGTATCTGTTCATAAAGTAATAGCTTCCGTGGTTATAGAAGTTTCCATGATATCATCTGCAAATGATGGTAGGGAATCGCCGAATTCTAACAATAATACTATTCCAATTATAGGTCAATCAAATTGGGACTGTTACCGAGGTTGTTGAAGTAGCGAAGATGGCAAAGGATGCTCATTGGGGAGTGGTAATATCTCAAAGAAGTGGAGAAACTAATGATTCATTTATAGCAGATTTATCAGTTGGCCTCACGACTAGTCAGATAAAAGCAGGTGCACCTTGTAGAGGAGAGCGGCTTGCCAAATATAACCAGGTTCACTTGATCTTTCTTGCTTTATATTATAATGTCTAAGTTTTTTGTATTTTTTAAATTAAAAAAAGAATTATATAAAGGAGTCATGAAATAAAGAAAAGTAATTTCATCAAAGGAAAAGCAAAATTTGATCAAGTGGCAAAACCTACCTTTAGATCTGTCTTTTATGTGCTGGCTGTTGATAATTTTAATTTTGTAAAACAATATCCATGAATGCAAACTCACTTAATAAGGGGTGTTATTGTACATAGTACCAAGTGAAGCTTGCTGTTTTTTTATTTTTACCAAAAAAATTGCTGTGCAGTTGCTTAGGATTGAAGAAGAGCTTGGCGATCAAGCAATTTATGTTGGTGATGACTGGAGGCAGTCCTGATCATATATATATATATATATATTCTTTAGTACTGCTATCCCTTCCCCATAAACTTTCTCCAGATGAGGAGGCTTTACCAATATTTGCTACTATCTTGTGTTATTAGCAAAAGAGAGATTTGATAAGTAGCGTAGTTGCATTTTTTGTTGGATGGAATTGCAGTGACATACGGGAGTTGGCTGTGTAGTGTACTACCTACCTACCTACTATTGAGAATTTAAATACAAATTTCCATTTGTTTGCAATGGATTCATTTAATTGGGGGCGTCCGGTGCCTTAATGATCGGTACCGTACCGTGTATGTATATATATATATATATATATATATATATTTTTTTTTTTAAATTACAATTATAAGAATAATAAATAAAAAATAATAGAGCAAGTTTGAACAAAAAACTGTAAAGGAAAGTATATTTTTGATTGAAAATACAGTGTAAACAGTGTATTTGCTTTAACAAATACACTGCACCGGACTGCACCCAACCCGAATTCATTTGCTTTGACAAATTCTTAAATACCAGATTACGTCATTAAGCATAAAGGATTTAGTAGGTACAACTGAGTGGAAAGAACCATTTTAACAAATACTAACGTATGATCTACAAACATTCTGTATTGGCTGATTTACAACAAATGCTTAAATTTGTTGCATTAAAAATAATTTTACTTGATTAAGAAGTTTAATTATTGAAAATTGGCAAGTATGGAAATATCAATTTTTCTCCTTCAAATATCTACTCCTTGATTATTCTTATGTGCCGAGCATAAAAAATTTGAACTAGTTGGCTTCCTCAAACACGCCATTCGGATCGGCTCGGCTCGAGAAAATTTGCTAAAAGCTCAATGGCATATAACCAACCATTCGAACAAAGCTCATGGTGGAATAATCACCTAGACACAATTTAGGAATATTGAATTTGGTCTTTTAACTTCTCATATATTAACACTCGTTCCATTCCAAAATAACATGTACATTTCTAAAATGACAATCTTTAATTTTTTTAGATATATACCCAACACTAGCTATAAGCTGTAAGCCTCAAAACGTAATAATGGCAAAATAATATTCAATCTACTTGAAATACAAATATTAGAAATTTCACGTCCTTATAATCCAAAATTAAATATGAATCTCTAGTTTTAGAACTGGCAGAAAGACACATATATCTCTAACTTGGAATAAAAGTAGTATTATATTAGACAATTATTAAAAATAACTGTGATAAGAAATCATTTCTGAACTAGCTAAAACTTGTCAACTTATAAATCCTGACAATAAACCGGAAAAGATTGTAATTAAAGGCCTGAACATGAAAACAATAATCAACAAACATCATAAAGAAAAAGAACAAGAAAGAATACAAATGGGAGGAACATGGTTTCACTTTGCCAAACATTAAGAATGCATAACATATGATGGATGAACTTTGTTCTAGCAATAAGAAGCTATCCTGCACCAGTGAAACCTGCAAAGCAAATGTGTGAGAAGGCATAAATTGTTTTCAGCATACAGACACCTAACCATTGGATAACTGTTATCCTTTTCAAGGCTTGCTTTCATCATCATCCTCTTCTATCTTGGGTGCCAAGTAGAACCTTATATAACCCATCTCAGCAATCTTGTACTCAACAGCAACAGGAAGCTCAGATGATAAGCTGATTGTAACTGTACTTGACAGAGGACTTGCCTTCGTGAAAGAATTCATGTACCTCAGTGCAAATGTCAATGATACCGGTTCATTCATCTCTATAATTGTAGCCTCCTCTGGCTGCAAAATTAAAAGAATAATAGATAATACATTCATCATGAGCTTTAGAGTCTATCCACGGTTTTTATTTATTTATAAATCAATGCCTAACAATAGGTTTGATTAAAAATTCTTTACAACTTGCATATAGAATAGATAAGCTGCAGTATTGACCTTATCAACTGTGGTATTCTGCCGGCAAACAACATTTGCAGTTCCAATATCTCCTCTTGTTGAGTACTTCACACCTTCTTTGGTCACAGATATAACAACTGCAAGCACAAATAAATACCATTAATTCATAAACTTACTATACCACACAAACTAACTGTAGAGACAAATAGAAACAACTACAAACAATAAGGGAATACCTGTGTCACCAATACTACTGAGATCTTTACAGATCCTTGCAAACTCAGCTGAAGGCATCCGAACTATAGCTTGGTACTCTGCTTCTGGTATTCCAAGATGCTCACTATCGATATCCATGAGTTTCATCTCAAAATCAGCAATCTTATCTTGTGCTTTATTCCATTACATCACAGCCAAAGGAGGAGGGGGGTGGGGAGCACAAAAAAACATAAAAATTCATCAGTAAACCAGTGTACTAATATCATGCCACCACCATGAGACATAAACATCTCACTGGACAAAACATTTTTAAGAACAAAGGCCCAAACAGAGCAGGTTTTTTTAGTCTTCAAGTATTTTGGAGAAAATGTTTGGTTCGTGGACTAAGAAATAAGAATGCTTGGCTAGGAACTTGAAAAGAGTGAGAAATGTGAAGCAAAATAAAGGAGGAAAATGTGATATAATATGTATATATATATATATATATATATATATATATATATATATATAGGTGAAAACTATTCTACTCGGCATTACTGTGTGAAATCCATTGGCCCATAGTATCCTAGATAAGAATACCCTTTCATCTAATAATATTAGGAGGTGACATTTGAAGTTCCCTCATTCAGTCATCCTATTACACGTTCAAAGCAATCTCTTCACTCTCCCATGTTACACATTTAGCCACCACTTCCAAACTTCCTACATCTCTATATATATCCCATTTCTTAAGCTTCTATTGCCGTCATTGCAAAAATGTGGTTCTATATCACATTTCTTAAGATTCCTTAGACAGTGGATATCTGATGGCCAGAAGAGGAGCTACACATTACTTGTACAATGACACATTCATGTTCATGACATAGTTTAATATTCATCCAAAAATAATTTTGCAGATAAAATTTCTTTACATAGATCATGACATAGTTTACACAGCAAATTAATGACATTCAGATCTCGATGGTGATCTAGATGATTGTGCAGAAATAGTGTACAGGTTAATAGCACAAAGACAATTGCTATTCTTTTTTTTTTTTGGAAAATCCTAACTACTATGTTTAACAAACAATAAACATTGAACCCTCAACTTTTCCTTTCCACCACCTCAACAAATCCTCTAACCATATAAATGAACTGTTAAAAACCCACACCACAAACACAATTGTTGACTAATGACATTTAAGATTATAATTGGTATTATTTACCCCTACTTTCCCAAGCAAACATATCAACTCTGAAATTATCTCCATGAACTTCACAAACATAAATAAATAACCCAACTAAATAAAGCCCAATTTACAAAATAGAACTAAGCCATAAAAACAGCATTTCAACAATTTAGGTCAAGGAATTACGAGTGGTTTCCCAATTAACAAGTAGATAAAGCACAAATTTAAGAAATATAAGACAAAAAAACAACAATTACACATAACTCAGCAGAGGATGGAGCTTACTGGGGCTTTCAAACATGAAAGTGACAGTATCACTCCCATCATCGGCCTTAATGGTAATAATATCATCATTACCGGCACATTTTAGCATCTTAGCCATATTATTCAGATTCATCCCCATGGAAATGTTACGATCACAGCGATAATGCTCAAAACCCTCCGATCTAAGCAGAAGCGCCACCAGAGCCACGTGGCTGGAGTCCATGGCTTGGAGAGAGAACCCAGTTGCAGAGCAGTCGAAATTGGCGTCGTTTACAAGGTCTTTGATGGAATCCATCACCTTCTTCAGCAGACTCCCTTGGACTAGCCTCAGCTCCAACATTTTTCCAGAGTTTTGGGCTGAATTTCTGGGAAAATTAGGGTTTAAAAGAAGAGTGGGAAAACAGAAGAAAGAGCGGTAAGGGGTTTATTATATTAATTGATAGATAGATAGACTTGAGGGAAGAAGAGTACAAGGAAAGCTAGCGAGGGTTTTATTGGCGGGAGGAATAAACGTGGAAAATTTAATTCCCGCCAATAAATTTTTCAGTAGGTAGTTAAGTTATGGACTCTTATGGGTGGGCTTTATTGGATCGAAGTTGGGCCTGGCCTTAATACAGTCGAGGCTTCTTATGTTTCATTGAGATACCAGCGCATGGAGAATTAAATTTTATTAGATCCATTCTTAAATGTTACAGTATTTGTTAATTTCCATAAGAAAAAACAGAGTAAAAGAATTTAAAAATAAGGAATTTGGACACTTTTATTTATATTAAATTATGATATGATGTATTGGACTTAAAATTCTCTACCCAAATAAAAATAAAATTGTAGCAGGATGGATGAAGTTTAGCAACGCATTGATTGAGAGTGTTGTACAAGAGTAAATCTGGACAAAGTTGGATTTATTTATTTATTTATTTATAGAATGACAGTGAGCAATACTATTTGGAGTTTATACTTTTGTGCTATTTCCGTTCTTTTTTTATTTGTCATTTTATTTCTTTAATATAAATTTTTAAGAAATAATCCTGTTCAAGTAAGCTTTGTAGGCTTGTTATTATAGCGTTGAATAGATAGATACAAATGCTTAATTTTCATTTTGTTGGATACATTTATCTTATGATATGATGGTGCCTCTTTGAAACATATCAATATCAATAAAAAGTGATGGGAGATTATGCAAAAGAGTTCGTTCGGAATTATAACATCTGTTCTGTTCGAACATGGTATTATATTTATATATTAAGCCATTTTATAATTCCTGAACTAATAATTTTAAATTTAAATAAAACACTTGAGATTAATACTCTTACAAATATTATCACAATGCTTCAGCATCAAATATAATATAGCAGAAGCCTTGAGTTATGTTTGGCACGGGGAATGAGATTGAGAAATTTTAATTATGCACAAGGAAGAAGATCCTCTCGTGTTTACAGTGGACCGAAAGATTTCCAGTTCAATGTATAACAAATTGACTATTATACAACAGAAGTTCTTAAAATATAATAAGCTTACACTCCAGTAATGTACAAACTAGCCGCAAAAACGATATCACGTTTTATTGCATTAGAAGCAATTTCCATCTTTTTGTGGAGCGCAGAGTTGCCCATAATTGCAGCAGCATTTCTAAATTCACGGCATGTCTCATCTAGTCTGACAATGGTCCTCACTATTAGTCCTTCAGGAACATCAGTAAGCTCACAGATATCTGCGAATGGGGTTCCCTGCAATATAGGATACAAAGCAACATATATGTGGGCATTCAGTGGTCTAAATAATAGTGTTCTGCACCGGGAGAAACAAGGCAGCATGAATCTACCTTTGCCCATTCATATACCACTTCAACTAAGCCGAATTTGAGATTCTCTTGAACATACTCCTTGGGATCAATCTGTAGCTTGAACTCCGCTTGTAGCTCCCCGAGTCTTATAGCTGTGTTGTACAATCTGTCGAATGCAGTTTTTATTAATTAGGCTATTGATAAATGCCAAGACAAGTTGTTCATTGCTCATTTGTTATAAACTGAAGAAAGCGGAAAGTTACACAACTATGGGCTTGGATCACTGGATCCTCTCCCGCTCCTTTTCTCTCCATTTCTTTCCAGTCCAATCTTACATAATTCATTCGTGTGGGACAAGTGGCTGGAAAGAAATGGAGAGTCAATCATAACATCTGACTTTTCGCATACCTGAAGATATACATACCAAGTATGCCTGGAACATGAAGATACAGTTGGGAATTAAATGAGTAAAAATGATTTGACCATGTCCACAAAGAGTAATATTACCAATGTGTTAGCATACATGGTGCACGGGGAAGAATAATGCAAGGGAAACGGACGACCAGTTAAGTATGGGTTGAGACAGAGCAATAACACCAATGATAGCATACATGTCCAAAAAGAGTTATAACACCAATGTGTTAGCATACATGGTGCACAGGGAATAATAATGCAAGGTAAACAGGATGAGGGTTGATACACTAAGGAGCTAACTAATTTAGTCACCCTTGATGGGCAGAATGGAACCATAAAACTCACCTAGAAAATCAAAAACAGTTGGGATTAGGTTTGGTAACATTGAGAAAGCAGTTCGATTTCCTTACTGTACAGTCACTTCAAGGACACAATTGGCCCTCATAAGTAATTACATTTAACCAACAAAATCTGAGGGGAAGTATTATACTTGTCCAAAGTGGAGCTCATCTAGTATTATTGGATGTTGGAATTTGGAAATATACATTTTCCATGACTTGTTGCAAATGTAACGACACTGGATTAGTTTGACGCCAAATATTTTTTCCAGATTCAGAAAGGTCCACTTAGGTATTAAGTCTTGAAAACCAGACCACAGTTGATAGAAATCAAAGGATGATTTGGAAGGCAACTTAAAGAGAAAAGGAAAAGTAACCGCTGTTTGGCCTCAGATAGCTTGGGAGTGAGAGAAGGTTCAGATGTATTCTTCTGCTGAAACACAAGGGCCGACATTATTGCCACAGCTTCTTCTGGTTCCAGGTCATCTAGTTGGTTCTCAAACAAGCATTCTGTGCATATCAACTCCTCCCCAGAATTCATCTCACAAGCAACACGGCCTTTTATCTGAACAACAAGGTCAGCATCTATACAGCCAATTTCCTTCAAGACATATATCTGCAGCAACACGCCTAAGATGTTAGAGATTTTTTTTCCCATTTGATTACCTGCCAAAAACAAACCATCTAATTGGGAGATCATGGAGACATACACGGCCTTGAAAATCTGGCATCTGCTGAAGTGCTTCATCTGACATTTGAAACTTCAGAGCATTGACTTCCTCGCTATGCCTCTTTAGCTCTTTTGCTGACTTAATGTGCTCCTCCAGTTTTACACACCCATGACACTTACTTTGAGCCATTTTTTGCAGTATCCTGCTCCATTTGTTGTAAGCTTCCACAAGATTTATGTCCTTCATCTTCAGACCTGAACAAAAAAAAAATCCATAACAAGCACATTCGGAGAGAGTAAAGATCAAAAGCATACAAATTGAATTAGTATAATATTAAATACTAACACAATCTAGTATAACAAGGGTGGGGGGTGGTTTTATTTTATTTTATTATTATTATTTTTCTCAAGTGTGTGAGAAAGAGAGATTCCTGCTCGGAACAAAGGTTTAATTTTCATATTGATTGACACCAGTTCGATAGCTAGACAAGCAAAGTTGGCAATTCAGGGTACTTAACATTCGGTCTGCATATGGCTCATCTTGCGACTTGCGTGAACCCTCTCCCATTTGATAAATTCCATTTATCTATCAAAACACAAACTGATGTTTCTGTAACCATAAATAGTGATGTGCTTCTAACAACAAACTTGCAAGTTTGGAACCCCAGGGGTGGGAAAAATGGCAGTGGCCTTGGGGAAGTTTCATGTTTGAAAGAGTCAGACAAATAGAACTCGGTGGTTCAATATGAAATTGGCCTCCTTGAGCTCTTTCAGTCAGATAGGTTAGGAGAGAGAGAGACATACTATTTTGTATAAGGTTTTAAAACCATAAGATGTAAATCTTCTCTTGTAGGATAGCTGTAAAAACAATTCCTTGAAGAAGTGAACCATCATAACGTGTATTGACTGGAAGAACAATTTCCGTTATTTAACTTATAGAATGGGTTACGGACTTACGGTATATATATATAAATATAATATATATATATATATATATATATATATTGAGCTATTGAGTATATAATCTATATATAGAGTGGGAAAAGGAAAGAGAGTGAGAGATTCAGAAAATCCAGTGACTTGATTTTGCTTAAAGATATACAGATATCATAAGAGGTTAAGGTAAAATTCTTTAGCAATCATAACCAATAAGCACATCGGTATAAATCGTCTACGACAACGGATGTAAAATCCTTATTGAAACAGTTCACATAAGTTCTCCTCCTAAATAAATCAACCACATCTGGCATCAGCTCACCACCAACTTAAAATAAGAAAATTTGGATAATCAAGACCTCTCCTAGCATGAGCGAACCACCGTGCAACCATAAAATTTAAAATTATAAAAAAAAAAGAGTAGAAAATCTCTTTAACTTATTTTTTCATTGGGCAAAATCGAGAAAAGGAACTGCTTCACTATGCGAGTAGCTAAGTTGAAAACTTTGGAAACCAAATCCCAAACGAAAGACAGTTAGACCTTGGCAATTTCGAAACCTACAAAGGCCTCCTAATAACAGAAAAGAGAGGTCAAAGTAGATCCCCTGCACTTCCCACAATTATGCTTCTTAACCAAATTACCAATTCATCCTAATGAGTACAGACATTAGATTCAGAACTAACTTGGTTTAAATAATGTAATTCAATCCTACACAATTACATTTTGGAGAACTTCTCCAAGTATTTGTAAAATACTAGCATATCATTCTTTAACCTTTTATTACATCATAAGTCAGTGCCAACCATTCCCAAGTCCACGATGCTGAAAAAGTTGTATTACTATTACCCCATAATTTTCCAGGATATCAGGCAACCAACTCAATGATATGGAGTATGTTCAAACAAATGAGGTACTGTATGTTTCTGGTAAATCAATATAATAGTTTAGTGTGGAGGCATACCTTTCACTGGATCTAAGGCTGGAGGATACTTCCCATCAGATTTCTGATCCAAGAGCAATTGTACAGTCTTGGAATACACCGCACTATTAACATCTTCCAAAAGCCCAACTTGGTCAATTTTTATTTTGCAATTGCATAGCGACAAGAATTCTTTACTCTCAATTCCTCGAACCTCGTAATTCACCCCGGCAGCGTTACCATGGTGTGGTAAATTTATTTTGACAGTACCTGATCCTTTCCGAGAAGAGAGAGAAGAACAATAATCATCATCAAAACCACGTTTTGCTTTAGGTGCCAATATCTGGAAATTGTCACTGCTTTTATTTCGTTGATCGCCACTATACAAGGGAGTTTGTAAATTTGACGGTGAATCAGGTGTCAACACTAAAACCATGTATTGTTTGGTATTTTTGGGAGGTAATTTTACGATCACTCCGAGCAAGTGATCTTGGGCCTGTCAGTTAAGAATGATATAATTCCAGTAAGAATATATATGCTCCAACTTTCACGCCATTTATGATTTAACTACAGCAATATATGTATTTGACATGTAGAAGCATATATTACAAACTTGATGGAAAACATGACGGCATTGGTTCTCAAGCGTGTTCCCGATTATTAAATAAAAAGTCTAATATTATTCACACAAAATAATTATAAAGGAAATAAACTGAATAAGGAGATCTCACGGATTGTGATTTCACGACTACAACTCTTCCAGGCGTAAGAAACTGTTGAGAAACTGAGGACTGCATTACTGCCTCTGATATCTCATTGCCATATTTTTCAGCCTCAGAGTACCACTCATAGTATTCCTCAATTGCTGGTTCACCTTTTATACACCTATGTCCAAAAGAAATCAACTTTACATATGCAATGGAAGACATAATGAAAAGTATCGGCAAACACTCCAATAGATATCTTACAAAGAGTTAAATTTATTTAAAAGCAATATGTGATTCAAAGAACAATGAACATTTTTGTATCTAGAACACTAGTGTGAAAAAAAGAAGATATTATATATATATAACATAAGATGCTACAAGCACAACATGACCCAGTCTAAAATCTGTATTTCATTATACATCATAAATAAAAAACCTCATACGTTAACATGTAAAGTAGAACAACAATACCATATAATAACAACTGTAATAACAAGCACAGATGATCTTGACAGCATGCTCTAAGTTATTTTCTGACTGGGGAAAAAGAAATAAAGATAACAATTATGCTGATCAGGCTTACCCTACAAAACAAGCAGTGAAAATCAGAACAAAACAAAGATAAAAACTATAGAACAAAAATACAATAAGAGAATAACAAGACCAGTAAAGTAAAACAACCAACGAAACAAGTGCTTAACTATAGTATTGATAAGTAGGTTTTATACCTACTTATCCGGTATCTATTACTTGAATTTGTTGTTTAATCCTATGTTTATAAGTAGCTTTTCACGCATTTTTGGTTTGTTTTGCAAATTTCATGTTTGGAAACTATCTTGGTGGCATTTGAACACAAACTGGATTAAAGTTGATGGGAATTGATGTGATGGAGGCTAAAGTGATCAAGGCTCGAAAGGAAGTGAAGCAGCAGCAGCAGAAGGCAGTATGCAGAACTGAAGCATAGTGCGGCCGCGCCCAATATGGCCTATGGAGCAGCGCGGCCGTGCCAGTCCCCATTCACAGAAACCATTCACAGAAACCCTGTAGTGCGGCCGCACCCAATTTGACCTTGTGGGCAGCGTGGCCACGCTGTTCCTTGTCTGACCAGAAGTTTGACTTTTCATTTAAACGAGCCAATTGGATTGAAGCTTGGGCAAGGGGCTAGACGAACTTTAGCCTATATTTAGGCATATTTTCAGCTTGTATTAGAGATCAAAGACATAATAAATCCCTCTTGGGGGATTCATCCTGTATATTCTTTCTTTAATTTCTATCTTAGATTAGATTAGAGTAGATTACGAAAACCCTATATTAGATTAAATCTGAAGATTGAAACAACTTGGTGATCATTGGAGATTCATATTTGGAGCAAGAGAAACTCGGATTTGCTTACATCAATTCCTATTTCTCTTTACTTCTATCTTTATTTCTCAATGTATAAACAATTGTGGATTATGGATCTTCATTCAATTATGAACTGAACTCTATTTTGAGATTACAATGAATCTTACTGAGTAGTTTACTTTGATATGCTTCCTTGTTAGTCTTGTTAACTATTCTTGGAGGTTTGTGAGTAATTGTTTAATTGTCTAGCTATTAATTACTGTGATAATCCATGTAAAATTGAGAGTCGGATTATGGGTTTAGATCTGATCATAATAGCACATGTTTGTGATTTCTGCATGGCGATGGACTTCATGATTCTTGTCTAGGATAGAAATATACCTATGCACCGCATGTAATCTGATAAGAACTTGTGCTTCAATCCTCTTTAATTGTAATTCACATAGAGATATAGTGAATTAGTTAATTAGGGTATTCATATTAATTCTATCAACTGTGGATTTAATGTGATATGGATATTGTGCATCGAGAGATGTTCATATTTTACCTTCGTGTTCTTGAGAGTGTATCGATCTACATGAAATAATAAGTGAAATTGTAGTCTCAAGTCTTCATTATTTAATTTCATTCTAGGAGTAACTAGTATTAGTTTAATTACATATTTTTAAATATAAAATATCAAATCAATCATTTAAATAAGATTAAGTTGATTACGGGTTAGTGCTTGGTAATTTTCATTAAATAATTCTATGTAGGATACTCTACTTACTCTTTATTACTTGTTGACCGTGTATACTTGCACTCATATTGTTCGTGAAAACGACCAACAAGTATACAAAGAGTTGTGCACTATGCAGCAATTAGGTTTAGTAAAGTAAAGCAACAAAAGAATGACATCCCAAACTACAGTATACAAGAGTTGTGTATTATGCAGCAATTAGATTTGAGGTTTAGTAAAGTAAAGCAACGAAAGAAAGATGTCCCAAACTACAGTATACGAGAGGAATAAGGACCCAATGAGCAAGCAATCGTATGAGGCCTATAAAGACCCAACATGCTACATTCACCAAGTAAACATTTGATGTAGATGAAAAGTTTAAGAACAAAATTACACAAGCATACAATATAACAGAAGTCCACACAATAAATGATGCTACTTGGATGCACAGGTGAAACTGTAATACATCATGAACAGCCATGATTTGAGCCAATCTAATTTTATACTTACTCAATGGCTTTTGTATGCTGAGCAAGCTTTAGAATTAAAAGTTGTTGTTGCTCTGGAAGTTTCTTCTGAGCATGAAATTCAGCAAAACTTCTTTTTAGCATGTCTTCAACCTGCATTAGTGTTCCACAATCAGCATCAGTAAAATAAAATTCTAGGATAAGTAAAGAGATACTAAGAAAAATCTTTGGCCTCACCCATGCCATATAGAAAGTGGACCACTTTGGTATGCAGAACTAACACACTATTACGTAGTGGTAGTGACCACAAAGCTGGTATAATCTAGATCTAATTGCAGAAGATTAGATTTCTCATATGAAAATTATAGATTTATAAAGTAGTTTTAGGAAGCATACGGGCTACTAGCTAACTACCCAAGGCACATCAGTCCTTCCTATTTGTTTGACTTCTTCAGGCCTTTGACCTTCCTGCTACAGATTTATATCCATAAAAATCTCATTACAATATCCTGATATTCACACACAAGACAAAATATTTATAAACTAAGAACACTTGGATTGAGTTGAGAGGGACTTTAGATACAAGAGAACAGCTGAGACTCTTATGCGTTTCAACAATTGCAGGATTTTTTTTACAGTAGCTTTGAAAAGAATCTTAAATTTTTTTTATTCCCTCGTAAAATGAAAAAAGTGAACGATTAGAGCACTTCAGCAGTAAAGAAGAAAGACAATTAATTAACTAAAAATGTTGACACAACTATACTATAGTCTGGACCATTATAGTATGAATAACATGAGATAAAAATAGTTGGCCTACTGAAGCATAACCAGACAACCATAATCTAAATATCTTGGTCTAGCACTTGTGAAGAAAATTAATATATTAATGCATGCAAGAAACAGATTTAAGTGCATAAAATTATGCAACATCTGGCAATCCACAACTTTTCCAAGGTATAATACCTTCAATTCTTCAACACGAAGAAGATGCATGATCATGATGTAGGTAAGTCGAAATTGAGATTCAAGCCTGGTTGCACTGCCAACTATAACATGCTTCAAGTCCTTCTCTTCAGGGATTTCATCACGGCACATCACAACAACGGTACCAATTTTATCGAGTCCCCTTCTTCCGGCACGACCAGCCATCTGAGTGTATTCTCCTGGGAGTAACTGTCTAAATTCCTTTCCATCAAACTTCCTCAACGTATCAAATACAACCTGCCAAAAACATCAATGCAAATCAAATTTTAAAAACAATAACTTGTGCTACTTGATGTGGCATTGCATGAAGTTAATGATAAATTCAAAAAAAATATCCTCATGCTGTTAATTTCTGAAATTAAAAATTTATCACAAGAAACTACAACATAGAGGCAGATTACAAAAAAAACAATAATCTCTTCTTGCTATTAACTGTTAATATCAAAATTTTCATTTTAGATGTTCTAACTTCTGGAAACCGAATATACACAAGTAGAACGTCCATGAACATTCGCAAAGTTTATACATGATATAAAAAAAGGCCCTCCTATCCAATTTCAATACAAGAAAATGACTGCAGATCACCTTCTGTAGAATACAAACCGATAGGTGTGGGGATCGCATTAAAACTTCAGACACTACATTTCATGACCAATTTAGCAAATGATGGACGCATAAAAGACACAATTACAAGGACAAGAAAAAGTACTAGGCAACTCGTGTGATTGACATATGTTAGAATGTAGAACATTTTGTAAATCAATTAGAATATTATTAGAATCTAGCTATTTAGGGAATGTAGTATTTAGCCTTGATTACAGCTCTAATTAGAGCCTTAATTGTAGTTTGATTGTAACAAAATGTAGTATATGAGAAGGATTTAACCTCTCATATTCACCAATTTCTTTGTTTTCTCACAACTCAAAACATGGGCTTCAACTTGGTATCAAAACTACTGTAGTAGGCCACCGTTCATCGGCATTGTAGCAAATCATTGTTCATCGGTATTGTAGCAAAATATTGTTCATCGATACTATAGATCGTTATTGTCCCGTGGTAAGTTCTAGAGTGCTCGTCTCTCTATCCTCTTCTCATCTATAGTAGCAATGTGTTGTTTGCTTTTTCCCTCAATTTTTTCTCATATACAGTGGTATTATCTCTATTTTTTCCGTTGTCGGTAACTATTTTGTTTACCTTACTTCCATATAGTGTTCCTTAAGGCTTTGAATCATCCTTGTTGATATTTTCTTGGATATTCATGTTGCTTTTGTTAAATCATGACATAATCTAGTTCTATCACAATAGTGGTGATCCTAGTGGTCTCACTTCTAAGAAAATACTAGCTTTTCAAAAGGACTCCGTAATTTGTACTCTCACTATATCTTTATCATTTGTTTTCACGTACCTCTTTTTCTGCAAATTTATTATCTCTTCCATGTCTCACCAAGTCTAAATTTCTCGGTCACTTTTTTCATTGTATCTTTCAGGACTTTGTGACGAGGCAAAGGATTGGCAATGATAGTACAGTTGATGGCCTCTACTATCTAGTTGTTCCTCAGACTAGTCTACCTTAGGTCTATCTATGACTCTAGTCTGGCCTCTTTTCATCAGTGGCATTGTCGTATGGGACATCCTTTATTTAGTATTTTAGAATCTTTGTTTCCTCATTTAACTAAGCAGTGTAAAAAAAATTGTTTTTTTGTAAGCCTTGTGAATTAGCTAAACATAAACACTCAATTTATTCTGTTATTCATTATCTTCAATTTGAACCATTTGTTGTTACTCATTATGATGTTTAGGGACCTTCTTGAGTTATTTCTCATACTAGTCATCGTTGTTTTGTTATATTTATTGATTGCTATTCTCGTATAACTTGGCTTTATCTTCTTCGTTTTAAAAATGAAGTTTTTTCCTGTTTACGAGAATTTCATAAAATGATTCAAACATAATTTGATGCTAAGGTCAAAATTTTACATAGTGACAATGATCGTGAATATATCGATGTTGCTTTTGGTTCCTATCTTATTAACCATGGCATTATTCTTCATACTTCTTTTCTTAAAAGTCCAGAACAAAATGGCGTTGCCGAGAGAAAAAATCGTCACTTACTAGAAGTTGTCCGCACACTCATGTTCACCATGAAAACACCCAAATCTTACCGTTACCTTTCTCATCAATCGGATTCCTTTTAGAGTTCTGGGTAATCGAAACCCAATCTCACTTCTCAAACATTTTCCTGGTCATTCACTTTCTCCATGAGTTTTTGGTTGTGTTTTGTCCATGATAAAAATCTTATTCGGGGTAAACTTGATCCCAAATCTCTCCGTTGTGTCATCATATTGGGTATAAATATTTTCATCCTCCTTCTAACCGAGTTTATATTACTCATAATGCCACCTTCTTGGAATCTGAATCATTCTATCTTGATCCCTCATCTCTTCTGGGGGAGAAATCTATTAGTGCAGAGGAGTTGATGGACTTTAAGCCAAGTTGTGACATTCCTTTTGCTATCACTTATCCTATAGTCACTGATATTCGTATGATAGATGGAACTTGATTTGAAGACCTATTCCCGAAGAGATAAGGAATCGATCCCGTCTGTACTACCACAACAGCCCTGCTCGGATCCTAGTTCTCCAGCTTGCTCTATTGATTCTAATGGTAATAACTCAAATATCCCTACTGAAAATTGTGATATCAATCTTCCAAATTCCCTTAGAAAAGGAGTTAGATCATGTACTCAACATCCTATTTTTAACTATCTCTTGTGATAATTTATCTACCTATTATTGTGCCTTTGAAAATGAATGTCTTGAGAAAGAATGAGACATGGGAGTTAGTTCCTCTTCCCCATGGGAATAAATCTTTTGGGTGCAAATGGGTGTATACAGTGAAGAAAATGTCCGATGGGTCGGTTTAGACTCAAAACCAAACTAATTGCAAAGGAATACACTCAAACTCGTGGAACTAATTATGAAGATACATTCGCTCCAGTGGCAAAAATGAATTTTGTCCGTACCATTATATCTTCAGGCAAAGAAACTTTGGGTGGAACCTCCAAAGAACTTGATGTGAAGAATTCATTTCTTCATAGAGACCTTAAAGAGGAAGTATACATGGAAGTCCCTCCGGGCTTCACCTCATGAGCAACTAATGGAAAGGTTTGTAAGTTACGAAAATCTTTGTATGACTTAAAATAATCCCCTAAAGCATGGTTTGATAGGTTCTATAAAGGCATGGTGAGATTTTGGTATAAACAAAGTCGGGAGGATCACACTATGTTTCAAAAAATGTGGTAATGGAAAAATTACCATTCTCATTATCTATGTCGATGACATTGTCGTAACTGAAAATAATGAAGAAAAGATTGTCAATCTCAAGACAAAGTTTGCCAATGAATTTGAAATCAAGGTCCTTGACCCCTTGAAATATTTTCTTGGCATAGAAGTTGCAAGATCTTCTAGTGGCATATTCATGTCCGTACTTGATCTATTAACAGAGACGGACATGTTAAGATGCAAACCAGCTGACTTTCCCATTGAGTTTAATCATCATACAGGTGGCATAGGACCTAAGGAGAGATATCAACAGCTAGTGAGAAGACTAATTAACCTCTCCCACACTAGACCTAATATCTATGTTGTGCGAGTCGTAAGTTAATATATGGATGATCCACGGGATTGTCACATGGAAACTGTCTATAGAATACTGAGATATCTAAAATTTGCTCCTAGAAAGGGAATATTATTCTCACATCATGGTCATATAAGGATTAAAGTTTTTACCGATGCAGATTGGGTTGGTTGTATTGATGACCGAATATTGTTCATTTATAGGCGGCAACCTTGTCACTTGGCTCAGCTAAAACCACTCGGTTGTGGCTAGATCTAGTGTTGAAATCGAATATCAAGCTATTGCATTGGGAGTGTCTGAATTAATGTGGTTGCGAACATTGTTAGAAGACTTGAGAAACAATGTCAAGATAAATCATCAGCTTGCTGATTTTGACCAAATGTCTCAGTAGTACAACGTTTCATCTCTTATATTTCAAGTTAGGCTTGCGAGACATCACGCACCAAGTTGAGGGGGGAGTGTTAGAATGTAGAATATTTTGTAAATCTGTTAGAATCTAGCTATTTAAGTAAGGTAGTATTTAGCCTTGATTACAACTCTAATTAGAGCCTTAATTGTAGTTTGATTGTAACATAATATAGTATATATACAATGAAATGATGAGAAGAATTTACCAATTTACCTCTTATATTTACCAATTTCTTTGTTTTCTCACAACCCTAAATATGGGTTTCAACTACATACATGCTTTTCAAACTTTTCCACATCAATGACCATTATCTAGCATATTGTAATGAGAACCATTGGGAGGAAGTTCATCCAAAATTCACGAAGGCACATCACACATCAAATCATTAAAACTTCTTCTAAATATGGTTTGATGCCACCAATGTCAAAGAAAGACTAATATCACCATAAGCATTAAGGGACAAATTAATAATCAATCAAAAATCAAGTAAAGAACACTAAATGAACCCAAAATACATTTAATAACACACTGTCATAAACTGAAAATGATCAAAACTTAACAATGAGACTAGTTAAACTCCCTCCATCTGAAAATAAGTGTCCCATTTATTTGGCCTTCTGTTTTTAAGCATGTTAAGGTTTGTCTAGTACATACATACATGGACAAAATTTATTTGATTTCTTTTTCAGTATGAAATAATGATACTGCAAGTTGTTATTTGAAAAAATTATTGAAAGAATTAATGTTTAAGTGAGTCCTAGATAAAAAAACATATGCATCAAACAATTCAAATAAACCCCTCCATTTCCTGACAAGGGAGTATGTTTTAACAGCAGTGCAATCCTTGAAGACTCACCGTCCTAGCTGGGGCATTAACACCCATTGCAAATGTCTCCGTTGAAAACAAAACCTACAGAGAAAATGGCATAAGAATCAACAAAGGAAACCTTCCAAAGGACCCCATAACATGTCAAAGGCTTCAATTAAAAAAATAATAAATAACTCCCTTTCAGAGCAGTTTTGATTTCCAGCACTCCTTTAAGATCTAGACACAATGTTTTAAAAGTCGCTAGATGGACCTAGGCAATGGAGGGGGAGCCTAGGTTGTGCCTAGGCGTTTTCTTAGGCAGTCTCATTTATTATTTTTCTATTACACATACTTATTATACTATACAACATATTGTAGATGTAATTTTTAAAATTTTTACATGAAAAATTATCAAAAAAAAAAATCATTTTGAGTATTGTAAAGCTTCAAAGTAAAGGTCTGGTTATGCCTAGGCAGGGCCTAGGCAACCAGTTAAATCGAGAAGGTAGAGGACCGCCTAGAGCCCAAGTAGGGATTTTTAGAGCACTGGATATAGATAGACGTAATTTGGACACAACATTTTATATTTTGTTCTTCAATAAGATTTCTGACAACATTCGACTTTTGAAAGAGGAAAAACAAAGTTTTGGACACTATACAACAGTCTGAACATTTAACTAGTAAACAGTTTTACCTTAATGACACCACGGCAGAAAAGCATTTCAACCACTTCTTTAACAATTGGAAGTAGCCCTGCATGATGCACACCAATCCCTCTACGTAGAAGATTTTGAACTCTGACAACCTATATAACCAAAAAGGTAAACAAAGTAAGTCTAGCAACCAGTAAAGTGATATGCATTGATATAGGCCTGATACTAAAAACAATAAATAAAAAATTTAAAAAACTATTTATGACACCTGTGGTAGGTTCCTATCAGATCCCTTTAGCCGCGAAAATGCTTTATCACAAAAAATTTGAATATCACTCTTCTCAGAACCACTTGTAAGGTCAACCCCAGTCATGTGATCAGCTGATTTGTCACAGCGATTCTTTGAGAAACAAAATATAACCACCTACAATCACAATATAAAGGAAAAAATTATAGATTAACATGAAGGAATTCAAAAACTACCCCATTAAACTTTGATACCTCAATAATAAGTAGAAACGCGAAGTGAAGAAAACAAAATATGAATGCAGGCATAATAACTAATGTTGTAGGTTAGACCTTGCATTATTAACCACGCACAATAGTGTGAAAATTTGTTAATAATAAATTTTTAACCCTAAAAACCCTCCGACGGAGTCTGTCATTACAATGACTCTTCCGAGAATGCTACTTGAATCAGCCATCCAGTCAGCTTTGAACGGCGTGGATTATATGATATGATATCTGATTAAATATAAAATGAATGATTGATTTTAAAACGAATATGAAGAGTCTATATATACAGGTAATAATGACAACTTGGCAAGCTTATTTATAAGCAACAACCACAAATAAGCTTATGATCTCCTTGACCCCCAGTTGTTCTGCCTACTCCCGTTGTTTTGGTTCCCCAAACCAGCCCAAGAAGAGGACCCTAAATTTTGGGATCCAGAATGCTTGTTCTGTTTACTTCTAATGAAAATATAAAAATGAATGATTGATTTTAACATAGAGGATGAAGAGTCTACATACAGGTAATAGTGACAACTTAGCAAGCTTATTTATAAGCAACAACCACAAAGAAGCTTCTGATCTCCTTGACCCCCAATTGTTCTGGCAACTCCCATTGTTTTGGTACCCCCACCCAGCCCCAGAAGAGGACACTAAATTTTGGGATCCAGAATGCTTGTTCTGTTTACTTCGAATAGAGGTTGCACGTTTCTGAGTTTGAGAAACATCGTGGGATGCTGAAGATCCGGAAGAATATCTTCCAGTACCACCACTAACTGTACTCATGTTTTTCTTCTTGTACGCATCTTTGGCAGCTTTCAGTCCCAGAGCTATAAACTTTTCGCTTTCACAAACTTTGTAAAACTCCCCAGAGTAAAAGAGACAGTGCTCTAATGGAACTGGCCTTTTGGTTGTCCTGATAACAATAATGTACCAAATAGCGCAAATTAGTAAAGCAGTCGACACCACCACCACCACCCCTCATTTCATCCAAGGGTTTAGGTGCAAGTACAAACAGACATACTGTAATTTAATATAATATGTAGATTCACTCCGTCCAGAAATAAATAACTTGGTTTGCATGGCACATGTACATAGTTTAACAAAGTAAATATGTGGCCAAGACAGAAGGTATACTTTCCATTGTGCACTTTAGAATAAGTACGGTTGGATAGGCTAAGGTTTCCTTTGACTTTTAAAAATTATCTAATGCACATGTATAACTGAATCAAATCACTTATTTGGGACATCTTAAAATGGAACTAAAGTGTTACGAAGGAAGTACATTAGAGAAATTTTTTAAAAAATACATGATTTAAAATTCCAAATGATCAGTTGAATGTGAAATTATAAACATTTGACTACCCAGTTACACGAATTTGCTTTTGCTTCGTACGACCAATCCAATCAGCAAATTCAATTGTATTAGGCACCTGCAAAATTTAAAATGAAAAGTTTACCACAAATATCCAGGCATAGAATGAAGGAAAGTATGACAAGTTTACCACAAATATTCAGGCGTAGAATGAAGGAAAGTAGACCTCAGAAGTTGCATAGAAAGCTTACCACACCTCAATCCTCAGACACCCAAAACACAAAATAAAACATAATTTTCATAATTCAGGACCTGTGACATCTATGAAATGAGTGAGAATATGAAACCAATTCAAGGTAGATCAGCGAACGTCCCCCAACTAAATCAACTTTCAAGTACCAAAAAAAATAATAATAATAAATCTCACTTTGGTAATACATACTGCAGCATTGAAATTCCAAAGGACCAAAAATGGACTTGTAAATCATCTAAGTTATGAAGATCTCAAGTAATAACTCAGAAATGTTAGTTTCTCAAACTCTTAGCCACCTATGAAGTTTAACTATGTATATTTTATTCAAAATTTGAACAAAATAATCAGTTTGGAATATCGTTGCATTTAATAGGTGCAGCTTTAAATCATTACAACCTTGTGAGAGGAGCCTTTCACATTTTAAATAAGACCAAGAGTGCTTTGCAGTTCTTAAAAACCAAAAAAGTCGATACAATAAATCGTAATTGGAATGAAGGCCTCATTCAAATGTAGTGTAATATCATGATATATAAAAAATATATACCTATACACATCACACATTACATACATATATATATATATATATATATATATATATATATATATATATATATATTATATATGTGTGTGTGTGTATGTATCAAGAGCAAGTAATGTAGCTGAAAGGAGGACAATATTGATATGCCTTGGAAGCATGATGATAACTTCTTCCCAAACAACACCTCTTTCAACATCGTTGACATAATGCACTTCATCAAATATAACCTATATCCCCATAGATAGAGCAGTCAAGCCAGCTAACTATTTCAAGATATATTCAAGAAAGCAAGTAAGAGATATGTGAAATTGGTAATGATTAATGTAAGAACTAAATCTAAAGAGAAGGGGAAAATATATTGCTAAGGTACCAAATAAAACAAACTCCTTTACCCATTCAATATCACGTATTATATCTGCGCCCTTGTAGAGCATTGATCTTAGTATTTCAGTTGTCATGATGAGACAGGAAGCCTCCGGTCTCAAGCTAACATCCCCAGTGAGAAGGCCAACATCAAATTTTCCACAAAAATCTCTATACTTTTGGTTGCTGATGGTTTTGATGGGAGCAGTATATACAGCTCTTGTACAATGCTGCATGACACAAATTTGAAGTCCCATTATTCAACTTTAAAACAATGTATAATATCAAACAAATAAATTATATGATGAACAAAGACGGTTGAAGGATTAGCTTCTTAATTCAGATGATCAAAACCATGAATGAACGTGATTTTGTATAACAAACTGAAACTACTATCAGAACACAATGACATAATAAAACAGGTTGAGGATATGGAAGTAAGTCATACTTTTGAAGCCAGGGCAAATGCATACTCTGCAACAACCGTCTTCCCAGCTGATGTATGGGCTGCCACAAAAACAGAGTCTCCCTTTTCAAGATAATAGATAGCCTGTAATTATCACGGTAGAAAAAAACTAATTGTTATCTTAAGCTGGCAAGCTGCAGATAACAGAACTTTAAAGAGTAGCCTGTTCAAGAAAATACATGGCAGATTATTGCATGCCTGCCAAAAAATTGCTTAAATAGTTCATAACAACTAATGATGCGTCATGCATGATATGAAAAATGATAATATATATGAGAAAAACAATAAAATCAATGTTCCAAAAATGTTATAGAGGTAAGACTCTGGGAGTGGATATAAGCGACTACTTTAAACAATCATATTGAACATGGTTTAGACTTGTGCATTGAAACTTTTAAAGTCAATGATTGATATAGGCAGGAGTGTATAATTTGAAAGATAGCAAGAGAAAAATCCACAGAACCCTTTCTGAAGAATGAATAGTTTCTGAAACCTGTATACATAGCCAGAGGAACATACTAAACAATTTAAATTAATAAATGAAGTCCAAATTCAGATGGATATTAATAAGAGGAAATGTCATTGCTGTTGTTTCACATCCAAGAACAAAGTTAAACTTACAAGTTCTAGGTTAAGATTGTTCTACGATACTTATAACTGATTCATTATCCAAGTACAGGGCTGTATATTTGGCATTGATTGGTACCTCTTTCTGAAAAGCATCCAGTTCAAAAGGAAAATCAAGTGCCTTGTCAGGAACAAGATCATGGAAGCGTTCCGCAATACTTTCACTACCTCCACGAACAGCCCACGCCTGGAAAGAATACATTTATTAAGTAAAATCAAGAGGAAAAATGCACTACAAAAAAAGTTGAAGACCGTTGTTCAGATTTAGTAAGGCTCTTGTAAATTGCTACTTCACAAACAGTTACCTCTTTCTGCTGCTGTCCACTGGCACTACCTTCATCCAATTTTGAAGTTGATTTTCCTGATTCAAATGACAAAATCTCATCCAAAACAGATGCTTCAATGTCAGAACCACCACCAGCCACATCCAGAGTATTCCTTTGAGTTTCCAGTGGGAAAGTCTCCAGCTTATTAGAATCCACCTCATTCGCTTCAGTTTCTGGGACCGTTATACCTTTATGAACAACATTTCTGTAAACCTCTCAAACTAATTATTAACAATGACAAATATAAAAGGTGGGGCAGTTCTGCAATATAGTATAGTATTATTGGGTTTTACTCATAGTTGTCATAATCTTACGATACGCAATACAATACGTAGACAATTAGATACGTATTGTAGGTGAATAGAAAATGACAATGTATCCTACGATTCAGTTACGATTTGATACGAAACAATAGATACTTTTTAAAGTTAGAAACCGATTTGAAAAAGCTTTTATGTAGAAACAAAACTTTTAAGCCCTCTATCATTTCAAATGAAGATATTTTTAGTATAAACATATTCTATATCACTTGATGAGCTTTTAATCACTTTTTAGAGATTTATATTTTCTTCAGAATGTCGCTCTATTTTTCTCACATCACTTCCTATAAGAAGATACAAAACTCTCCACTTGTTAATTTGAATTATTCTCTTTTACTTAATAGATAAAAGGTGAGTCTGAATTTTTGTTTTCTCTTGTTACTAAAATAATATCTAATAAATCAAGAGTATTTTATCTACTTTCTAACTTTAAAATTTATTTTTAGTCTATAATAATATTTACTTGACTACTTTTATATTTAGTCAAGCTTATATACTTGATTGTCCAATAAATTGTGTGTTTTATATATTTAAATATATATTACCACATTTTTCATTTCGCTTCTGTATCGTATGATACTATTCACGATACATGAAACACAATATGAGGGTTTTCAATGCACAATACGATTCACGATTTGACAACTATGGCACTTAGTCCTATAGTTAACTCAATATTATTCCCTCCAATTCACAATGCAGCATTCCTTAGCTATTCACAAATAGTCTAGAGTATCTACTTGCTCAAGACACTTTGATATCAACATATCCTATCCTCTTTTTACAAATGCACCAGTTCTCAATAACAGATATTCACAAATATTTCATAACTTCTCTTTGTTCCCAACCTACTACTACCGATTCTGAAATGCTCCAGCAATCAGCATCCTAACACTGAGTAACTCCAAATTAAAGATACGGCACTTATAACACAAGGCACTTCTATTTTTACCCTCTAAGCATTGGAAGTCAGACTTTAGTAAGAAATATATATCACAGACAGCTCTCCACTACTGGGTTCAGATAATGAATGCAAATAAATGCCCTATTAGTTTGTTATCCCTTTACATTAACATCACAATCATAAAAATGGGAGCAGTCAACATCCTACTCAAAATGATACTACACATGCAAGGTATGCAAGGTGAACCAACATGAATGCTATGCCACCAAAACTAAAATAATGTTTCAGATATTCATGAGCTGAAGACCAACGCGATGCAAGTTCTCGCTCACTCAGTGTGTCACCCATACATCATAACTTTAAACACAAAGCACATAGAACTAGAATATGTAGGTGTAGATCATACAGACCATCTCCAGTGAATTCCACGACATCCTCTTCCCAAGCTTTCTTAAATAAGTCATCAAATTGCACAGATAATTCAATCTGCAAATAGCACGTACTTGTGTCAGAAAGGAGGGGGAATAAAGAGCAAGCACATAGAGAATGTCAGACTGCTACTAAATTTTGGTTCTTAATATTACACATGTGCATGCATTAGGCATAAAAATTGAATCATGAATCTTCCAAGCCTCCTTCAAAATACTTTTGCACAAACCAAGGTAAACAGGCGCATGTCCCGTTGAACTAGAAAAGCCTAACGTGCCCAGTGCATTATAACTTAACATGTTAGTATCACTACAGGAAACAACTGACCACCTTAGTATCAGATTTGCTCTTCAGTTCACCTTGATCTCCATAAACATTCCACGAGTATGAATGTGCCTTCAAAATGTTAATGTACGAAGAATACATGTCAATTAATTATAAATGTAGTTAATCGAATAAAGAAAAGGCGGTGTGGGGATCTTTCAAAAGACAAATTGAGTAAGTTACCTTTAGATTGCCAAAATCCATTCCTTGTTTAAAGCTTGGGGGACGGGCCTGGGCGGGACCACCATTTAGCACCTCCCACACCCAATCCCCGTTAGACGCGCCATCAGGAAGAATCCTTCCCGCAGATTGAGAATCTTCCAAACCACCTGGACGAAAAGGGCGGCTGTTAATGCTTCCCTTTACGAAATCCTTTGGAGGTCCGGCGATGCGTGGCAAAACATCAGAATCCTCAGATCCTACCATAAGTTCTGATACATCCACCTAAAAGATTACAATAAACCAACTCCAGAATAATGTCAGATATTAGAATAAAGAAGTGTGTGATAACCACAAAGACTACTGAGAAATCTGTTGATATTGTTGTATTTACTCAAAGCACTAAATAAAATGTTTATGACTAATATTTAATGTTTTGCTATGTAAAAAATGGTGTTAGGAACATTGCACACTACACAAGTTTAAAATATTTTATTTATTTTTTACAGAAACAAGTTCACAATTCATACCTGCGCTGAGTTGGGTTCCCACTTTTCTATGGCTGATCCCCTACTTGGACGTCGGAAGGGTAATTCCCATGTGGGAACCACAACTGACCGGGGCAAGGATGGCTCTAAGTTAATTTTTGCTTTATCGAACCAGTCAAACTCCCATTGCCTTCCATCATTTTCAGGAGAAAACTCATCAGGATCTAATCTTGGCAGAAGATATTTCTCCTCTATATACTGTTTTATCGATTCAGGTGTTTCCCTAGGAAATGCAGGAGGCTGAAATATATGTATAGCAAAGACAATTATTGCTGATAGAAAAAGCACATATAGTGAAATATAAGTGCGAATGGAGCATACACTACTAGAGCTGCCACCAGACAAACCATTTTCACAATGTAAAAATGGATAGACTTCAATTGAAATCAGAGGAAATCACCTTTTCTTTTTACTCAAAAAATCTCCCAAATTTTTATAATGCTAAAGTCTGGACACTTTTGTGCTAAATAGATTTGATTTAAAAAGTTAGGCATTTTAGCATTATCTTCAGCCAAATTTCTTAATAGTAAAGCTAAACTCTAGCGTGCATGTGAAGATGCATGTATCACACAAGAACCATCAAACTCACAATCTTCACATATTCATGAAAATATAAGTACAAAGTACCTCTTCATCCCTCATGAATGTGATTTTATCTAGAAAAAATTCTAGAACACTCGAAGCATATTAGATAACGGTGTAGAAGGTGGAATCATAAAACACATACAACCAAAATGAGGCATACAAATATAGAAGAATGATTCCATATATCGGTGCACCATCTTCTGACCTTAGCTGTGAAATTATTTCCAATCAAATTAAGAGCTCCTAGTATGAGGTTCAAAGTAGTAAGGCTAAATTGGCTGTGCATGCATCAGTTTAATTTTTTTTTTTTTTTTTAAAATACTCAACTGCAGAATTCTCTAATAGAAATTTGGTATTCAGTTTGTCAATAATTTAGTAAATATTTGGAAGCTTTTTCCCCAACCCATGTCATGTCTCTCTCTCTCTCTCTCTATATATATATATATATATGTGCAAGGTGTTCTAAAATCCCTTCTAGGCGCTTAGGTCACTTTGACGCCTCACCTAAGCCCAAGAAGGCAAAAATATCCCTCCAGGAAATTAGGCGGGGCCTAGGTGGGTTCTAGGCGAAGAGGTTTACCAGATCTTAATATATTTATTTTTCTAATGATTTACCATATTCATAATACATGTTGTAGCATATCAAATCACAACAAAAAGTGAACAATATCAAGTCAAAATGGATAATTTTATTATAGTTGTAATTTTTTGAATTTGTACCAACTTCAAATTATATAAATGATGATACATTTGTAATATTTAGTTTAATTCAATATAATTCTTAAATTTATGTTTGGTTTCTTAAGTTTTAATATTGAATTAAATTCTTGAAATTTTAAATTTTATTATTTAATAGCAATCTTGTTTATGAATAAAACTAATACGTTAAAAATATGTTTGAACTTTGAACAATTGTATGTTTGTATTTGAACTTTGACATTAGCAACATGGAAATGTGTTTAAACTTTAAGCAAAGGCCTTTATTATCTTTATTATAGATTATTTTATTTTATATTTTGGATAAATGTAAGATAAAATATTAAAATTGGCTTAACATAAAAAATCCCGCCCAGACCCCGCTGTGACGCCCCCAAAATAGGTATACATCACCCATTCTGAGTTGTCAATACATGGTACAGAAACAACTACAACTTTATTATTACAACAAGAAAGCGTGAGTTTGAATACAAATATTATCTTCTGTACAATATCTATACTCAAATAAATCCTCATCACATTTATTGATACATTATTTTACAAAAATGGTGAGGACTACTAAACAACTCTCTAGAACCTTCATTCCATACCCAGACTTCATTACTTCGCTATATTCTCGCCTCCCGAGAAGAAAAATGGAACAAAAAGGAAAAGGGTGAGCTCAACTAGCCCAGTAAAGAATATTATGACTAAGATAATATACAACCACTTATCGTTAGTCTTCAACAGGGAAAAATCTAATAGAATACAATAGACAACAAGTTTTAAATAAATATTCGCAGCGAAAATAATAATTCATTAGAAGAGTTAAGTAGAGAATGCAAACTACTATCTTCTATATATGAATTTAAAAGTTCATCGTCTATCTTTTATCCCTGTAACATCAATCAATATATATCTTGAATCAAATATTCATCTTTGCACTACAAAGCCAAAGATATTCATCACTTAATCATGTTCATCTAAACACTTGTTCATCTTTACTCTACGGGCCAAAGATATTCATCGAAATCATTCATCTTTTGCACAACGTGCCAAAGATATTCAATAATATCATCATTTAAGACCGAGGATGATGAAAATATTTTTAAAAGAAACGAATCCAAAGGAAACAAAATGACAAGGATTAAGGATTAAGGATTCGTACTTTGTTTTATCCATGTCCAAAAATACCTCAAAAATAATCATAGTGGTGTAAAATTCAAGAATGATCAAAACATGGATACAATCAAAGCTAGTATCCGAATAGATATTTTGGACGAAAAGGAAAATTTTCATTTTTCAATGAATAGTGCCGTATTCGTGAATAGTACCGTATACGTGAATAAAGGCCGTATCGTGAATAGTAACCCCGACACTAAAAGTTCCAAATTTGATAAAAAACTTGAGATCAATATTTCAAAGATAATGATATTGAAGAAATAATATCATTACGGAAAAAATAATATCCCTTTACCTCGAAAGATCGGTATTTACAATTTGAAACACCTGATATAAAGCTATGACTTGAACTTGCAACCAGATAAAGCAATACTTAAAATATACTCAAAATACTCACAAGAATACGCTCGATAATATAGAGAGAAAACTTTAGTTTCGTGTAATTTTCAATTCTAACCTAAGCACTCTATTTATAGGAAAATGCTTAGAACACAAAGCGAGTAAAATTTAATATAATATTAATATATAAATTAAATTTTCCTACGCCTACCTTCCAAGAACTGAATTCACTTTCATTCAAAACACATGTATAACACAATTATAATGAAAAAAACGTTTTTGTTATTTAAAATATTTTAAACTTCCAAAATCAATTATTTGAGACTTGAAACTTCATAATTCACAATAAATAGCCCTTTTGTCGGAAAATTTGAAACTCGCGACTTTTTATAGGAAATTCAATTCTCTACAACTTTCTGTAAGAAAGGTTTTTCAAATTCCAAGCGAAATTGACCAAATCCACAAACGGACGATTTTACATGCTATAATCAAATTTCACTCAAGAAATGGGGTCCACCGACACATAAAACATGCTTTAAATATTTTTGGTAATAAAAATACTCCTCCTCCACATATACTCATCATTATTATATTATTAAAATATAATAATATATTTAAATGAATTATTTTATCGTAAAAAGATAAAATTTTAATTTTCAACAATTGTCACATTAAAATTTTCTCCATCTATATCCACATAAAATCAATATTTTCCTCATCATATGAATCAATAATTAATTATTCACAAATAATATTACGTAATCACAAGATTGACAACCGGCAGCCTCCAGGAAAGAGGGGCTTTCCAATAAGAATTTCTCCTCACTCTTGGCGCAATTAGGTGACCAAACCTCTCCTGATGTAACTTTCTAGACATTGCCAATAATGTTATCTAATAATATTATTCAGATAATATGAATTATTGCTTCGATAATGAAAAATACGTGTAATGACAATTATCAAAACAACAAAGAATATAAAATATCAACGCAACAATTATTGAATCAATAAAATAAAATACTAAACGGTAATTATCGTAACCATTATTGAGTAGTGCATTCTTACGTAAGAATCAATAATCGTGCAATACTGCAAATCTTCTTTGTTTTTAACCAATTTAGTATTTTAACAAAGATTAACAATAACAACTACGCCGTTATTTTTAAACAACTTATATTTGTCGCTTTCTTCATCCAATCGCTTTCCAGGTTATGGGGCCCACACATGGTCATACCGGCCGCATAAATAATATTCCCACAAGCATCAGAATATTCCACGACCAAACGAATATTCCCCACAACAATGAATATTTTATAACCACTTGCTTATTTTGAAATATTTGCGTATTTTACCCATAACTATCCACATTAATCACATCAACCCTTACTATTTCAAAATAATAATTAGAGGAAATTAAATTTCATTTATTAATTATTTGGGGTCTTACACCCTTCTAAGCGCCAGGCCCCCCTCTACCAAATTACCAATACTTTTTGAACATTATGCGTGTATACTAGAATTGAGCTAAGACCCAAAAAAATAGAAAGGCAGTTGCGCCATTCGAGCTTTATTTGAAACTTAAAAAAGCAAGGAAGAATAGAGGAAAAGGGAAAGTATATGAATAATGTAGGTAGAATAAAGAACTACTCCCTCTATTCCAAAATATAGGATCAATATTTGACTTTTTGAAGTCAATTTAAAATACTTTTAAATTCAAAATTGATGAGTTAATTTAGTTTTAGACAATACAATTATGAAAATTTTAAACTATACAAATAATGTTAACTTTTTTGTTTTCAAAAAGTTAAAAGAATCACATCAATTATGAACTTGAAAATATCTCAAATTGACTTTGAAAAGTCAAATTTGATCTTATAACAGAATTGTATTTTACATATCTTTGAACTTCCATTTAGCATTATACTTGATAATATAAGAGAGAGGCAAGGAACGGCAATAAAGTGGTGAAATTAAAAAACTTAACATTAATAAAATTGGTGAAATAACAAAACCGTCATTAATAAAAATTCCCAAAACAACATCACTCTGGACTCTTGCCACAACCATGATATCCCCATTGTGATAATTAAAAAGGTTTGTGTTGCTTACTTTTCATTGTATTTTCCTTTCCTTTCCTTAATTAGTTAATTAATGTTGGAGTTTTTAATGAGAAGATAAAGAATAGAAGGAAAGAGAAAGTAGGGAGGCTTTCTCTCTTCTTATTGGGGGTTTAGGAAATAAAAGAATAGAAAAAGAGGGTTTTTTAATCCATCATAGACACATAACCTCACCCTCTCCAAATTTCTCGTTTTTTATTATACAATTTTGGAGATGAAATAGGGGTACTTTTCTCTCCCTTTCTCTCAAAAAAACATCTCTTTTAAAAAAAAAAATCTCAGAAAACTCCAAGACAAAAGCAATTTCCAATTTCTCTAACTTTCTCTCCAAACTCCGGGAGTCTTTCCCAGTTCTAAAGAATATTTCAATGTTTACTATTTAGGCCTTATAAAGGGTACATAATTGTAGTTCTAACTGTGAAATATAACAAAAACTGATATTGACCAAACTATGATAACTGATCTTTGCCCAAGTTAAACCATCATAGTAAATCTGAACTCAAGAGACATAAAACAATTAATATTACAGCAGCCTTTCAAACTAAGAAAGCAACCAATTTGAAAAGAAAATTCGAACCCTAAACAAATGAACAATCCTTTAATATCTCAATGTACATTAACCATAGTTTATACAGTGCATATAACAGCTAAATGTGAGTGAAATATGAGAGAGAAAATACTAACTAGTATAAATTCCGGAAGCGAATTTAGCCGGGTGGGGCGCTCGACGGGAGGAAGAGGCTCAACTCTGAGATGGCCACTGTGCCCGGTGAACCCGACCCGGAAAGCGAGCTCGTTCGTTGGGTTGATCCGGTCCATTTGTTGTAGAATCCACTTTTCTGCTCTTTTTTGTTTGGCAGTTGAAAGTTTACCTTAGGGTTTGATTGCTTCCGATTCGAATATGTTCTTTTTCCCGGGTTTTGAAAAGAACAATGGAGTGAGACTGTCAAGTCTGTAACTCCTTCTGTGAGGATTAGGTGAATTAAAATTAATTTATAGTGCAATACCTTCTCCTTTTTAAAATGACTAAAATTCAATTGGAACCCCAAACTTTTTCTCAAAAATCGATTTGCACCTTAAAATATTTTTTCAATTAAATGCATCCTAAACTTTATCCAGATAAATTAAATCCTCTCATTTTTTCGCCCAAATCTCACCAAGAGTTTGATGACATCATAGAGTCAGGAGCATTATAGTCACACCACCTCAATTTTTGAATGGTTATTTTATTTCCACACACTTGGGAGTTTGGGATGAAATAACAAACCCTAATTCCCAAATTAGTCATGCTAAACTTCACTGCGATGAAATTTGAGAGGTAAGTCGCGATTGTTCTTGTTTTCTTCTTCATCGTCTCCATAAATTGATCGCTTTTCATAAATAAGATGAGCGATCGTGTCAATTTCTTAGAGATAGAGTCGATCATGATGCATATGTTCCAATGGAGGGTCGTGATTATGGTAAGTCTGGTAATATAACAACATTAATCTCTTTTTTTTTATTGTTAATGAGTTTGAAGTAAACAAACATGAGTTTTTCCTTATGTATCTTTTGCTTTGTGTGTTAAATGGAATATGGGTTTTTTTTAACTGGAAATATGGTGATCCTATTTTTTCTTTATAATATGTGTGATTGTGTTTATTTAATTTTCATATGCAGTGGATTTTAAGTGTTTCGTTATTAAATACTTTCATGGTAGGTAATTTATAAAAGAACCAAGTTTAGATTATGTGGAGATAAATTTGATTATTATGATATGTGTCATCCAGATTTTATGTCTCTGATTGAATTTCGTGCAATATCTAAACCATTTGGATTTATTGGTGGTATATTTGAGTTGAAGTATAAAATACCTAATACTGATATAGAAAGGGGGCTATTTACATTAGATACAAATGATGATATGATGGTTATGTGTGCATTGATTCTTAATAATAGGATGATGGAAGTTTACTTACTTTATACACCAGTTGTTGACCCCCTTATACCAAATATGGTAGATGAAGTAGAGCCACAACTCTTAATATGTGAAGTAGAGGCAGAGCCCCAAACTGAAATAGAGTATAAGGGGAATTATGAAACAAAGAATGAGGATCAGTGTGAGGCTGACCAGAACTGCAGACTCCTACAATGCCAAACATTCCAGTGGGACAGAGGGAATGGCAAGGTTGAGTTCACATAGATACTTCAAGTCAAGAAAAGAGTAGTGGAGTTACATTTACCTATGGGAAAAAATGTATCACCAGACAGTGTTTAGAAGAATTGAGAGAGAGAAAAAAAAGAAATCATGTCAATAGGAGGATAATTTGTGAATTTCATTCTACTGGGTATATTTTGGGAATAATTTTTTGGGTTGGTTGTTTACGAGTCCACGTATCTTTTTGGTACATTGTCTATGTTTATATACGAGTCCATAAACATGGTTTAATTTGGATGGGTGTATATTAGGATGGATGTAAATTGTAGTCTACAAACATGGTTAAATTTGGATGGATGTCTATTGTAGTCCACAAACATGGTTGGTTAACTATATATTTTGGTGGAACTTTTTGGTTGCAACACAAATATTGTAAAATTTGATTCCCTTTTATGGATGAATGTAATTTGTTATTATGTTTTGGTAAATTAATCGGCTGGTTATATTTCAGTGTTTAATTGTGATTATGTTTTGATTATATAACTTGTTTTGATGAATTCATTATGTGGATGGATTTGTTTTGGTTAATTTATTGTGTTGATTGATGCACAGTTAGTTCACTTGGTTTCATATTTACCAACAGAGTGAAACATACATTGTTTCATTCAAAAAACAGAGTGCAAACAATAGAAATATAACAACACAGTGCAAGTAAAACAAAAAATTAATTCATTGAGCAAATTTCATCTTCAATACATATCAGTCCACTTCAAACATCTTCATTACAAAAAATTGTGCAAATTACCATGTCTACAGACCACTTCAAACATCGTAAGTACAAGAAAATGTGCACCCCAAACTATGCCTAATCATTTGAGCAAAACAATGCCCAACAATAACGTTTGAGCAAATCAACCATGTTGTTTTATCTATTAACTTGGCTTTCTTTAACTCAACTTTGAGTTTTTCAACCTTTATTCTCTCTTTATGCTTAATTCTTCATTTTTTTGTCTCCAATCTCCCAATTAACCCTTTTTGCACGGTCACACAATGGGGATCGATCCATCAAAGAAGTTGCATTCACTCTTAACACATATTTCTTTATACAAAACGATTTATAGTGTCAATTACAAAACATACTTACATTTTAAGACAACATTTTAGAAAATGCACTCCAATCAACGCAACCAGATAATTTATCCCTGCATTGTGGGTTTTCCAAGCACATTACATCACCAACGACTTCTTATAATAGCAAAATCGATCCATACACTTTTCCTTTCAATTACACCCCTTTAATTTGTTTGAAGATTAATTACAACCCTTCAATTTAGTAAAAGATTGAAGCAAGCTCTTCAATTTGGGAGCAAATCGACCTGTAATGCTTCATATAGCGTGCAAATATGTTTTAATGGGGTAAATGTGTTATTTTGCTTAAATACCCTCTTACCTCACACGTTTTAAGCTGTCTGGTGAAGATTTTGCCAGAAAAATAAGCAGAGTGTGCATTCCCATTTTAAACATTTATTCTATCAAAAGAAAAAAAAAATAATAATACTAATGATAATAATAATAAATAAAGTAAATAACATTTAAATCTATATTTTAAATAAATATAATAATTGGGCTCCAACAACAGTAATATTTAATATTTTGGGTCAAATTTGAAAATAATTTATATATATAAATCATAAAAAGCCAACAACAGGCTAATTAGCGGAACCATTTGATTCAGAGTTAGATAATATTAGTAATAATAATAAATAAAGTTAAAAAATTTAAATAATAAATAAATTTGGACCTTAATATTTATTTTATGAACCCAATTATAAGTTCATTAGGGGACCTTAATATTTATTGACCCTTAGGGCAAGACCCTCTTAATTAAAAAAATTGCTAGACCTAGTCTTATTTTGTTATACAAATCGAGGGAAAGAGAGGCGGTGTCAGGAAGAACAGAAAGGAAGGAATATTTGATTGAAACAACAAAATGGTCAATCTCTGTTTTTGTTAATGGGGATCAAGAAAAGCCTGCTCTTGTGACATACTCAGATGTTGCTCTCAATTACATGTCTTGTTTCAAGGCCTCTTCTTTTGCCCAGATGCAACTTCTCTATTGGTTCATAACTTATGCATTTACCACATTGATGCTCCTGGCCATGAGACGGGAGCTGCTGTGATATCATCAGTAGGTATTGTACAAATACTTATTAGATTAATATAAAAGCAATACTAAATGTTTTAATAATTATGAGAGATTTGTCTGCTTTTAAAATTGGTGGGATTGGGTGGTGTCTTAAATTCAATTTGAATGTATATATATGTAATCTTAGAATCCTGACATGCTTCTTGTTAACACAAACAAATGTTAATTGTATTTTATTATTTTATATTATACAAGTTTGAATTAATGATTAATTTAGTTACAATAACATTGATTTCTTTAAATTAAATTATTTGTTTTACGTATAAAACTTACAGGGTATTTGAAAGCATTCTTGTGTGGCGTGAATTTTTTTTAAAAGTCTCTATGTTATATATATGAAATATTTTATAGGACAAATTAAAAGCGGTGTATATAATTCTAATTAATTAATTGGTTGATAAAATTATAAAGGCTACTTAATAATAAATTTAATAGTATGATGTTAATAAGGTTTAGATTTGTAATAAAATTTTATTTTATTATATCGAATTTTAGAGAATTTAACAAGTTATATTTGGAATATATTTTGGGCAATAATAATAATTCACTAATTATGCTTATTTATCATTTTGTTTAATTAGTTCGGACGGAAGGAATTTAACGGGTCATTCTTGAAATATAAATTTTGGAGTATTAATAATTGATAAAAGGCGATGATTAAAGGCATATTAAATAGATTATGAATTATTTTGGAATTAGTAGTTTGGATTGTTTTTAATTTGAGGTGAATATGTTTAGGTTGCGAGTAACGTTTCGTATTTGATATCGTTGGCATTTGAGGGTAAGATTTTGTGGAGTGTGCTATAAATGGTTTGGAAGTATCAGGTACGGATTCCGTACTCTTTCTGCGATACTCTTGTTAAATTTGATTTGTTCGTTTTGTCGCTTGTTCGAATTTCGTTATTATTTCACATAATTGTTTCCTGTGAAATAAATATATTAGTTTCATTTTGGAGTTGATACATTGGACTCGTACTTGTACTCTTTGAATCAGGTTATCATGTATAGTATTTATTTTGATAATTGTAGAGCGGTACATGTTGCTACCTTCTTTTTGAAACCTTGTGACTATAATTTGATTTGGTTCAACATGTACATATAGAACCCTTGTTGGTATTATGTCGCATGTGTTGTGACATGGTATTTTGTTAGAATATACCGTAGGGTATACCTGAGCTATAACCACCTGTGGGGGTACCACAGGCATGTCGTCTTGGCACGAGAGACATGACACTTTCCGTGGCGGTGTGATTAGTCCACGGCGTCTCCGTTTGGGCTCCGGAGGAAGTGGGCCATTTGGTGTTTTGTTGTGGGAGGCGTATGGGTTAACCCTAGTTTTTTGTTCTGCGGATTGGTGATGTTGTGCCAAACACACCTATCCGATTTGCATACATTTGGATTCGCGGTCCAATGTGTGATTTGCACAATGGCATTATTTTGACTTTTTGTGTGGCATTGTTTTGATGTGCCTGTGTGGCATTATTTTGGTTGCCTATGTGGCATCATTTGATTCACCTGTGTGGCATTATTTTGACTTGCCTGTGTGGCAAGGTATATTTCTGAGCTCATTCGGTATGAAATAACTCCAGCCATTTGTTTCAGCCTATTATTTTATTGGATTAGCTTTGTTGATTTCTGTTCAATTCAAGTCATTGAGTTAGTTACTTCAGTTCGTTATTTCTTCATTCTTTTATTGATTTCGTCAATTATATTGATTCAGATATATTTCATTCAGATCTTTGGAGATTATATTTTCGTCCGTATTTACACTTGAGGCTTTGTTTAGTATTTTGTCTCAGTTATTTTTGTATATCAGTTGTATATCTTTTGTATATCTGTATTCGTACTGGGCAATTGGCTCATGCTGTGTTTTTTCCTCCGGAGTTCAAGGGGTGATTCAGGGCTAGTGTGATGAGAGTGTTACCTTTGACCATCTAGGTGGATTCGAATTTTAGGTTTTGATTATTTTGACTCTATGTTGAGAATCGTATTTAATGCCTTATTGATGGATATCATTATTACATATTTGAAGTCATTAGTGCTTCTGCTTACTAATTTTGAGATTTGTTGTGCTTTGCTTGGCGTGTCGCCTTTTTCCTTTTCGGGGAAGGGGTGTTACATATTCTTTCCTCTCTCTCTCCCCTTTCTCATTTCATGTAAAAAATGTAAGGATATGTTAATTTTAATAACTTAATTTCTTGTTACTTTATAATTTTAAAATTTAGACTTAACTAAAACAGTAATATGCATCCTAAAACAAAACAAAAAATAAATTTCATTTACAAATATAACTAATAAACAAACCGCACATAAAAAAATAAATTATAATAAAAAAAGTCTCAAGCATATTTATACTAGCTATTGAGTGTGAAATTGTTAATAAGATTTTGTTTGTTTGCAAAAATGATGTATAACATAAAATTATTTTTATTAATTTAATATATTTATAAAATATTTTATCATGATTAGTTTTGTTTTTTTACCTTTTTCTAAAGCCATTTAATATCTCAAACAATAATTTAAAAAATTATTTTCTTATTGCTTTTGAGAAAAATAATTAAAAAAAGGAAAAATATTAACAAACAAAACATTTTTAATTTTTTTCCTGAATTTTATTTTATCTTCCCTTTAAAGTTAGCATATACAATGTTATACACTTATACTAATGGCATAGAATATGTTGTTAGTATTAAACCGGCTTAATTAATTCTAAAAAAAAATAAGAGGAAAACAAACAAACTTTGTTCCTTTTTATAAAAAAGCCTATGACTTTTATTTTGTTTTCATTTAAATCATTGATATCTAAAAAAACGTAATAGAAACGATTTAAACTTGACAAAACTTTTAATCATAACTAATTAATATCGAGGTATCTCTTACATGTGACAATTCTATATTTTTCTCCTTATTTTATTACTAACGCAAAATAAATTACTTTAATCAAATGATTTTTTTAAAAGATAGATTTATTGTTAATTAAACTATTTTTGTTGTTGTTTATTTAACTAAATAAAATTATTAGTTACATTTGAAGTTGTTTTAGTTAATTATTCTAATTTATTTAAAGTGAGTTAATATGATGTCAGTAATAAATCAAAAAATAATATTATTGTCACGCTCACATGTAAAAGAAACCTCATCATTAGCTAACTGTAATTATAAATTTAGTCAAATTTTAGTTATTATTATTACTACTTTTTTTAAAGATATTTTTTATTTAATTGAAAATAAAGAGTAATAGTGTGTGTGTGTGTATATATATATTTTATTTTTTATTTTTGCGCGTGTGATTAAATTAGAGGCCTGGACGAATTCAACCGAATTGAATTTTTTAGTCCCGTCCGAACGTTCATCCAGAGCCTTCTGTCATGTTCCTCTCTATATAAAGCTCTATCGAACGGTGGTTCGCTATTTTTCCAAAAAATTCAGGAGAGAGACGTAATCATATACATCAGAAAAGGATACAGAGAATCGTCCATAAATCGATCTCCTATTTTGATTGTGCAGGATACAATTGATAGGGCGAGTTTTCGAAATCCAAACTTTTCGGTTTTATTATTTGAAGTCTGTTTAGATATGGTTTTATTGTATACATGAGTGTATAATAACGAGTACGAAATTTATAATTTGACAAAAATATTTTCTGAACGATATGCGAACTATTTGGATCGAAATATTCTTAGTGTGATCTTGTTTTGCTCTTAATTAATCCATGTGTTTGGTGTTAGAATATGGTTGAACTGATGAGATAAAATAGGTATGATCTGATGATCACAAGGGAGTTTGATGCAATAAAGTAGCAGGATATTAATTATTCAAACCTTTTTATAATTTAGGTTATATAATTTTAAAATTGCTAGTTAACGATGTTTGTTTACCGAGTTATTAAGTTTTCGTATTATTTATTAGTTTTACATGTAATTGATAAATGAAAATATCAATTTTTTTAATGGTTACAGACTTATTTGTTTTTAGTTTTGTTATTTTGCCTTTTTGTTTCATACTGTCTATTTTCATTATTTGAACACACAACGTGAAATTCCATTTGAAAATTTGTTTATTGACATTGACAGTTGTTAGAAATGAAATTTACCTTAGGCATTTATGGTAGTGATGCCTATCATCTCCCATATACAGATTGATTTTGAAATTGTCGGAGTGTATCCCCAGCTTACAAAATAAATGAGGATGAGAATTTTTCCCTGAAAGATTATGCTGCCTAAGTTAATCGGTGAGTAGTTTGAAAGAGGGTTTAAAGCTAGAGCGGTGCATGTGTTTGTGTGTATTAGTTATCCTGTACTTACTTTACTTGGAGGGGTTGATCTCCATATGAGAGAGACTCGATGCCAAGTTAGTTAATATTTATGAAGAATGAAGAGAGGCTAAATTTGTATACTGGGTGTGTTTGTGGGTGTGAGTTATGTATTAACCCGCTTTATACAGTGTTATAGTCATTTCTTTGGTTCAGTAGTATTTCTGAATTATAGATTTTTTTGTTTAGAGTTGGACACTAATCTTGGGATGCTTATCCTTAGATCAATCGGGTTTTTAATGTATATTTTTACCGTATTATGTAGGAATTAGTTCTGCAGTTTGCTGAGTATAAAAAAGGATTTGAGTATTAAGATGAGACAAGTTGCATTACTTGAAATTTTATAAAAATATGATGAAATGAAGATTTGAATACAACGAAAGTTGTTATTAAATTAAATTTGTGTCTAGTATCAAGGTTATTTTTTTGGCTAATAGATTTAGTTAAGCTGTCATTTTTATTTGTTATTAGTATTTTTCTCATTTTTTTGGGTGGCAATGATTGTTAAGAGAACAAAATCTTCTGTTCATCATCTTTTAAGATACTGGGTGCCTATTATGGTTGATAAATAGTTGAAAGATGATTTTTTTCTCTGGCTTGAAATTTGATTTATGTTACTATTCATGAAAATGATCAAGAATTTTACTAGGTAGGATTAAGCAGATACTTTCTAGTCTTTCCACAAATAAGCTCTTGGAAGCTGTCGTTGTAGTATTGAATTTTAGAACATCCCATTAGAGAAGTGGATTTTCTAGAAAGCATTTTCTTGCTCTCTCATACAACGTGCATGTTTTTTTTTCTCGATGGTTAATTTAATCTCATAACTTACGATCAATTCATTCCATATCTCTTGTTAGATGACAAAGTTTCACGTTTAACTTGTGTTACTACTATCCCATTGCATCTTTAATTCTTGGTTCAAACTCTTTGCTAACGGGGGAAAAATGTTTCTTCTTTGCATTTAGAATGATATAAATCACATTTTTTTGTTGTCCATGAAATTTTGGTGGCCTTAATATATTCTTCACTATCCTTACTAACACATTTTAATTGTTTCTTGCGCCTCAGATGTCGGACTCCAGAAGATCAAGGTGCATTGAATTGCAAATTTTCTTTGTAATTTAGAGTTCATGAATTGCAATTTGATTATATGTTCCCTTCCAGATATTCCCGTTCTTCTTCACCATACAGGAGGTACAATCGATCTGTCTCAAGATCCAGGTCTCTGTCCAGGAGCAGATCAAGGTATAGCTGTATACTTATGTCAAAATTCACCTCTTGCTCAGCATATGTTACATATGTGTTCACTAATCTATTTTAAATCGCAACTGCTGTAGGAGCTGTGATTCAAGTGAGGTTGTAAATCCTGGAAATAATCTTTATGTCACAGGCTTATCACCTAGAATCACAAAGAGAGATCTTGAAAAGCATTTCTCAACTGAGGGAAAGGTATGTTAAGTAGGTCACTGATGTCTTCCTATTAAATGATGAAGTATTGTAATTTTTTGTTATATTGCATACTCATTTATGGGATAATATTTTAGGTAGAGGATATCCATCTTGTGGTTGACCCATGGTCAAGAGAATCTCGAGGATTTGGTTTTGTAACAATGTCCACCGTGGAGGAGGCTGATCGTTGCATCAAGTACTTGGACAGATCTGTGCTTGAAGGCCGTGTCATCATGGTGGAGAAGGTAGAATGCTCTCTCTCTACTATATGGTTTTGGCTGTTTTATTTTTTGTTGCAAATGGAGCTCATAATCATTACAAAAGCTGTATGTTGTTTGCTATTAAATTCATTTTGTTTGTTCGAGTTTAAAAGTTGTTTGCGCGTGAAGTTTTTTTGGCAGCAGGGAATGTAGCAGCTCTTCACCAAAGTTCAAATTAACAAATCAAACACATCAAGCAAATATCAGACTATTAAACCAGAGGGTTGTATGCCCTGCATTTCTCTCTTGCAATTTAACCTGGCGTCATTCAGTTATATGTTATGCCTTCCAACCTCTTGGATACTTCTTTGTCTGTTGTATATTTTCATCTAGTCTAGTGTAATATAATTTCTCCGATGGAACTATGGTGATTACATGGCCTCATATGCTATATTTTCTGTTTTTACAGGCAAGGAGGCGAAGAGGTCGAACACCCACTCCTGGGAGGTACCTTGGGCTGAGAACAGTTCGCGGTAAGCCTAGGCTATTAGAGTGTAATTTGTTCATGTTTACCATTCAAGTCCCTTACCTTTAGCTTTCTTTGGCCTCTCGATGCAGGGAGTCGTCGTTCTCCAAGTTACTCTCCTCATCATAGAAGTCGTTCGTCTAGTTACTCATCTGAACTGTGTAGGAGTAGGAGCAGATCATACTCTCCTGACTACAGAAGGCGTCGTAGATCATACTCTCCCTTCAACAGCAGTCAACGCAGATCATACAACAGTCGAGGAAGGTCGTACTCGCGATCTCGCTCCCCGCACAGCAGATCGCCGGTCAGCAGGCGTGATCAATACTACTCCCCTTACTATCATAGGGACAGCCCACCTGATTACCGCTATTATAGAAGTCGTTACCGCTCCGTCTCCCAAAGCATTTCACCAAGAGCACACAGGTATTCACGGAGGAGCTACTCACGCAGCCTCTCTCCAAGGCGCTCCTTCAGGAGAAGATATTCACCCAGTGTTCCCTCAGATCGGGGGAGGGGTTACGCTCCGAGCATGTCTCCTCCTAGATCAAGGAGAAGCTCAAGGGGCGTCTCCCGTGGCTCTTCATACAAGCATGCATATTCCCCGGAAAGCTTTTTTTCTGGGAGCCAGAGCCGAAGTACTAGTCAATCAACCAGATCTGTTTCAAGGTCCTCGAGCCGAAGTTCTAGTCCATCTTACAGATCTGTTTCAAAGTCTGCCTCACCTCAAGTGTGAAGGTTATAGTAAATTTCGCCTTCATTTGGATTGTGATTTATGGTTTCCTTTCTTGTAATAGATCATATTTTCAAGACCTATTATGTACTTTTCTTGGGAAATTGATGATGTTATTTAAAATTTAAAAACAGGTTTTTAGAAATTTATTTTTCAGCTTGGTATGCAAGCCGTTGTGATATTTTAGAGCTCAAGGTGTTCTACGAGGTAGCACAAGCGGTTGGTTGGGGTGGAGTTGTTAGTAGTGTTACTGTTTGATCCTTAGAATTTACATTTTTCGATTGCTCGGCTTTGATTCTTAAAATATATTCTCCGAGTATGTGGCACCTAAGTTGATCAAGTTCTTCTGTAACTTGTTTGAGGCCGCTCTTTTACGAGCTGATATCTCCTGAAAGCAGTAAGGCAGACCTCAGATAAAAGTCAATTTATCCCAATATTTGATCCCATACTCTTGACAAGGAGAGGGATCATATTCTAAGAAGGAAACAGGAAAGGAGTCATTTTTATTTAAGTTGAAATTCTAAATGTTTGTCCACATCTCTTGCCAATTTGCCATCTACTATCACACTATCAATAGCCAATCAAATCTAAGAAGAAATAATTCTACAAACAAGTCTCATATAAGAAGGAAACAAATTTTCATAAAAATAAATAAATTAACTTAAGTGAGAATTGAAACATCACATTAAGAGGAAAAAAATAAACTTTATCAATGTAAGAATTGAACCTAAATTCTAATGGTCATACAACGAGCAAAATCTAATTGGAATCTGGAAGGACTCAAATTTGAATCCTTTAGATTCCAGAATGAAGTCGCGGAAGGATGCAGATCTGAACTTCCATGCCTCATTTCCTTGGTTATTTTAATTTGCCATACGCGAATTCAAAGTTACTGAAATACAAAATAATTGAATAATAAAAATGCCAAGGACAATGATACATTTTCTTGCAAGCTCCACCAGGACAGGAGCATACCAACTTAATTGAAACAGAAGGCTCTCTCTAAAGGTGATGAGAATACAATAAATCTGGAACTTAACACCAATATTTCAATAAATTGTATACTAAAATAAGCATGTAGGCAATTTTAATACAAAGCGATACAAAGTAGTAGTAGTAGCAGAATATGAAAAACTTTATTTATTTTTATCATCTGTTAATAGCCGCTTTTCTCAAGTTCTCTTCAACCCTCAGCATTTCTTGTATGTATTTTAGCAAATCGTCTGTAACAACTTACACGAGAAGGGTAATGTAGGGGCCATTATTGTGCTTATGGTACACGACACTCTTCAATGTTCCAGATTTCCTTAGCATATTGATCAATTGTCCGATCACTACTGAATTTGCCACTCCCAGCTGTGCTTAATATAGACATCTTTATCCATCTTTTTCTGTCCCTGCAAGTAGGAGATTAAAATCTTAGAGAGTAAAGCTTAATCAACATAAAGTCCACCTCTATTTAGACTTTCCTATCATGTTTCCTTGTAATCATGCAAGTAATACTTTCCATAATTAGAAATGTTCCTCTGACACTTTACCTAGACATTGTCAGATGCCATCACCATACAGTCCCAAAACTATTACGGCCATGTGATATAAACAAGCAGCTGATTGGCAGATCAAACAACATTTTCAACACGGTTCAAGCTTTGACTAAACATGGAAGTCTATATAGTTAACATATTGAAGAGAATGTGGAACTGATGACAAACTGTGACTGAAAACATCTTACCGTAAAAGAGAGCAGAGTAAAAATAAAAATTTTGGAGCAAATTCATTTAAAAGAATAGAAAAGTACGTTCAACTCTCTATTTTGACAATCTTGAAAACTTAATTTTAACAATGAAATATTTAATTGGTAATACTAGGAAGAAGACGATCTTTGCGTGTCTACAGACTTTCTGGCTAGTTAAGACATTGTATACATATTTTAAGCAACTTGAAGACAAAATTATGTATTATGGAGTATACCTCAGATCTCTCTATTAAGAAAGAGAAACTATTATGCCACACTTGAGGTGTAAATACGTTTACTTCCCCATTTACAGGGACTATTGTTATGTGTTGGTGTCTTAGTATCTCTTGCAGATTCTTGTAACTAAGTAACACATTTTTGAAATTCTTGTCTTAAATATAAAAATGATATGCAAGGAAATAAAAAAAACATTTTTTATGCACTGATGATAGTCAACCTTTCATTATTAGCATAAATAAGCATATGACGGTACGAGCTCAAGTCAAAGGCCTAGAAACCCCAAAAATCATTATACTGATTCAAAACAGCTATAGCTTCTCTGACATAGGTTCCCCATAATAAAGTATATTAATGGGATGAGCAATGAAACGCTATACGATTAATTTTACATACCTTATTTCAACAGAACTATTCCAGATATAACTTATAAGTAATAGGAAATATTATTATCCAGTATTCAGCACAGACAAACTTACTTTCATAAAATGTTATCTATTATATAGTTAATTACTAGATCAGTAATTGAGTATAGCAGCTACGGCTTACTTTCCTTTTTTATTTAATACCTACTAGCTTACCTATCAACATTCTTGACATTATAGTTATCAAGGCGCTAAGTCGAAGCGAGGCGACAGCCGGGAGCTTAAGCGCTTAGCCGACAAAGCGCCAGACTAGTCGTCCACAAGTCGACAAGTCGTTAACAATATAAATTTTAACATTGTATATATAGAATACCATAAATTTCAATACTAAGAATTCAATAATTTATGATAAAACAAGTAAACAAATATTGTTAAGATAAAGGTATATACAAGCATATAATCATGATATCATATCATAAAATTAAACAACCATCCTTTATAAGATAAAGACATGTTCATTGTGACATTGCCAAAAACAAACATAATATAGAAATGAAAACAAAGTCATAAAAATTCATAATGAAAATATCACTCAAGTTATCAAACAAAATCATCAAAGATCAAATCATCATCATCTCTCCCAGCAGTGGCATCATCACTCGAAACAGTAGTTACTCTTCGGCCATAATCATCATCAACATCCTCATCATCATTAGGAAGGCCCTCCTCCTCTTCTCCAACATCAGAATCAGCTTCATTCACAATCACAGCTCTTGAAGTCGGAAGCATTACCACGCCGTGAGTAGAATAGACCCGAATCTACGAGGAATATTACGTCCCTCGGCGGCATCGATGCACCAACAAATTTCTCTATCAACATCCTCCCACGTAAGATCATCTCCATCATGAACTATATCTTGTTCGGGCACTATCCACTCATTACCCCAATCAAAGTCATCTAGGACTAATGGATCGAAGTTTCTTCCAAGTTCGCGACTCCTTTGGAACCTATCAACAATTCGGCGATTGTATTGGACATGCACCAAATCATTTAACCGTTGATGCTCCAACCTATTTCTCTTCTTCGTATGAATCTGAAATTTTTGTTTAAAAAATATTAAGCAAAAAGAATATATAAAATATTTATACATTTAGTTATGTACTAAATACTTACAAACTCGAAAGTGCTCCAATTGCGTTCACAACCGGAAGAAGAACAACAAAGGCCGAGGATTCGCTTTGCAAACTTTGTAAGCTCAATAGAGACAACCGCCAAAAGCATTCCACCAATCAACTACATTAGATGTAAAAAATTAAAAAATCAAATATAGTCTTAATTATTAAACTTAAAAGAAAAATTTATAGTTAATGTAATATGCTTACTAGGATTTTTGTCTTTAGATTGTCTAATCGCCATGTCTTTAGAAAAGTCATCACGAGAAGATTCATGACATCGCCTAAGTCACTTATCTTATCTCTCGCCAAAACTTGGTGGGAACCATTTTTAAAAGAACATCATTGAAGTTGCTACGCAACTTGTAAGCCAAATTAGATTCTTCTTCTTTTTTTGTCAAAATACTTTCCGGATTGAGAAACAATGCACTTGCCATATAACTTCGCCCATTTGGCATGCCCATCTTCGCCAATGATGTCAATCACTTTCTTATACAACCTTTGTTTGTTGTTAAAGACATCTTTGATCTTTTTCTTTGCATATTCCATCGCAGTAAAAGAATCTCGGTAAGTAGTGGCCTCTCATCTGAATTCACAATCCTCAAGACTACAAGTAATGGTTGTGAGACTCTAATACAATCTTCTACATTGTGCCAAAAAGTAGAAGAAATAATTGTATCATACACTTGTTTCTCTGCCTCTGTACTTGACAACCTCGAATTTGTCCAATCATCACTAATGAACAAGTGTCTCAAAGCATCCTTGTGCTTGCACAAGCTTTGAAGAGTCAGAAATGATGTAGCAAATCGGGTGACTCCCGATCTCACAAGGTCCCTCCCATTTGTTTTGGTCCTCATTGCCTCAAGAAGGTGACCATGTCTGTAAATGAATCCAGTTATTTTTCTGCCCTTCACGATTGTAGACTTAAATTGCTTCATATTACCTATGTCCTCTAACATCAAGTTCAGTAATGGGCGCGACATGGTGTCCGAACAAAGTCGGTCTCCTCTCCATCAACATACGACTTTTCCGCCTTATAATTGGCGGCATTGTCCGTCACCACTTACATGACATACTCAAATTTCAATCTCTTTTATCTTCCCATTAAGTAGCTCTGTCAACATGTTTGCATCCTGAGATTGAGCAGAGGCATCAACTGATCCCAAAAAGTAAGTACCTGCAGGACTAATTGCAAGAAAATTTATCAAGTGTCTGCCTCTTCTATCCGTCCATCCGTCTGACATAAGACTGCAACCGTACTGCTTCCAAGAAGTTTTGTGTTTCTCCTTCAGTTCCTCTGTTTTAGTCTTGGCCTTCACTGCTTCCAAGAAGTTTTGTGTTTCTCCTTCAATTCCTCTGTTTTAGTCTTGGCCTTCGCTAAAAGAGGAACCCTCAACTCGTGATATGAAGAAGGCTTGTAACCCGGCCCATATTGCCCAATAGCCTCTGCCATCACCTCATAACTTCTTCAATTTGCCGCATTAAAAGGGATACCAGACTCATAAAAAAAGTTGGCAACATGCATGTCAACTTTCTCTTTCTCTTCCGGTGTCCTTAGACGATTCTCCAAAGTAGTTTGGCTAGGACCTTTTCGATGCCTTTCGTCCATAACTTCTTCAGGAGATTTCCTAAAATGAGTTTCAATGGTCTTTGTTTGTTTTGTTTGTGATTGTGGCTTAGGGAATTGAAATACACTCTTCATCCTTTTAGATGCAGTCCCAGAACTTGGAACAGCTGTAGAGGAAGCATTAGAAGCATTGGAAGCATTGTTTGGAATATTAGATGACTAAATTTCTTCTACTTCGTCATGGTCATCAAATTGAATTGGCTTATTCCTTTTGTTACCCATTATTGCTTGATGCATCTCATTTGAAATTTCTGTTGTAGTTCGAGGACACTTGGACACATCCCCATACCCACCGGTAAGATGTTTAAATCTCTTGATTCCTCCATGAACCTTTTTTCCACAGAGAATGCATTGCACAAGATTTTTATCGCTCAATTCTGGCCAAAATGCATATTTCCACCCCGGATCTTTAGACTTGGCCTTTCTTTTAGGATCCTTAGTTGGATCATAACCCTCAGCTCCTGAACTTTCCGCCATTTAACTATCTACAATTCTACAAAATACAATTAAACAAACAAACAAGACATTGTAATTTGTAAAATTGTAATAACAAAACAAATAAACAACTAAACATAGATGACATTATAAATTTATTTATAATCAAGAACTACAAAAGAAAAAGGACTAAAATGTAATCCTAGTTGATAACTTCTTTTTCTGCTTTATATTACCAGAATGCATGACATTTTACAACATAGTAATAAAACACAATCCTAATTGATCAATCAATCCCTCAACTTAATTTGTGATCAAAAAGTACTATTTTTAAAAAATTAAAATAAAATATTAAATTGTTGCTTGGCACTTGCAAAAAGAATCGTAGTTAAATTAATACATAATCAATAACTTTGCTTCACTTTTTGTTTCTCCAAATATTAACTTTTCATGTGCAATGTTAATGTCTCACTCCCTCTTCAATCGAACAAAAAGTAGAAAATAAATAAAACAAAATCTAGAAGTTTATTTATCTTAAATCGAGGATGGGTTTGACGAGAAGCAGGGTAGAAGAAGAAGAGAAGAACTAAGAAGAGCTCCATACCTGTAAATTGTCACGTCGTCGCCACGAGTCGATTAAATCGTCAGCCATTCGAGTCATCATCGCCACCAAGGCGGGTTTGTTTCTCTCTCTCTCTCTCACTCATTTCGTTTCTTCCTCTTTGCGACTTGCGACTTGCGATCGATCTTTTGGGTCGACGTAATATCTGTTTTTCTCTTTTCGTTTCTCCTTCTCCTCTGATGATTGATAACTGAAGTTCCGAGAGCGATTGATTAGGTTTTTTTTACTGGGTCAGTTGCTTTAGGTTTTTTTTACTGGGTCGGAACTCGGACCAAACCCGCTCAAACAAGTCGACGACTTACCAATATAGTCGTTCAAGGCGCTCGGAAGTCGTCCAAGGCGTCCGAGTCGGTGTCTGAGCGCGCGTCTTTCTGCTTTCCCACCAAGTCGTCCCACCGCCTCAAAAAATTTTACCGACTTGACGCCTAGTCGTCGCCTACTAGTCGACGACTTGACAAGCATGCTTGCCATTCATATTCTATACACAATTTTCTAGAACTACAAGCTGTTAGGGTCACTACACAGCCTACCCCATCTAGTTTAGGGAAAAAGAGGACGATTATGTTGAGCCAACACATTCTTTGTTTTATGGTTCAACTATCTATATAGGCAACTGTGTTGGTGGACTGGAATCTGGGCTGTAAGCTAGGTTTGTACTAGGCTGTGAAGTAATTGACAAGTCAAACATGTTCAAACTGTTCACCAGTAGGTTCTGCTTTTAGCCAAATAACTATATCTAAGCTAAAAAGCTTATCAATAGTAGATTCTTTGTTAAACAAACTATGTCTATCTCCCAGTTTTGACGAGCGAAATGTACTGAGAAGAATTTCATAGTTATCTCATTTGTTCAGAAAAGCGAGTCAGCTGGGAGAGTTTACAGGTGGCAGAAGTATAGCAATACCAACCCTTGCTCAACTCAACTATGCCTTTTATCCCAAACTAGTTGGGGTAGGCTGCAAACGAATCCCTTACAGCAAGGAATTATGGTATTGGGCTGAGAAGAGTGTCTTACTTGTAAACTTCGTCCACTTTTGCCTGGGTGTCGATGTAGCTGGGGAAGTCGTAACCAACAAGAAAATAATCACCGCAACCATAGCCAGAGTTCCCTTCCAGTGAATCAAGGAGTGGATTGTAGTCGTAGCTTCCAAATGCTCCAGATCTTATAAATTCTTTGGCCTCTTCAAATCGAGGATCTGGTTTAAACTGCAGTATCAATAACAAAAAACAATTATTATTCTTTGATAAGTAATAAAAGACAATTATAATTTGGTACACACGTCATAGCTGACTAGAGCTTGAACCAATGTAGTAAAAAAAAGTATTAACATATGGACATGGAAAAGGGCCAGCAAGGTGAAGATAAGAGGGAGATGGAAGTTCTGTGTTAAAATGAAATGATATAAATAAAGCATTATTCTATCAACAAAGTACATCTGGTTCCTTAATATATAAGATTAAGGCCCTGACCCCTTGGCAACTGAGGAACAAGGCTTAAATTTATCTGTTCATCAGAAAATGCAGTAGATAAGCCTAAATTAAATGGTGACCATAATTCCTATCAGAGCTGTTTGGGAACTTGCTTTGTCTTGACCTTCCCGAACTCTTTGAACCATTCGATTCACTATAGACCTTAACCTCTGAAGCTGAAGGTAATTTCTTGAAGTTTAACCTATCCAAGGTAAACAATCCACCTAGTGATTGGATTCTCTGGAAAAATGTAATTCCTCTATTCCGCCAAAAAAGTATTATAGGAGCCTAGCTTACTAGCCCCGTAGATCCTTAAACTAATCAGCATTTATATCAATTTCTAGCTGCAAATTAGAATTGATGTAAGACCTAAAGATCCAGGGAATTAAACATAGGAGCACAAGCCAAGATAATGTGGCTTTGTAAACGAACACAGGTTTGTTTACTGAAAGAACAGATAGGTTTAGCGTCCTACCAGTCCATTCTCTCTATCTTGGCGCAGTCGTGGAACTTCATCTGCTGTTGCACCAAAGAGGAAGAAATTCTCCTCCCCAACTTCTTCCCTAATTTCCACATTTGCCCCATCCAATGTTCCTATAATGAGACATCCATTAAGTGCGAATTTCATGTTGCTTGTGCCACTTGCTTCCATGCCTGCTGTGCTAATATGCTGCGATAGCTCACTTCCTGGTATAAGCATCTCCGCCACAGATACATTGTAATTAGGAACAAAAACAACCTGAAAGTATCATTATTATAAAATATTAGTGAAATTAATGGTTTTATGTCAATGTGAAATAATAAAACAGTAAATCAGAGCACAATAAAGTGCAAAGCGACACTGTTGTAAATCCAATGTAACATATATAATCAAAATACTAATGTACCTGTAGATAATATATAATCATTTGATTTTGAAAGTAATCTTAACTGAAAGAATATGTATTGTAAAAGAAGAGCATACTAAGAAAGCCTTTATGTTGAACATGGCTAAGAAGAAATGAAAGAAGCAAAGAATACAAAAGGGATAGAAATGTGAAGCTGACTTTAGAAAAAATAAAAAATTGACAAGCACAAGGAAGGTCATACACATGTATTATATTGCAATGTCTATAAATGGCTCTAATTAAAGTCTCTAGTTCTCAAACAATTTGCAGTTCCTTTTCTACAAGTGCAATAAAATCACAAAACATCCATGCTTTAAAGATTTAGGGTTAAAAAATATATGCAAAGCTATGGCAATAATAATATTGACTAATACTGTCAAAGAAGTATCAACAACTTGGTTTTAATTGGGTCGCAAAGCCATTCTTTGTGAACAAGATTGAAAACTACCATTTTTGGGAAGTTAACAGACAATGAAAAGGAAGCGCCTATTATACAATATTGCAACCATACCCTTAGGTCAGATCACTTGATCCATCAAGATCCTAGACTTATAGCTACCTACTTTCGTTTACAAACTGGTAATAAAAGTAAAATAAGATTGCAAACATATTGTCTTGATTCCTTCTCTGGTAAGTCATCTGATACATCAATCGTATCAATGAAAAAGAAAACCAAAATATTTCTATTGGTGCTTAATAAGCCATTAGTCAAGATGATAATAACATGACCTCATTTTCTAAATATAAAATTTGCTGAAAACATCACTGCTTTAGGTTTCCTGAATGTGTATGGTTGATGCAGCACTCAAATAACTGATTGCTCAAGTAAAATATAAGAAGTTAAGTTTAGCAATCAGTGAAGAAAAGAGATGGAACATGGGCATAAATTCTTAATTTACTGAAGATGATTATATGTAATTTCCATTATATTAGTTTTTGAACCCGTGTGAGACACAGGCTAGTGCAAGAGATATATTATACAGAATCATGAATTTCATGAGCATAATACTTCCTCTGTCTAGCAAAAACTGATTTAATTCTAAGAGTTGTGCATGAAAAAATGAAAAAACCTCTAGATATTCCACCCAATACAAATACATAATTTTAGAGGTAGAATATGAATACAATTAAGTAGCATAATGAGAGTTCTAATCAATTCCTAGGAGAAATCATTCATTTAAGTATAAAAATTATTTATGGTCCTTGGTATATGTATTATGTTAATCTAATTGACAATTTATAACTTTTTATGGGTATTATAAAATGCCCAACTCTCTTCAGCTAATCACAGGGAGCGAACTTAAAACGAACCGGCTATAGCGACGATTTTTTCCGTCACTATAACATAGAAAAACCGTCGCTACAAAACTGGTTCGTTTTTTGTTCGGTTCGTTATAAAATAACAATTATTATAAGATTATATATTAAAATGTATGTAATATATTGTAGGATTTTCAAAGGTTAAATACGCACCCAATTAGGTAGCACAAATTATATATATTAAATTGTATAATCATAATCCTAATCAATCAATTTCTAGAAGAAATGAAAACATTTTAGTATAAAAAGTTAAAAGCACATTTTCAAAGATTATGGCAAACTTATTTTAATACAAAATGAAGAAGGTGTGCCTAGAGAAATGAAGAAACCTCTAGAAATTTTACCTAACACAAATACTTGCTTTTAAAGGTTAAATGAATGAATAAATTATTTATTAAAGTTGCCAATCGAGAAGAACTAAGGACTATCCGAGTTGATTCACCTATTAATCTGTAACAACTCAGGATTATCTGAGTTGACTAACCTATTCTTAGATTATAGATGACATACCAACAATTACTTAAAACAAAACAAAATTTAAAATTTCAATCGAGATGACTCAGTTATTTAAGAGTAATTTAATGGGTGGACTCATTATGTGTTTGGTAATCTTCCCTTTGTAGATAGGAATAGATTAGGGGAAACAAAAATACCAATACGGACTGGTTATCAAAGAAGAACTAGACAGCTTTAAAATAAACTAAATTTTTGTCATCTGAAAAGTCTACAATATAGTTTTACCTTCAAGTAGCTATTGACCTCAGTATCATTGTTAATAATAGCACCAACATCATTCACCAGTTTAACTATTCTTTTAGCATTAGTGTATGTTGCAAATGCTTTTCCTCCAATCATGATGGTGCGTGATGTGGTACTTTTTCGTTCTTCGGGGCTTATCTCCTGTCATAGGTTAATTCCGAGATATGAGGAAGCAGTTATGCAAAATGCTGATTGAAGTGGAGTTTTGTCAGAAATAAAATAAATAATTATATCATTTAAAGATGCTATGAGAATTAAAAAAAAACAACCAGACCATATCCCAAATTAAAACTACGAAATGGAAACTATTACAATAGAGATTTGCAGCAGTACAACTACAGTGCATAACACTTTTGTGGTTAAAGGTAGAAATTAAGTATGCCTACCAATTCAAGGTAGATAACTATGATTTTACATAATCGAATGGGTAATTTTATTTTCGAACAGCTTTTACACCAACAAACTCAAAATTCTAAAGAAGCTTGGCTTAGTCTAATAAATTTTTATAAATTTGTTTTCGCCACACTAATCCAGCAATATAACCTGAAATTATTTTAAGAGTACTTGGGTATTTGGATCTCACCTTTAATTTCTTGTACCTATAGACCACTCCTAGAATGTTTAGCAACTGTCTTTTATATTCGTGGATGCGCTTGACTTGTATGTCGAAGAGACTATTTGGGTCAATGCTCACACCTGTTACTCGCAATATGTATTGAGCCAAACGCTGCTTGTTAGCCATCTTGGCTGATTCCCATTCAGCATGGAAACCTGCATTGTCGGCAAACTTGTGTATAAAGAAGGGTCAGTAATGTTAGCAAGGAAAGAAAACAATAACTTAAAAAAGATAATCAATCATTGGTTTTAAGTTTAGTTTATGGAACATACTTCCCGAAGATCTGCAAGTAGATTAAGGTTTGTCACCCATTGATCTGTTTTCAACCATTTGGTGATTATCTGACTGAGCTCAGGACTGCAAAACCGCAGCCATCGACGAGGAGTTATGCCATTTGTCTTATTCTGGAACTTGGTAGGCCAAACAGAGACATAGTCTGCAAATAGCTCGGACTTTAATATATCACTGTGTAGCTGGGCAACACCATTCACCTGCAGAGAGATGGGTAACAAAATATTCGCTATCTTATAACGAGTAAACTTAATTAAAATGTGACTAACATTTTGTATCAAGTAGAGAGGGAGATAACAGGAGTAAAGACTTCTAAAGAATGGAAATTTTACCGTATGCGCTGACACCACACATAGATTAGCCATACGCACAACTGGCTTTTGAGGATTATGATCCAAAATGCGCATGGCGGAGATTTTACTCTCAAGTTCAGAACGTGTTGACTGTATCATCGCTATAAACTGCATAAGGTTCAAAATAATATAGTTAATAATCACAACTCAAAGAATTAGATATTGAAAAATAAAAATGGCTGATAGGATAAATACCCGTTTGTCAATTTCTTCTATGATTTCCATATGGCGTGGAAGAAGCTTAGACATTACAGCTTGTGACCATTTCTCTAGCGCTTCAGGAAGGATTGTGTGATTTGTATATGCAATGGTCCTGGGTCAATAATCTCTTTGTTAATTAGGTACCAGAACAAACTTGTGTCTTGAACACACCAGAAAGCAGCAATAAAAGAAAAGTTGTGCTCCGCAAACACAGTAAATGAGTGATTATTCTACCAAGCAAATAAAAGCATAACCGTACCTCGTGGTCACATCCCATGTTTCATCCCATCCAAGTCCTTCATCATCCATTAGTATTCTCATTAGTTCTGGTATTGCAAGAGTTGGGTGCGTGTCATTCAGTTGCACAGCAACCTTACTGGGGAACTCGGACCACGGTCGCAAACTTGTTCCATCTGTTCTCTCCTTAAATCTGAAAATTATGTCCTGAAAGTGATCCCATAATTATAAATAGCATGACAAAGTAGGAACTACAGGTTCCATCCCACACAAGTTACCTGAAGAAACAAAGATTTGTAATAAACTCAAGTTTAAAAATAATATTCTAACGAATATCCCTCGTATATCCAAAACCTAGGCATTCTTGATGGAGGAATGTGTTACAACCATCAGGCATTTCTGTAGCATGAACTTCATTAATTCAAACAATAGGTTCAAGCAGTGCTACATCGGTACGTCCTATAAAATATTATGCGCATGTCTAACTTTCTTGCATTGTATTATGTGAATGTCTCCCTTCCTATAACCGAATTGGCTGCAATCATAGTTGCTTATGTACCATCCCTTCAAGTTTTTAACCATAGTAAATTATTACACCAATATTGCATAACCTAGGCAATCTTTTAGACGATTGCTTAACAACCATCAGGCATTTCTGTTGCATGAACTTCATAATTCAAACAATAGGGTTCTCATAAGGGCTATATCCTGCAAAATATTATGTGCATGCCTCACTTCCAGCATAGTATTAGCGAATGTCTCCCTCCATATAACCGAATTGGATGCAATCAATCGTAGTTGCTTATGTACGACAATCCCTACAAGTTTTTAATCCTCGCAAATGAATCCACAGACACTGATTAGAATTATTTTGAAGGAAAAATAAACTTCTGCATAAAAATGCAACTGTAGCAAAGGAGGGGAGTTTCCTTGTAAGATATAGTTGAGTGCTAAACTTGATTTCTGATGTAATAGAGCTATAATGGGGTCTAAATATGATACATACCTTATTTTACTTGCAGCAGCATCAGTGAAGATACTTGAGCAAAATGGAATAATATTTACAAATATAAAGAAAAAAGGCAGGGTTGTCACCGATTCGCATATGTCGTACTACAAATGGAATCATAAACAGAGACATACAAAATATATCGCCAACCTGAAGAGATGCGCTGCACAAGAAATATTGTTGCTTCAGCCGTAGAAGCTTTCCATTCTCTGTAGCATCCCCAGGATATAAAACAGCACAAATCTGCAATGATCCTACATGAGTTGTGTTAACCAAGTATAGTATTTAATATTGAGCTTGATGAAATAGATTATGTTCTTTAATAAAATCGAGGTATATTAATCCTGCAATGCATTTTTTTTCCTTTTTATCAGAGCAAGGAACAACTGACCTGCTGAGCTCTAGAATGGAGTTGTGCAGCTGTTTCGTACTGTCCATCATTGAACTGAAACAGGTTAAAGCCTTCGGAATTCACTTTTGCTTCCCAAAGACGAAGACTGTTAGTGTTCTTTGTTTTGTATCCTGGAATTGGCACATCGTATGCTAGAGCTTGTAAAACCTCTCCACCAACCCATTTTCGGCTGTAACACATTCAAAACATTGCACAAGAGAGTTTAGATATTACAGAAACTAAAGTAAGAATACCGTGTAATCTAAATTATTTAATGACTTTCTCGATCAATGAATTAAAACAAATTAACATTACTTCAGTCAATGGACCCAAAATTATTGGAATCAGACTTACGATCCAGTGGGATGGACCTCGACATGACCAAAGAATCTGACAGGGAACACGATGTCGTGCCTGACAATTTCCCAAGGGCTAAACTTCTGCGTTATTTCCACCAAAAGTAAGTATTATATATCCATAATGCAAGTTATACGGAACAGACATTCAGGTATTCAAACCTCAAGCCATTCTTCGGCAGTTTCTTCTTGGCCTGCTTTTGTGATCCGCTGTTTGAACAACCCATACTTGTACCTCAGACCATATCCCCATGCTGGCAAATTTAGTGTTGCCATAGAGTCTAGAAAGCAAGAGGCAAGCCTTCCTAGACCACCATTTCCAAGTGCCGCATCTTTCTCCTGCAAAATTCAACTTCTTATAATTATAACTATACTGCAATATGCATCTTCAATGTCCCACCTTGAAGAGCTTATAAGTTTGATTACCTGTTCAACAATTTCCTCGAGTTCGTGACCCAGCTTGTTTAAGGCAGCAGCATATGCATCTTGAATGTCCAGGTTTCCAATCGCATTGGTCAAAGCTCGTCCTTGGAGGAACTCCATGGATAGGTAGTATGTTTGCTTTGGGTCAACTTTGTGATAATGAAGATATGTCTTATTCCATTGCTGCAGAAAATAGAATAATATAAGCACTGGTAATTCAACTTCAACTAAAGATAACATGACCAAAGCGACTTTGGCCCAGTTTTTAAAAAAGGGGCAGATTGGGTCTTGGAGGTCTTAGTTCCATTGTGGCAGGACCTTTTACCAGCTAGTGAACTTCTGTAGCCTACTAAGTACTTTAACCAGACATTTCGCACCATGTGCTTTTTAGAATATTCTACAAATAGAAACCATATCATAATTCTTCAGAATTGACAACTATTTCTTTATATGCAAAACAATTGTGTTAGAAACCAGAGTCACATACAAGAATAAAGTCAGTCTGAGCCAAGAGATGACATATTTGAAATAAAATTACAGTCTAGCAGATCTTGAAGTTTAGAGATGTAGAATCTTAAAGAATAAATTAAGTAGTAATATATGTCTATTAGGAAAGTGAAAATTTTTAAGATGCTAGCTTTTATAAGCTACCCTATTCTCTGTCTCTTCACTTGTCCAATTTGGGTTCTTGTCAATCCAAAATAGGCAACCCTATTCTCTGTCTCTTCACTTGTCGAATTTGGGTTCTTGTCAATCCAAAATAGGCAATCCATTCTGGCAATCTATATTTGCATTTGTACGGTAGATAGTTGCATTTCAGATAATCTTTGTTTTAAGTATTATCCAATTGCGACTCTCTGCTATACAAATGCAACTCATTTCTATAGGCAGTTTCTATTCCTGACTGGACTAGGACTACCCAATTTGCCTATGTGAAAGCCAAATATAGGGTGACTATATATATATATATATAAGCAGTTTTAAAACATCTGAAGAAAATAACAAAATACTCTTAGAAAGCAAAGCAAGAAACAAAACTAACTGGGTTAGTGTACTACTTAAAAATATAAAATTTCTAGTTAAGTTTTGTTACCTGCACGAGACGGTCACGAACACTTTCTACAGCTGCATAGTAGGCCTGTTCCGGCTCAAACTTGAAAGGAGAAAAATGAGGACTGTATTGTGCATGATAATTGATATTGGATGCAATATCCAGCGGCTCTTCGGCTAGTGGGTGTGCAATTGCTGGAATTTTTTTAGCAGAAATTCCAGATTTAGCAGCACCATTAACTTTTGCAGTAGTCTCCATAACTAGTACCTTTTACTATCTTCTACAGATAAACACTACATGTAGCAAAGAAACAAATTTTTAAAATAGAGCTTAATGAACAGATTATTCCGTTACTGTAATTCAAATAAATCTACGAAACCAGCAAAAAGTATACCGAAATCTAATAACTAATAATAAAAATAAACAAGTCAATGTATTATAAGAATCGAATATTCGAATTGAATTTTAAGTGGAATTGAAACATTGGTTCAGAAGTATACATTGAGATCGGCGAAGTGAAATCTTCCAGCTCAAGTGAAGATTTTTTTGTAGATGCAAGTTGAAGAAAAATCAAACTACCCTGTTGAGTATGGTTCAATTCAAGAGATTAATATAGAAGAGTTAGGAAGATATTTGTATAGAGAGTGAGTACAAATGAGAGAAGAGAAATGGAATATTCATTGGGAAAAATGAAATGTGGTGGTGGAAAGTGAAGATGGTCGAATCACATCACATCACATGGGAGATGAATGGACGGAGAAGAAATAGTTTGGAGACTGTGTGATAATAGTGTGTGTGCGTGTGACAGAAAAAGTGTTTTGGTGTTTGTGATAACGTGATACTCTCCGTTAAATCTGCCATCTAAGCAATTTAACACTCTGAAAATAATAAAAAACTTAATTTATAATAAAAAAATAAAAGAGTATAAATTTTATATTTTCTTTTATTCCATGCTTGTAATTTTGAGGGATTATAAAAGATGATATTATATTATTTAGTTACTAGATTATTTTTAATAAAAAATTTAGCAAGAAAAGTGATTAAATTTTGCTTCTATTGTATTTGTTTTTTTTGTTTATTAAAAATTCAATAACAAATAAATTTTATAAGAAATTTAAATTTTTATTCATTTTTCTTCTTTTTTTTTTATCCATTCTAAAATTCAATAACGATGTATGGTAGAAAGGTAAAAAATTGAAGTGTATGTATCAAACCTCATTAACTTGTACATATAATTATTTAATTTAAAAGGATAGATGTATTAATGCAGTATAATTTTTATTTTTATTTTTAAACCTTACTTACTTATTATGGAAGATGTGACATGTTCCATCATAAAAAAAAATCAAATATGATAGCTTTGTGATAATGAATTATTTTTTAGAAAATTGATAAATTTATAACAGAAAATAATATTTTTATATAAAAATTGTTACTATGTCCTATAACAACGATTTTTCATCCCGCTATACATCTATAAAGACATCTTTTATATGAAAATATCAATGTCTTATTTTTTATTATATAATATCACGGATTCGAGTTTAATCTTTAATAAAAAATCAAAGAAATTATTATTTCCACACAAAAAAAATTAATATTTCTACAAGACTTTACTCACATAAATGTGAATTTTATTTACTATTTATGTGAAGAGAGTCTCGTAGAACTATGAATTTTCTTAGTGAAAATATCAATTTCCAAAATCAAATCCGTTGTAAAAGATTTATGGTGAGTTTTTTTTTTTCTAATTTAACTTGCAATCCTTTTCTCAGATTCCCGCTTAAATATCTATGATGAGTCGAATGTAATAATATAAGTTAAAAAAAAAACACTACACAATAAAGGAGTTGTATTTTAATTTTTGAAATCAAATTTACAAAATAATAAATATTAACTGTCATGAAATTATTTTAGTTTTAAAATTAAATATTGTAATTAATATTAATTTATAAAAAAATTACAATGTTAATAATTTTATTTATTAAAAAATCAAATTAGTTTTTAAATTTTACAAATCCATTTTAAAACTTCAAAATAAAAGTGTTGATGCTTATAAAAAAATTATGAATTATAGAAATTATGAACTATTCACCTTCACGGATTAACACTAGTTCAAAATTCACGGGGAAGAGGTGATCCCGTCCCAACTGTCATCGGGATTACACAAAATTGCCAGGATCCAGAATTTGCACTCCAAATCATTTTATTATTCTATTAAAAAAGAGGCTCGGTCCTAAAATTTATAAAAATATTAAATAATATATTTTTATTCTATGGATTTTAAATTTAATAAATTGTTAATTTATAATGATGTAACAATAATAAAATTATATTGATAAATTTGATTCGATTATACTAGCATTGAAATAAAAATAATGATACAAATCACATGATTTTATGTAATTTGTGACGCCCCCAAAATAGGTATACATCACCCATTTTGAGTTAAATCGATAACACTAAATACGAAATAATTATAACTTTATTAATACAACATAAAAACTGTGAGTTTAAATATAAATATTGTCATCTAGATAATATTCACACCCAAATAAGTCCTCTTTATAATTATTGATAAATTATTTTATAAAAATGGTGAGGACTACTAAAACAACTCTCTAGAACCATCATCCACACCCCGACTAGAACTCGCTACATTCTCGCATCCTGAGAAGAAAAATAGAACAAAAAAGAAAAGGGTGAGCTCAACTAGCCCAGTAAAAAATATTATGACTAAGATAACATAGAACAAATTATCGTTAGTCTTCAACAGGAAAAAATCTAATAAAATACAATAGACAACAAGTTTCAGATCAATATTTGCAGCGGAAATAATAATTCATAGATGAGTTACGTAGAGAATGAAATCTATTATAATCTATGAATTTAAAAGTCCATTATCATTATTTTATCCCTGTAACATCAATCAATATTCATCTTTGCACTACAGGCCAAATGTGACGCCCCCAAAATAGGTATACATCACCCATTCCGAGTTGTCAATACATGGTACGAAACAACTACAACTTTATTATTACAATAAGAAATCGCGAGTTTGAATACAAATATTATCTTACACAATATCTATACTCAAATAAATCCTCATCACATTTATTGGTACATTATTTTACAAAAATGGTGAGGACTACTAAACAACTCTCTCTAGAACCTTCATTCCATACCCCCACTAGTCTTCGCTTATATTCTCGCCTCACGAGAAGAAAAATGGAACAAAAAGGAAAAGGTGAGCTCAACTAGCCCAAAGAAGAATATTATGACTAAGATAATATACAACAAATTATCGTTAGTCTTCAACAGGGAAAAATCTAATAGAATACAATAGACAACAAGTTTTAAATCAATATTCGCAGTGGAAATAATAATTCATTAGAAGAGTTAAGTAGATAATACAAACTACTATCTTCTATGTATGAATTTAAAAGTTCATTGTCTATCTTTTATCCTTGTAACATCAATCAATATATATCTGGAATCAAATATTCATCTTTGCACTACAGGCCAAAGATATTCATCAGTTGATCATGTTCATCTAAACACATGTTCATCTTTGCACTTCTGAATCAAAGATATTCATCGAAATCATTCATCTTGCACTACAGCCAAAGATATTCAATAATATCATCATTTAAGACCGAGAATGATGAAAATATTTTAAAAAAAAGCGAATCCAAAGTGAAACAAAATGACAAGGATTAAGGATTAAGGATTCAGATTTTGTTTTATCCATGTCCAACAATACCTCAAAAATAATCATAGTGGTGTAAAATTCAAGAATGATCAAAACATGAATACAATCAAAGCTAGTATCCACAATAGATATTTTAGACGAAAAGAAAAATTTTCATTTTTCGATGAATAGTCTTAAATGATATTCGTGAATAAGATCAGTATATATGAATAGTCTTGAGTATCGTGAATAAGAACCCCTATACTTAAAAGTTCTAAATTTGATAAAACTTCAGATCAATATTTCAAAGATAATGATATTAGAATAAATAATATTCATTACCTCGAAGATCAAGATTTACTAATTTGAAACACCGGATATAAAGGCTATGACTTGAACTTGCCAGTATAAAGAATACTCAAAATATACTCAAAATACTCATGAATACGCCGATAATATAGAGAGAAACTTCAGCGATTTAATGTGATTTTCAATTCTAACCTAAGCACATGTTAATGATGTCCCCAAACATTCCAAAAACGTTTTCCTAATTTAAAATAATTTAAACTTTCAAAAATTAATTATTTTGGAGATTCGAAACTTCAATAATACATAATAAATAGCCCTTTTGTCAGAAAATTCAAATCTCGCAAATTTTTATAGGAAATTCAATTCTCTACAACTTTGCAGAAGAAAGTTTTTCCAAATTCCAAACAAAAATTGACCGAAATTCATAAACGGATGATTTTACAGGCTATAATCAAATTTCAGTCAAGAAATGGGGTCCACCGACATATTTAACATGTTTTAAACATTTATTGCAACAAAAATACTCTTTTTCCTCGTATACTCATGTGACGACCCCAAAATAGGTCCATTCCATCCAACCCATTCTGAGTCGCCAAATACATGGTACAGAAAATAACTACAACTTCATTACAACAATTGTCGTACAAAATACAACAACACATATGCTGTGAGTTTGGATACAAATATATACCAAATGTGACACATGTCCCAACCGTGGACAAAGACTTCACAATGACACCTTACATAAAGGTATAGTCAAAAACCTGCTTTTAAAACTAAAATCTTTGGGAAGTCTTCAAGAAACCTTCGTATACTGGGAGACCACGCGTTTAGGTTATGATAGATATCATATGTCCACGAATTATCCTTGGTTGACCCAATAGACCCCAAAGAAAAATAAGAAGATTACTATCATATTCTTCCCAATGGTAAGTCTTCTCGACATATCATTATCTCCACTATCTCTAATTGAGAATTATACTTCAAACAAACACCAAGATTATATAGGTAGTGCTCGTATATATATCTCGGTGAAGTGGATGAAAGACATCCTGTCTTATGATGATACGTGGTTGTATGTCATTAGACATCTTGTATGATAGTGACAAAACACCCTTCCAACGTTGGGTTTTTTCACCTCAACAAATATAGACCACCGCTCTATTCCCCTCATTACTTCGCACGACCCAATACACTCTTATTACACGAAAGGAATTGTGAAGCAAAAGGGTGAAACACAACTAACTTCGAGAAAGAATATTATGACTAAAGATAAATAAATTATCAATAGTCTTCATCAAGAATAAATCGTAGATTTAGAACATATGGTAGATGATAAAACTTTTCAACCCCCTATCTCAAGGGGTCGGGTTGCCCGAAGTCGTAAAGGAATGGACATCCTAACCATGTTACGTGCCCACGAAGTTTGGAGTGGATGCCCACCTCCTCTACCCTCGAATCCTCGACCACGCCCATTCGGGGATCATCGAACATAACAGCGGATGAGTTTTCTAGAATTCCCACCCCATCCTTTATGATCTCTGGGATTCCGCATGCAACTAGAAAATCGCGGTTCTTCGCTTCTACGCTTAGCTCATTTTTTTTACCGGGATATCAAACCTTAGGACATTACTCGGAGAAAGACAAAACCAAACCGATTGCCTTGGTTCATTCACTTCTTTCTTCGCTCACTTTCATGCGATATGCTTGAGAAGCGAAGTTGTTTACGTGCTTGCTTTCTTCAAGCAAGGTTGAAATGCAAGTAGTGATCTCGGTAAAGTAGTCGAAGAGTTAGCGGGCGGCACGCATACATTACCCATACCAATCCTACACCTCTTTCTGCTTGTTGTTTTTGTCACTTCTTGGAAATCACGAAGAGGATTTCGAATCGGACCGAAAGCGGGAGGGGGAGGACTTTTTTTACATTCTATATGTGAGGAGCTATTGTGAAGCCTAGAAAGGCGGAGCGGCAAATCGCTTCTACCGAAGTTCCCCAACAATGAAGCTTAGCTTAGTAAATTAACTCTTTTCTATTAGCGTGGTACTATGGGATGCTTCCCATAGTCGAGCCGTAAGTCAATGTGCGGTCGACCAAGAGATGACACCATGTAGGGAGTTGGAAAAGCACGGATAGGGTTTCTACCACCTGCAATGAATGAAGCGATCCATTAGAAGAGTCAAATAGACTATAAAGTCTATTATCTTCTTCATGTTAAAAGTCCACCAACAATGTTTTATTCTCCCGTAACATCAATCAACAATTCCATCCCACAATCATATGAATAACTCATAATTGTAATTGTTGTTTTAAATTCCTTTCTCATCCAGACAAAGATAATTTTCATCACCAAACATCAAAGATCATGGTTATACCAAATCACGATTCATGTTCATAATCAAACTAATAAATTCATCTTTGCATTACGGGCCAAAGATATTCATCAATGATTCATCTTTTGCACTACAAAAGCCAAAGATATTCATCAACAGCCATCTTTGCACTACATGCCAAAGATATTCAACAACAAGTCATTTTTGCATTACGTGCCAAATATATTAATATCTCAAAGAAATATATAATCATTTCGAATTTATATAAACAATAATTATAACCATGTTGATTAATTCACCTTTCGCACTTAAGCTAAAAGATATTCAATTATAAATTCAATGGTCATAATCATACCACCATGATTCAACTTTTCACCATTGCCAAAGAGAACCCTAGTCATGATCATACCAATAATCTATCCATCTTTACACCCAAATTGAAAGAGAATTTCAACATCGTATTATAAAATGTTATATATGATAATAAAATCAATATAATCAATATATAGTTTTAATCTCCGTAGTAATATTCATAAATCAACTATAATTTGGTTAAAAAAAACCAATTTTGTCATGAATAATGAATCACGCTTAATAAGAATTTGAATAAGAAACTCATGAATAGTAACTCGTGAATAGTATCTCATGAATAAGAAACCCGACTCAAAAAGGTAGAAATTCTACAATAAAATCCATACCAATATTTCTAAGATATAATGATATTGAAAGAATAATTTTTTTTGCTTTATAAACAATTTATTTTAATCGTTTACACTTTACTAAATAATGCATTTAATCATTCTAAAATGCCAAACTCATAAGATTTCATCACCAATAACCAAAATCCTCATCAAAAATCAGATATACCTCATGTAGGATTCTTCTCAAGCTATAAAATCCTATTTTCTAATTTTCTTACCTCACATAAATATATTTAATTCATTTACTCATAACTAGTCCATTTTTATGAAAAATAACAAATCAGTTCCAAATATATTTCTTTCTAAGGATTTAGCAGAATATAGTCCTATATTAAACATATATTTTTATCGTAATTTTTAAAAGTCATTTACTATTTTTCACATGGCCAAAACCAACCGAATATTTAAACATTTATCATAAATTGTACTTTTATCCAAAAATTTCGAAATTTACAGAGTATACTTATATAATATAGTTGTACTCCCAATAAAAATTTCATCAATTTTGGAGTTAACCACAAGAAGTTATAAGCGGTTACTTTTAAAATAGTCTTTTCCCATAAAATCCATAACTCTAATATATACATCCAAAATCACCATTTTGGACACAATCAATAAAACTCATCAAAGTATCATTTCAAATTTTTCCAGAATTTTTGAAGGTCCTAAAAGTTACTGAAACATGAAAAACTTAACAACCCTTAAAATCCCTTACCTCGAAAAGAAAGGTATTTACGATTTGGAATAACGAACGAAACGAACTTGCACCGTATAGAAACACTCAAGATACAAGAATACACTTGATAATATATAGAGAGAAATAGAGAGAAACTTGAGCTTTACGGTGTGATTTTCAATTCTAACTTAAGCTTCTATTTATAGGAAAATCTTAGAAACATGAAAGGAGACTAAAATAATAAAATATATTATTTATTTTTCTTATTCCACACCAACCTTCACCAACCAATTTTGAAGGCCATCACCATCTTTGAACAAAAAAAACATCGACCACCCATGTGCCAACAACCACAAAAAACGTTTTTCTTAAATAAAATAATTAAAACTTTCAAAAATTAATTATTTCGAACTCCTAACTTCAATAATTCACAATAAATAGCCCTTTTATCAGAAAATTCGAATCTCGCATTCTTTTATAGGAATTTCAATTCTCTACAACTTTGTAGAAGAAAATTTTTCCAAATTCCAAACAGAAATTATTCGAAATCCACAAAAGGATGATTTTAAACACCGTTTTAACACCTTTTATAATTCATAACAAATTATACGTTCGATTTTAACGGTTCAAAATTTGTGGACATATACTCTACTTATATATGTATAACATATCCAAAAGTCACAACGATCCAACGGTCGGATTAAAATTATAACTCACACAGTAAAGCTTTAAGAACACCGATTTGAGTTTTTAATACCTCCAATCCGACAAAATACTGATAAAACACTTCAACAGTAATTCCACATAAATCCATCATCTATATCCATATCAAATAAATATTTTCTTATCACATAAATCAATAACTAATTATTCACAAATAATATTACGAATCGTAATAATGACAACCAAAGATTCCTGGAAAGAGAGGGCTTTCCAATAAGAATTTCTCCTTACTTGCGGCCAAGATTAGATGACCAAACCTCCTCGATGTAACTTTCTAGACATTGTCAATAATGCTATCTAATAATATTATTCAAATAATATGAATTATTGATTTGATAATGAGAAATACTTATGCGTTGACAATTATTGAACAACAATAATATAAAATATCAACGCAAAGAATTATTGAATCAATAAAATAAAATATTGAACAATAATTATCGTAACAATTATTGAGTAGTGCATTCTTAAGTAAGAATCAATAATTCAAAAATATCTAATCATATGATAACGCGTCTTGTGCAAGCAACAACGCCAGATATTATTGTATTTTAACCACCGTAATAATCCAATGTTGTTAATTGGTAACAATTACTGTAGTTATTTATAAAAATACATACTTGTCATTTTCCTTATCCAATAATTATTACATTATGGAGCCCACAAATGATCTAGCGTAAATATGTATATTCCCGACAAAAAGAATATTTTATAACCACTTGTGAAATTTGAAAATTTTATACATATCACCCTTAACTTTAAAATTTTATCAATTTAACTATTTACTAAATAGAAAAATTGAATACTTTTATTTCATAAAATTCGGGGTCTTACAACTCATATATCACACATTCATTGTAAAAATATCACCATTATTATATTATTAAAAATATAATAATATATTTAAATGAATTATTTTATCGTAAAAAGATAAAATTTTAATTTTCAACAATTGTCACATTAAAAAATTTTCTCCATCTATATCCACATAAAATCAATATTTTCCTCATCATATAAATCTATAATTAATTATTCACGAATAATATTACAGAATCACAATCATCGACAAACCGGTTCCTTGAAGAGAGCTTTCGAATAAGAATTTCTCTCTTCTTGGTAGCAATTAGGTGACCAAACCTCTCCTTGAGCGAACTTTCTAGATTTGCCAATAATGTTATCCAATAATATTATTCAGATAATGTGACGCCCCCAAAATAGGTATACATCACCCATTCTGAGTCGCCAATAACATGGTACAGAAATAACTACAACTTTATTGTTACAACATATAAACTGTGAGTTTAAATACGAGATATTGCCATCTGACAATATCCACATACAAATAAATCCTCATCATAATTATTGATACATTATTTTACAAAATGGTGAGGACTACTAAACAACTCTCTAAAACCATCATTCCATACCCTCCCACCTGCACTCATTTACATTCTCGCTTTCGAGAAGAAAAATGGAACAAAAAGGAAAAGGGTGAGCTCAACTAGCTCAAGAAGAATATTATGACTAAGATAATACGAACAAATTATCGTTAGTCTTCAACAGGAAAAATCTAATAGAATACAATAGACAACAAGTTTTAAATTAATACTCATGATGGAAAATATTAATTCATAGAAGAGTTACGTAGAGGATGAAATCTACTAATATCTATGAATTTAATGTCCATCATCAATATTTTTATCTCCGTAACATCAATTAATATATATCCTGAATCATATATTCATCCTCAGACTACTGAAGCCAAGGACATTCACCAAATTAGTCATGTTCATCTAAATACTTGTTCATCTTTTGCACTACGGGCCAAAGATATTCATCGAAAATTCATTCATTTGCACTACAGGACAAAGATATTCATCGAAATCAATCATCTTTTACACTACAGTGCCAAAGATATTAAATAACATCATCATTTAAGACCGAGGATGATGAAAATATTTTTTTTTTTTAAAAACGAATCCAAAGAAACAAAATGACAAGGATTAAGAATTAATGATTCGTACTTTGTTTTATTTATCCACGCCCAAAATACCTCAAAAATAATCATAGTGGTGTAAAATTCAAGAATGATCAAAACATGGATACAATCAAAACTAGTATCCACAATAGATATTTTGAACGAAAAGGAAAATTTTTATTTTTCGATGAATAATTAATAAATCCAAGAATAAGATCAGATATCGTGAATAAAGTCAGATATCGTAAATAAGTAATCTCACACCAAAAGTTCCAAATTTGATAAAACTTCAGATCAATATTTCAAAGATAATGATATTGAAGAAATAATATCATTACTGAAAAAATAATATCCCTTACCTCGGAAAGACAAAGATTTCTAACCTGGAATCTTTGGACATAAAGTATAACTTGAATTTTCACCGATATAGCAATACTCAAAGTATACTCAAAATACTCACAAGAATACGCCGACAATATAGAGAGAGAAAACTTCAGCTTTACGGTGTGATTTTCAATTCTAACCCAAGACCCTATTTATAGAAATTCTTAAACACCAAAAGCGAAAAAATTTAATAAATTAATAATATATATAATAAATCTTCTACGCACACTTGAAATCTGATTTTAGTTCAATAACCACATGCCACCTTCTAAAAAAAGTAATAAAAAACGTTTTTCTAATTTAAAATAATTTAAACTTCCAAAAATCAATTATTTCGTAGCTTCGGAACTTCAATAATTCACAATAAATAGCCCTTTTGTCAGAAAATTCGAATCTCGTGAGTTTTTATAGGAAATTCAATTCTCTACAACTTTACAGAAGAAAGTTTTTCCAAATTCCAAACAAAAATTGATCGAAATCCACAAACGGGTGATTTTAGAGGCTATAATCAAATTTCAGTCAATAAATGGGGTCCACCGACATGTTTAACATGTTTTAAACATTTATTGCAACAAAAATACTCTTCCTCCTCGTATACTCATATATCCCACATTCGTTGTAAAAATATCACCATTATTATATTATTAAAATATAATAATATATATATTTAAATGAATTATTTTATCAAAAAAAGATAAAATTTCAATTTTCAACAATTGTCACATTAAAAATTTTCTCCATCTATATCCACATAAAATCAATATTTTTCTCATCATATGAATCAATAATTAATTATTCACAAATAATATTACAGAATCACAATATTGAGAACCGTGCGGCTTCTCAGAAAGCAGGGGCTTTCCATAAGAATTTCTCCTTACTTGGCCGCAAGCAATTAGGTGACCAAACCTCTCCTTAGACAGAACTTTCCGGACATTGCCAATAATGTTATCTAATAATATTATTCGAGATAATATGAATTATTGCTTCGATAATGGAAAATACCGTGTAATGACAATTATCAAACAACAACAATATAAAATATCAATGCAAAGAATTATTGAATCAATAAAATAAAATATCAATAAGAATTATCGTAATAATTATTGAGTAAAGGCCTTCTTACGTAAGAATCAATAATTGGTGCAATACCGTATATCTATCTTGCTCAACAACACGATTCAGTGTGTTTTAACCAATTGGTATTTCAACAAGATAAATCAGTAATAACTACGCCTGTTATTTTTAAACAACTTATATTTGTCGCTTTCTTCCTCCAATCGCTTTCAGTTATGGGGCCCACACATGGTTGCGCTGGTCAGATTTAATATTCCCCGATAAAGATTTAATATTCCACGACCAAACGAATATTCCCCAATCGACAATGAATATTTTATAACCACTTGCTTATTTTGTAAAATTTATGATTTTACCCATAACTAACCACATTAATCAAATCAACCCTACTTATTTCAAAATAATAAATAAAGGAAATTCCATTTTATTTATAAAAATTCGGTCTTACAACCTCCCTCCTTATGAAATTTCGTCACTCGAAATTGACGTGCGATACTGTGTTTTGAAAATATGAAGATACCTCGCTTTCATTTTCGCTTTCCAACTCTCGTCATTTCTCTATATAGCATGGTTTCTCCACAAAACTTTAACATGTGGTATGACCTTTACTGCGTAGGACATACTCCTTCATATCCAAGATCTTGACGGTACCTCTTCTTCGTGACGTTAAGTCTTCACTATCTCGTCTGGTTCTAACTCAATGATGTTATTCGGTCGTCCACATATTTACATAACATCGAGCGTAAAAAAAAAATGTTATAAACACGCCGGCGTACTTGGTAGTAAAGCGAGTCTATAGGCCACAGTTTCTACTCGATCGAGTATGAATTAATAAATCGAAGGTTTGAGCTTTCTTTTCTTCATTGACTTTTACTTCTAGAATAACGCCTTCTTGCACCTTCTTCTTTATATTCATCAGCTCCAGGTCTGTAGCTTGAGCGGCTTTAACATTATCGATTAAAAGTCGATTCTACTCGTATATCATCACGTGAGTTCCTGAGTCTTTAACTCTATCTTCATCATTTTTAAGTTATCTGAAATGAGTCTTTGTGTTATCAACATCGCACTTGTAAACGCATACGATCTTCTACACAACCCATCGCCTACCACGCTCGCTTCTTCTACGATAATATTGAATGGTACGATCATAATCTTCAACAAATTTCAAGCCAACGCTCTTTGGCGCGCGTGATACGCTTCATTTAGTTAAAGAAATATCTCGAGGGTTTAGGAAATAGGTTTTGTACTAGGTCAATACAAAATTAGATTTCTCGCTTCTGGTAGTAGCTAGGAAGTCATCGGTGTTAGAGTTTATGCCCTGAGGCCAATTATTTGATACAATTGCTTAACGTTTTGATATTATATTTGATTGAATAAATATATGATTTTATTATGGTTTTATTTATCACGTAATATAATTGTTAACATAATAAAATTCCTTAGAATAGTGATACAAATTATATAGTTTCAAGTATGTGACTTGAACATGAGATTATATATTACCATTAGTATCGTTGTTCTTAAATGTCCCTAATGAGTATATCATTGTTGATGGGACAACAATGATGCATTGAGACTAAGTATGTGGATCGATTGATGACCAAATCTCATTGGTCATAAATATATGAGATATTAAGTCAATGCATAGATACATGTTGAAGAACGATGTAATCGGATGGAATTCCACCATGAGAATTCTATATGGGCATTATGCGAAGTCATTAGCAATTCTCATAAAATGACAATGATGTAATGGTCCTCCGACCACAAAATCGCTATATTACTACACGAGAATTTATGTACTTTGATATCATCAAATGTCACCTTTAATAGGGTGGACTATAAAGGTGATTATTGGGTTCATCATTAATCGTGTGAGAAATATGAGTGATCTAGATGGAATTTAACCATCCTATATATTATGGGTGATATCTATAGGCCTCTTGATTGAGTAGGACTATGAAATGCATGGCCATGCTCAAATAGTGATTTGTTTCATATAGTCTACTCATTGATCAAGAAAACTCGAGATTAAATTATGAAGAGTATAACACATTCCATGACTCGAGTTTAATCTAGATATTAAGGTTAAAAGGATTAAATTACATTGAAACATTGGTCACGAAAAAGGTTGCATCGAATCATCGATCTTATTATTACTTGGGTAGCGATGATGCATTACTAGATGTTAGCATTTCATATTTATAATTTTATAATATGATTTTAAAATTATTGCCAACGTAATAATAACCTATAGTGGTCACATATATAACGTTATTTAAAAGGGAATTAATTTAAATTTTAAGGATTTAAATATATTAATATGATTAATAGTATTTAAATCACTTAATTTAAATTAAAAGGATAATTTGTATATATGTATATTAATTAAGTAAGACTTAATTAAGATATATATATATATATAAATTCGGATTTTATGAAATTAGGTTTTGATTTGATTAATTCCTTTTAACTACTATATATATGATATATATACCTACTTAGGGTAATATATCATAATTGAAAAACCTAGCCGCTTCTTAGAGAGACTAGAGAGAAAACGATTTCGAAAATCCATTCCTTTTGGTGGCTAGTCAAGAAGTCCTTCTTATCGCAGAATCGTTCGACTGGTTCAAATGCTGCGTTCGATGTGGATACCGTAGAGGCGTAATTGGGTTGTATTACGTTGGACATTCGAGGCGCAGTCGGTTTCAGATTCTCGTTTTTCATATCTGGTATAATCTCTAAACCTCTGAATTAACTGATTTTTCGCATGGATCCTGCTTTTTGGTTTCAAAATTGCTTTAAAATTTTAATTTTCGCCGTATGCGTTTCGTCAAAGCCCAACAATCGAGGATTACGCCGTAAAATTTATTAACGATAGAAATATCATTCAAAATCGTGACTCTCATCCAAAACTTGGATAACACGTCACATTGATACCTAACAACTTGCCATCGCCATTCACAACGCCTCCTACGAAAAAGTCTAACTTCATGCATTCCACACAAGAGAAGTCAACAACGAAAGGCTCGGGGCTCTTTACATATGGCTTGATATGACAATGATTGACTTTAGTGGTTTGGTTATTTTGAATTTGCATAATAGGTTGGTTAGGAGTATGAAAGCTAAAAACCTTACAAAAGCGTGATGAATAGTTAACCAATCGATTCCAAAAATCACATCCGCAAATATTTTCAAAGAGATAAGATCGACAGTAACGTGAAAGTGTTGATTTGAATCAAACAAGATTTATAAATAATAGAGGTAACGAAGGCTCTTACTAACGAAGTTTTAACCAATAAGTCAAAGTTTAACTTCTTGAGTCAAATTTAAACGCCGAACACAACTAGGTGAAATAAAAGAGTGAGTAGAATCCCAGATTCAACATGGTATAGACTTCGCAAGAACTTATGATTAACTTACCCGTGATAATTTTATTCAGTTCCTCGTCACAAAAAACGCTCTCTTAAACTACCTGCTTTTGGCTTATGCTCTGGGACATCCTTTTTGAGTCACCGTCCCTCATTGAACTATGTTTTGCTACCGCATAATTCATGAAAGCGATATGTCCTTCCTTTCCATAATTATAAAGATACCTTGAATTGTTAGGGCGCTTGGACCGATATGTCCTTCTTTCCCATTTGTAGCATATAACCGGGTGGTCGCTCCTCCTTGAAACCAGATTCTTTGCTTGGTACCGACGCCTTCACACGGTCGTTGTTGAACCTTCTCTCTTGAAATGTCCACTGAGTCACCTCTCCTATTATCATGGCCACGACACACCACCCGAGTGGTTACCACCTTTGTCCGTATTCTTTCCTCCCCATTGGTTATCATCGTTCGATGATCATTGCCACCGATATATACCACGGTTGTGGTCCCCATTGAACATACTCATTATCACGCTTCTAATAATTGAGCTCTGCTTACAACATCCGAATATAAAGAAAATTTATGAGAGATAAGATATTGTCGAATCTCCGGTTTTAGACCCCTCGAAACATACGCGTCATTCGCTCCTCATTTTCCACCAAATGAGGTGCAAACCTGACAACTCCGCAAACTTCGCCGCATCGAGACACCGCCATGTTGTTCTCGCTCGGTCCTAATAAACTCCACTTCCTTCATACGATTTAACACTTTCGTGAAAGTATTTGTCATTAAATAGTTCTCAAACGTCTCCCAAGACATCGCCGAAAGACAAATGGATGGGTACGCTTCACGATTCCCACTAGTAGTCTGCGCCGCCACCATAACATAAAGGTGGAGAATGGAACCTTCGTTTCCTCCGCATCCCAAGACATCGAATATCTTGGTCATTTGTTTGACCCACGTTTACGCTTTGATCGGATCCGTCTTTTCCATGGAAATCTGTGGTCCCAACTCCTTGAATCTGCTTGATCGTGACAAATCGTATGCGTTCTATCATTTCCACCAGATTATGGATGTGGAGCCGCCATTCGCTTTGTTGCATGAATTGCTCCTTAAATCGCTTAATCTGTGGACTGGCCCAAGAGTTATCAATGTTTCTACCAGCATTTTGGATGGAGTCGCCAGCTGTTGTGTTGCGTGAATCGTATAAAGCCTCCGACCATCCCATCATTCACCATTTCATACGGTGTTATTATTTTCATGAGGATTATTATCCTCCGGTTGCATATTATCCCGATTATTGATCTGTGGAGACTCAACGGTCTCCGTGCTCCATCAATTTATCTCAACATTTTCTTGATGCCATTTTCAAATACCGCCACAAAACAAGGGTTAATCAAACAAATTATCATATCACATAATATCCCTATATTATGACCGACTAACAAATAAGCTTAGGTAGGACACACTAATGAAGGATTTACTCGCCTCTCTCCCTCTAGTTACATTCCCCGATCTCCGCCAGATCATATCCTAAGCTCGATACCAACCGCGACGCCCCAAAATAGGTATACATCACCCATTCACGAGTCGCCAATAACATGGTACGTAAATAACTACAACTTTATTGTTACAACATATAAATCTGTGAGTTTAAATACGAGATATTGTCATCTGTAGACAATATCCACATACAAATAAATCCTCATCATAATTATTGATACATTATTTTACAAAAATGGCGAGGACTACTAAACAACTCTCTAAAACCATCATTCCATACCCCACTGCATCTTCACTACATTCTCGCCTTCCGAGAAGAAAAATGGAACAAAAAGGAAAAGGGTGAGCTCAACTAGCCCAAGAAGAATATTACGACTAAGATAATACGTAACAAATTATCGTTAGTCTTCAACAGGAAAAATCTAATAGAATACAATAGATAACAAGTTTTAAATTAATACTCGCAATGAAAAATTAATTCATGTAAGAGTTACGTAGAGGATGAAATCTACTAATATCTATGAATTTAACAAATCCATCATCAATATTTTTATCTCTCTCGTAACATCAATTAATATATATCTGAATCATATATTCATCCTCAGACTACTGTGCCAAGGACATTCACCAAATTAGGTCATGTTCATCTAAACACTTGCTCATCTTTGCTTCACGCCCAAAGATATTTATCGAAAATCATTCATCTTTGCACTACAGTGCCAAAGATATTCATCGAAATCAATCATCTTTGCACTACAAAGCCAAAGATATTCAATAACATCATCATTTAAGACCGAGGATGATGATTTTTTTTTTTAAAGAAACGAATCCAAAGAAACAAAATGACAAGGATTAAGGATTAATGATTCAGACTTTATTTTATCCACGCCCAAAAATACCTCAAAAATAATCATAGTGGTGTAAAATTCAAGAATGATCAAAACATGGATACAATCAAAACTAGTATCCACAATAGATATTTTGACGAAAAGGAAAATTTTCATTTTTCGATGAATAAAGGCAAAGATTCGTGAATAAGATCAGATATCGTGAATAAAGGCCGATACGTAAATAAGAATCTCACACACCAAAAGTTCCAAATTTGATAAAAACTTCAGATCAATATTTCAAAGATAATGATATTGAAGAAATAATATCATTACGAAAAAATAATATCCCTTACCTCGGAAAGACAATATTTAAATCGAATCTGGACATAAGCTATAACTTGAACTTTCACCAGATATAGCAATACTCAAAGTATACTCAAAATACTCACAAGAATACGCCGATAATATAGAAAGAGAAACTTCAGCTTAAAGTGTGATTTTCAATTCTAACCCAAGACCCTATTTATAGAAATTGCTTAGAACACCAAAAAATTTTAAAATTTAATAAATTAATAATATATATAATAAATCTTCTACGCACACTTGAAATCTGATTTTAGTTCAATAACCACATGCCACCTTCTAGAAAAAGTAATAAAAACGTTTTTCTAATTTAAAATAATTTAAACTTCCAAAATTAATTATTTCAGTAGCTTCTAACTTTAATAATTCACAATAAATAGCCCTTTTGTCAGAAAATTAGAATCTCGCGTTTTTTTATAGGAAATTCAATTCTCTACAACTTTGCAGAATAAAGTATTTCTAAATTCCAAACAGAAATTGATCGAAATCCACAAACGGGTGATTTTAGAGGTTATAATCAAATTTCAGTCAATAAATGGGGTCCACCGACATTTTTAACATGTTTTAAACATTTATTGCAACAAAAATACTCTTCCTCCTTGTATACTCATATATCCCACATTCGTTGTAAAAATATCACTATTAGTATATTATTAAAATATAATAATATATATTTTTAAATGAATTATTTTATCGTAAAAAGATAAAATTTTAATTTTCAATAATTGTCACATTAAAAATTTTCTCCATCTATATCCACATAAAATCAATATTTTTCTCTCATCATATGAATCAATAATTAATTATTCACAAATAATATTACAGAATCACAATATCGATAACCGCATAGGTTCCCAAGAAGCAGGGGCTTCCAATAAGAATTTCTCTCTTCTTGGCCAAATTAGGTGACCAAACCTCTCCTTATGACGTAACTTTCTAGACATTGCCAATAATGTTATCTAATAATATTATTCAGATAATATGAATTATTGCTTCGATAATGGAAAATATCGTGTAATAACAATTATCAAACAACATCAATATAAAATATCAATGCAAAGAATTATTGAATCAATAAAATAAAATACCGAATAAGAATTACATCAGAATAATTATTGAGTAAAGGCCTTCTTACGTAAGAATCAATAATTGGTGCAATACCGCGCCATTCTTGTTCGACAACACGATTAGTGTGTTTTAACCCAATCGGGTATTTCAACAAGATAAACGGTAATAACTACTACGCTACTTTTAAACAACTTATATTTGTCGCTTTCTTTCCTCTAATCGCTTTTCAAGTTATGGGGCCCATATATAATGCTTGTGCAGCATTTAATATCCCCTGACAAATTTTAATATTCCACGACCAAACGAATATTCCCAACAACAATGAATATTTTATAACCACTTGCTTATTTTGTAAAATTTATGCATTTTACCCATAACTAACCACATTAATCAAATCAACCTTACTATTTCAAAATAATAAATAAAGGAAATTCCATTTTATTTATAAAAATTCGGGGTCTTACAGATAATATGAATTATTGCTTCGATAATGAAAAATACCGTGTGTAGTGATAATTATCAAAACAACAATAATATAAAATATCAACAAAGAATTCTTGAATCAATAAAATAAAATACCTTGAATAAAGAATTATCGTAATAATTATTGAGTAAGGCCTTCTTACGTAGTTAATCAATAATTGGTGCAATACCGTAATGCTTCGTGTTTTTTTTAACCGAGTATTTTAACAAGATAATTGAATAACTACGCCAGTTATTTTTAAACAACTTATTCTTGTCGCTTTTCTTCCTCCAATCGCTTTCACATGTGGCCCACACATGGTCAATACTGGCAGCATTTAATATTCTCCGACAAAGCATTTAATATTCCACGATCAAACGAATATTCTCCGACAATAATGAATATTTTATAACCACTTGCTTATTTTTAAATATTTGCGTATTTTACCCATAACTATCCACATTAATCAAATCAACCCTTACTATTTCAAAATAATAAATAGAGAAAATTAAATTTCATTAATAATAAGTTGGGGTCTTACACCAAAGATATTCATCAGTTAGTCATGTTCATTTCAACACCTGTTCATCTTTGCACTACGGGCCAAAGATATTCATCAAAAAATCATTAATCTTTGCACTACAGGCCAAAGATATTCAGTAAAATCATCATTTAGGACTGAGGATGATGATAATTATTTTAAAGAAAACCAATCCAGTAAAATAAAAGAACAAATATTAAGGATTCGTACTTTAAACAATCTGAGTTCAAAAATACTTAATTAATAATCATAGTGAAGTAAAATTCAAGAATGATTAAAACGTGGATACAATTAAAGCTAGTATCCATAATAGATATTTTGGACAAAAAACAAAAGTTTAATTTTCCTGTGAATAATATTGTATTCGTGAATAATGTCGTATACGTGAACAGTAACCCCGACACTAAAAGACAAGAATTTTACAAGAAAAATTTAACCAATATTTTGGCATAATGATATTAGAAGAAATAATATCATTTTAAAAAAAATAATATCCCTTACCTCCAAAAAGAGACTTAGATTTCCGACCGAATACTCGATATAGTCTTTAAAGGGAACTTGCTTCAGTATAAAGAACACTTAAAGTATCAAAATACTCACAAGAATACGCTCAATAATATAGAGAGAGAAAAAACTTCAGTTTTTGGTGTGATTTTCAATTCTAACCTAAGCCCCCTATTTATAGAAAAATGCTAAGAATACCAAAACAGAAAATTTAATAAAATAATAATATAATTAAACAAATTTTTTATGCACACCAAGAATCTGAATTCAGCAACTTAACACATGTTTAATGAGGCCCACAAAATGTAAAAAATGTTTTTCTTAAAATAAATATTTTAAACTCCAAAAATCAATTATTCTAGAACTTCGGAACTTTAATAATTCATAATAAATAGCCCTTTTATCAAAAAAATTTGAACCTCATGTCCTTTCCATAGGAAATTTTATTCTCTACAACTTTGCAGAAGAAAATTTTTCTAAATTCCAAACAGAAATTGACCGAAATCCACAAACAGGCGATTTTACTGGCTATAATCAAATTTTAGTCAAAAAATGGGCCCACAGACATGTTTAACATGTTTTAAACATTTTTTATAACAAAAATACTCTTCTTCCTCATATACTCATATATCCCACATTCATTGTAAAAATATCACCATTATTATATTATTAAAATATAATAATATATTTAAATGAATTATTTATCAGAAAAGATAAAATAATAATTTTTCAACAATTGTCACATTAAAATTTTCTCCATCTATATCCACATAAAATGAATATTTTCCTTATCATATAAATTAATAATTAATTATTCACAAATAATATTACGTAATCACAATATCGATAAATCAATGCGCTTCGTGAAAGAGGGCTTTTCAATAAGGATTTCTCCTTATCTACAAGCAAAATTAGGTGACCAAACCTCTCCTTAGACAAAATTTTCTAGACATTGCCAATAATATTATCTAATAATATTATTCAAATAATATGAATTATTGACCGATAATGAAAATATCGTAGAAGGACAATTATTGAAACAACAATAATATAAAATATCAATGTAGCAATTATTGAATCAATAAAATAAAATATTAAATAAGAATTCACTGTAACAATTATTGAGTAATGTTTTCCCTACGTAAGAATCAATAATTGGTGCAATACCGCAATGCTACTACTGCGTTTTAACCACCGGTATTCCAACAAGATAATCAGAATAACTACTATTTATTTATAAACAACTTATACTTGTCGCTTTCTTCATCCAATCGCTTTCACATGGGGCCCACACATAAGGTCTACCGCCGCATTTAATATTCCCCGACAAGTAAGAATATTCCACGACCAAACTAATATTCTCCGATAAAATGAATATTTTATAACCACTTGCATATTTGAAATATTTACGCATTTTACCCATAACTAACCACATTAATCAAATCAACCCTTACTATTTCAAAATAATAAATAGAGGAAATTTAATTTTATTTATAATAAATTGGGGTCTTATAACCTCCCCTCCTTATGAAATTTCGTCCTCGAAATTGACGTGACGACTGGTGTTTCAAAAGGTGAGGATACCTCGCTTTCATTTCCGCTTTCCAACTCCCGTGTCATTTCCTTAATAAAGATGGTTTCTCCACAAAATTTTAACTTGTGGTATGACCTTTGTACGTAAGACATGCTCCTTCCTATCCAAGATCTTGACATGTACTTCCTCGACGTTAAGTCTTCTTGGCTATCTCATCCGGCTTAACTCAATAACGTGGTTCGGGTCTTTCACATATTTACAAAGCATGACGATATATAAAAATATTATGAACACGAGACATACTTGAAGGTAACGCGAGTCTATATAGGCTACATTTCCTACTCCTTCGAAGAATCAAAATAGACCAATAAATCGTGGATTGAGCTTTCTCTCTTCCCAAATCTTGTAAATTCCTTCCACGGGGCAACACGCAACAATACACGATCCCCAATACTAAATTTCATGTCCTTTCGATGAAGATCCGTGATAACTCTTTTGTCGATCCGATCCTGTCAGTATATCATTGTTAAATCATTTGGATCTTTTCCATAGTCATATCATACGTTGGGCTTCTACATTTAAACGCACAAAACGAAATTAAAATTTTAAAGCAATTTCCAAACCCTAAAACAGATCCATGCGAAAATCAATTAATGCAAGAGGTTTAGAGATTATACCAGATATAAACAAAAAAACGAGAATTTGAAACCGATTAAGCCTCAATCTCCAACGCAATACAAACCGATTAAGCCTTTCTACAGTATCCACACATTAACGCCGCATCGAACCGTCGAACGATTCTCGAATAAGAAGGACTTGCACAGACTAGCCACCAAAAAAGGAATGGATTTTGAAACTGCTTTTCTCTAGTCTCTCTCAAGAAATGCTAGGGATTTTCAATTATGATATCTTACCCTAAGTAGTCTGCTATATATCATATATATAGTAGTTAAAAGGAATTAATCAAATCAAAACCTAATTTTATAAAATCCGAATTTATATATATATATATCTCTTAATTAAGTCTTACTTAATTAATATACATATATACAAATTATCCTTTTTAATTTAAATTAAGTGATTTAAATACTATTAATCATATTAATATATTTAAATCCTTAAAATTTAAATTAATTCCCTTTTAAATAATGTTCTATGTGTGTGACCCTATAGGTTTTATTATTACGTTGGCAATAATTTTAAAATCATATTATAAAATTATAAACAAGTGAGCTTCTGATCTAGTAATGCATCATCGCTACCCAAGTAATAATAAGATCGATGATTCGATGCAACCTTTTTGTGACCAATGTTTCAATGTAATTTAATCCTTTTAACCTTAATATCCTAGATTAAACTCGAGTCATGGAATGTGTCATACTCTTCATAATTTAATCTGAAGTTTTCTTGATCAATGAGTGTATCTATATGAAACAAATCACTATTTGAGCATGGCCATGCATTTCATAGTCCTACTCAATCAAGAGGCCTATAGATATCACCCATAATATATAGGATGGTTAAATTCCATCTAGATCACTCATATTTCTCACACGATTAATGATGAACCCAATAATCACCTTTATAGTCCACCCTATTAAAGGTGACATTTGATGATATCAAAGTACATAAATTCTCGTGTAGTAATATAGCGATTTCGTGCTCGGAGGACCATTACATCATTGTCACTATGAGAATTGCTAATGACACTTCGTGATAATGCTCCATATAAATTCTCATGGTGGGTCCGCATCAAGACATCGCTCTTCAACACGTACCTATGCATCGACTTAATATCTCATATATTTATGACCAATGAGATTTGGTCATCAAATAATCCACATACTAGTCTCAATGCATCATTGTTGTCCCATCAACAATGATACTCTTCGATTATGGACATTTAAGAACAATCGATACTAATGGTAATATATAATCTCATGTTCAAGTCACATACTTGAAACTATATAATTTGTATCACTATTCTAAGGAATTTTATTATGTTAACAATTATATTACGCAGTAAATAAAACCATAATAAAATCATATATTTATTCAATCAAATATAATATCAAAACGTTAAGCAATTATATCAAATAATTGGCCTCTAGGGCATAAACTCTAACAGTACCAACTCAGGTCCCAACAATGTTGCTTCACCCACCTCATCCCAACATATTGGAGAGCGACACTTTTGTCCATACAATGCTTGAATGGAGCCACACCTATACTTGTCTTGTCGATAACCGTTGTTGTAGGAGAATTCCACCAATGGTAAATACTTATCCCAACTCCTTTTGAAGTCTCAGACACAGAGTCTTAATAGATCTTCAAGAGTTTGAATAGTCCTCTCTCGATTGTCCGTCCGCTTTGAGGATGGTATCTGCGGCCAATCAATCGTAAATTGCGCTTCATAGCTTTTTTGCAAGCTAACCCAAAATCGTGAAGTAAATTTTGGGTCACGATCCGAAACTATGGATACTAGCATGCCATGCAATCTCACAATCTCATTTACATACATATGAGCAAGACGTTCAAGGGAATAAGTCTCCCGCACCGGCAAGAAATGAGCAGACTTGGTTAATCTATCAACAATAACCCAAATAACATTTATGCCTTGAAGAAACCGTGGGAAGACCCAGTAACGAAATCCATGGTAATGTGTTCCCACTTCCATTTCGTAATCTCAAATGGTTGCAATGGACCCTTAGGGCACTTTGATGTCCGCCTTTACACGCTGACAAGTTAAACACCTCGAGATAAATTTCGCGATCTCTCTCTTCATATTGTTCCACCAAAATGTATGTCAAGATCACGATACATTTTGGTACTTTCGGATGGATTACAAATGGTGTATTGTGTGCCTCCATCATGATCTTGTTTTAAATCGTAGAATAGTTAGGAACACAAAAAGTCCGGAGTGGACTCAAGTATTCCTTCTTCATCGATTCTTCGCTTTTAGAATAGCACCTTCTTATACTTTCTTCTTCATACGCATCGACTCCGGGTTCACGTGCTTTGAAGCAACTTTAACTTCATCGATTAAAGTTGGTTCTATGCGATATTGACATCATCGCACTCGTTCCTCGCATATGATCTCTTCACTCAACGCCGCTACCACGCTTTTTTTTCCGGATGGTATTGAATGGTGCGGTCATAATCTTTTTAACAAATTTCAAGCCAACGCCGTTGTCGCATGTTGAGTTCCTTTTGGGTGAAGAAATATTTGAGGCTTTTATGGTTTGAATATATCTCCACTTTCTCTATATAGATAAGTGCTCTAGATCTTTAATACGCGAAAATCACTTAACTCTAGATTATGAGTAGGATAATTTCTCTCATATTCTTTAAGTTGTCATGAGCATAAAGCTATGACTTTCTCACGTTGCATGAGAATACATCCTAACCCTTTGCTTGAAGCATCGTCGTAGATAACAAATCCATCCCAACCAGATGGTATTGTCGAACAGTCTTGAAATGAGTCTCCTCTTGAGCTCTTGGAAACTCTTCTCGCATTTTTTGCTCCATACGAATTTTATATCTTTCCGAGTCAGCTGAGTTAACGGAGTAGCAATTCGAGAAAATCCTTCCACGAATCTCCGATAATAACCAGCTAAGCCCAGAAAGCTACGTACTTCAGTCACCGACTTTGGTTGCTCCCAACTTTGTATTGCTTCAATCTTCGCCGGGTCAACAAATACTCCATATTTTGGCACCACGTGCCCAATGAATTCTACTTTCTCAAGCCAGAATTCGCATTTCTTCAACTTGGCATATAACTTGTTTTCACGAAGCCTTTGGAGTACCATCTTCAAATAGTGCTCATGATCTTCACGGCTTTTGGAATATATGAGAATGTCATCAATAAAGACAACAACGAACTGATCCAAATAGTTCTTGAATACTCGGTTCATCATATCCATGAAAGCCGCATGAGCATTAGTCAATCCAAAAGACATGAATAAAAATTCATAATGCCCGTATCGAGTTCTGAAGGCAGTCTTTGGAATATCCTCGCCTCTAATCTTCACCGATGATATCCGTAATCGAAAATTGATCTTTAAAAAGAATTGTGCTCCTTGCAACTGGTCAAACAGGTCATCAATACGAGGTAACGGATACCTATTCTTGATGGTGACATGGTTCCATTCTTGCTAGTCAATACAAAGTCGCATACTCCCGTCTTTCTTCTTTACAAATAAAATAGGAGCACCCCAAGGAGATGTACTAGGACGAATGAAATCGATGTCCAACAACTCCTGTAGTTGGACCTTTAACTCCTGAAGTTCAATAGGAGCCATTCGATATGGGATTTTAGAAATAGGCTTTGTACCGGGTTCAAGATCAATAAAGAACTCAACTACACGTTCTGGGGGTAGACCGGGTAGTTCTTCAGGAAACACGTCAGAAAATTTACTAACAACATGAATATTTTTCAAATCTGACGTATCTTTATTCAAATTCATAACATGGACTAAGAAAGCTTGATATCCATTTTTCAATAAATGAATAGCTTTATGGCTAGATATGACAGTGATTGATTTTAATGATTTAGTTGCTTGAATTCGTACAACAGGTTGGTTAGGAATATGAAAACTAACAACCTTACGAAAACAATCAATTTTGGCATGATGAGTAGTTAACCAATCAATCCCTAAAATCACATCAAAAGCAAGTATCTTTAAAGAGATAAGATCAACAGTAATGTGATAAAGTGCCAACTTGGATCAAAACAAGATTTATAAACAATGGATGTGATGAAAGTTTCTCTAATCTGAGTCTCCACGAAAAATTAAAGTTTAATTTCTCCTGAGTTAAGTTTAAACGCCGAAAGCACAAGCAGAGAGATAAATGAATGGATAAGACTCGGTATCAAGTAAGGTATAAACTTCGCAAGAATTTATGATTAGCTTACCCGTGATCACCTCGTTTGGGTTCCTCGCATTTTGACCATCCACAACAAACGCTTCTACAGTAAATCGTTGACTTTGACTTTTTCTCGGATGACCTTTTGAGTCACCATCCCTCGCTGGACTTGGTTTCGCTATTGTACAATCTCGAGCGATATGTCCTTCCTTTCTACAATTATAACATACCTTGAACAATCTCGAGCGAACTGTACAATCTCGATAAATAATATCATTTAAAAAAAAATAATATCCCTTACCTCCAAATGATAAAGATTGATCTTAATAATCTTTGGATATAGTCTTTGAAGGAACTTCATTCAAGATATAGAACACTCAAAGTATCAAAATACTCACAAGAATACGCTCAATAATATATAGAGAGAAAGAGAGAGAAAACTTCAGTTTCTGGTGTGATTTTTAATTCTAACCTAACCACCCTATTTATAGGAAAATGCTTAGAACACCAAAGCATTAAATTTAATAAAATAATAATATAATTAAACAAATTTCTTACGCACACCAAGAATCTGAATTCACCAACTTAACCCATGTTTAATGAGGCCCACAAAATGTAAAAAACGTTTTTCTTAAAATAAATATTTTAAACTCCAAAAATCAATTATTCTAGAACTTCGGAACTTTAATAATTCATAATAAATAACCCTTTTATCAGAAAAATTTGAACCTCATGTCCTTTCCATAGGAAATTTCATTCTCTACAACTTTGCAGAAGAAATTTTTTTCAAATTCCAAACAAAAATTGACCGAAATCCACAAACGAACGATTTTACAGGCTATAATCAAATTTCAGTCAAAAAATGGGCCCACAGACATGTTTAACATATTCTAAACAATTTTTGTAACAAAAATACTCTTCCTCCTCGTATACTCATATATCCCACATTCATTGTAAAAATATCACCATTATTATATTATTAAAATATAATAATATATTTAAATAAATTATTTATCAGAAAAGATAAAATAACAAATTTTTAACAATTGTCACATTAAAATTTTCTCCATCTATATCCACATAAAATGAATATTTTTCTTATCATATAAATCAATTATTAATTATTCACAAATAATATTACAGAATCACAATACTGACAACCAGGCAGTTCTCAGGAAAGAGAGAGCTTTCCAATAAGAATTTCTTCTTACTGGCGCGCAATTAGGTGACCAAACCTCTTCTTAGGCAGAACTTTCTAGACATTGCCAAGTGTTATCTAATAATATTATTCAAATAATATGAATTATTGATCTGATAATAAAAATACTGTGTAGTGACAATTATTGAAACAACAATAATATAAAATATCAATGTAGCAATTATTAAATCAATAAAATAAAATATTGAACAATAACTACTGTAACAATTATTGAGTAATGCTTTCCTACGTAGAATCAATAATTGGTGCAATACTGTATATCTTCTTGTTTTTAACCACCCAGATTCCAACAAGATTAATTCAGAATAACTACGCCTGTGGGTTTATAAACAACTTATACTTGTCGTTTTCTTTCATCCAATCGCTCACATAGGGCTACACATATTTTGCATGGTAAATGCATTTAATATTCTACAAAGTAGAATATTCCACGCACCAAACTAATATTCTCCGATAAAAATGAATATTTTATAACCACTTACATATTTGAAATATTTGCGCATTTTACCCATAACTAACCACATTAATCAAATTAACCTTTACTATTTCAAAATAATAAATAGAGAAAATTTAATTTTATTTATAATAAGTTGGGTCTTACATAATTTGTTAAAAATTAATTTACTTTATGGCTGAAGATACATTAATTATACATTGTACTCTGTTAATAGCATTACAATCCAACAATATCCTCGAGAATTTTAGGTGAACACTACGTTAGGCAGTGGATTAGCCAAGATTTGCGATAATATAAGCAGCAAGAATTTAATACTCTAATCTCACATAATTTTTTTTTAATTGTATAAGAAATTAAGTTATTATTAATAATATATTTAGTTATAATTTTTTGGGTGAATTTATAATGGATTAAAACGACCAAAGAAGATATTATTAAGTTAGTGGTTTAAGAACTTATTTGGTCAATTATGAAGTTTAATAGTGGGTGAATTTATATCACCTCAATCTCACGTTATTTAATTGGATTCGGATTTGGAACCCAAGATTTGAGTCCGTGTCTTTACATTGCTGCTGTTATTACCAAACCACATTGCCAGCCAGGTTCATGTCTAAATTAATCAAGACAAACCCCTCAAGCCTCCTGGAGTCTCTTACCAAATAACTCTAATATTGTACAGTTCATTAAGAGAGAGACAGAGATTAGTAGTAGCAGTAGTATTAAGCATTCGTGTGGCTACTGGCTATGGATAATAGTTCCTTCCTCTCATAATATATGACATTTTAGAGTTGTGCATAAGAATTAAGTAAATGATTAAAAATATTAAATATAATATCAATTGTCTATAATACCCTTAAATTCTCATTTATTACCATACTTATCTCATATTGTCTCTCATTTGTAATATTTTCTCATGAGGGATAATTTTGGAAAGATTGTAATTAATTTTCTTAGATTTTCTAAAATGTCAAATAATTTTAAACAAATAAAATAATTTAAAACGTCATATATTATGGGAAGGACGGAGGGAATAATATTAACAATTCATACCAAAACTGGGTTAGATTTGATCATGCCTCGAGAGTTCAATATAGCTGTAACAACTAAAATGCACATACATTCATTGGGAACCTAGCTAAAAAGGATGAAATGAAATATAAAGAATACTACTCGGCAGGCGGTAGCATATAAATAATCAAATTCAGTAGTAACATTTATCATTCATCTATACATATATCTGTTCTATGACTATACCCCTTCCCTTTTCAAGTGGAACAGCTCGCAATAATACACTACTTGTCAAGTTTATACGTCTAATACTACTTCAGATCTTTATATTTTTTATTTTAAAAATAAATATATATCCATACGCTAGAAGGAGGGCTTGAACCTCCGACCTTGTGGTTAACAGCCACACGCTCTAACCAACTGAGCTATTCCAGCTTTGTGGTAACATTAGGAGAAACCAAGAAGACTATTTTTGTGTCATTAACACAAGTTGTGAGTGAGAATATAAAGCAAAAACAAATAAATTCTATAACTAATCACATCATAAATTGGGTATTGTTTAACAAACCAGAAAGATGTTCAACCCCATGTGTTACAAACACTACATTATCCAAAGACATTGATAATGCTGTTACCAAACCACATTTCCAGGTCCATGTCAAAGCCTACTTTCTATTTAAAGCTCAGGCTTGGCTTGGATTGGATTTTTACCCAACTAAACTTGCCTGTGGGTACTTGATTAAATAATCATGGCACAAGTTTGATAGGGATGTAAATACAATTTAGTACACCTTCAGTTATAGATCTGCATTTAAACATTGTTCCAGCTTAAATGAACGAGTCAAAAATAATATTTGAGTTTTGATACAAGGAACTATACAACAATCTATATATAAAACATTCAAAAGAATAAATAAAAAAAGACGCAATCCATAACTCCATACAGTTTGATAATTCAGGCAGAACGAAATTTAAAGCCTTCACTATCTTCAATACCAAAATAATTATGACGATTCTTTCTAGCATCCCTCTCAACTATATTTGCAGAATTGTTGCAAGTTAAAGCAGCAGCAGAGAGGCATTTCTCACTGTAATCTTTTCTAATGCTCCATAGTACCTCGGCGCATTTCTTCATAGTAGGTCTTGATTGTCTGGAAGGTGCAAGGCATTGGCGAGCGAGTTTTAGGACCTTCACCACCACCAGTAAAGATGCTGGGCTCCGTCGTAGTCTTGGATCCATCACCATTATAGAGTCTCCTTCCTTTAGTTTCTTCAAAGCCTGCATAAACAAATGATCTTTATCCCCGTCTTATATGTCGTAACATTTGAAAGAAGGATTATTGGATTTGAAGCCATTTTAAGAATAGGAATTTATTGGGTGCACCTTGATGGCGAGGAGTGCATGCGGTAGGCAAGTGCTTGATATCAAACAATTAACTGTGTTCACAACACACATCAATGTATAGTATTTTTTGAATTTACTACCAATTTTGTTTTAGCTAAATGTGCAGATTATAAGTATATTCAGCCATTAGATTGGGGGAAGACAAAGAAAATCATGAGAGACCTTGACTATGTAGTATCCAAGAATGCAGCAATCCCAGCTAGATATGTACATATCCATAATTCAACCTATTCTCTTCACCCTAGTTCAACAGTCCTTGTTATTTGGATGTCCCAAGTTAAAGTTTTCATATTATTTCAAAAAATCCTTAATGACATCAAAGCTAATAGATCAACTGAACACTCTCCTCAAACATGCGTATGTGGTATTATACTCGTTTCATTTGAGGGTTAAAAATGAAGTTTGAAATTCTACTTAAGAAAGTTGACTGTAGATAGTAGTCAACCTGGGCTGGGGGGGAGTTTTCTGCTTATGTTTATAAATAATGAAATGATAGTTTCTTATAGAAAGGGAATACTAGGAAGATCTCTTTATTAGTAATTAGGCTTTTATGTTTTTCTAAAGTCGAGTGTCATCTTTGGGTAGCATCAGATAATCAATGTTGATGCTATATGCCTTTTGTGCACTGTAATATTCAAACTGAACAGCATTTCCCAGGAGATGAAAATTCCCCAACCTAACTCAGTGTGTTACAAGTCCATGTTAGATTATTAAACCCCAAGTTTGTATGTGTTTTTATGCTGGAATAATGCTAGGAGACCTCAACATCTTGTCCGTGGTAATTTCCCATGAATAGCCTCTTAAAAGTTCAGTAAGTTGCCAATCAATGTAATTACGAAAGTGTTAGCAGATAAAATGTAACACAGAAAAACTGGGATAAGTGTTAATAGAGAGCCAATGATGTTGACTACAACTGAACTTTAAGAAGTCTATCACTGTGATGTGATCAATGTCTAAAGTATGGGCAACAAGAGAAGATTAACCTTACGGAGCTACATAACTAAGTTCTTGCAGTGTCATGTGGCTAATGCTTGATGAAATTTGAAGCAGATGAGCTAAGTAAATTTTCCTCTTCTTCTCTCTCTTTTTTCCCTACTATTATAATTATGAATTTAGGAAGTATAATCTGCCGCTCTCAAATCTTGACACCATATTCCTTTTTTGGGACATCTCTGAATAAAAGTCCACTATGAATATCAAGATACATTGAAGACAATTTTAATACCGACCGTTGCTTGCATAAAAGTTTAGTGCACTGCACTTTTAAGTGGGGGCTCTTTTCCTGGGAGGCTGGACGAACAAAATTCAACATTGTCATATTCAAAATTTTGAATTTTGGATTTAGTTAAGCTAAGATGCATCTAGTTTAATGGAGAAATATCAATTATTTGAAGGTTTACCACTACCACATCCAATACTGTATCCAAACATCTAGTATTAAATCAACAGCTGAATAGTTGAAACGATTTTCCATCAAGGCTAAAGAGCTTTCAGAGTTCAGACCCCTGTCTGAGAAAGTTACACTAGTATTGTCCAATTAATCTTGCTATATCTTTTAGGTACAGAAGTCTGCTCTAGTACATATCTTTTTTTCTTCCAGATAACCATCCTGATAAATACTAATAAGAAGCAAATAAATATACATGGATGCTAAAAATGTATTCCTTCCAAGTAACACTTTTACCAACAGTGCAATCATCAGATGTTGGATCATATGCAAATGGTAATGATTATCCAGCCAAGTTGAATCATGAATTTTAAGTGAATATTAAAACAAGCCAACCATTAGCTTATGTCGTGTACAAGCTAATATGGCCTATGGGACAGATCCTGTTCTCTAATGTACATTTTTGTTTCCTAATTTGGTTTGGTTTGCTTCGTCTCCAAAACTTAGGTTCTATTATTTTCCTATATAAACTCATGTAATCCATCACTCTTAATTTCATTGAGATTGCGCCTTTTTTTTTTAATATAATATTTTAAAGCTTTGTTGTTTTATTATCTTTCTTCTCCATCTTTAAACCCTAAATCTTAAGCCAACCCAATCCCCATCAACATTGCTCCTTGTTCACTATGATATGATCCTATAGATTAATGATTCTCTAGTAATATATTTCTATGCTCTTATAATTAATTTTCTTATATTCAAGTGGCTAGCACTTGTTGTCTAGAAAGAAAATTTGCTTCTTATGCAAATGTTGGTGCAATTTCTTTTTTGTTGGTTCTCATAAATAATCCCTTCGACCAACATAGTTATGCATATCTATGAATAAGAACTTTTTAGTATATACTTTTATAATAACCAGTGCAAATGTAAGTAAGTTAGCAAATATGAAAATACAATAATGGAAATAACTAATTTGTATGAGTGATTCAGAGGATTTTGGAGGAAGCTAACAATATTATTACTGATTGTAATTTTATCATAGAACTGAGTCAACTGACCAAAGAAAAGTCTGAATGACCTGACAACATAATATTTGTCAATGCAAGTTGTCATGAAAATAAGAATTACGATAATTTTAGAACTACTATAAATTAAAATAAAACTACCAAATACTTAGGAAGTTGGGCCCCTTTAATTGCAGCAGTGAACACATTTAACTAAATTAAAAGCTTTATGGATGCTTGCATTACTTACCCATTTTATGGTTACCCTCTCACTGAGAGCTCTCTTTAGTTCTATTGGTTGTCTTCCTGTTATCAGCTCTACGAGCAATACCCCAAAGGAGTAAACATCACTTTTTTCAGTAAGTTGATGAGTCATTAGGTATTCAGGATCCAAGTACCCTGTTGTTCCTTTGACTTCTGTAGAAATGTGTGTTGCGAAAGGATCTTCAGCAGCAAATCGTGCAACTCCAAAGTCTGCCACTTTGGCACGGAGTTTATCTGTGATGAGGATGTTTGATGCTTTTATGTCTCTATGAATTATTGGAGGATCTGTAATTTGAAGAAGAAAAAATCAGTATTTTGAATGTTTACAACTTAAAAACCCAAAGAGTAAAACTTGTAGAACCTATACAGGGTATCAGCAGGCAGTTTTGCAATGAACATAGCTAACTTAGAGCTTATACCTGTATACATGTGTAGATAAGTAACTGCATGAGCTACATCTATCGCAATGTCCAGACGTTCTGCAATTTCAAGCCCTTTGCCACAAATACCTGCATGACAGATTACTATCCCGATTGAACACATTTGTAAATAAAGACTTGAATAATCAGCATAAGCAACATACGTAGATGACTGTTTAGACTTAAAATTCTACTATTAGAAAATCATGTGCATAACACCGACAAATTCTGAGACTATTTTGAGTAGAAATGATAATATTCAGTATTAACATTTGTTGTCTTTGGGGAAACAATATTCAGTATTAGCTTATGTTCGGGGGAAAGTCACAATTTCATCCTTTTCAGCCAGAAATGTAATGTGCCATCTATATATATTTAAGAAAAGGAAGCAACTTTTGTTGGCTTCAGTAAATTTATATCCCTTGAGTCATAATCTATTCCTTTGCTGTAGGAAGATATGTCTAGGTATTCAGCCTTTAAGAAACTGGATAGGAAATGTTAAATAATTTAATCAGCAATATGTTTTCAGATTAGTAACCAGCGAAACTAATGATCACACTCATTTAACTGTTTGGAAGTCAAGGTGATTTTTTATTGCTTATACTAAAATGCTATACCAAACCGAATTGTTGTTGAACATGCTGCTTCACTTACCATCCAAATGTTCCCGAAGTGTTCCATTCCCTACATACTCAACTAAAATAAGCTGTTCATCTCTCTGCTCCAGAAATCCAAAAAACTTTACTAAATTTAAATGCTCAATCTTTGATAGGGTAAGGATTTCATTTTTGAACTCCGTTGACAAGCGCTTGTCATGCAAGTCCTGCCAAAAGAATTTTAAGTTAGTTTGCATAGGAAAATGTACTTCATCTCAATTGTTTTAATATCGGAAAGATGTTAGGTCTTTTCTCATGTTTTTGCTCCTTGACCCTTGTTAATACAGTCTAATTAGCCTATCTCTGGACAACTTGTTTCATTTTTGCCTTAATGCCTATGGACAACTTATTTCATTTTTGCTGAATGACAAAACTTGTTGATCAATAATATAGCACAAATAGCAAACCACATCATAATTCCTCTCTCCCGAGTTGATTACCTTTTTAACGCGCTTTACAGCAACAAAAGATCCATCCTTTAGCTTTGCCTTGTATACTGTACCAAACCCTCCTTCCCCAATTTTACTTGCTACAGAGAAATTTCTTGTCCCCTTATAAATCTCTGCAAATGAAAAATCCATTCTCCCAATCTTTTCACGACCCAAGGCCTTCAAAGATTCAGGGGAAATAGTAATCTTATTTCTGCTACTGCTTCTTGAAGAATCATCTTCTGAAGCTGCAGATCATAGACATTTGTAATTATTGCAAACTGCAAACTAGCTAATAATGGAACAACAAAACTAAACAGTCACCAATTTCATTAGATAAACCAATAAATTATAGCATTTTTTCATGATAAACGAGCAAAAAAAAAAATCTGGATAAAGAAACTTGCATGCAATTTCTGTAATTCGGCCATTTTTTCTCCTAGCATCAACTTCAGCTCTTTTGTAGTTGGGTTTTCTTTGCCAAACAAGAAAAATGGTGAAAACTCCACCCACTTTCTTGGCTACAGCTTTGATGGATTTGAAGGAATTTTTCTTTCCCATGTAATTGCTGATAAACCCACTTTGGGGTTTTGATTCAAAAAAAAGACTGATTCCAAGCAAAACTGATTAGCAAGGTTCAATAAAATTCAATTTTTGTTACTACTTTATTGAAACCAGAAAATTTCTTATGATTAAAGAGTACAGCCGCCCCAAGGCATTACTTTAAGAAATTAAATATCTTAGTCAACTTGACAACAAGAAAATCAGCTGAAAATGTATTTAACTTTGGGAAGTTGCAAGGAACAAATTGGACCCTGCTGGATTATTAATCAGCTTTTAGGATAAGCGTCGGCATCAACTGTGATCCACTGGAGATCCATAGGACAAGCAAAACAGTACCAAAACATTAAATTGGCGGATGTATATGATAAATACATGGATGTTATCATCAAATTAACTTATTCAATTTATCAATACACTATCAATACATATACGGGAGGTAATTTTTCTCACTATTAATATTAATATTAATTAATTGACTAATCTATTATCTATTATATATACTAAAGCACAATGCATAGCACAATAAAATGATATCTATCACTCTAAAAAATCAACACTTGTTCATCTTAATTAATGCTCCTAATTACCCTCTAAACAAATATCTTAAAAAAAAAGCCCCCCTAAAATAACGACTCAGGTTCTAAAAAACCTAAATGATGAATTCATATCATCTTAAATAGCATTGGGAATCATATCTTCAAATACGGCAAGAAAAAACCTAAATAATGAAATCATATCTTCAAGTATGGCGTTCAAACGGTTATATATTTTAGCATCTCTTAATATTGCAGTTTTATGGTTTATAACGAACTTGGAATTGTTCTCATCTGGAGTAGGGTTTGCTTGGTCTTAAGTTGTCTAAGTGATTCAATTTGCACAGTCAAAACTTTTATGTTACTGGGTTGCTTTGATTTTGTGTGTGTGTTATGTCTTTGTGTGGTGGTATAATGTTTTTATTGTTATTGGTAAGGTATACTGATCTGATCTTTTTTATTTTAATTTGCTAATCTAGGAAACCTAAAAGCTCAATTGAGAGCGGCAGAGGATGATTTGCTGAAAGTTCTTGCAGGTAATTTATTCTTGTGCTATTTTTATTAGTGAATTTTTGGATGGTGGTTGTCAATTTCTTATAAATTTTGAAATAATTTCTTAGTTGTATTATATTATTATGCTAGGTAAGTGTCTGTAATAGAGTTGGAATAAAATCCACTATTTGGGAAGTCCACAATACTTGATTTGGAATTTATAATAGAATTGTTTTATTTTATTACATTTGCGGAGTAATGAAGTGGATCTTTTGACGGGTTTCAAGGTAGTATGACCCTCCAGTCCGACCCCTTGACAGTCTAGCTGTATGGATTAATAGATGGTTATTAGTGATGATGATATTTGGTCTTCTGGATTGTTAGTATTTTCATTTCATGTAACCAAAGAAAGAAAAACAAGTCCGTTATTGGAATTCATCTGTTTAGTTATGGTTTTTGTGAAGTTATAGGATCATTAGTGCTGTATTTCGTGTTTTGGTTTTTGCTACAATCTTTTGATTATCGATTAATCAAGCAGTGGTAAATAGTCTGTTGTTCACACTGTAATGAGGTTTCAAAGACTGTAATTCATTCAGTTTGATAGTAATGAGGATACTTTGAACTTTTGCTGAACTGTCTTAAAAAGGGGATATATCTCTATTGCTATGTTATTATAAATTGGATGATTTTTGAGAAAAGTAGGCATGGGTCATTAAGTTTGGATCGGAGGAATGAAATTGGTGAAAGAATGAAAATAGTGAGTAGAATGGTTCATTCTAACCAAATATAATTTTTTTCATTCCATTTCTACCTTGATTCTTACAATCCAAACGTAGCATAAGCAATTGGGTGTACTTCTATTTCAATTTGCAAATACTTCTTCTCCGTTGGATTCTCTCTCGCAAAATATGTAATTGGCCAATTGTGTATATTAATATGCATGGGAGAAAATTAAAGTGGAGAAAAATTGCCATTGTTTTTGTTGGCTACTTCTTAGGAATAATAAATGTATAGAACAATTTTGTTCTGAGCTTCAGATCTTAGATGTCAGCCTGTGAATATAATAAAGAGATAATTATGAGAACGAAAACTGAGTCGTTTTGTGCTTTTATATATGTAATATGTTAGTTTCCAGTTGGCACAATATAGATCTAGAAGGGGGGGTTGAATAGATCCTTAGAATTTCAAAATACTTTTACTCTATTAAGTTGTATTGCTCATTAAGTAGCTCATGACAAACTTAAGAATCTTTTCAAGCACGGCGGAATAAGTAAAAGATCTCCTTCATTGATATATTCATAATCACACATACATTGTTCGTAGAGTTACTTGATGATAGCGCTTAAAACATATATAGCGAGCTTATAATAGTTAATGTACATAATGTAAATGACAAAAAGTAAAAGACACAAGGGTTTTAAGTGGTTCGAGAGACTCAAGCTCCTAATCCACTCTTCCGCTTTTCAACTAGCGAGATTTCCACTAAGGAAGGCGGCGCTACCGAATCACTAAGATTTTTTTCAAGGCCGCCACCTTGGGACTTCATTCACTAAAAACTCTTCAGCCAAAGACCTTGGAACTTTCTAGTTTCTGTGAACTCTTCAAGTCCAGCAGGCTTGGAACTTCATTTAGTCCCTCCGGACAAGGACCCCTCAGGCCCTGGCTTTTTGTTGTTGTAATTGTTGTTGTTGTTATTGGTGCTGAGCTACTAAGATGTCATTAGGCTCTGAACATCTTTTGTACTTAGCAGCTTAGTGTGATCCTCTTTGCTTTCAACTTCGAGTCCGGACCACATCTTCTTTGGTGCAGCTGATCTTCACTCTTTTCTGCTTATCTTCATCTGGTATCAGCTGTGCACCATTCACCATCTGGGTTTGCTAAGTCTCTGTGCTTTTAGTAGACTTTTTCTGGCACTTAGCAATCTTTGAACCCTTCTTGAATACTTTGCGCGACATGGTTCTCGCACTTCATTCATTTTCATTTTCTTGGTTCACGGTGATTCGTAGAAAGGGCTCTCTTGATCTTCTTTGTCTTAGCCACTTTCTCTGAATGCTATCTTCTTGCCTTCTCGGCTCTCGACTTGGATTCCATCTTCATTGGCATTCTCATCTTTGTTGAGTGAAGCTTCGATCCGTTTGATTCCTTCTTCAAAGTCGCCTTCACTCCACCTTGATAGTCTCACTATCAATCGAGACTTGTTCTATCGATCTTTGGTGGAACTCAGAGAGTCAATAATAATAGCATTCACCAACTCAACGATTCTCGCAACTACACAATCATCAACAACACTTGATTTTTGAAGCTCTGTTGATTTATCTCGCTTCCCAATCTTCCCGCTGGAAAGTAGCCGTTGAAAGCTATTCAAATTTCTTCGCAGATCTTCGAAGTTATTTGAGTGCGAATCGCAGATGTGACATGACATCTTTTTCTCGACTTTTTGACACCGCAATCAACATTGCTTCACCAACCCCGCCGATATGTCACTTTAATGTCTTGGGCGGTCAAGACTTCATTTCCTCCTTCCGATTTCTCGATCAAAGGTTGTCCTTTTTGCATCGATGCTCTCAATAAGCTCTTGTCCGAATATTACCCTTCGATTGAACCATTGCCAATGCTTCGGTCTTCATTTATTCAACTCTACGATTCTCGATGCATGTCTTCATGGACTGATCGTAGTGTCTTGTTGATCGGTAGAGACAACACTACGATCTTCAAGAGTGTTGATTAGATCTTCAATGTAAACACCTCTTCCTTCTCTCTCAGGCGATCTTTAACACTTCGCTGCGCTTTTAAAGCCTTCTCGACATCTTGATGGCTTGACTTCTTTGTTCGCCCTTCCGAATAACAAGACACTTCAGATTTGTGGCGTGTCCACCGCTTTCTCCTTGTGATCTCCGCTTCATTTATCATCAATGGATCGACCCAATGCTTAATCACTTTAGCCTTGTTCTTCGTAAGTTCGCCTAGTATCTCTCGTATGCACTCCATCGCTTCTTTCTTTATTTGGCAAACACTACGATCCCGGTAACTTTCAAGATCGTTGTCTTACGCATTCGCTGATACCATCGTGATTCTTGACTTTTCTTGGTCGATTCATGAAGTCTTCTTCCGATCTCCTCAGGAAGACTTCATCTCGAATGGCTTCACAACTCAATCTTGATCTTGATTGAGTTGGTGCTTAGATCTTCATTAGCTTGCATGCCATTCGTTGAGTGCTCTCTCTGTTTCCTTGGTGGGGCGATCTATGCATGATTACAACCAGAGGCTTCATTCCTTTGATATTCGGGAGTGCTCATTCGTTGAGAATCGTGATTTGCTTTCTACGATTACGCCTTGGCATTGTGAGCACATCCGTTGAGGTCTTAGTTCTGACTCTACGATTCAAATTTTGTCAGCAGCAGACACTACGACTTCGAGATCGATCTTGACATTCTACGATTTCAGCCAAGTGCTTGTTGTCTTCATCTCGATCTTGCTCGACTCACGATCTCTCGCCCTGTATAATTAGTAGACTCTACGATTCGAGTGTAGTCTACGATTCTTTACTTAGCTTCGCGCAGATACTCGGTAGGCTCATAGCGTATCGCCTCTGATTACGAACACGACTTCCTCAAGGAGACTACGGCCTATGAAGTTCTCCTCGACACACTACGATCCTTCCTCGCCTCTCTAGAAGTCTACGAACTCCGAGATCTACTATCTTGCAGACTCTGATTACTTACTCGATAGCTCTCGAGTTTTTCTCGACTCTCCCAGCGTATCACGATTTACTCGGTGCAATGTTCGACGATCGGACAAGCCTATCTATTACATCATAAGATCAACCTAACATGCTTGATCTTTCTATATTTATAGTCCTTATACATCATTTCTTTTTAAGGACTTTACAAAGTTGTTTTGCTTATGTAGGATCAACCTAACACATTTGATCAATCATTCTAAGTCCTTGTACATATGTTTCTATTATCTATCAAAGGACTCTACAACTTTTCTTAATGCAAGCATACTTGCATATTCATTCATATATATATATATATATCATAATCAAATCATATATAAATAGGAATATCATTCACATGTTTATTCCTGACATAATATAATATAAATAGATGTCACATTTAATCCAAGTGGTGGATAACTCATGGCAGGTGAGACCTATATATGTTGATCGATTGGACTTCAGTGACCATCACTTATTTCGAATTGAGGTATATATTATACTGGCTTGAACTTGGTACAAATCCACATATCCAGTTCTAGGTAGGATATGAGAATGCTTTTGTTTATATCTGTTACGAGCAAAACAAAAATGAACTTTATAAAATATTTTGCATTTACATTCTTCTGGATTCTTTGTAGCTGAAATTTTATTGCAAATGATACTTGATTATGGAACAACATTTTTAGATCAAGCCAGGATGGAGAGAATATTGTTGTTTTTCCTTTTTTATCCCTTTCATCTCCAACACTTTGGTTGTTTTTGTCTTTCTCTTGTCAATAAATCTAGGATATTGAGAAGATCAGAATGAGACTCCAAAAACTTCAACTCAAGTTTGCTTCCAAGCCAATTGTCGTTATAACTAAAAAGGTCAGTTGGTTTTGAATATGTAATGAAAATATGTATCAAGAAATTTTGTTTTGCCATTCGTTCATACTAATATAGGGCATTTAGCTATTTCCTTTGTAAATGAGATAATTTGATGCACAATTTATTCTTCAAGTAAATGCAAGTCGTCAAAAGATTGAACAATATGTGAAGTTTTCTGTAGTAAATTATTTATTTCAGGTAAATAAGTTTTATAATATTCAAATATATTACTCCATAACCTTCTTTTTGTTTTTCTTTGCCTTTAATTTTATGTTCCAGGATTATGACCGAGATCCAGAGTTTTATAGACATTTGGATCCTTTTGAGGTTATTGTACTCTGATATAAGCTGCATATCCTACCTCATAATGGGTGTTCAGATGTAACCTTTAAGAAATCTATGAATCAGCTCTTGGAAGGGTTTTATTTGGCTAGATCATGATTTGTCTTCAAGTAAAAAAAGAGACTTCAACTGCTTTCTGTATTTTGGTAAGGTCTTATTTCGAAAACAATTCAGATCTCAAAAGACATAATTATGCTGTTAGGCTGTTGATGATCAGTTCGGGGTCATTTTGTTTTGATTAAGTCCCTCTATTTTCTAAGTTGTATTTGACTATTGACTTTTTTTAAAGTATATTTAGATTGTTTTTGATACATATGAAAAGTCAACTTGTATTTTCTAGATATATTTTTTTAATACTTCCTCCTTTTCACAAAAAGAATATCATATATCAACCTTTTGTTTTTGTTTAACAGAAAGAGCCCACTTATTAGTAATAGTAGTATATAAAAAACTACAAAATTATTATTATTACTTATTATTATTATTATTATTATTATTATTACTACTACTACTTATTATTGTTATTATTACTTATTATTATTATTATTATTTTGTTTTTGTATTTCTTTAACATGGGATTACTATGGAAAATTATAATTTTCCTTGGCTTTTTTTTTTTTTTATCTTTTTCTTAGTTTTAAAAACTAACAAATAGGGTGCAAGTGTCATTGATAAAGCGTGATTAGCTTGCATAGTCAAAGGCCAGAAAGTGGAGTTGCTGCAAAAACAAATTTCATTTACCTCCTCTATCTGTTCTCTGTCCTCGAGTATCTCGCCGCTGAGGTATTAACTTTTGATATCTTTCTTTTGCATTTTTGTTGCTTTATTTTTATAGATTAATTTGGTATATTGTTTAGGAATTGGGGAAAAATAGTTTTTATGCTTCTTAATGATCGGTTCTGAAATTTTTGATTTTATTGGTTTTATTTGAAGTTAATTTGAATAGTACAGTTGAGTTGCATATCTTATTTTGGTGCGTTCTCTTATCAATTGTGATTTTTGAAACAACTTGTTTTTTCTTTTTTCTTTTTCTTTTTTTTTTGACTTTGTTATGCTTTGGTGAGGTGGTAGTGAGACTGAAAGGAAAAATAAATAAGCAACGTAAGAGAAATCACTTTTATATTTAACATTATATAATATATAATTATACAGAATCTACAACCTGATAAGTGCCAAAATCAAATTTAGTATGCAGTTCGTGATTTTTTTTTTCCAAAAAATTTAGTTTTGATGTGGAACAACATTTTAGATCAAACAGATGGAGGAGAATATTGTTGTATTTCCTTTTTTTATCCCTTTCATCTCCAACCCTGGTTGTTTTTGTCTTTCTACTATCAATAAATCTAAGATATTGAGAAGATCAGAATGAGACTCCTAAAACTTCAACTCAAGTTTGCTTCCAAGCCAATTGTCGTTATAACTGAAAAGGTCAGTTGGTTTTGAATATGTAATGAAAATATGTATCAAGAAATTTTGTTTGCCATTTGGTTCATACTAATATAGGGCATTTAGCTATTTTCCTTTGTAAATGAGATAATTTAATGCCCAATTTATTCTTGGTGTGCGGCAAGCGTCAACGAATTGAACAATATGTGAAGTTTTCTGTAGTAAATTATTTATTTCAGGTAAATAAGTTTTACAATATTCAAATATATTACTCCATAACCTTCTTTTTGTTTTTCTTTGCCTTCTAATTTTATGTTCCAGGATTATGACCGAGATCCAGAGTTTTATAGACATTTGGATCCTTTTGAGGTTATTGTACTCTGTTATAAGTTGCATATCCTACCTCATAATGGGTGTTCAGATGGAACCTTTAAGAAATCTATGAATCAGCTCTTGGAAGGGTTTTATTTGGCTAGATCATGATTTCTCTTCAAGTAAAAAAAGAGACTTCAATTGCTTTCTGTATTTTGGTAAGGTCTCATTTCAAAAACAATTCAGATCTCCAAAGACATAATTATGCTGTTAGGCTGTTGATGATCAGTTCGGGGACATTTTGTTTTGATTATAGTCCCTCTATTTTTTAAGTTGTATTTGACTATTGACTTTTTTTAAAGTATATTTAGATTATTTTTGATACATATGAAAAGTCAACTTGTATTTTCTAGAGATATTTTTTTAATACTTCCTCCTTTTCACAAAAAGAATATCATATATCAACCTTTTGTTTTTGTTTAACAGAAAGAGCCCACTTATTAGTAATAGTAGTATATAAAAAACTATAAAATTATTATTATTACTTATTATTATTATTATTATTACTACTTATTATTGTTATTATTATTATTATTATTTTGTTTTTGTATTTCTTTAACATGGGATTACTATGGAAAATTATAATTTTTCTTGGCTTTTTCTTTTTTATCTTTTTCTTAGTTTTAAAAACTCACAAATAGGGTGCAAGTGTCACTAATAGAGCGTGATTAGCTTGCATATTCAAAGGCTAGAAAGTGGAGTTGCTGCGAAAACAAATTTCATTTACCTCTTATATCTGTCCTCTGTCCTCGAGTATCTCGCCGCTGAGGTATTAACTTTTGATATCTTTCTTTTGCATTTTTGTTGCTTTATTTTTATAGATTAATTTGGTATATTGTTTAGGAATTGGGGGAAAATAGTTTTTATGCTTCTTAATGATCAGTTCTGAAATTTTTGATTTTATTGATTTTATTTGAAGTTAATTTGAATAGCACAGTTGAGTTGCATATCTTATTTTGGTGCGTTCTCTTATCAATTGTGATTTTTGAAACAACTTATTTTTATTTTTTTTTTGGCTTTGTTATGCTTTGGTGAGGTGGTAGTGAGACTGAAAGGAAAAATAAATAAGTAAAGTAATAGAAATCACTTTAATATTTAACATTATATAATATATAATTATACAGAATCTACAACCCGATAAGTGCCAAAATCAAGTTTAGTATGCAATTCGTGATTTTTTTTTTTCCAAAAATTTTAGTTTTGATGTGGGTTTTGTATTTCTGTTCATGTAGCTTGATTTTTGGTATGGCTTCCTTGTGTCTTAATGTATTTTCTTTTAAGCTATCTTATGTTTTGGGATTTCGTACAGTCTAGGTCCATGTTCAAACCTTTTTGGCCCCTTTTCTTTCTATTTAGGTTGATTGTGCTTCAATCTGTTTGGTTTGCTTCTTGCAGTTAATGACATTTGGTTCTCTAATAATTTCTTACTTCAAATGCAAGCCTTCCAGCATGTGATACTTGCTTGACAGTTATGGTTATGATTATATTTTCTAATGCTTATCTTTTAAGATTTTTAACACTATGCCTTCATGTTACCTTGACATTGTAAGGGTTATTGGTGTGAGACCCCAGATTTTATAAATAAAGATTTAAATTTCTCGAAATATTTTTTTTATATTATGGTGTGGATTTGAGATAGTGTTATAGTTGTGGGTAGTATTTGAAAATTTTACAAAGTATGCAAGTTGTTATAAATATTCGTTTGGTCGGGGAATATTTTTTTTGTCGGAAATATCCGTACGTCGGCACAATCATTGGTGGACGCCACAACAGAAGTACTGTCGTAGTTAGAAAACGATAAAAATATTTTATGGAAATAACGGCGGAGGTTTTACCATTAATACTGTTGAACTATCCGATAGTAAAGATAATACGAATGTCTGCGTGGGTAGGTATAAGAAGCACACGGTATTGATTATTGATGTTTACGTGAGAAGTCACTTTCGGTTATCTTGCATTATTGCTCTGATAATTCTTCAGTCATATCTCTCATATTATTGATCCAATTATTGTCACAATGTCATGTGTATAAGATGTTATATTATTAAATCAATAATTGAGACGACAAAGTTATTCATATTATTAAATTACAATATTTACAATGTCTAAAGTTACATCAAGGAGAGGTTTGGTCACCTAATTGCGCGCCAATAGGGAGAAATCCTTATCGGAAAGCCCTCTTCCACAGGAACAACCTTGTTGTTAAATATTGTGAGTTATAATATTAATGATGGATAAGTTCGTGTTGATTAAAGATGCATTTGATAGTTTCATTGTGTTGAAATTATTTATGTTAGTAAAATTGACATTTATTTCGATAATAATTGATGTCCGGAGGTTATATTGTCCAATCGGTATTTGGGGAACTTTTTCGTGATGAGTTCTTATTCACGAGTTACTTATTCATGAGTTCTTATTCACGAGTCACTATTCACGAAGTTATTATTCACGAAGTTACTATTCATGAGTTTTAATAGTAACTTGTCCTTCTGATTTTCCAAGGGTCATTTTGCCCTTCTTGTTGTCTCAAGAGTCATTTGCCCTTCATGAATAAGAGTTGTCTCTTCAATATTACCAAGAGTCATTTTGACCGCCGTTAAGACCAAGAAACACTTTCGGTTTTTCTATAAATAAAGCTCATTCCTTCATTATTTCTTATGAATTCATTGAAACTCTGAGAGAGAAATTATAGAAAGAAGCTATAGAGAGAAAATCTATAGAGAGAAAGAAGAATATTCTGCTACTTCACTACTTCTATATCCAGCTTTTTTTTACTAAGGTAAGAAATTGTTATTCTTTCTTATTCATGAAGAGAATTTCATCATTACTCTATTCTTATTTATTCATTGGAATAACTCAGATATCGCCTGCATATCCTATACTTGGTGAAATCTTTATGTTATTCCATTCTTTATTATTTTCTTTGAAATAACAGATGTGTCTTGCCATTTACCTATATCTTGGCGGAATGACACATATGTGGGTTTATCCAATACTTGGTGATCTTCTTCATTATTCCATTCTTTATTATTATGTTGGAATAACATGTTTATGCAATCACCGCATACTTGGTGAAATTCTTTTATTATTCCGCTTCTTTATTATTACTGTCGGAATATCCTCGCTTGTGTAATTTCACCCGACACGGTTCCATATTTATTATTCCGTATTTATTATTCTGTCGGAATATCCTGTCGGTGTGAATTTCACCTGACCTGGTTCAATTATTTATTATTCCACATTTATTATTCTGTTGGAATAACCTGTCTATGTGGATTGCCACATGCATGGTGAATGATCCTTTGTATTCATTCCTTATTAAATTGTGGAAATGATCTCATATCGTGATTTCTGCATTTACGGGTGAAAATCCATTTGCGCTTCATATATTCTTTATTATACTCGGTTGGTTAAAATTTTGACTTATATACTCCATGAAATTAGTGGAATATCCTTGATATTTGCAAGCTTCATCCAAAGATCTTTTCATGAAAATATTCTTCCGAGCATTCTTGAATTTTACTTTATAAAGAAGTATCATGTTGACAATTTGGACATTATTAGTTCCTGGATAAATTAATTCTTGAACTTGTTTTATTGAATTATTATGTCATTGTCATCATCCTCATGTTATATTATGTTGAAAGTCATCTTTGGCTTTACGTGCATAGATGGACTTAGTATGATTCGACCGAGGGATCATTCGGTATAATCATGACCTATTATAAATAATGTGATAAAAGTCCTCAAAGGGTTAACTGTAATGCGTTGATGAATAGTTTTTGGTATGATTATGACCGGGTTTATTCGGATAGTCATAACCATTGATGATTTAATGAAAATCCTTGACCAGTGGTACAAGGATGATTAGATGTAGTGGTTTATTTATTGTTTTGAGTCTCGAAGAATAAAATTGATGAAAACCTTTTAAAACCTAAAAGATAGTAGACTTTATTCTCTACTTGACTCTTTTAATGGATTACGATATTCACTGCGCAGCTTAAACTTGATGTCTATTGTATATTATCGGTTTAACATTGTTGAAGACTAATGATAATTTATTCTCAGATTATCTTAGTCATAATATTTCTTATTGGGCTAGTTGAGCTCACCCTTTCCTTTACTTTTTTCTTCTTGAAAATGAGAATATAACCGGGACGAGTCGGGGAATGGAGTAGATGTCGGGATGATAACATTAGTAGTCCTCACTATTCTCATTAAATAGTGTGACAATAAATGTAACGAGGATCGAATTTGAGTTTGTATCTTTGCCTATGAGGACTCCATTGAGAATGGATATTGTCTGAAAGCGTATTCTTGTTTAAACTCTCGATTTATGTTTTGTCGTATTTTACACGACAGTTGTATAATTAAGTTGTATTTGTATTTTATACCATATATATGGCAACTCAAGATGGGTGATGTACACCTAATTTTGGGGGCGTCACAATTGGTCATTCTTCATGTGTGGTATTCAGCTGTGTAGTTACATAGGATTTTTGAAGCTACCTAAACTATGGTATTTTGCTATTATGTTTCATGTGGATGATGCTTGTGATTAAATTGATCCTTTGATCTGGCTTGTATTGTAGGAGATGTCAGCTGCTGTTAATGAGGGGAATGATGAAGTTACTGGTCACATCATTTCTACAACAATAGGTGGCAAAAACATAGAACCGAAAAGGGTTAGAAATGGTTTAATTTTATTTATTCTGCTCTACTGGCTTATATGCTGTATTTATGGCTTGGATCTATTTATCGTGTTGTAATTTAAATAAATATGTTAGAGATTAAAAAAAATGGGATTGTGGGGGTATCTTACATACATGTATTATCAGTAAGTAGAGTGGTCACACATTCTAGCACAAATATTTACTTTGTTAGGAAAATGTAAGAAAATCTTTGTTGCTTCAGCTATAATAATTAATGAGACAAAAATCTTTGGTTTGTTATAATCTTAGCTGCTTCAACAATAATAATATGTTGTTTTCTTTGCTTGAAGAATAATATGAAACTGAAGCCTGTGAGGTAGTGTTGTATCAAAGACACATAAGTTGCACCACCTTTGTAAGACCCCAACTTATTATTTAATGAAATTAAATTTCCTCTATTTATTATCTTGAAATAGTAAGGGTTGATTTGATTAATGTGGTAAGTTATGGGTAAAATGCGCAATTATTTCAAACAAGCAAATGGTTTTAACATATTCATTGTTGACGGGGAATATTCGTTTGGTCGTGGAATATTTTTCTACCGTCGGGGAATATTCGTGCGACGCAAGCGACCTTTGTGGGCCCCATAACTTGAAAGCGATTGGATGAAGAAAACGACAAGAATAAAGTTGGTTATAAATAATTGGCGTAGTTGTTACCAAGTTATATCTTGTTGGAATATTCGATGGTTAAAACACAGTAGCACACGGTATTACACCAATTATTGATTCTTACGTAAGAAGGCACTACTCACTAATTGTTATAGTAATTACGGTTCAGTATTTTATTTTATTGATTCAATAATTGCTGCGTTGATATTTTATATTACTGTTGTTTTAATAATTGTCATTGCACAGTATTTTCTATTATCAGAGCAATAATTCATATTATCTAAATAATATTATTAGATAACATTATTGGTAATGTCTAGAAAGTTATGTCTAAGGAGAGGTTTGGTCATCTAATTGCATGGCACCAAGAAGAGAGATCCTTATTGAAAGCCCCTCTTTCTTGAAGCTGCTGTGGTTGTCGAGAATGTGATTACTGTAATATTATTTGTGAATAATTAATTATTAATTTATATGATAAGGAAAATATTGATTTTATGCGGATATAGATGGAGAAAATTTTTAATGTGACAATTGTTGAAAATTAATATTTTATCTTTTTCTAATAAAATAATTCATTTAAATATATTATTTTAATAATATATTAATGGTGATATTTTTACAATGAATATGGGATATATGAGTATATGAGGAGGAAAGAGTATTTTGTGGCATCAAATGATTAACACATGTTTTGTGTGTTTCAGAGACCCCAATTCTTGAATCGAAAATTTGATTATAGCTTTATAAAATCGCTTGCTTATGGATTTCTACTCAATTTCATTTGGAATTTGGAAAAACTTTCTCCTGCAGTTGTAGATAATGAAATTTCCTATGTAAAGGACATGTGGATTGAATTTTTCTGATAAAAGAGCTATTTATTATGAATTATTGAAGTTTCGTTTCTTTCAAGAGAAGGGGAATCTTTTCAATGGGTAGAGTAATGGTCAACTCATCAGTCTCATGATCTCAAGACTACGGAGTTCGAATCCTGTCCCGCCTTAAAGAGAGGATGGGTTCGTTGAAGGTAGGCTAAGTCTTACACTCAACTTGCCTTCTTCTCTTTGACTTTTAATTTCGCCCAATTTCTTGCGAACTTGTCTGATCGATGCCACAGAGATAGCCAACTCTATTATCAAAGAAATAAGGAAGCGAAGCGACGATTTGGCACCAGATATCCGGAGGTGCCCCAGGTGGGGCTCGCATGACGACGGATTATTAGCTTTCGATGGTGAGATGGCGATACCGATCGTTGTGCACAGTTCGGGTCATGGGCTTCCTTTTCATTACTTCTTTACTGACGAGAGAATCAAGCGTCGCATCGGTCCGAAGTGTGGAAGGCCCCCCTTGAGTCAAAGGGAGAGCTTAATTGATTTTTGAAAGTTTTAATTATTTTTAATTACAAAAACGTTTTTTTTGCTTGATGGGCTGCGTTAAACATGTGCAAGGTGGCTGAATTCAAATTCAAGAGGTGGGCTTGACAATTTTGTAAATATAATAATATTATATTAAATTTTCTGCTTTAGTGTTCTAAGCATTTTTCTATAAATAGGGTGCTTAGGTTAGAATTAAAAATCATACCAGAAACTGAAATCTTCTCTCTCTTTCTCTTTCGATATATTGAGCGTATTCTTGTGAGTATTTTAATACTTTGAGTGTTGTTATACGGTGCAAGTTCAAGTCATAGCCTATATCCAGTGTTTCAACTAGAAATACTATCTTTTCGAGGTAAGGGATGTTATTTTCTTTTTAAATGATATTATTTTCTTCAATATCATTATGCCAAAATATTGGTTTGAACTTTTAATCAAATTTGGAACTATTTGTGTCGAGGTTATTATTCACGATATCTAAGACTATTCACGTATACGCATTATTCATCATCACTTTACTATTCATCAAAAATAAATTTTTTCTTTTTCGTCTAAAATATCTATTATGGATACTAGCTTTGATTGTATCCATGTTTTGATCATTCTTGAATTTTACTTCACTATGATTATTTATGAGGTATTTTGGACATGAAATAGTCGAAATATGAATCCACGATATTTATTCTTTTGTTTCACTAGATTCATTTTCTTTAAAATATTTTTCATCATCCCTCGGTCTAAATGATGATATTATTGAATATCTTTGGCACAGTAGTGCAAAAGATAAATGATTTTATAATGAATATCTTTGGCCGTAGTGCAAAAGATGAACAATTGTTGAGATGAACATGATACGATCGATGATGAATATCTTTGGCTTTTGTGGTCTGCAAAGATGAAAATTTGATTCAAGATGAATATTGATTAATGTTACTGAGGATAAAATATTGACGATGGACTTTTAAATTCATAGATAATAGTAGATTTCATTCTCTACGTAACTCTTCTATGAATTATTATTTTTTCACTATGAATATTAATCAAACTTGTTGTCTATTGTATTTTATCGATTTTTTTCCTGTTGAAGACTAACGATAATTTTTTCTATATTATCTTAGTCATAATATTCTTTTTGGGCTAGTTGAGCTCACCTTTTTCCTTTTTGTTCTATTTTTCTTCTCGGAGGCGAAAATGTAATGGCAGTACTTAGTCGGGGTATGGAATGATGATTTTAGAAGTTGTTTAGTAGTCCTCGCCATTTTTGTAAAATAATGTATCAATAATTGTGATGAGGATTTATTTGGGTATGGATATTGTCTAAAAGACAATATTTGTATTTAAACTCACAGCTTTTTATGATGTATTAATAAAGGAATTTCCCACAATTTTTGTAAATGTAAACAATTTCTCTAATTTTTAAATGTAAACACAATTTTTTTTGAAGATGTTAGCCACCACTTGAGTATATAATGTTCGTTAAATGATTGTGACACTCCCAAAATATATATATTAACATATATGTTGGTGCAGTAAGCACACATAGACTCCTATTTTTTTTTTGAGATCTTGAAAACTCTATATGATTGAGTATAATAACATTTTGACGTAAAATTTTAATTATGTTAAGAAATTCAAGAATTTGCCAAAGAGCATCAGTGTGATTATAAACATTTTAGGATTTTGTTCCTGTCTGAGCCTCTGAGGTCAGCATGTCTTGTAATTATACCTGCTGGAGATTGAAAGAAAGGCCCGTTATAAATGGCAGGTTGCTATTAATGATGTGAGACTGTATATTCTTTGTACTTCATTGACAAGTGAACGGTCATAATTTGCTGAAGCATTCCAACATAAATATTTTATTTTGGTCTTTTTATTATTATTATTATTATTATTGGTCTGCCATTAATTTATGAAAAGATATTTGATAGATTAAAGCCTCTAACAATATTATTTATTACTAGATCAGATAAATCAAGTTAGTCCAAGGTCTTTGAAGTTCAGGAAGAACATCCATGGAAAACCTGAGGTTGGTTTGCTTTAAATTGTACCTTAGCTCTTTTCGTTGCCATGTTTCTGAGTGGTATGCACTTTAAACTTTTTCTGAAATATGTTAATAGGTAGAGTGGCTACTGAGAGCAATGATTGGTACCCACCACAATTGCATTTCAACATTTCACACAATCGCATCTTTGGTAGCATGTGGAGTGACAATGGATTATCCAGTTAGTGACTTCATCATTCTTATTTGTACATCTAATATATGTATTTATAGCTAATCTCTTAAATAATTGACATTTATTATTTTGGTGCTGCTGTTTTTACTTAATTGAGTTTGAACTGATTATAGTTACCTTTCTGATTATAGATTGGCATTGATGTAGAAGAAAAGAAACGAATTAAAACACAATATCTCATCGTTCGCTTGGAGATACTTTTCCCGACAAGAGGTGCAACTATTAAATTCTATTTCGACCCGTAACTTCAAATACCAGAGTTTATAAAATTATGGACACTCAAGGTCAGCTAGATTTCCATTGTAATTGACCATGTTCAGTTTGGCTATGTTATTGGCTATGTTATTCCCCATCAAAGCATGGACTTATTATTTCAGAAAAAAAAAGAAAAAAAAAGAATAGAAGTCTAGCATTTTTTGTTCAAGTGTTGGTATCGTATGTTTTGGCCCTTAGGGGGACACCTGATAAAATTTGACCGTGCGCAGGGAGTCAACACTCACAAATCGAGAAATAATCCAAAATATTGAATATCAACATATTTTATATGTTAACTTAGATTAATTGAAGCTAGATATAGAAAACACCCTCTTAGATTAAGGGCAATCAATTCCAATATTCAACTATTTTTTTTCTTATTTTAAGTAAAAGCACGTTCACTACGAATATACGAGTAAGGAAGGGAAAGATATTTGAGAAAAGGAGTTTTTTTCCAGATTTGTGAGATGAAAGAGATATTTTAGATATTATTTACTTTTATCATCTTGCATGGGAAAAATCTTATACTCATGCCCTTTTTTCTTTTTAAAATTATGTTTCATAATTCATTCCCACCATTTTGGAGCATGATTCTTGTATGCTGGGGCACTATTTTAGATATATATCTCTCCGTGTGTGTGAGAGAGAGATCAAAAGGCAGCTAGATATATTTATATATTAATGAATTAAAAAGTTATTAGGTTATGCTGTTATGCATAACTTTCATGGTTGATATATGTAAATCATACTTTATGCTTTTAGCTTTTCTTTAACCTTGAAAATGAAAAACACTTCCAGGAGGCATACGTTAAAGCAATGGGAAGAAGCTTCTCTGATGTTCCATTCAAAACCTTTACTATCTGCTATTCAGAAATTAAATGTTTAATTGGTTCTCCAGCTGTGAAGGTGATGTTGTGCTCTTTATACTTTTATTTCGTGGTGTATTCAGACCATCAATTGATTCATTCTGTTACTTGAAAACCAATTAAACATTTAATTTTTGCTGAGGGTTTTAGTATAAGCTGTTGTGTACTCAATGTTATGGGTTGGAACATACCATATTCTTGACTGATTAATGTTTTGAATGCCCTTGCAGTGTTCTTTGGTTGAAGTCATCCATTATACTACCATTTTGTGTGGCAGGATCATATCTAATTCTTGATCATCTGCCTCACCATAATTATAATATTTATCGAGTGACAAATAGAGCACATATTATGGTGCCAGAGCTACTGTCTATCTGTCCTCCGTCCTCGAGTATCTTGCCACTGAGGTATTAACTTTTGACTCATTCTTTTGCATTTTTGTTGCTTTATTTTTATAGATTAATTTGGTATATTGTTTAGGAATTGGGGGAAAATAATTTTTATGCTTCTTAATGATCGGTTCTGAAATTTTTGATTTTATTGGTTTTAGTTGAAGTTAATTTGAATAGTAGAGTTTGTGAAATATGTTTTAATTATCTTAAAATTATTATTTTTTTTGTTTTCTAATTGCAACTTTGAGCTGTCAAAGATAAATGCTGCGAGCCCTTGGTTGTTGTACTTGCAATAGTTGTTTTCATGGGTGTGCATCTTATTTTCATATACATTGTTGAAGAATTGTCAAAGGAATCCATCCATTGATGTCACTCCACCTGTTGAATTTTCAAAATGACATTTAGAAAAGTTTATCCTCTACTTCCTTCTTTGTGACCTCATCACTTAAATTTTTAATTTTTTTGGTTCTTCTTTTGTCTAATTAGTGTGCTCTGTGATTTGAAATCCTCACCTTTTCAAATGTCTCACACATGTTTTATTGGGTATACAGTATGGGAAGTAGTTTTAATATATGAGAATGTAAACGATCATGGTTTAAGTATTTCTACTGAATGTTCTTATTAAGTAGCATATGTATTTAGACTATGCTAATATTTGGACATCTGTTGCTAAAAGTAGTAGCTACATTGTCACCTAATATGTTGTGTTATGATTTGTTCATATTCGGAGCAAGCTTATTGTTATTTGCAAGTTTCTGTGCAGCTAACCAAGGAAACCACTAGAAAGTTCATTTCACATGCTTATATTAGGCCAACTATTAGATAGTTAGTTTTTTGACATTTTGAATAGTTATGAGCTTGTTGTTTACTGCATTATTTACAAGGGAATGGTTAAAGGTAGATATTTTCAAGCTATTGTGCCATGTATTGCGTTTTATACACATTACTCAAAATTACCTCACAATGTGACACTGCTAATTTGAACACTGACTTTGTTTTGAGGCCATTGCAATTGAAGGTTGTTTCTTGAATGAAGGTTCTAAGCTTGTAGTTTGCCCAGATATTTTGCTATATGCTTGGGTTGAATAGTTTGAGCATTGGCTTTCTAATTGTATTGTTAATAGATTTTTTAAACCTTGGCATACCCTTTTATTCTATTTTTGTTATGGATTGTAAAAAGTTAAGTTGAGGCAACCCTTTCTTTACAGTAAATACATTACAAATGTAGTAAAGGACCGGAAAAATAAATCAGTTGGCTACACTTTGGTCAAAAAAAATCAAAAAAAAATAGAAAAAGGGAATAGTATAAAAAATAATTTGTCCACAAGTTGAGGTCACTTACTTTGCCATTAGCCTAAAAACAATAGTCACATACTTATAGTGTAATGCACAGACCGATAAACTCTCACCACTACCCCTATAATGCATATTTATTTGTTTTTCCGTGTAAAATTTAATCATCGCACATTTTTTTTTTAAGTATATTTTAATTTATTAATTGTACATACATATTTATTATTAAAAAATTAAATAATTTTGACACGCACATTTATTGAGTGCCTCCTATTTGAATTTTTTTATTTTTATTTTTGCTTTAGACTTCTAGTATTACTTTTCTTTGCCTTTTTTTTGATACATATTATTGTAATATTAGGAGTTTTAATTATTATATTATTTTAAATAGGATACAACTTGGGTTGGGCAATTCACGAGTCTGCTTACTCTTTTATAGTACTTGGATAAATATTCTTTTTACATTTTTAAGAATCCCAACCCATGGCCCATACAAATTTAATTTGGGCTTGGGTTTATATTTTTATAAACCCACGATACTCGAATCCGTCCAAATTATATATATAGACACATATATATCGACCAAATCCTTATTTTAGCCGTATTTTTCTAACTTATAAGTTAAAATAATATCAAATATTTTTACTTTTAAGTCATTACTTAAAATGACTTAAATTTTAACTTATAAATCATTTTAAAATAAATTATCCTGCACTCAACTAATATAATTATGTTAAATCACTATTTTAAATAATTTTTTTAAAATTCTCAGTATTATCTTATTTATTAACCGTATAAAAGAAATGAGCTTTATTTATTACATAAATTGTGTCGTAGATATATATAATTATATTGCACATGTTGCTTGTTAATTAATTAATAATATAATTTTGTATAACATGCTTAAATAAATTTTTTAGAAATTTAGAATTTGTCAATTAAGGTCTATTGTAGTATCATACTTATGATATAAGTATTTCATTATTGTAGTGTCAATTAAGGTATATTGTTATGTACTATTCCTCCCGTCCCATAATAAAAGTCTTTATTATTATTTTGGATAATCCCATGTTAAATGTCTATTTTTTTTAATAACCAAATTTTTATATATTTTTCCTATTATGCCCGTAGCATTAAATATCTCATACTTTTCTTATTCTAATTCTCTCTCCATATTTAATAAGTATGAAGAGAGAATATTTTGAATTGAATAGCTAAAAAGTCACTCTCTCACCTACATTAAAAATAATTAATGACATATTATTATGGATAATTTTATCATTTTATTTCTTTCTTTAATATGCGTAAAAACTCCACCAAAACTTTTATTCTGGGACGGAGGGAGTACAATATATATGAATGGGGAAATTAATGAAATGATGCCAAATGGATTATAAGTTAAAAACAAATTTTCCACGTATCAAACACAAACAAAAGCATTGTATTGTTGCCTTACGTTGATACTAGAAAGAAAATGACTTAAATATCTAAACATTTTTTTTCTGTTAATTTATAAAAAATATTTCGAGGATTTAATTATTTGTCTTAATTTAACACTATTTTAGACTATTTAAGATATAAATAAATAAAGAGTTAAATTTCATACTCCATTTGTATCATATTATTTGATCATTATTTTTTAAAGTCAACTTAAGAGATTACTTTTTAAACAAAAAATTGACAAAAATTCTTTTAATTTTAATTAATACAATGATAAATATTATAAATTATCTAAAAAATATTACTCAACGTAAGTTTTATTATTTCATAATTTTTAATAAGTAATCTTAATTTTGAATTTAAAAATATCTCAAATTGACTTTCAAAAGTCAACAATAATTAAATAATTTAGATCGGAAAGAGTACATTGTCCCTATATACACGAGTGATATTAAAATTATGACATATCATTAATAAAATATTTATGTTGGACAAAATTGTTATTCCCTCCGTTTCAAATTCAAAATTAAAGATACACTATGTGACGCCCCCAAAATAGGTATACAATACCCATTTTGAGTCGTCAAAAATATGGTACAGAAAGAAAATTACAACTTCATTATTACAATTGTTGTGCAAAATACGATAACACATACTGTGAGTTTAAATACAATATTGTCTTCTAGACAATATCCATACCCAAATAAAGTTCTCATTACAATTATTGATGCACTATTCTACAAAATAGTGAGGACTACTAAAACAGCTATTTTGAATCATCACTCCATACCCCGACTAGTCCTTGCTAAATTCTCACCTCCTGAAAAAAAAAATGGAACAAAAAAGAAAAGGATGAGCTCAACTAGCCCAGTAAAAAATATTATGACTAAGATAATATACAATAAATTATCTTTAGTCTTCAACAGGAAAAAATCTGATAGAATACAATAAACAACAAGTTTTAGATCAACAACTGCAGCGGAAAAAACAATAAAAGGTAAAAATTCTACAATCAAAGATAGTAACCATAAAAGACATCTGGGACAAAAAAGAGAAAATTTTATTTTTAGTTGAATAGTCTTAGATTTGTGAATAGTAACTCAGGCACAAAAAAGGTAAAAATTCTACAATAAAATTCATAACAATATCTCAAAGATAATGATATTGAAGAAAATAATATCATTTAAGAAGAAAATAATATCCCTTACCTCAAAGAATCAAGATTTCTAAGGAAAGGTCTCAAGTGATCTTTGAATGAAACTTGTATCAATGAAGAACTCTCAAAGTATCTAAATACTCACAAAATACGCTCAATAATATAGAGAGAAAACTTATATTTCGGTGTGATTTTCAATTCTAACTTAGCCTCTATTTATAGAAAAATGTTAAGACGCCAAAGTTAGACTTCGACTGCTTTCCCGATGGCTTTACCTGCTACTATTGCCACCCACCACATTTAAAATAAAATTCAGCACATTTTTTCTTCACCAACCACAAGTGAGGCCCACTCAATTCTAGAATTTTCCACCAAAATTATTTATAAACCTAATTTTCGAATCAGTCACCTCTTAAAATTTATAACAAATCATACGTTCATTTTTAACGGTTCAAAATTTGTGAACATATACCCAACTTATATATGTATAACATATCCAAAAATCACAACGATCCAACGGTCGGATTAAAAATTATAACTCACGTAATATATCGTAAAAATACTGATTTGATTTTTAATATCTCCATTCCGACAAAGATACTAATAAAACACCTCAATATTAAATCCTTCAATTATAACCACATAAAATAAATAAATCCATCATTTATATCCACATCAAATAAATATTTTTTATCATATAAATTAATAATTAATTATTCAAAATAATATTACGTAATCACAATTATGACAACCAGCTGCTCCTCAGGAAGAGGGCTTTCCAATAAAATTTCTCTCACTACTAATACAAGAATTAGGTGATCAAACCTATCCTTAGAGAGAACTTTCTAGACATTGCTAATAATACTATCTAATTATATTATTTAAATATTATGAATTATTGATCTGATAATGAGAAATACTGTGCAGTGACAATTATTAAAACAACAATAATATAAAATATCAATGCAGCAATTATTGAATCAATAAATTAAAATATTGAAAAGTAATTATCAGTAACAATTATTGAGTAGTGCCTTCTTTACGTAAGAATCAATAATTCAAAAATCATCATGCAATATCGTGTATTTCTTTATGCGAACCACGCCAGACATCAGATTTTAACCAATTAAGTATTCCAACAAAGGTTAATTGTAACAACTATATCGTTATTTAAAAAACTCAAACTTGTCATTTTTTTTCATCCAACAGCTTATTCTTTTATGAGGCTCACGAATGGTCACCGCTACTATCACATTTAATATTATCCGACCACAAGAATATTCCACGACCAAACGAATATTCCTCGACAAAAATAAATATTTTATAATCATTTGCTTATTTTGTAAAATTTGTACATTTCACCCATAACCAAAGTATTATATCAAATTAACCCTTATTTTGTAAAATGTTGCTATTGAGTGTCGAACTCTAAATCTCCCCAAACTAGAAATCTTATATTTCAACAAAAACCATTACACCAGCTACCTCTTATACTAGAATTTATGTAACACTAATATTTAAACCACCTAGCATTTTTTATATGCATGTGAAGATGAGATAATAATAATAATTGTAATAATTATAATAATTATTATTGTAATAATAATAATAATAAATTTTAAATAATTAAAATTTTAAAAAGTCAAAAATTAAAAGATATTATTGGTAACGATGCACTTCATGTGAAGAACGCTATTTTAAATAATAATTAAAAATCCCAGCACATTTATCATCCATCTTTCATAACAATTTAACTTATTAATAATTTATTATGGGGACCAATAATAATTAAAATTTTATTTAATTAAAATTAAAATTTTATGAAAGACATTAATTTAACTTATTAACAATAAATTCACCTTGGTAACGATGCACTTGATGTTCATGAAATTTATTATTAATAAGTTAATTTAATTTAATAATAATTATTACTCAATATGTGTTATTTTAAAATGTTGCTGAGGTTTAATTCAAATTTTGTCCCAGCTAAATTATTTCCGCCATCAATAATTAATTTTATTTCCGCCATCAATATTCAAATTTTAATGTTACTCAATAATTATTTCCGCCATCAATAATTAATTTTATTTTATATTAAAACCTCAGTCGTATTGAACTTTTTTACGGGTAAACATTTCAACGTGTGCATGCAATACTGCATACTTTTCCAACTTTTTAATTAGTCTAAATAACTATTTAGTCGTCTTAATTAAGATAATTATGTTATGTTCTTTTAAAAACAAATAAAAAATTACGAAATAAACAATCACGTAGGAATAATAAAGTTAAACAGTACGTAATCAGTCATATGAAAATGAAAGAACAGTAAAAGGGTAACATATGAATGCTTATTTAATAATTATTTAATAATTTTAATATTATTATTTTAATTATTATTACAATAATTATTATTATTTAAAATTTTAATTATTATTTTAAAATTTATTATTATTATTACAATAATAATTATTACAATTATTACAATAATAATAATAATAATTATTATTATTATTATTATTATCTCATCTTCCCATGCATATAAACGATGCTAGGTGGTTTAAATATTAGTGTTACGTAAATTCTAACATAATAGGTAGTTGGTTCAGTGACTATTGTTTCAGTACGCATAGTCAGCATTTTCGTCAAATTTTTAGACGGAAATCGAACGAAATGACCATTTTGTAACTTTTTGAGAGTATAGTTATTCGATTGTAACAAAAAAAGTTTCGGTAACCACAATGAAAACTGGACCCCAGTACAATGACCAAAAAGTGATTTATCCCATATATTTATTACTACCTCCGTTCCTAAAAAATTATCGTTTAAGATTTTTGCACATGGATTAAGAAAGTATCATTTACCAAGTAAAATTTGTTTGAAATTCCATCACTACCCCTTTATGGGAAGTTGAAAACTATTATACAAGAGAGAGAATTTCTTGGGACAATGAGAGAAGGTAAGGGTAATATAGGAAATTAAATAATTTATTCTCCTCGAAAATTGTAAACGATAAACTTTTTGGAACAAATTTTACCTTCTAAAATGACAATCTTTTAGGAACAGAGGGAATATTCATTTACTCAAATAGTGAGACTTATTTGGTGGGATAAGGAGATCTAACTTGGGAAGGAAGCGATCAATCATTAATTGTAGTTATAAGGTGATCATTCTGAAAAGACTCCTACTCTTAATTGGATTCGGGTGGACATGACAGCTATAAATACAGCAACAAGCAAAGGTTAGAGAACACAATAACATATGTCACAAATAAAAAATTACGTGATTTTTTTCAATTGAGTTTTCATGTAAATTTTGTATTCATATTTTATATCTCTAATGATGTGTGTATGTTTATCTGTGTGTATTTTGTGAGTTTAATTTCACAACAATACAATTAACTACTCCATTGATCAACCATTAGCGCTTATGACAGAATGGAATGAAAGTCGACAAATTAGGCCCCATTTTCACATGGTAGACAAATACAACTGTTTCTTTTGGATGCAAGGAAATTAAATGAATAATAAAGTCCAAAATTTATTAAAAAATCCCTATTCATGAATTCAGAAGAGCTAGCTAAATATTCAAGGGAGAGCTGCAGTCATAACACATATATCAATTATGGGAAACCCATCTACCTTTCTCAAAAGTTAAGGAGACGACCAAAATATTTAGGATTCTTTACATAAGTATACAACAAATAAAAAGTAATTACAAGAAAAGTGCATCAATCAAATAATTACAAAAAGAGTGTAATTAGGACCCATATTACAAAAATGGTATAATTCACATTAATAAGGAAACCTAAAATCAAGGACAAATAACTGCCATAATTAATAATTCAAATTCAAATATTTAGATCTAACAATAAAAACAAATTCAAAATAAAAATAAAAATTCAAATTTAAATATTCAAATTCAAATATTCATCTCCCTCACATACACTTTGAAATAATAGTCCACCGCTACACCGCCGCTACACCTCACATACTCCGTCGCTACACCACCGCGAATCTCTGTTGTCCAAAACGCCAATAAGAATAAGAAGAAGATTCGCCCTACAAAAAGTTTAAAAATAAATAAATGTAACTATTAATGTTCTGAATTTTTTTTATAACTATTTTGTTACTTATAAATAATAAAATGGTTACCTTTGTATGAATGTTGGCTACCAACTGCATCACATTCAAACGAAATTGGTAACTTAATAAAATTGAATTGGTTACTGTGACGCCTCCAAAATAAGTATACAACACCCATTCTGAGTCGCCAAATACATGGTACAGAAAGCAAACTACAACTTCAATAATACAATTATCGTGCAAAATACAACAACACATACTGTGACTTTAAATACAAATATTGTTTTCTAGACAATATCAACACTCAAATAAGTCCTCATTACAATTATTCATACACTATTTTACAGAAATAATGAGGACTGCTAAAACATCTTTCTAGAACCATCACTCAATACCCCGACTAGATCCTACTATGTTCTCACCTCTTAAGAAGAAAAATAGAACAAAAAAGAAAAGAGTGAGCTCAACTAGCCCAGTAAAGAATATTATGACTAAGATAATATACAACAAATTATCGTTAATCCTCAACAGGGAAAAATCTGATAGAATATAATAGACAACAAATTTTAGATCAATATTCTACAGTGAAAACAACAATCCATTAGAAGAGTCAAGTAGAGAATGAGTTCTACTATCTTCTAAGATTTAAAAGTCCATCATCAATATTTTATCCCTGTAACAACAATCAATATATCTTTAATCGAATATTCATCTTTGCACTACAGGCCAAAGATATTTATTTGTATCACTAGTTGGTCATGTTCATCTCAACACCTGTTCATCTTTGCACTATGGGCCAAAGATATTCATCAGTTAATCATTCATCTTTACACTACAGGCCAAAGATATTCAATAATTTCATCATTAAGAATTATAAAATATTTTGAAGAATCGAATCCAATGAGATGTAAGGACAAATATTGTGGATTCGTATTACGGTTTATCCAAGATCAATAATACTTCATAATAACCAATTGTGAAGTAGAATTCAAAATAAAGATCAAAACATGGATACAATCAAAGATAAGTAACCATAATAGATATCTTGACAAAAAGGAAAAATTTCATTTTTCTTTGAATAATAGTGTCGTATATATGTGAATAAAGTCATAGATATCGTGAATAGTAAACCCGACACAAAAAGTTCTAAATTTGATTAAAAAGTTCAAACCAATATTTTGGCATAATGATATTGAAGGAAATAATATCATTTAAGAAGAAAATAACATCCCTTACCTCAAAATAACTGTCTTGACCGATTGAATTTCTGATATAGTCTTGTAAACTTGCAATCAGATATAGCAACACTCAAAGTATTAAAAATACTCACAAGAATACGCTCGATAATATAGAGGGAGAAAGAGAGAAAACTTATTTCTGGTGTGATTTTCAATTCTAAGTTAGCCCTCTATTTATAAGAAAGTGTTAGCACGCCGAAGCAGACTTGACTTGCTACCTGATGGCTTTACCTGCTACTATTACCACCCACCACATTTGAAATTCAATTGAGCACATTTCTCACCAACCAATTCTAGAATTTTCCAAAATGTTTTATCATTTAAACAATAATCAGAAACTTTAATAATTCATAGAAAATAGCCCGTTTATCAGAAAAATACGAATTTTATGTCCATTTCACATGAAATCGAATTCTCTACAACTTTGCAGAAGAAAGTTTTTCCAAATTCTAAACAAAAAATATTCAAAATCGACAAACGGGTGATTTTTAATACCTCAAATCTGACAAAATACTGATAAAACATCTCAGCATTAATTCTTTCATTAATAACCATTTAAAATAAATAAATCCATCATTTATATCCACATTAAATAAATATTTCCTTATCATATAAATCAATAATTAATTATTCCCAAATAATATTACAGAATCACAATTATGACAACCAGGCTATTCCCAGGAAAGAGGGGGCTTTTCAATAAGGATTTCTCCTTACTGGCGCGCAATTAGATGACCAAACCTATCCTTGACAGAACTTTCTAGACATTGCCAATAATACTATCTAATAATATTATTCAAATAATATGAATTATTGATCGATAATGGAAATATCATGCAAGTGATAATTATTGAAACAACAATAATATAAACTATCAACGCAAAAAATTATTGAATCAATAAAATAAAATATTGAACGAGAACTCACTGTAACAATTATTGAGTAAGGCCTTCTTTACGTAAGAATCAATAATTCAACAATACTGCATAACACCGCAAGTGTCTTCTTGTCTTGACGCCAGACATCAGTATTTTAACCACCGTGTATTAACAACAATTGTTAATTCAGAATTCATTACGCAGTTAATTATAAAACTCATACTTTGTCGCTTTCTTCATCCGACAATTATCCTCATTATGGGCCCATAAATGATCCATACTGGTCATTTGGATATTCCCGACAAAAAGAAATATTCCACGACCAAACGAATATTCTCCGACAAAAGGAATATTTTATAACCACTTGCTTATTTTGTAAAATTTGCACATTTTACCCATAACCAAAGTATTATATCAAATTAACCCTTATTAATTTAGAATAATGAATAGAGGAAAATTTAATTTTATTACCTTGGTCTGAAGGTTTGGCTACCAACTGCACTATGAAAAAGCTGCAGGTGTGGATGTGAATTAGTTACTTTGGTATGAAAGTTGTGTTACCTTGGTACGAAGGTTTGCTTACCTTGATCTGAAGGTTTGATAACCAACTGTACTAAGAAAAAATTTAAAGTGTGGAGGTTGATTGGTTACTTTGATATGACAGTTTGATTACTTTTGTAAGACCCCAACTTATTATAAATAAAATTAAATTTTCTTTATTCATTATTCTAAATTAATAAGGTGTTAATTTGATATAATACTTTGGTTATGGGTGAAATGCGCAAATTTTACAAAATAAGCAAGTGGTTATAGAATATTCATTTTTGTCGGGGAATATTCTTTTGGTCGTGGAATATTCTTTTTGTCGGAGAAAATTGCATGCATCAGTAGCGATGACCATTCGTTCGGGGCTCATAACGAATAACCGCTTGGATGGAAGAAAACGACAAATTATGAGTTTTATAAATAACGGTATAGTTATTATTAACACTGTAGAGAATACCTCGTGTTAAAATACGATGAATACGCATGGTTGCACAAAGAAGATTACCTGTATCGGTATTGCACAGTATTGTTGAATTATTGATTCGTACGTAAGAAGGCACTACTCAACAATTGTTATAGTAGTTACTGTTAATATTTTATTTTATTAATTCAATAATTGTTGCGTTGATATTTTATATTATTGTTGTTTCAATAATTATCACTACACAGTTTTTCCCATTATCAGATCAATAATTCATATTATTTGAATAATATTATTAGATAACATTATTGGCAATGTCTAGAAAGTTCTGTCTAAGGAGAGGTTTGATCACCTAATTGCGCGCAAGTAAGGAGAAATCACTACAAAAAAATAGCTCATTGCTGACGGACAGTGCCGCCGCCAATGACCCTCTTGCCATCGTCAATGAGGTCATTGGTGACAACGATCGTCTGTCATTGTATGGGTCGTCGCTTCACGGCTCCGTCGCCGTCATTTATTAAGAGTGTTATTGTGACGACCGGCCCGGTAATTTATGACCCATTCTTAAGCGCGGCGTTGGCGCAATAATACACCGTCCAAGATTATTTTTACGGAAAAATAAAAAAAATATCGCTAATTCAAGATGCTTGCCGCTAATGAAGTTTTTTATAAATTTTTTTTTTGAAAATTTCAAAATACCCCTGTTCATTTACATATACATAATTACACCTGTTATAAACTAAAGAAAAATTATAAAGAATTCTTCACGAACGCATATCAATAACAATAATATCTTTTGCTATATCAAGCATCAAATATGTAAACAACGTAATGACTTATAGATAAAAGTCGTACAATGTAAATACAAAATGTAATCTAAACTCTAGTCTGTACAACTCAAAAGATGTATAAATATACATATATGAAAGTCAAAATATAAATATAATGGGTACTACAACCCAAGATCAGGAATGTTGGTATCACCATCGCCGCCGGTCCTATCGCCGATCCCATCGCCGGTCCCACCGCTGTTCCCACCTATGGTCGTACCGCCGATCCCACCTCCGGTCTGACTGTCGGTCTCACCCTCAATAGTCTCATCAGCATCAGTACGGTGGTCATCACCATCTCCACCACGGGCATCGCCTGTGCCACAGCCTCCACCCGTCGAAGATAGAGCATATTTAAATTAGTTTTGTTTGTGTTCGTCAAGTGTTGTTGAGTTTTGCAAACTGGGCGATAACTCGATCTCCGTATGTCGGAATCGAGTCCAGTAAGTTTTAACACGTGTCTAATACCTATGCGGTGCTATGTGTGTGTTTGCGTGGCATTCGGACGGCCAATGCGGGTTTTGGGCTGTTTTTTGGCTTTTTGCCTAAGTGTTAGCGAATTTTGCAAACTGGGCAATAACTCGGATTCCGTATGTCGGAATCGAGTCCCATAAGTTCTAACACGTGTCTAATACCTACGCGGTGCTATGTGTGTGTTTGCGTGACATTCGGACGACCGATGCGAGTTTTGGGCTATTTTTCGACTTTTTGCCTAAGTGTTGGCGAGTTTTGCAAACTGGGCGATAACTCGAATTCCGTATGTCAGAATCGAGTCCCGTAACATATGTCTAATATCTACGCGGTACTATGTGTGTGTTTGTGTGGCATTCGGACGATCGATGCGGGTTTTGGGCTGTTTTTTGGCTTTTTGCCTAAGTGTTGGCGAGTTTTGCAAACTGGACGATAACTCAGATTCCGTATGTCGGAATCGAGACCCATAAGTTCTAACATGTGTCTAATACCTACGTAGTGCTATGTGTGTGTTTGCGTAGCATTCGGACGACCGATGCAGGTTTTGGGTTATTTTTCGGCTTTTTGCCTAAGTGTTGGCGAGTTTTGCAAATTGGGCGATAACTCAGATTTTGTATGTCAGAATCGAGTTCCGTAAGTTCTAACACGTGCCTAATACCTACGCGGTGCTATGTGTGTGTTTGCGTGGCATTCGGACGGCCGATGCGGGCTTTGGGCTATTTTTTGGCTTTTTGTCTAAGTTTTGGCGAGTTTTTGCAAATTGGGCGATAACTCGGATTCCGTATGTCGGAATCGAGTCCCGTAAGTTCTAACGCGTGTCTAATACCTATGCGGTGCTATGTGTGTGTTTTATGGCATTCAGACGGCCAATACGGGTTTTGGACTATTTTTTGACTTTTTACTTAAGTGTTGGCGAGTTTTGCAAACTGGGCGATAACTTCTGGATTCTGTATGTCGAAATCGAGTCCCGTAAGTTCGCATTAACGCGTTCAATACCTCACGCAGCGGTGCTATGTGTGTGTTTGCATGGCATTCTTGACTACCGATGCGGGTTTTGGGCTATTTTTTCGCTTTTTACCTAAGTGTTGGTGAGTTTTGCAAACCGGGCGATAACTTTCGGATTTCGTATGTCGTAATCGAGTCCCGTAAGTTCTAACGCTGCGGTTCAATACCTACGCAGTTAAGCTATGTGTGTGTTTGCTTGGCATTCGGAAGGCCGATACTGGGTTTTGAATGCTTTTTTGACTTTTTGCCTAAGTGTTAAGCGAGTTTTGCAAACTGGCGATAACTCGATTTCGTATGTCGAAATCGTGTCCCATAAGTTTTAACATGTGTCTAATACCTACGCGGTGCTATGTGTGTATTTGCGTGTCATAGAAATACAATTATAAATTACAATTATAAATTACATAAATTAAATAAAGAAATACATAATTTAATTGTTTTTACCTGTCGAATATGTGGTGGGAATATGTTGGCCAAGACAATCGTGATAAACGCTGCATGGCCTCCTCCCCGCTTTACACCCATTTAGGTCATCAATCATATGTAGGATCTATAGAGCCATGGACAACCTCCCCGAGCCACCGGGTAGATTCGTTCGCGTGATGGTGCGCCTGACTGCACAACACCGCTCGTCATGCACCCCTATATAATCCTCCGAAAGAAGTCATCGGATAATGAAGGGTCGGCACCCGATCCACTCGCACCACTACCTCTAGTGGGTGGGCGCCGCCGAGATCTCGCGGCCGGGGACTAGGGTGTAAGGTGGGACATGGGAATGCCCACAACTCTACCCTTTTTTCGGGTCCCCAGAAATTGCGGCCACCCTCTATCTCTCATCGGCACGCGTGGACTAGCATTCTGCAGTGAGTGTCACTCTTCTACCGCCTTTCCGCCAACGTAAGATCCTTGAACAAATCATTTGAAAAAAACACATTAGTATATGATACGCAAAGAATAAAATGAAATAATACAAAAGAATATCCGAATTTATACATACTAAATAAGATAATTATATAACTTACAGCAATGCGTTCTGCCTCAGGTGAGATATAACCACCGTCACCTTTCTTTTGGTGGGCGTGCAACCAAAACTTCAAGCGGGAGGGTGCATGCTTTAAACTCACCTCGAGTCTCTCCCCTTGATTGGTCGTCAACCGAGATCCCAGTCCAGTGTGGGAAGGAGATTTACTCATTGTCGGCAAATGAACAGCATTTATCCGACATCTTTTTTTGGCCTCACCATCCCAAATCTGCCGCATATCCGTCCCACACCGGCAGATATGAAATCTGGTCGGACATCCTTAAATGTCTGTCCATCAGCCATCTTCGGCTGGGCCTTCTTCTTCTAGTCGTAGACCCACTTGTGCCAATTCATCTCTAGGTATCTGTGCAGAATAGTCATGTCATGGGCTTCCTGCCCGTCCTCAAAATGATAATATCTCTATACATTACACATTAAGAAGCTTAGTAGACAACATTAATCAAATAGGTAACAGTATATTCAAATGGAATATAAAACTAGCATATGAATGATTGACATCCTACCCTAAAATCATCAATAATCAATTTGCCGGTAATGCGGTTATCCACATCCGCCCACCTCATCCACGAAGCCGAGAATCGGGTTGCGGACGATCCCAAAGAACGTGTTCCTCAAGGCGTGGCGTCAAGGATATTACAATTGAAATTAATACATTGCAAATTACAAAGAATATTAAATACTTATGTTATAGTAATACTATATAGGATTATGAAATTAATTACCTATGAGTCCCAACACGACATATAAACAGCGCCTAGGGGGGGATTCCTTAGCAAGCCACGTGCTAGTCCCCGCGGAGGCCTACGTCGATCACCTATGTAGTGAAATACATCAATATTTATATAAACGAATATAATGTCAATACAATATAAAATAAAAAATAATAAGATGTATCCCAATAAAATATGTAATTATACCTGACGATCCGGCCTGATCATCACGCGTAGAATCGCCACGACCCCCACGACCTGCACGCCCACCACGATCGTCATGTGGTGTGCGTGTCATATGTATGTATACTATCAAATCATAAAAAAAATATTATTACATTTGAATACAACTAAAAGAGGATAACATACAGATACAACTATATTATTAAACATTCGTAAATACTATATTTGAGCACACTAACAAAGAGGATAACATACAGATACAACTAAAAGAATGCAACATAAATAGTAACCTAAAAGGATACAACATAAATAGTAACACCTTTAATAGATTAATATAAGTTGAAGATAATGATTGCACTACTACAAACTATTACATTTGAATACAACTAAAAGGACACAAAGGGTACATACTCCTAATCATTTATATCATCAAAGCCATCAATATCAGAATCGTCATCTTCGAGCAATAGATCTTCACTATCGTGGTCATCACCATCTTCGTCGTCCTCAACGATTTCTTCAATTATATCTATCTCCTCAACAACATCGTCTTCACTTTCGACAGCGACAACATCATCATCTTCTTCACTAGACTCATTAATAATTATTATATCAGCAGGTGTGACACTAGTAGACTCGACTTGTAAAGGTTCATCGTCTCTGACGAGGAGTTGTGGCCTTGAAAACCACGGGCACCGGTGGTTATAACGACATGCCATGGGCTTGCGAAGGGTCTTAACACTCCAGCAGCGTACACACCGGTGTGTTCTTTGACTTGCTAAAATAAAAGGCTCGCCTATACCACTCATCGCCTCTTAGTTTTGACTTAACGTTAACAATCCCGTCCCCGATTTTTTATCTACTTTAACTCCATGCTCAACATCAAACCAATGAGAATTGAAGCAAACAAATTCTTTATGACCCCAATATTTGAGCACGACAACTTTTAGCAATCGTCCATACCAGTCATCCCAAATGTTATCGTAGCAGCTACCTTTCACCACAACACCAGAATCAGCAGAAGCGACTTCCCCAATATCGCAACACTTAAATTTGTAACCGGCTGACAATGCAAAGATGTATAAGTATCTACAGATCTTCGGGTATTATCCATTATAAGCTTTAATGGATTATCGCCTAACTCATCTGTGAGGACCTAATATACATTAACACAACATATTCTAAAGTTAATTACGTCATAAGAATAAATCTATGATGGTAGATTCATTGAACTTATAAAGGTTAGACTTACATAATCTTTAAACCATTGTACAAATTCTCCATTTCTCAAATTTTACAAATCCCCGTCTGATATACTCGGATTCACTTCACATACTTCAGCATCATATTGACTGTAGCACAGTTATATACTCAATGTGTTTGTAAAGGAACTTGACACAATTATACCAGACATATATAGTTATGACTACTTACATAATGTATGGTGCTACTTCATTCATGTTGACAAGTGCATATAATGTGGAGCTGCATATTCACTTTCGGTCAAGAAGAGCCTTTTTTTACCACCGAATGGGCGTACAGGATGACTAAAGGCCGTTAATTCTCCATTTTCCTCGTGCACAATAGCTTGATTCCGACGTAAGAGATTATGCTTCGTCTGAACATTCGGCTCAAAGTACAACGAGCAAAAATTAACAAGTTCCTCCATAACATAACTTTCAGCAATTGACCCCTCTACACGGGCTCTATTCTTCACCTTTTGCTTTAGACGTCGCATATACCTATGTGGTATATAGATTAGCAAAAAAGAATGAACATTTTACCGTATTAAAAACATTATTGTCATTACCTCTCAAATGGATACATCCATCTATATTGTGACGGACCGCCAAACTTAGCTTCAGATGGCAAGTGAATAGGCAAATGCTTCATTGAATCAAAAATGATGGGGGAAGATCATTTCTAACTTGCACATTATTTCCACTATCTGCATCTCTATTTTATCTATGTCTTTGAGTCAAGCTTCACAAGCATAGATCTCTCAAGAAATTAAAAGCTCATCGGTGCTTGAACCACACGCTTTGGTAATAAGTCGATAAATGCCATAGGGATCAACTTCGCATGAATACGTGATAATCATGACTTTTGAGACCTCAAACTTCAACTCTTCGACTTTACAACACCTTGCTATATTCAAGAATATCCATCCAGGAGCTTCAAATCCATTGATCCAATTACATATCAATATCAACTGTTCTCTGGTCAAAGTATATTCAGCTTTAGGCGTTATCGTCTTACTACCTTCCTAATACAGCCACAAATCTTCCCTAATGTTCATTTCTACCAAATCAAGCCTCGACTTGTTATTGTCCTTTGTTCTACCACTGACATCTAGGACTGTATAAAAAATGTTATCAAATACATTCTTCTCAGTATGCATTGGATCTATACAATGACGGATGCAGAGTGTAGCCCAATAAGGCAAGTCAAAGAACATGGATCTGTGTGTCCAACCAGAACCTTTACGTAACCATAAGCTCGCTTCTAACAGCGATTCTTCCACGAGGTGGAAACTTCAAATGACTAATCCAACTCAACACTTTCCGACCCGGAAAGACGGCCGAGTACTTGGCGTTTCTCTGTTTTTTCGATGAATTGTCTACTCATCCGTCGATAACGATGTTCAATCGGCAAAAACTGTCTGGATGTTGCAAAAAACTCATTTTCCCCCCATGTTTGAGCCGCACATCTTTAACTGACCCCATGCACACGGGACATGACAAGCCCCCGTGAGTCGACCATCCACTGATCATTCCTAATTCCGTGAAGTCATTTATTGTCCTCAGTAAAGCTGCCTTCATGTCAAAGTTCTGCTTAAGAGATACATCATAAGTTTGAACCTCTTTTTCCCACAACATCTTCAACTCATCAACTAACGGCCTGAGGTATAGATTGATGTCTTTACTAGACTCTTATCACCCGAATCGGTAAAGGCATGAACATGTAGGGATCGTTCACGCACATCGGCGGCGGAGATTATACACCACAATAATCACCCCGCCAAGTTGAGTAGGGCTTTGTGTAAGTCCCGTTAAATGGATTAAACCCATCCGTAGCAAGTTCAAGCCTAATATTGCGAACCTCTTCAAAGAAATGAGGGTGCTTGTTATCAAAATTTTTCCACTCAAGCCCATCCGCCGAAAAAGGCCACCGACCTTCGACTATGTCCTGTAGAAGTGCCACCTCATATCCCCTATGGCAGTATGTGTTGACATGAAACAACCACTGAAGGCTCGGCAATGGGAAAGTAACGTAAGATCTTTCTCGAAGATGACTTTTCCCTTTTTCTTACTGCTCACTGGTATTTACTTGTACCACAAATATCATACGACCTCTTTATCTTTATCGACATCACCGTAATACAACATACGGTCATTCTCACAAGCATCAATCTTCTCTATACCCTAAATTGAGCCTTTTGACTATTTTCTTCACATCATAGTATGACTCCAGAACTTATTGCTCAGTGGTAAGCACCCCTTCATAATGCTTAACAGCTTCATTAAAACCTCTCTCCATACTATGCTCGTTCTTAAAGTGTAAAAAACTTAGCCACCAGAGATAAGATGGTGTGCTTTTAGTGCTTCGTCATACTGAAGGGCGTCATTTCATGCAATAACTCATAAAAACCTTAGCCCCGTATTTCGGTTCTTGCTCGACGCCATTCTTGTATCCCCTGCTCAGATTCCACTTGGAAGTATGAACCAAAGACTTATCGACTACCATGTTAAGATCGAAAAGGTTTCGTCACCTCTAGATTTTGGTTACGATTCATGTTCATCTAACCAGTTTCCCCATGATAAATCCATGTCGATAACCTCGCTTGAACCCAAACGCAAATAAGTCGCATTATGACATCACTCCTTTCCTTCCACACTTCATTCACACACCTCTTACAAGGACATCTAATCTCATCGCCACGACTTGTTCAAATGCGAAATTGAGAAACCTGTTCAACCCCACTACGGTGCTTTCGAGCTAAGCCCACTCTTATCGGTGGCTACCCCACGCTTCCATCCAACTTCGATCAATGCAGACATCTTGGACAACCGTCTTATAAATATGAAAAGTTAGACAAACACAATCAAGTCTCCAAGTTAATGTATAAGCAAGCTTATGAGTTTCCTAACTTCATCTCCCACTCTAACGGGTCAGGCTTCTATCCCATTCCCGGATGTGTCGTCTCACTGATACCAACAACTTGAACACATATTTAAATTTTTTAGAAATTTCGGCAGCACCTACCTATGGTCTTCAAGTACACGAAATAGACTAACACATCATAGTCTAAATATGCACCCGAAAAACGTCAAGAGATATATATATCGAATTTAAAATTCAAAAAATATAAAGACATGCTCAAGCCGCTAACACCGACTCTGAAGTGAGATCGAAACATACAAAACAAATTCCAACGAGGACTATTTGAGATTCACTTCTACTTAAGTGAATCTCAAACGGGTTTCTAAGCTTCCTAAACTATATGAAAATATGCACATGTCAAAGTAAGAATTATTTTTGTATAACAAAAAGAATACTAGCTTTTTATCAGGTCACAAACTAATATCACAGACTGAGTTCACCATCAATGAAACAAATCTATGTTCTGAAGTTTTAACTTTTAACTTACCAAAAAAAACAACTAATACACATTTACAATATTAAAAATAAAAGACCCAAAGAAAACATCTATAGATGTTACCTTTTGTGATCATGTAGCCACTACAATAGAAAGTTGACCAAGGAATGTAAAGATTATGCATGATGCGTCAAACACTGAATATATTTGCTTATAAGGGATTTTAATTTGAAACTGATACTAATAATGAATCATCATTTGGTAAAACATACCTAAATACAGTTATCTTTTGTCCCGTAATTTTGATATTTTTCAAACAAGTAGCCATGCTTACTATGAGGTCAATATAGGAGGAATATGAAGCGAACATCAATTATAGTTATAGGATACTATTTTTCCCTTTCTATAACTATTGACTTTTATATTTAACAAGTAAAAAGCAGTTAAGAATTACTATTATTTCCTTTATATTAAACTATAAAAACATAAGAGATGCATTGGTTTACATATAAAGAGATATCACCTCATCAATTGTATATTACTTCACATAAATTCTTTTCCTCTCTTTTCGCTCACCTTTCCCAAGTTCTAACCATAAAGTTAGAGATTTGGATTTAATGAAGTTGTCACACTCTTTACCATTTGTCTACAAAAGTTTAAGCACAATTAAGTTTATGTGACAAAGATGCGACCCAATTTAAGATATTTTTATCCACACAATTAAGTTATATGCTTTCGTTTAATTTGTAGAACAAATTATGTCACTTTTTCGGACAGATATACCTTTATATGGGTCACGTTAGTTGACTTATCCCAATCTAATAAGAATGAGAAGTGATCAATAACAAAAAACTGATAGATTGTGAGACGTTATAAAAATTTAAAACACCATAAAGCACATTACAAAAGTGAGTAAGCATGAAGAAATAAATGTCTAACTTTAATATGATTTAGCTCAAACAAAACAACTTTAAGCACTTTCCATTCTTCATTTACACAGTAAAAGATGGTGGATATGATGTAAGAAAGCTTTATTTTATTATATTTTCTTTCTACTAGCTCAGTAACAGGAAAATCTAGCAATCCAAAAACTGGTTATGAACTGTAGTCTATGAATTTCGTGGCAAATTAATCCCAAACACCAAATCAAAACACTAGAAGCAATATGCATAAAATTTAGTGAACGAACAACAACAAAAAAAACTTCGAAATGAAGCACGTTTGAGGATTATTAGGTTATATTTGGGGAAAATTAAAATTGGGAAGACATTACCTTGCTCACCGATCGAGAGAGCAGAGAGGACGACGAGGGGAGGAAGAAGAGGCGGCAAAGAGAGAGGATGGCGACCAAGCAAGAAAAGGCCGAAAGGCTGACGGGGAAGGAAGCAAGCTACGACGGCAAGCGAGAAGAAGAGGAGAAAAATAATAGCGTAAATGGGGAAAAATTAAGTCGGTGAACGTAAATATTAACCCATTCTCGACGGTCTCACTACCGACGCGGCAAAAGGTCGCGCTTATGACCTTTTCCCACGCCAAAAAAAAATTCCCACCAAATTTAGGCCGGAAGGGTCATTCTCGACGGGGGCCATTAGCGTGACTATCTTGTCGAGAATGATATTATTGGCGACGGGGATATTGCCGTCGCTAATGACGCCGTCGCCAATGACCTGTTTTCTTGTAGTGAATCCTTATTGGAAAACCCTCTCTTTCCTGGGAACGTCCTGGTTGTCATAATTGTGATTCTGTAATATTATTTATGAATAATTAATTATTGATTTATATGATAAGAAAATATTTATTTGATGTGGATATAAATGATGGATCTATTTATGTGGTTATAAATGAAGGAATTAATGCTGAGGTGTTTTATCAGTATTTTGTCGGAAGGGAAGTATTAAAATTCACCCGTTTGTGGATTTCAGATATTTTTTATTGGGAATTTGGAAAAAATTTCTTCTGCAAAGTTGTAGAGAATTCGATTTCAGGTAGAATGAATATAAAATTCATATTTTTCTGATAAACGTGTTATTTTCTATGAATTGTTGAAGTTTCGAAAAATAAAATGATTTTTATTAATTTATGAGTGGGACCCACTTTTTGGTTGGTGTTGATTACACATTGAATGGGTCTACGATTTTGTCCAAGAAGGCATGCTTGGATTTTTCAAATGGTAGGTGGCGTAGGAAATTAAAAAGAAATAATATTAGTTTATTATTTTAGTCTCCTATGACGTTCTAGCATTTTTCTATAAATAGGCGTTTAGGTTAGAATTGAAAATCACACCAGAAACAAGTTTTCTTTCTCTCTAGATTATTGAGCGTATTTTTGTGAGTATTTAGATACTTTGAGAGTTCTTTGTTTCTAAGACAAGTTTCCTTGAACTTTCTATCCGATATTCCGATCAGAAGTACCGTTATTTTGAGGTAAGGGATGTTATTTTCTTCTCAAATGATATTATTTTCATCAATATCATTATGCCAAAATATTGGTGAACTTTTTAATTAAATTTGGAACTTTTGTGTTAGGGTTACTATTCACGTATACGGCACTATTCACGAATACGACACTATTCATCGAAAAAAAAATTTCTTCTTTTTGTCCAAGATATCTATTATGGTTACTATATTTGATTGTATCCATGTTTTGATCGTTATTTTTGAATTCTGCTTCAAAATTTGGTTATTATGGAGTATTATTGATCTTGGATAAACTGTAATACGAATCCCTAATATTTGTCCTTCTGTCTCACTGGATTCATTTTCTTTAAAATATTTTTCATCATCCTCAGTCCTAAATGATGATATTACTGAATATCTTTGGCCTGTAGTGCAAAGATGAATGATTAACTGCTGAATATCTTTGGCCCGTAGTGTAAAGATGAACAGGTGTTGAGATGAACATGACTAACTGGTGATACGAATGAATATCTTTGGCCTGTAGTGCAAAGATGACTATTTGATTAAAGATGTATATTGATTGTTGTTACAGGGATAAAATATTGATGATGAACTTTTAAATCTTAGAAGATAGACGAATTCATTCTTTACGTGACTCTTCTAATGGATTGCTGTTTCCGCTGCAGAATATTGATCTAAAACTTGTTGTCTATTATATTCTATCATATTTTTTCCTGTTGAAGACTAATGATAATTTGTTGTATATTATCTTAGTCATAATATTCTTTACTGGGCTAGTTGAGCTCACCCTTTTTTTTTGGTTCCATTTTTCTTCTTAGGAGGTGAGAACATAAAAGGATCGAGTCGGGGTATGGAGTAATGGTTCTAGAAAGATGTTTTAGCAGTCCTCACTATTTCTGTAAAATAGTGTATGAATAATTGTAATGAGGACTTATTTGAGTGTTGATATTGTCTAGAAGACAATATTTGTATTTAAACTCACAGTATGTGTTGTCGTATTTTGCACGACAATTGTATTATTGAAGTTGTAGTTTGCTTTCTGTACTATGTATTTGACGACTCAGAATTGGTGTTGTATACCTATTTTGGGGGCGTCACACCTTGGTATGAAGGTTTGGTTACCATCATCCAGTATTCATATCCACCGCCACCACCGCCTGAATCTTCATACCCACCTCCATTTTGACCCTTCATTTTGAGAAGCTACTGGAGATATACAATGTGTTGACTCATAAATACACACACACACACACACACACACACACATATATATATATATATAAAGAATAAGTGACCTTCAACAAGAAAGAATACGTTGACTTTAGCGTCACTTGCCATCAAGATCTCTGCAGCTTCACCGTGTTGAAATCAGATTACATTTTATACTCCTCTCTAAGTCGTGTTTAGTTTCAATACAAGGTAAATAAATTCCTCTTCTTTAGATCTCCACAAAACACTCCAATATATATATAGAAAGAATACGTTGCATGAAGAAGAAGGGTGATGACTAACTGCAGTTGTTATAAATGAGGAGAGAGAGAAGAAGCCATGGGTATAACTAATCCCTAAATTAAGGAATTCTAATTGAATACTAATTCCCTAAATTAAGGAATTCTAATTGTAAATAAATATGGAAGTGTATTAGTTGTGTAAAGATTTTATGAGTGCACTATTGTTGTAATTATTTTTAAAAATGTAATAAAATATGTAATTCATCCGAATTTTTAAAAAAGAAAAATAATTGAAGTCCACGAGTCCAAACTCCAAACAGACCAATCAACAAGATTTACAATAGGAAACATGTTACATGAAGGCCACTTACACAACTTACCAACTCCAGTTCCCAAATGTGTCTAAACAACATGTAGTAACAACACTTCCACCTTCATTTTTCCTATATATATATATATATATATATATATATATATATATATATATATATATAAAGAATATATCCAACCTAAAATTCTTCATAAAATATTCATTCTCTCTCTCTAATTAACAAGACAAATAATTAGTAAATCTTCCTTTGTGAGTTTATATGCATACACATAAATGTCAACATTCTAGTTAAAGTTAATAAAAAGATGAGTTTTTGTATTATATTAATTTATTTCATTTACAAAGAGAGTTATCCTCTATATATATACATATAGAATAACCACTTAAGTTAGAATCAAGTGATTTACAAAATCACCTATGCTAAAATTAAGAGATTACATAATCAAAGATATTCAAAAGATAATTATGGTAATTCAAAAATAATATCCTAACACATTGATAAATATTAAACTATCCTAAATAACAATATTATGTTATTTCTCTAATACATCCTCGCAAGCAAAACATAGGTTATAAAACAATAACTTTATGATCAACTGAGAATACCCACAAGCATCAATGTGTGTTGAAATGAAGAATAGCTTGCATGATAAGTACTGTATATAACCAAGAATATTGGAACATGCTTGCTTGGTTGCACACTTTCAACAAGTAGAAACTTTCTTGTATGTCTTGTATTAGATTTCCATGAACACTCTTAGAGAATTCCATTAATCCATCAAGATAGGAGATGTGAGTTGTATTAAGAGACAACACTCGCTCATTTGAGGGATGAGGTGGAGATGAGGAGCAAGCTAAAAATGAATCATTAAAGATGTCCAAATGAGAATGAGAATAACCATTAATTGCGGAGAAAAATGAGGATAATAACTGGGATTTTGGAATTTGGTAATTTGTGGGAACTGCCAAAAAATAATTTTCAATGGGTAAAGGAAGACAGGTGGATGGAGGTATAATGTGTGATGAAGAAATTATGTTAGAATGAGAAACACTAATACTAAAACTTGATGACGAGTTAATAAGAGTATCACCGTCAATGCTTTGATGTTCTTATGGAAGTGTAGATGATGGACCGAGAGGATGGTTATGCAACATTGATGAGAGCGGCTCTTGCAATTTTTTATAGCTAGCTATAAAGAAAGCTAGAAGACAAATCCAATGATAATAATGGATTTAGTTCATAGTAGTCTAGAATAAAGCCACTCAAAGAATCATCAAGACTATCAACGAGACATTCAATGAGCTCGATTTCAGGAATGGGTTCTCCGGCTCGATTTAGGGCGTATGCAAGAGATTTCTCCTCAGAGAGATAGTTGTTTATAGATTGAGTTGGAACTTTTCGAAGAAAATAGAGTTGGTCGAGAAGATCCTCGACATACCAATTAGATCTGAAAAATGAGTCAGAATCGAGAGTATCGATGATGATATCATCATAAATATTTTTCAGTCTGATTGACTCATTTGGGTTGCAAATTACATCAACATTTTGGTGAGGATTTAACCACCATTTTGGGTTATATGACGAAGAGTAGAATTCTGGAGGAGGGTATGAAGTGGTATGAATCATGTTAAAGCAATTGGATGGAGAATTGGCTTCTTTTTTTTCTTTTCCTTTTTTAAATTTGTGATGGTACTTGATTTGATTGGAGAGACGTAATGTGTTAATGAGTTGCTGATTTGATTTGAGAGAGGCAGAGGATTATAGGAAGAAGGAGAAATCAGGGACAATTGCTGAAATATAGACAGGTGATCAGGGTGTCTGGATTGGGATGCAGACTGTCTGGATAGAGAGGAATAACAGAAGAGAAGAAGAAGAAGGAGAACAAAAGGTATGTAGCGGAAGACTGGATTATAAGCCGTTATGCATTGCGACTTTGATACCAAGTTAAAATTAATAGAAAGCCCAGCTTTTGTATTAGTTTAACTTTTTTTTCATTTATAAAGAGAGTTGTCCTATATATATACAGTAAAACTCCTATTTAGGAATACTCTATATAAGAATAATCTCTACAATATTATAAAAAAATTTGGTCCCAATTTGGGCCAGGTATAAATAGGAATAACCTCTAAATTATAATATGTTATATACTTTTTAAGTCCCGTATTAAGAAACTATACCTCTATATAGTAATAATTTCATATATATATATATATATGAGAGAGAGAGAGACAATATTAATTTTAAAAGACTACATTTTCTATAAAAGACTATATTTCCTATAAAGAACTACATTTTTCTATAAAAGACTACATTTCTTATAAAGGACTATATTTTTCTATAAAAGACTACATTTCCTATAAATTAAAGACCATATTTTCCTATAAAAGAACATATTTTACTATAAAAGACCACATTTTCCTATAAAAGACCATATTTTTCTATAAAAGACTACATTTCCTATAAAAAAAACTATATTTTTGTTAAAGTGAATATTTTTTGGTGTTCAGAAAATATTTTGTAACAATACCTCTACTTAGTAATAACTTCTTAATTAGAATACAAATAGTTTGATCCGAAGTCTATTCTTAAATAGAGGTTTTATAACCACCTAAGTTAGAATCAAGTAATTTACAAAATCACCATAATCAAAGATTTCCAAGAGATAATTGTATATGATGATTCAAAAATAATATACTAACTACTTGTTAAATATAAAACTATCCTAAATAACAATATTATGTTATTTCTCTAATACTTCTTGCATATATTCATGGTAAGATTAAATAAACATTTAAAGATTCAAGTCACTTTAGATGATCAACCTACAATCCTAGCTATCTACCCTCGTATAAGTTCTCAAAAAATATTTCAGCAACCGGTTAACCTATTTAAACCTTCACAGACTCCTCCATTTCATGTAATCTGATACCGGCCGTTTCCTAAAAAATGTCCATTGTAGCTGAAGCACCGGGGTACATCCAAGTCTTTAACGATGGATCCGTAAAACGCTTTGCGGCTGAGATAGCACATCCTTCAATTGAATCATCTAATGGATATATGTCCAAAGATGTGGTTATTGATTCTTCAAAACCTATAACAGCAAGAATATTCCTACCTGAAAACCAAACATCAACCAATGCACTACCAGTTGTGGTTTATTTCCACGGAGGTGGATTTAGCATTGGCTCGACCACATGGCTAGGATACCATTATTTCCTTGGAAACTTATCCTCAGTATGCAAATCCATTGTTCTTTCTGTAGACTACCGTCTAGCTCCAGAATATAAGCTTCCAATTGCTTATGAGGATTGTTACAGCTCTCTAGCTTGGTTAAGTTACGCGGTGAAGCATGAACAATGGCTTCAAAGAGCTGATCTCTCGCGTGTCTTTCTCTCGGGCGATAGTGCGGGAGGTAACACAGCACATCAAGTTGCTATTAGAGCTATACGAGACAAAACTTGTCAAGTTAGGATCAAAGGTTTAGTTCCAATCCATCCTTATTTTGGAAGTGAAGAGAGGACTAAACTAGAAGCTGATAACGGAGAAGCTGTGGAGGTGGCAATGAATGACATGTTCTGGAAACTAAGTCTGCCAGAAGGATCAAACCGGAACTACTACGGATGTAATTTTGAGAAGACAGACCTTTCTAAGGATGAATGGGATCAATTTCCCGCAGTGGTGGTCTATGTTGCAGAGTTGGATTTCTTGAAGGAAAGGGGGGTTATGTATGTGGAATATTTGCAGAAGAAAATGGTGAAGGGAGTGAAGCTGGTTGAAGCTGCGGGAGAATCACATGTTTATCATATCTTTCATCCTGAATCGGAGGCTACTTATTTGCTTCAAAAGCAAATGAATGAATTTATAAGCAGCTTTTAACTCCCCAATGCCAACACCAGCTAGTAGCCACCAAAACAAGCATATTAACAACTTATAATTCGGGAATAAAAGTTGAGGCATATATATAATAAGAACATATGGTTCCCAGCATGTAATTTTCATTCGAAAAAATACATCTAATCACCTTGGCTAATTATTTCATTATTGCAACTGCTAAGGTTATGCTTTCACATTTATGGTTATGCAACAACGTACATGAATTACCATTTAGCACAAATTTAGGAGTACTTAATTTAAAAAAAAAAATCCGAAAAAAAATGTGATGAATAAGCAGTTATATAACATATAAAAGTGTCAGACGACCTGCATGATTTAATGACAGATCTGACAGAACATCAGCAAAGTATCCTACCAATGCCATCATACTCCATGGAACAGCGCTAAACCATATATGCTGCTTGTCTGAGGTCAACATGATATATATATATCTGCAAAACAGAAGCATCAACTTCTCATTTCCCAAAGTGCATGGACAGAGATATATACTTGAAAATATCAAAGCTTAATTACAACTATATGCAAGTAAATATTGTATTACAGTTTTATCCACGAAAGAATAACAAAAAATCCCTGTGTGCAACAGAAAAGATGAGTAGACATATACAATAATGAGTGCTTAATTAATGAGACTTAAATATTCACATTTGCATACCTAAGAATATTCACATTAATATGTTTATAGTCACATATCGTAATTAGATTTATAGGTATACATAAAAATGTAAGGAATAACGGATATTTAATTAGTTCAAAACTTCAATAGCATGATTATAAAGTATCAGAGGGAGAAATATATGCATACCCAGCTATGCATGGCATTCGCAACAATTATTGACCATGTGGGTAGCTTGGAAAGCAAACTCCTAAACGGAGGGATCACTTTAGGTTTCCTCAACTCATTCCTCAACTGCAAAAGATTTCGATAAAAATGTAGATTACAGAAAAGTAAATGACACAGATTTTTAAGAGTTTCCGAGTACAAAAATCTCATAATTCTCTCTTCTATCCCCAAGTAGGAATATTCCACTAAACAAGGATAATCAATCAAAGTATAGTTCACAAATAATTATTTTACAATTTGACTCACTAAAAATCCCTCAGGTCACACAGGCTTGGATCGCACTAATCACTAAGATCACAATTACAATAGAATTGAATTATTTGAGGTGCTGCTAAATAACTTTAAACTTCTTGACCACATAACTTGATCGAAGAAAAAAAAATTCATCTTAGATTGTTTGAGGCTGCTCGCCTTTTATAACTTCACCTTGAGATCTTTCGTTGTGATTTGATTGTTATTTCATTCTAACTTGAACACCTTTCGATATATAATTGTTCGATTTTAAAATGTTGTGTACCAAGACTACTTAAGGTCGCTTTCTTCGTAGTCGGGTGTGCACATGTACTCGAGTGTTTTTGTACTCAACAAATATAACTATTAGATACAACTTCAGCTATAACTTATCATTATGGACAACCTCCAAGAGAATCATCATTGGAATCTTCAGTATTAAGTGTACGACATTGTCATAACATGTCAATGTTATAGTATTATATCCTATACATGTGTCATAATATTATTATTTTTATATTGTTTAATTTATAATTATAGAGTTACTTGAATATATATTTTAATTATTTTTTATTTTTGTATATTAAAAGTTAATTTATGAATATTTTTACATATAATTGATATGGTTAAAATTATAACAATGTTATTGGAAATTTAATCGAACATACATTCTTATAATGTGTTGTAAAAATAGTAAACTAATTTAATAAGTATTAAATCAAAAATATTAATAATTTTGACCGGTGTAAGTCGGTGTGGTGCGGTTTAAAATATAAACCACTCGATGAGATTTTGGTATAGAAAAATTTTAAATCGCTATCAATACAGTGTAGCTCTAGTTTAATTTTTTTTTAAGACGCGACAACAAATCAGAACCACACCGCATCATTGTCATCCCTAGTTAAAACTCAAAATTTAATAAATTTGAACGAAATAATAATAATAATATATAAGTCAATATTTTATAATATATGTGTATTCTATTTACAAACACAATAAAATTTAATGAAGGATAAAATAATAATACAAATCTAAAAGTTATGTTTTCCTTTTATTTTCATTTATAAACTCACAAATAATATAAAATAAAACTTAAAAAACTGTTTTTTATCAAAAAATAAGTTTTTCATTAAACTCGGAAAGATTACGAGGAAAAATGATTTTCATTTTTCATTTTTTCTGACCAAGTATTTCTTTTACGTAATCTGTAAACAGTGGCAAAAGCAAAAGGGTTTATGAAGGGTTCTTTGGACACAAATCTCCTCCGTTTGCTTCTCAATCACCCTCTGTCTCTCCGTTAGCTTCCGGATCCCGTTTGTCTCTCCGTTCACTTGTCTGCTCCACTTCCATCTATAGATGTGCCAAGTGCGCACGTTCCACTTCAAGCAATGACTCCCGAACCCCAAACCAAAACCCGCTCCAGAACCCGATCCCGTCGTGTCTCCGCCTGTTACCGGCATCCATCCCAACCGGTCACATGCTTTTGCGCCCTGTGCTTACGAGAACGGCTAGCCGGTCTCGAACCTTCCGGTGATCCGTCTTCTTCTACTTCCACCTCCGTACTCGCGTCATCTCTCAATAACAGCATCACTGCGGGAACCAGTGGTCGTCCGGAGCTCCGCCGCAGCAAGTCAGTATCCGTCGGCAAATGCGAAGCTGCTTCATCGGAGCGGCGATGGAATTCATGCGATGTAAGGGGTAAGAACACTCTATCTCATCATTTTAATCTCGATGATGAAAGTAAGGGATTGAATCTAGAAGTTAAGGTTGAATCGAACAACTTAGGGATTTCGAGGATTAAAAAGAAGGATTTGAGGGGAGAGAATGAATATGGAGAAGAAGTTAGGTTTTCTAAGGATGTTTTGGTACCAAATGTTATTTCTGACAATGAGATTGAAGAAGAAGAAGAAGAAGATTTGAAGACAATGAAAGAGCACATAGATCTTGAATGGCAGAGTACTAAGAACAAAGTGAGAGATTTTAAGGATATTGGCGGTAGTTTTAAGGCTGCAGCTTCAGTTTTGAGAAAGAAATTGCAGAAATGGAGGCAAAAACAAAGGTTTAAGAAGCTTCGTAGTCAGCAGAGGGAAGAAATTGGTGATAAGGGAGGCATGATTGCAAGGGAAACACAGTCCGAGGTGGCGGAGTGTGGATTCGGCCGGAGATCTTGGGATACTGATCCTAGGTTTACGGTGGATGCAAATAGGATGTCCATGGATGATTTTGATGAGCCTAGGGCTTCTTGGGATGGTTATTTGATTGCTGGGACAATTCCTCGACTTACCCCCATGTTATCTGTGGTTGAGAATATGATGTCCAATTTGCCTGAAGAGCAAATGCATTCAGTAAAAGAAAATGAGACTAGTTCTGGTTTTTTATCAGCTGAGAGTAACTTGGATACTTTGTCTTCTCAGAGGCGAAGTATTTTTGATCGTTGGAGTTCAATTAGGAGTAGTTACATGAAAGCATTGGGATTATTAGAGGTGGATGAGGCCAAACTGATAGCAAATTATAATGCGTCTCCAGCATATTCTGACGTTTTTAATGGAAGTAAGTTGATTATTACTGAGAAAGAATTGAAAGATTGGCATTTGAATTCTCTGAAAGATGATCACTCAAAGAGCTTAGATTTAGTAGGAAAATTCAATTGGCAATCCAGTTACCGAGCCTTATGAAGAGCAAAGCAGGGGGGAAGGGGAGTAGAGAAAGGGGTTTATAGTGGGAACCTTATTTGTAGTATGAGTAGTATATACTAGCAGAGACAGGGAAGTGTGCAAAGAAGCGCTCAAAAGAGTTTGTGCTAGAGAGAAACAAAAGTCTCTCAGCAACATTGGTAATGGTAAGGGCCTTTTTGCCCCCGTTTAGGGGTTATAGGAGTAAATCTGGAAAAAGTAGGCTTAGGAAATCCAATCCTCACTTTCTATAGCTGAAGAAGTTTTACGGTTGAGCTGAATTGAAGGGTACGTACTTTGTAAATTTAATTACTACTCTATATTTCCCATTTTTAATTATGCTTAATACTTATGTGATACTACTATTTACAATGCATAATTGTGGTTTAGATTGTCTATGGAGTTTCGAACTTGTAGAATCGTGCCGCCTTGGTTTATACTACAAGTAAGTGAGAATGACCACCTCTAATGGTTAGGCAGTTTGCTACTACATATATTAATTAGTCTATGGAGTTTTGAATTTCTGAACTCCTGCAAGTGAGAATGTATGCTATTGAACAGGCAATGGCAGTTTACTACGTTTTTGGACAGGTTATATTTCAAGCTCAAGCTCAAGCTCAAGCTCAAGGGAATGAGTAGAATGACGATTATTCATGTTACTTTTCAACCAATGGTTCCTTGAGTTTTGATTCTGCTCAGGTCATGAATATTAATATTTCTTTTTAGTTTCGGTCTGTTTGGCCTTCTTTGCACCCAAAAAAAAAAAAAAAAAAGAAGGAAAAAGTAAGACTTCATTCTGTCTTAACAAAATTATATACACTTCTCTTTAGTTGTTTGTGTTTATAATGATTCTATCCAATAAGAATTTGTAAAAATAGAATTCAAAATATCAATAACAATATAATTTTACAACAAGACCTTTTGTTCACTTCAACCGAGTCAAAATATAAGTTAGTAATATAATATACTACATTCATTCTATAATAATAAAGTCATTTAATACTATTATTTAATAATTAAAATTTATATGAAATTTCATCACTACGCTTAGGACAATGAGAGAAGTTAGAAGTAATATAAAAATAATAAATAATTTATTCTCTTATAAAATTATAAACGATCAATAAATTGGAACAAAATTTTTCTTTTAAAAGATTAATTATTATGGAATATAGGTAGTAGTTTACAAGGAACAATCAAAGATAATCTTACTTAATACTCACCCCGTCCCATATTAAACGTCTTAATTTCCTTTTTAAATGTTCCAAAATAAATGTTTTATTTTTATATTAGTAATTATTTTTATCTTATTTTTCTACTTATACCCTCATAATTTTTTTAGTAAACTTTTATAAGAAACTTAAGAAATGATAAAAGGTTTACATTTGGAAGTGAATGTATTGTTATACCACTTTCTTGAGAGTGATTAACATGAAATTAAATTTGGTTAATTCACTAATACAGTGTCGACATGCAGGCCGAGAGATATATCTATGCGTGTGTCAACACTATATTAGTTAATTGACCAATTTACTTAACTTCATGGTCACCGGATCTCACTTTCTCTCTCATATTATAATGATAACATGTTTTCTATTTAATGACTCTCTAACCTCTTTTAACATGATAGTAATTTGGAAGGAATAATTAATGTTGGTGTCATAGAAAGTAGATGAATACTTCAATTAATAAGTTATTTAGAAGGATAATTTAAATTAAAAAAAACTATTAATTAATATGTCGAAATCAATTAGAACACTTAATACGGGAGATTATTAATTGTTACCATTAATAAATAAAATTTTATATAGCTTAGATAATATAATTGGAGAAAAAATTATTTTTTCCCACATAGACCGTGTTGCTTTAGCGATAGTTTCTATATAAAATATTATTTTTATTAAATAATTATAAAAAATTAATTTTTAATTATTAAAAATACAAATTAAATTATTATATTTGTTACTGTTAATTAAAATACAAGTGTAAAAGTATAAATAAAATTTTATTATAAGTTTAATATAATAATACATTTGGGACAAAAATAGTTATAGACATCTCTTTCCCAATCACGTTAACACGTGTTGGGATCAAGAGAATCACGTTTAACGCGTGTTGGGATCAAGAGAATCACGTTTAACGCGTGCTGGGATCAAGAGTTATAGGCCACTCATCCGGTCTTTCCCTTTCCCAATCCCAATCTCTTCTTCTTAGGCGCCGTGACCGTGACCGTGACCGTACACCTTATCCACTTATTTTATATACACACCCTTAGCTAATGAAATTATACAGCAAGAGAGAGACACAGAGTTCATTCATGGATAACCAAAAGGGTAGAATCAGTATAGTTATGCTGCCATTTTTAGCCCATGGCCACATTTCTCCATTCTTTGAGCTAGCCAAGCATCTCTCAAAAAGAAATTGTAATATATTCCTCTGTTCTACCCCAATCAATCTTAGCTCCATCAAGAACAGAATATCTGATAAGGATTCCTCTGCTTCTATAAAACTAGTAGAGCTTCATCTTCCATCTTCCCCTGATCTTCCTCCTCACTACCACACCACAAATGGCCTCCCTTCCCATCTCATGGTCCCACTCAGAAACGCCTTTGAAACAGCAGCCCCCACCTTCTCTGAAATCCTTAAAACCTTAAACCCTGATTTGCTTATTTATGATTTCAATCCCTCATGGGCACCGGAGATCGCTTCGTCTCACAATATTCCGGCAGTTTGTTTCATAATTGGGGGAGCAGCCTCCTTTTCCATGAGCCTACATAGTTTCAAAAACCCAGGTGAAAAATACCCATTTCTAGATTTTGATGATAACAGTAATATTACCCCTGAACCACCTTCAGCAGATAACATGAAGTTATTACTTGATTTTATGACTTGTTTCGAACGATCTTGCGACATTATTTTGATTAAGAGTTTTAGAGAACTAGAAGGGAAATATTTTGATTTTTATTCTACTTTATCTGATAAAACTTTGGTTCCTGTTGGTCCACTCGTTCAAGATCCTATGGGCCATAATGAAGATCCAAAAACAGAGCAGTTTATAAACTGGCTTGACAAAAGGGCTGAATCTACAGTGGTGTTTGTCTGCTTTGGAAGTGAGTATTTTCTCTCCAATGAGGAATTGGAAGAAGTAGCAATTGGGCTAGAGATTAGCATGGTTAATTTCATATGGGCTGTGAGATTAATTGAAGGAGAGAAAAAAGGGGTTTTACCAGAGGGGTTTGTTCAAAGGGTAGGAGACAGAGGATTGGTTGTGGAGGGGTAGGCTCCACAGGCAAGAATTTTAGGACATTCAAGCACCGGTGGGTTTGTGAGCCATTGTGGGTGGAGTTCTATTACGGAGAGTATGAAGTTTGGGGTTCCAGTAATTGCCATGGCCAGGCATTTTGATCAGCCTTTGAATGCTAAGCTGGCGGCGGAGGTTGGTGTGGGCATGGAGGTTGTGAGAGATGAAAATGGGAAGTATAAGAGAGAAGATATTGCAGGGGTAATAAGAAAAGTCGTGGTGGAGAAAAGTGGGGAGGTTATCAGGAGGAAAGCAAGGGAATTGAGTGAGAAAATGAAAGAGATAGGAGAGCAATTGATTGATAGGGCAGTGGAGGAGCTAGTACAAATTTGTAAGAAGAAGAAAGATGAACAATAGTAGTAATAGACTAATTTTTTTCCCTTTAAAATCATTTTGAATGCGCTTAGGTTGGGCTTTGAACTCTTTCTTTGTATGCTATAATTAAAGTGGTTTGTGTACTTGGACTTTGTGTTGTGAAGAAAATCAAGGAATGGTTGATTTTCATTGGTTTGGTATGTAATAAAACTAAATTAAGCTGCTAAAAGCCTACAATGTCTTGCCAATTATATTACTCCTCCCGTTGTTAAAAGATTATCGTTTTAAAAAAAATATATTTTAAAATATTTGTCGTTTATAACTTTTGAGAAGAATAAATTATTTACTTTTCTATATTATCTCTACTTTCTCTCATTGTCCGAAAAAATTCTCTTCTTTGTATTAATAGTTTTTAATTTCCCATAAAGAGGTAGTGATGGAATTTCAAATAAATTTTACTTGATAAATTATACAGTAATTTTTTAATTCATATGTAAAAATCTTAAATGACAATCTCTTAAGAACGAAAATAGTAATATATAATTGGCACTAATCACGATGAGACCGTCCCAATAATAAGACAAGTAGTGGAGTATTTAATTTTATTTATAGATATTTTACCTTCTAAAAGTAATTTGAAAGGTCTTAATTATAGTTAACGCGCAGTATGTAGAGAGCTGAATTAAATTGAAGGAGATTTTTTTATACAAATATGAAAATTAGATCTGAATGTATTTAAAAATAAGTGATTAAGAATTGTTATATCATGTATGAGAGATTCCATGTTATGATGGAAAATGGATAACAAGGGTCAATGATATTTTTTTAAATGATGTAAAAATTTAAACAACTTGGTTCCATCATTTTAAGTAAATGGTATTTACGGTACTGCGAATTTACACCTTTATTTTTTTTTTTGAATAAATATTAAAATGAGACTCAATAATATATATAAGTATTTTTTTAGTTATGTGTCGCTACTATGTCATTAATTTTCTGACATGATATTATCAATTAGACGTAATAAAAAAAAATTAAAAATTTAATCTTGTAATAGAAAAAATTGAAAAGACAATCCTAAAATGAAAAAATATTAAAAATTCAGGATATCTATATACTCAAACAGAACATTTTAAATCTTTTAATTGATAAAGAACAAGGACCGTTCAGAATCTTCCAACTTAATTACTTTATTTCCCATTTTTAATTATGCTTAATATGTGATATTTACAATGCATAATTGTGGTTTAGATTGTCTATGGAATTTCGAACTTCTAGAGTCGTGCCTTGGTGAGAATGACCTCTAATGGTTAGGCAGTGGCAGTTTGCTACATTTTTGGGTCATATATCTGGAAAATTAATTATTACCATTAATAAATAAAATTTTATTATAGCCTAGATAATATAGTTTGACAATTTTTTTTCTTCCACATATATAGTATTACCTAATTTGAACTTTTACCCTTAATTAAAATACAAATGTAATTAATTAAGTTTAAGTATAAATAAAATTTTATTATAAGTTAAATAATACTTATAATTTTTGAAAGAAAATATATTCTTATTAAAATTATTTTACTTAATAAATTCAATAATATATTTATAAAAAAAATTAATAAAATGGCGTGACTTTATAATAGAATCATAGTTTTGATTTTTGATTGCAGTGGCTTATTTATTTCAGCCACGCGAAGTTTTAAGTTTTAAGATCAACACACAATTGGGACAACAAGACTTATATGCCTGTCTTTCCCAATCACGTTTAACACGTGTTGGGATCAAGAGTTATAGGCCACTCTTTCCAATTCCCAATCCCAATCTCAATCTCGTCTTCTTGGGCGGCGCTACCCCTTGTCCACTTATTTTATTTAGAATAAAATACAGTGACATCCCCTCTAGATAATCATAATAACATTCACCTCTCCTCTAATTTTTTAAATAACAGTTAGTACCTCTGCAAGTTTTTAGGATTGACTAAATAGATAAAATTACATATTTACCCTTGTATTTTATCAAATTTTAATTACTAAATAATATATATATATATATATTTAATTATCCTTTTTTAATACAAGACATTTTAATTATAATTTTATTTATAATTAAAACTATCTCATTTAAATTGTTGGTAACTTATAAAAAATTAATTTACTTTAACTAACACATATTTTTGGATAAGTGATATAAATATTTAAAAAAATTAAATTATTAATGAAGCTATTCTAATTAGAGTGATTGAGTATATTGATAGTTTAATTTTTGGTACTTAACAACAAAAATATTATTTGAATTTTATTTCATATTATAATTTTTATTGAGTATATATAAAAAATTGGGATGTTTATGATTTTGATTATATTTTTTAGTATACAATTGATTATTGCTTTTTTATGTAATATTAAATAAAAAATATAATTATATTATTACTACCTCTATCTTTTTAAAAAAATTCTTTTCATATATTTTTTCTTTTCTTTTTAAGTAACAACATTTGTCATTTTTATTGTAAATAATTATGTTTAAGTGTGACTTATGTTTAGTTTAATATATGAGAAAAATAATTAATATAATTTTAATACTTTTTTATATGAGTAATAAGATTCGTTTTAAATTGTAATAATAAGTTTGTTTTACGTAAATTTTAATATTTGAAAATAATAATAATAATTTTATTATGTTAATTTGTAATTTTCATGGGTATTAATATTATACTTTTTAATTAAAAAAAATTATTTGAATATATATCACATAAATTTTAATATTTGAGAAATTTAATTAATAAAAATTGCATGACTTTATTTTCCTGATAAAATGAATATTTATTATTTTTGACTTTTATGTTATTTATTACACAATTTCATAATTTAATTAATTAGATCAAGTAAAATAAAAATTATGATATACAAATTTATATTTAGTGGAGAAATTAAACATTATAACTTGAAGGGTGTATTAGACATTATATTAAAAATATTTTTAAATATTAGTTGGTCAACCATACTAGAGGCGGTGAATGTTACATATTGTAGATTAGAGGGGTACTGACTGTTACTTGAAAAACTAAAAAAATGGTGAGTGTTATTATAATTATGTACGGGGGGTGTCAATATATTTTACTCTTTTATTTATATACACACCCTTGGCTAATGAAATTATACAGCAAGAGAGAGAGAAACAAACAGAGTTCATTCATGGATAACCAAGAAGGTAGAATCAGTATAGCGTTGCTACCATTTTTAGCCCATGGTCACATATCTCCCTTCTTTGAGCTAGCCAAACAACTCGCAAAAAGAAATTGCAATGTTTTCCTCTGTTCTACCCCAATCAATCTTAGCTCCATCAAGAATAAGGATTCCTCTGCTTCTATAAAACTAGTTGAGCTTCATCTTCCATCTTCCCCTGATCTTCCTCCTCACTATCACACCACAAATGGCCTCCCTTCCCATCTCATGGTCCCACTCATAAACGCCTTTGAAACAGCAGGCCCCACCTTCTCTGAAATCCTTAAAACCTTAAACCCCGATTTGCTTATTTATGATTTCAATCCCTCATGGGCACCGGAGATCGCTTCGTCTCACAATATTCCGGCAGTTTATTTCCTAACCACGGCAGCAGCCAGCTCTTCCATTGGCCTACATGCTTTCAAAAACCCAGGTGAAAAATACCCATTTCCAGATTTTTATGATAACAGTAATAATACCCCTGAACCACCTTCTGCAGATAACATGAAGCTACTTCATGATTTTATCGCTTGTTTCGAACGATCTTGCGACATTATTTTGATTAAGAGTTTTATAGAACTAGAAGGGAAATATATCGATTTGCTTTCCACTTTATCTGATAAAACTTTGGTTCCTGTTGGTCCACTCGTTCAAGATCCTATGGGCCATAATGAAGATCCAAAAACAGAGCAGATTATAAACTGGCTTGACAAAAGGGCTGAATCTACAGTGGTGTTTGTCTGCTTTGGAAGTGAGTATTTTCTCTCCAATGAGGAATTGGAAGAAGTAGCAATTGGGCTAGAGATTAGCATGGTTAATTTCATATGGGCTGTGAGATTAATTGAAGGAGAGAAAAAAGGGGTTTTACCAGAGGGATTTGTTCAAAGGGTAGGAGACAGAGGATTGGTTGTGGAGGGGTGGGCTCCACAGGCAAGAATTTTAGGACATTCAAGCACCGGTGGGTTTGTGAGCCATTGTGGGTGGAGTTCTATTGCGGAGAGTATGAAGTTTGGGGTTCCAGTAATTGCCATGGCCAGGCATCTTGATCAGCCTTTGAATGGTAAGCTGGCGGCGGAGGTTGGTGTGGGCATGGAGGTTGTGAGAGATGAAAATGGGAAGTATAAGAGAGAAGGGATTGCAGAGGTAATAAGAAAAGTCGTTGTGGAGAAAAGTGGGGAGGTTATGAGGAGGAAAGCAAGGGAATTGAGTGAGAAAATGAAAGAGAAAGGAGAGGAAGAGATTGATAGGGCAGTGGAGGAGCTAGTACAAATTTGTAAGAAGAAGAAAGATGCACAATAGTAATAGTAGTAGTACTAATTTTGAATGCGCTTAGGTTGGGTTTTGAACTCTTTCTTTGTATGCTATAATTCAAGTGGTTTTTGTACTAAACCAAGGAATGGTTGATTTTCATTGGTTTGGTATGTAATAAAACTAAATTAAGCTCTGCTAAAAGTCTACAATGTCTTGCCAAGTATATTGTACGTGAAAGAACAGATTTTTTCTCAGCTAGCTACTCTTTAACCTCTCTGTGATGATGTCTGTCTTACAGCTAGCCTAACCGAGGCAAAATTTAACAGATTCCTGATCTGACAAAGTTGCTCAGACATATTCTGCTCATCTCAAGTAGGTCCACGTATGGGAGGAAAGCCTTCTCTCGTCTCATTGAATTTCATATCTTGTGTTAACGTCGAAATTTATCCGCTTATTAAATCACCAATTAATGAACTTAAACATGCACAATGAACAATCCTATGTTGATGGTCCTTATAATTGTAAGTCCAGATTTGACTTCTTCAAAAAGAAGAATTAAGCTAATTAAAACAAGGGATTTATAGATCAACTGTGACCCTTCCATTCCCCCGAACCCATCAAACCACACTCCAACACCCTGAAACGACTCCTAGTTATGATTGCAGTTGATTAGTTTTTTCAGTCACATGAAGTTTAACATATACAAGCTTGGAACCTGTGTGAGTCACGAGTTATCTTTCATACCATGGTTCAATGGTTAAAAAATTTATTGATTAGGCTTGAGTGCATGAGGTTTGGGATCTATTTTTGTCAAAAGACAGAAATAATAAATTTCAGTTGAATATAATAATAAAAAAAAAAGTTATCTTTCTTTTTTCTCTTTTTTTTGGCGATTGTAATTCATTTCAATTTAGGTTCATTGTTTTTCACAATTATTTACTAATTTAATGTTCCATTTAATTAATTCAATTGTTAGTTTTTTTTAAATTATTATTATTATTATTATTGTTGTTGTTGTTATTGTTATTGAATATATATATATATATATATATATATATATATATATATATATATATTCTATTTAAATTGTGTGAACTTCGACCGGATGTGTAAAAGTTTCTTTATTCTTAGTATAAATATGATATATTAGAATTTTGAGAAAATAATATTGATTTATTAAATTTTTATCTAGTTAGATGAATAATTGAATTATATATTGTAAGTTTATTTCGGTGAATTTTAAGATAAATAATTAAATGTAGTGTACATTTACTTTAGCTAGGACTCTAGAATAATTATTTGATTGGTGATTTTTATAAATGATAGTAATTGAATTATATGTCAGAATTCTAGTTTATTGTCAATCTAAAATAGGTTTTAGTTGATGAAAATATAATACTTTAGGGATCTAGTATTATTCATGTACCAATATAGCTTATATTCCTTTTGGAGTATATTTAAAGTGAAAAAAATTTAATCAATTAATGAGAATGTTTTTTGGTAAATAATAATGGGTGCATGTATATATGATTATACTCATTATATTTAAAAATTATAAATTAATAATCAAATTATTCTTACAAATTAATTTATCTCCTCTTTAACTTGTTATATACTTGAATTTTATCTCTGTTCATTTGCCCAAACAAAAAAAACATCGTTAGTTTGATAATAAATTATGATACCTATAGTTAGAATATTGTGTCATTTCATAAGTTATTAATTATAAATAAATAAAAAACTTTTGTAGATTAGAGAAATAAAGGTGAAAATAGAATAACTCGTGTTTGGTTGTTCATTAAAATGAAATGAATCATTTTAGCTGAAATGAAATAAATTTTTTCACTTTCTATTCCATTTTATTATCTTCTCTATTCCATTCTTTTACTAATTTTAATTTTTCAATCCAAACATAACACGAGAATTAAAACATTGAAAAGGGCTCCATTAATTTCCTCTCTTTCAATTTTGTTTTGATTTCTTTGATGGGGGTATTAGATAATTGAAACTTAAAAGAGTGGAATTAGTATAAAATAAATATCAATCTTGTTCATGGTGAACTCCATTCTATTATACTAATAAATGTTTGTCTCTTTAAATTTAGTGGATCTTATTTTAATATATTTTTTAGGGTAAATTAGTCTTATAATTATTTTATTTTTAACTTGTATATTTAAAATATATTTTTTAGAAATAAAATATTTTGTAAATTAAAGACCGTCTTTTGAGGATAGAGGACAACATTTTTCCGTAACAACCAAGTCTTAAAGTCATGTTTATAGTAATATTCTTATATACTTGTGAACATGACCCATAACCAACCAACTTTTGACCAACTTATACTCAATTCATTTTAAAATAAGAGAAATGTTTTGATTTTTTAAAATCGGTTTATAAAATTTTAAAATTGATATGAAATGATTTAGTTTTAGTACAAATAAAAATAATAATTATAAAATAAGTATAAAATATTATCTTTACTATTTTTAAAACTTGAACCAGATTATATTAATTTTAAAATTTAAAATTTTATAAATTGACTCTAAAAAATTAAAATGTATCACTTATTTAGAATCGGACAATATAATATTTAGAAATGTATACATTGTAATATTAAACCATCTAGTATAAAATTATACTTGCAGTTTGCCATTAATATTTTGTCATTTTTTTAAATAAATTGATATTTTCATAATATTTTGTAATATTTTTACATAAAAAATATCGTTATAAATTTTGATATAAAAATATTATTTTTTTAATGCAAAAATATCTAAAAAAAAATAAAAGCCTTCGGCGAAAAGGTGCATGCTTTAACTTTTCAAAATGCGTAGTAACATCAGCAATAAATTTAAAAAATGGGCATCCAATAATACTAATAAAAAATGATTAAAAAAGAGGCAAAACTTTGGACGGCACTCGTTATTTACTTATTTTAGCTTAAGCAAGTTGTCCGTTAGCCAACACAAGTGACATTTGCATAAAAAATGACGATCATTAAAAATAGAAAATTGATAAAAGAATTTTATTCCAACGAATAAATAAATTATTGGTGCTTTTTGTTATTCCGACCGATCCTATTATTCTCTATCTGCATAGAAGGATAAGTACACAAGGCAAAGAATAAGTATTATCATTTAATGAGCTTAATTAATAACAATAATAAAATTATGGAGTAGTACTCTTAATAGGAAAATTACTATTTCCTATTTAAAAGTGGACATAAGAATTAAAATAATGATTAAAAAATATTAAATATAATAATACTCAATTGTCTATAATACTCTTAAATCTTTTGTTAGGATAAAAAGAGAGAAAGAGTTTAAAATATTAAAAAAATAAACAGAATAATAAGGGATAGTTTTAAAAAAATTATTATTAATTTTTCCTATTTTCTATCTCAACATATCTTATTCATCTTTTTGCAGCCAACAATGTCATTAATTTCATCGCCCAATAACGATACAAACTACATACGTCACTCAGTACGCGTGTGATTGATTACACGCCGTATATTACTCCCTCCGTCCAGGATAAAAATCCGCATATTAAAAAGAGGAATAAAATAATAAAATTACTCATAATAATATGTCTTTAATTATTTTCAATGGAGGTGAGAGAGTAATTTTCTAACTTTTCAATTCAAAATATTTTCAGCACATAACTAATTATGCTTAATAAATATGGAGAGAATTAGAATAATAAAAATATAAAATATTTAATGCTATGGGTATAATAGGAAGAAATGTGTAAAAATTTAGTTATTAAAAAAAATAGACATTTAACATGAGATTACCCAAAATAATAATAAGGAAGGGACGGACGGAGTATAATAGTAATATAACTATTTTATATATAGTACACCCCACCTTCGCTAATGAAATCAGTAGAGAGGGGTGAGAGAAATTTATTTAGTAAGAAAAACAGAGTTCATCATGGATATCGAAAAAGGTAGAATCAGTATAGTTATGCTGCCATTTTTAGCCCATGGCCACATTTCTCCATTCTTTGAGCTAGCCAAGCATCTCTCAAAAAGAAATTGTAATATATTCCTCTGTTCTACCCCAATCAATCTTAGCTCCATCAAGAACAGAGTATCTGATAAGGATTCCTCTGCTTCTATAAAACTAGTAGAGCTTCATCTTCCCTCTTCCCCTGATCTTCCCCCTCACTACCACACCACAAATGGCCTCCCTTCCCATCTCATGGTCCCACTCAGAAACGCCTTTGAAACAGCAGCCCCCACCTTCTCTGAAATCCTTAAAACCTTAAACCCTGATTTGCTTATTTATGATTTCAATCCCTCATGGGCACCGGAAATCGCTTCGTCTCACAATATTCCGGCAGTTTATTTCCTAACCTCGGCAGCAGCCACCTCTTCCATGGGCCTACATGCTTTCAAAAACTCAGGTGAAAAATACCCATTTCCAGATTTTTATGATAACAGTAATATTACCCCTGAACCACCTTCTGCAGATAAAATGAAGCTATTTCATGATTTTGTCGCTTGTTTCAAACGATCTTGCGACATTATTTTGATTAAGAGTTTTAGAGAACTGGAAGGGAAATATATTGATTTTCTTTCCACTTTATCTAAGAAAACTTTGGTTCCTGTTGGTCCACTCGTTCAAGATCCTATGGGACATGATGAAGATCCAAAAACAGGGCATCTTATAAACTGGCTTGACAAGAGGGCTGAATCTACAGTGGTGTTTGTCTGCTTTGGAAGTGAGTATTTTCCCTCCAATGAGGAATTGGAAGAATTAGCAATTGGGCTAGAGATTAGCATGGTTAGTTTCATATTGGCTGTGAGATTTCCTGAAGGAGAGAAAAAAGGGATTTTACCAGAGGGGTTTGTTCAAAGGGTAGGAGACAGAGGATTGGTTGTGGAGGGGTGGGCTCCACAGGCAAGAATTTTAGGACATTCAAGCACCGGTGGGTTTGTGAGCCATTGTGGGTGGAGTTCTATTATGGAGAGTGTGAAGTTTGGGGTTCCAGTAATTGCCATGGCCAGGCATCTTGATCAGCCTTTGAATGCTAAGCTGGCGGCGGAGGTTGGTGTGGGCATGGAGGTTATGAGAGATGAAAATGGGAAGTATAAGAGAGAAGCGATTGCAGAGGTAATAAGAAAAGTCGTGATGGAGAAAAATGGGGAGGTTATGAGGAGGAAAGCAAGGGAATTGAGTGAGAAAATGAAAGTGAAAGGAGAGCAAGAGATTGGTAGGGCGGTGGAGGAGCTAGTACAAATTTGTAAGAAGAAGAAGCAGCACGCACAATATTAATAGTACTTTTTAACCCTTTAGTCATTTTTATGAGCTAAGGTCGAGTTTTGAACTCTTTCTTTGTATGCTAGTAGCATGCCAGTCCCTCCCTTCTATAATAATAATTGACTTTTTAAAAGAAAAAAATTTGTTTTAATTTATTTATTATTTATAATTTTTTAGGAAAATAAATTATTTACTTTTCTTTATCACCCTTAACTTTTTTCATTGTCCTAAATTTTTTTTTCCTCTGTATTAATATTTTTTTAATTCCCATAAGAAGATAGTGATAGAATTTCATACAAATTTTAATTATTAAATGATAGTAATATTCTTAATGAATGTGCATAAAACTAAAACGGCTAATTGTATCTAGTTAAGTTTTTTTTCGTAATATATATAACTAACTAACAGGTCTCGTGCTCCTAAGACCGTATTATGAACGATGGGATTTATCTCAAATTTTAGACGGCCCAAATAATTTATTAAGCGGGAAATTCAAAATCATTTGTATTTTATTAGAAAGATATTTTTTATATATAAAAAAATGAAAAAGAAAAAAGTATTAAACAAACAAAATATATAGCAGGATTCTAAAACAAAAGAGTATCAAACCAAAAAATCAAACGCCGTTGCCGGGGATCGAACCCGGTTCACCCACGTGACAGGCGGGAATACTCACCACTATACTACAACGACTGAATGATTAGTTATGACTGTGTCTTACATAATACTCTCTGCGTTCAAAATTTTGATATAAAATTTGACTTCTGAGGTCAAACGACAACATATTAAATTTAAAATTAATGTTAATTTATTTAATTTTAGTCGATACAGTTATTATAATTAAATAGTATATATATATAACAAAAGTTATTAATCACAAAATTTATTACATTCTAAACGTATACAAGTCGTACCAATTTCGAAATTTAATATGTCGTTTAACTTTAAAAGTCAAATTGTATATTACTAATTTTGGAGCCGAGGTAGTAATACTTATAAACATCTAGAATAATCTGATCTATATAAGATGTTCATTTCATTTATTGAAGATATAGTGGCAGTAAAAGAAAAATAAGGATTTGGTTAAGTAAATTGTTACACCACATACTACTATAATGTTTGATAAATTTTTTACTACTTTTTTATAACAAATGTTACATTTTAGCTCTAACCCGCTGTTTGTAAGCCATCACAAATGCAATATTTGTTATACAAAACAAGATCAAATCATAGGAGTTTAAGATAGTACTAACCAAGAGCATCATCATAGCCTAACAAAGTACCTAGCAGTCACATACATAGAGTTATACTCCACAAGGTAAGGTTATCATCATTCATCCCTATGCCTTTTTAGAGAACCATTAGAACAAGTGACCTCTTCAGCTTCATCATCTATGTCAATTATGGTACAACCGGATCCGGTTAGCATGAAATTTATTTTTTTGTAAATTGGTCAATTGGCCAATAGAATATTGGCACACATTGAGTTTCGCCTGCGTGTCAGCACTCTATTGGCCAATTGACCAACTTACCCAAAAATGAACTTCATGCTAACCACTTCCGATACAACCAGACCTGCTTTTCCTGCTCATTCGTCTAGAACATAAACAAAGTTTGACTATACTCGAACCATTTGCAAGCAATTGCTTTGTTCTACTAATTAACATATTTTAACTTTAAAAGTGGACTGGACTGTCAATATGAGAAGGGACTATCAAAAAATCAAAACTCTTTAACCTAGACATAGGTTCAAGATAAAAATACAAAATAGCACCACTTTGTAGTTTCAGTTTGTAACCATCACTCTTACATTCATGGGTCTAGCAATCAAACATACGACACTCTGATTTGTGAAACCACATGTTTGATAAGAACTGAACATCTATAATTGAAACCCCAAAAACATGCCACCAACATTCATAAAACATTCTGCTTATGCTAATAGTTTAACATCATACCCTTTCTCCTGAAGCTCTGAAACAACTTCATTTCTCATCCTCGCCCATAGCTTAAGAGCTTCTTGTTCAAGCTTCTTGTCTTGCAACTGCTTCTGGTAATTATACGAATCTTTATCTGTTTCAATAACCTCTTTCGGCCCTATGGTCGTACCAATCATCCCACCCTTTGCAACAAACTCCTCCATTGCCTCCGCGTCACCGGGATAGGGAAACTTGCGGCGCTCGTACAGATGTGCCAATTCCTTCTCTTCCTTGGGTCTTGGCTTAAGTGTCCACCAACCAAGAGGCGAGGTTTCGTTGTATAACCATGCAGCGCCAAACAGCCCGTATGTGCACAGTAATCCCTTGCCTACTTGCTTCCAGAAGTGGTGATCCTCCTTGCCTAGACCTATCTTCTTCAGGTATTTCTCGGCATTGAACGATTTAGCCAATAGTAGCCCTAGAAGACACTTGCAATATTACATGTTTGTGTGTGGTTCAGGAATTTCGTCGAGCAGTTCGCAGGCATAAAATTTATGAAACAAACTAACAACCACTAGTTCAACAATTATACTCATAATCTTTCAACCACACAATTATGAGAAATAAGGTGATGAAATCAAGGTTATTATATGTTTCAAATTGTATGTAATGGATCTGATTATGAGATTTCTCATTACATTTACAACCATAAATGGAGTTGGGGTTCCGGAATTCAAATCTTTAAACGAGTTGTAAGTTAGGCAAACACTGAATCAAACACCATAAATCCTAAATTAATCTGGGTCCGACTCTCAAAGTTTGGTATGTACCTGTTTTGGCATCTCGAAGACTTTTGCGAACCATTGAGGAGCTTCGCTCAGGGAACTGCACAGAAGAAAACGGATGTACGACGATGGAAAAGTAAATGCTATTTATTGATTTTTAAAGCGACTTCTACTTCACAAAATGAGTCTGATTACCATTTTTTGAATGTTTATTCATAAAAAAAGTCTTAAATTCAAAAATATAAATATGTATTTTAGTTATGTAAAAGGTGTTAATTATATAATTCGTTGTTTTCAAAATTTATATTGTAATTATATAATTTTAATTTTTTGTGAATTGAATTTAAATAGTTTAAAAAATCAAAATTCTTTTTGTGGAATAGTCAAATTAAAATGACAAATTGTTATTTTTACAAAGAAATTATTTTTCATCAAGTGTCGACATTTTTTTTTTCTTCAACAATCTACACTAATAGGTTTCAATTCAATGGGTCTAGGGAGGAACATGAGTCGGGAGAAAAATTAGAGTCTTTGATATGAAAATGTATATTAGAGATTACCAACTTAACAAAATTTACATGGTTCATTTAAAGTATATGGGCTAATTTATGATCGGCGGCTGACAATTTCAGTGTCTCTTAAAAAATTTGTAATGTTATATTGGGGAAGAGACTTGACCATGCACACTATGAAAAACGAATTTAACCAAATAAACCATAAACAGAAAAGATCAATCATTTTGTGTCTTTAACCAAGCTTGTACTTTAATTTAAGCTTATTTCTTTAAACTAGTTGAGCATTGCTCACCTCATTATCAAGTCCCATACCATAATTTACTTTAGTATAGTGTGGTTTGACTCCCTGTTTTGCAATGTCTTAGAATTAGGACTACACACGCACACGATAATAGATAATTAACACAGAATTTTATGTGATTTTTCAATTTGGATAATCTACATGCGGCTTGTTGTTTTATTGATGATTTCTTGTTACATAAAATTTTACAATAGATAGTATATATAATCACTAATCTTAATACAACCCTACTTCACATTATGACTCAAATACCCATGATGTCCTTCTAAAAAACAAACCATTAAATTTCAACATCATTGATCGGCGCACTAGCCGCTTCAAAGTCATCATTATCGCGCCACACACAGCAGAATCTGATCGATCTGGCGTGCCCTCGTGCCACTCCTCCACTCCCGCCCAGTAGCCTACAATACCATACATGCATAAACTCAGATCACTGGGTGGAGTCCATGACCTTCGATTCAACGTTAGTGCGTCGCTTCGCTTCGCTTCACTCCGCTCCGTTCGGGGCTCCGCTACGCTCAGCACTAGTCTTTTCAATAACTTATATGTTATGAATCACAAGTTCCAACACAATGTCTCTTTCCCATGTATGAAAATGTTCTCACAATTGGAACAACATTTAAAGACTGAGATAAAAGTAAATCAGGCAATTCAATACAATAACAAAATTCCAAGAGTTCATTGTTGCATTTAATTACCTTCATTTCCTTCCTTGATTGTCTTTACATTATAAATGACAAAACATTCAAATTAAACCCAAAAAAGTACATAAAAGTACATTTTCTTTCTAGTTTCAAGTACACAATGATGAAAATAGTTTTCATACAGATTGTATTTACACGTAAATCATATCGAAATTACAAGAAAGTTGAAATGCAGAACAAACCTGCTTAACACATGGTAGTCCTTAACTCCTTATACCATTTAACGGAGAGTACCAACCGCCTTTTTGTATGTATACCACCTAGATACCAAGAGAAAAGCAGCTAAATTTAACACACTCAGCACACTCAAAAGCCAGAAGAAGTAATGGAGATGACCATAGTTCAATTTGTCCGGTATCCATCCGAGCTTTCCATCCCTTGTACTAATTTTCGTGACAATGGTAACTAGCAAAGAGCTCAAATAGCTTCCAAGTGCAACCGTGGTGAGAGAGAGGGCAGAGCACAAGCTTCTCATTGAATCAGGCGCTTGTTCGTAAAAGAACTCCAATTGTCCTATAAATGTGAAAACTTCCGCGCAACCTATGATAAAATACTGAGGAACCTGCCAAAATATTGTCATGGGCATGTTATCGAGCTCATAGTAATTGTGCCTTCTTACAATTCCAAGCCTAACAACCTCTAAAATCCCTGCAGCTAACATTGCGAAAATTGATATGAAGAGTCCAGTGCCCATTCTTTGCAGTTGAGTTAGGCCATTTTTGTGGCCTGTAAATTTTCTGGCGACTGGAACGATGATTTGATCATAGACTGGAACCCAGAAAAGGACACTAAGGGTGTCGAAAATGCTGAGTGATGCTGGTGGGATCTTGAAGTTAGAGTTTCCCACGTGAATATCCATGAAGGAGCCTTGCAGCACGAATAAATTACCCATTTGGCCGTAGACAGTACTGAATATGATACCAGTAGCCCATACAGGCAGCAATCTGATGATGGACTTAAGCTCTTCAACTTGAGTAACAGTACAAAGTCCCCATGGATCAGTTGGGCCCTTTATATGATCCGACTGTGTCTCCACAGCCGCCTTGTCAAAGAATCTGAAAAGGGCAAATTTAGTTCCATTTCTCATCAATGACTTGGTACTACATTTCCCCACAAATATGATATTAGTACACTTTCTCGAGAAATTCTATTAGGCTCGGAAGCTTACCGAAAATCTTTAGTATGATCAAGCTTGCGGCTACCTACAATAGCAGACTCTTGATCTGAAGTCTCGTATAAAAGAGACTGGTCATCTGGCACCTGAATACGATATTTTCTTGTAGAAGCTACCACCACTTGGCAGAGGCGAGTCAGAGGGCTGCCTGCAGGTTTCTGGTTTCGATACAACCGAGTTCCTGAAAAGAAAGAAACTACAGCAATAGCCATGGCCACAGCAGGAATGCCAAAACCCAAACCCCAACCAACATTATCTTGTATATAGACTAGCACGGAAGAAGCAATGAGTGCACCGATATTTATTGAGAAATAGAACCAATTGAAAAAAGAACTCTTGTACTTCTTCTCAACCTCATCGGCATCATCAAACTGATCTGCTCCATAGGATGAGACACAAGGCTTAATCCCTCCGGTTCCCAGCGCAACTAGGTAAAGCGCTGTGAAGCAAACTGCACGTTGAGTATCTGTTGCATGGCAGTCATTTTTTGAAATACAGGTAGGCTTTAGGCCAGGGATGGTTGCCGATAATGTTAACAGTGTCATCCCCTAAATAAATAAAAGCTTCTCATTATTAAATGTCAAAGCTTCATACATTTACATACGATGGACTAAAGTAATTTTACTATGACATATAACGTGAGTTTTTATATTTTTAATGTTTGAACAGAAAAGCAAGATAACATTAAAATTCTATGAATTGAACTCACAATAACATAGATGATTGAGAAGATGGCAATAGTCCAATATCTTCCAAGATAGGCATCAGCAGCAAATGCTCCGATCAGAGGTGTGATGTAGCATGTTCCAGACCAATTCGAGAGATTTCTTGAAGCCGTTGTGCTGTGCTGGTTGAGGTGATACTTGAAATATAGCAACAGATTAGAGCCCATCCCATAGTATGCCAATCTCTCGCAACATTCATTTCCTGGAAATAGTTATTATAAGAGTCAGTATCTTATACCTTAAACAAATCGCGCTCTCAGCAAGTGTAGCAGCAAAAGTACCAAGGATATAAGGGCAGGCCTTCCAGGTTCCTGTTTTCTTTTTATTAGCAGGATTGTTTTTGTAATCCACAGTCCCATCTTTAGTATAGATATCCTCTTCTGCCATAGCTTCTGCCATACTTGACAATAAATTGTCTTCTCCTAGGAAATTATTCGATACAAGATCTAAAAAATGTTTAAATACTGCAACAAAAATACATTCATATGGTATAAGACACGGTAAAATTCACAAACTAATCAAGGAGGAGAAAAATATGCTGATCATATGCTCTGTGCATATATATTTGAGTGTACAATTGGCTCGTCTATCCTCTATCTTCTGGTAATAAAGACAGAGACATCTTAAAGGTATACAAACTACAAACAGAATTTAGTGTACAATGCTTGAGAGTATATTAGTATAGTGATTCTGTAGACTTTCATCTTAAAAACACTGTTTTGTCAAGGTTTAGATTCAAAATCATACGTGGGAATCGTTAGAATTTTGAAGGAAGATGGTTCACAAACAACAGTACTACATCTATCAATAATGTCACTATAACAACTTCACTATGTATAGTTCCCTTTTTTTCACTAGAATCCATATGCATGGAGAAAAACCTTTAGGGGGGATGTCGGAAAAAAAAAATAAAACGGAAAGGTAAAGAAATGAAAAAGGAAAGGTGGAAGTGAATTACAGTGCTAATAAAATTGAAATTCTTGGAAACTGACAAAACTAAATTCAAAGGCTGAGGTTATGCTGCTTAATAAATAACAATTAACCTCATGAAAGGATCAGATGCAGAGAGACGCAGCATGATATTCTACACCCTTAAATACAGGCTCAAATTCGGGACTGGAATTCAGACCGTATAAAACTGAATTATGATCTTCTTTTTATGGTCTCTGGATATTTATTTGAACTATTATACATATAAGGAAGGAAGATTCAATGAAGAGAGAGAATCTCTGAGAAAAAGATAGAACAGAGACAGCTGTTTGTCAAACAAAAGCATGTGGGGAGAGAAGGATGAATATGACAACCAACATGTTAAAATGAAAGAGCATGACCATTTAATTCCACCCCGTGATTAAAAAAAAATCTCAAATAATATCTCTTCAGATCTTTCACCTACTTTTGGTTTTTGATATATCAGAAATCATAGTATTGAATATGAAAAAAGTAGGAAAACAAACTAGTATTCAAGAAATTACTTGCAACCTTTTGTCTTTGCGAAAGAAAAAGAAAAGAGATATTTTGAGGCGAGTGGCCTGTCATTTCATCCATCTGCAAAGGGCAGGTGTAATTGACTAGCTAGCATTCCTTTGATTAAAGAATTGAAATGATATGATGGTGTCCAAGTAATAAACCATCTCTAGGAATGATAGCATCAATTTTGGACTTTCAGTGTAGTGATTGGACTGAAGAGTAAACCAAGAACAAGTTTTAGTGTTCATATTATAAGTTTCATCATATGTCTAATTTTCCACGTGGGGTAGTAGAAATACAAAAGTCATGACCATGATTGTCAAATGTGAATTTGGGCATTGAATAGCATCATCACCTATGGTTCAACAAAATTCCAAACTAGCAAACTCATCCCTTTTAAATTGGGGGAAAAGATTTTGAGCGAGAAATGGATTAATCTAAAGCCTAACATTTCCATGAAAATCACAAAGTATGATTATTATTTTTCCAAGGAAGGAGTAGATATGTGTAGCTTAATTTGCTTATAGCTGTAGCGTTGAGTCACGTCTCATTCTTCAAACAAATCTTTTGGGAAAGACAAATTGTTTAAATTAAAAAAATACTACTATCATTTAACAACTACAAATAAATTGGAAAAAAAAATTTAGGAAGGGAGGGAGTAACATATAACAAGAACGGCATAAGATGCAGAACAAAATCTCAATATTCAAAGCTGTAGAATATGAAATGCAGAAATTATTGCAGTTGCCGCACAAAGAGGCAAAAGGGTATGTATACACAGAAACTAACCTTTTTTCACTTTTAATGGAGCAACTCCACTATAAATTGGGGGTTTCCCTTCAAAAGGCCGTTAGTTGAAATGAAGGAGCACAACACAACACAACACTACATTCCCTTCCCTTCCCTTCCCTTCCCTTCCCTTATGTAATGATTATATATATATAAACACACACACGGTTAGATACAGATTGGAGGTCAATGGTAGCTAGTCCCTTGCATTTGTATATGATTACAATAATGAATATTTTATTTAATCCACCACTGGATATTTGACTAAATTTGAGGGAGACTACTCTTTTCAGTCTTATTTTTAATCCTTCATTTACATTTTTTAGCGGACATAATAATGACCTCTTTTTTGTCTTCACCGTCTCTAGGACTAGGAGTAGGGGATTCATTTATTTTTTTGAGGTGATAGGAATGGAGTGGCCTTTATTTTGTTGAGTTCCTAGCTAGTATTCAAATACAAATATTAATTGCTTCCCATACTTGCAAAGATTCACAAAACTAGCCCATCTTTTTCAAAAGTTAGAGCCTCCTATACCAACTTTGTTTAAATTTATATCTGCACTGCACTAATATTTTTGTAATTCGATTCTAATTCTTTTTTATTTTTATTATAGGGCTTTGTCAAAAAATAATATTACAAGGCAACAATTTTTTTTTAATACGTGCTTCAATCAATGTAATATTATCTTAGTAAAACAACATTATTTTCTTCACTTTTCTATTTGTTAACGCCAAGATCTTCTGCCACGTTCCAATCACGTAAGATGTCCTGATCCTGCACAGTAAACACAGTAAACACCACAAGCTTGACCGGTTCCGTCGGGGATAGCTCAAAGTGAGAATTAGTATGTGTTCACAAGGTTAACGATGGAGGAATGTATTGTCTGAAGGTCTGAGAGAGATAATAATTATTTTTTTGTGTATGTTAGAAAATGAATCTTAAAGTATATGAGAACGCATACTATTCATGAAGGCTTCCTTGCTAGGTTATACTATCTCCACTTTGGATTCTTGTACACCCACTACTACCTCCGACACACACCCTACGATCGATGGGATCTGTGCCGATCGTATATAGTTTATCCACCGCCACCTCGTTTTCTCACTGGCCACGGCTATGATCCCATCCACATTAATGCATGGCGGGGAACTTTGGTCAACCGTCATGCTTTTTTTCATCATCACAAGTCAAAGTAATGAGATATTAAAATATTTAACGAGTCGACCCATTGGACCGATCCGGTCTTAAAGGTTAAAATGGATATAGTATGAGGACTGGGCCCGATGACTTTCACGGATTAATAATAAAGGCCCAATGTACCCGGCCCAAAGATAGGAAATATCACGACCCAACATTGCCCCCTAGTTTTTTGTTAAACAAAATGTTTAGTAGAAAACTATGAATGGCCCAAGATAATTTACTAAAGGTCCATAGTGAGAGATAATTGAAGTGTACCCAGTTGTTGTTCACGAAATGAAAGGAGAAGAGAACGGAGGCCCAAATCAGAAAAGCCCTATTTAATAAATACATGGACCCGGAACCGGACCCTTCCCATTCAAATTCCAAATCATTACTAACATTTAATGGTAGGCGCTTGAACACCGTGTAAATCAGATTAGTATAAAAGGTAACTTTACCAATTTTGATGCTTTTACTCCGCCCATTTGAAATTCGAAAGTCTTTTGAACTCTCAACTTTCTCGAACTTTCTTTTCTTCTTCGCAACTTGTCAACAATGGCTTCCCAAAAAATTACGAACAAGGTTCTCCCATACTAAGTAACACCGATCACCGTCGTTCCGCTTGAAACCCTACATTTCGTGAAGAAACTTCTCGAATCCAAAGGGGTCAAAAAGCGACAAGAATCCTCTCCCAAAACTCCCAAAACCCTACGAGTACAACAGAGCACTAAGCGATTCTCGCACGCAATACTCCTCTATCGTGGATCGAGGTTTGAAGTTTCTGAGGATTCGATCCCGTGCACCACATTCCGGATACCCACGCGATTAGGGCTCCCGGATCCGGTGAGAAGATGTATCAACGGCAGCGAGAGAGTTGAATCGGTAGTCCCCTGTGACTTCTGTTAGAGAAGGGGTTCGCTTCCTTCAGCATATTTTCATAGTAACCTTCTTTGGGGTTCACAGGGGTGGGGTTCATTTGAACCGGTACCAAATTCATAAATCCACATCTTGGCCTTCGTGGCCTTCACGTAAATGAATTGGGTGTGGATCCTCCTCGATTTCTTCTTCACCGTATACAAGATAAGTCACAATCTAGGAGAGAAGGGTTCAAGGCCATTAGTAAGCACTTCTCCAAGTCGGAGAGAAGTTCGAGAGGCGTTATTTGGTGAACACGCCTTTGAGCAATAAAATTTGGCGTGAAAAGTTGTTTCTACGCTCGAGGGCCCCAAATTTCTTCCTCACTCAAATCGGGCCAATCATGAGAAGATCTCTGCTGACTTTGGAGATATTTCTGAAGAAAGAGAAGTGGAAATGATGGAACATTTTGACAATTTCCCGAAGGAGGACTGGAAGTATGGACTCCTATCGAAACAAGCATGGTTGTATGACCATAAATGTAAGTATCGGTCTATTTTATATGTATACGAATTTTTTGAAAACGCTTTTATAAGATGGATTCTAACACAAAGTTAGTTGGTTATGCAGTATCTTTGATCAAACCGAGCTCTTTGGAGATAAAAGAGTTCGAAGATTTTTTATCCGGGAAGTCTTCGAAAGTGGTGGAAACTCCGCAATGTAAGCCGCTCCCTGGCCGAACCAATCCCGGAAACACATACAGACGAGTTCAGAATTGACGAACCAGAAGCTGATGAGGTTCCAGTTCCGGACGAGACCCTCCGTCCCTCGCTCGAAGAGAGAGGCAATCGAAAGCCAAGATCAACACACCTTTCCAACCCTTTACGAAACCACGCTGAAAGTTGGAGCCAACCACCACATCCGTCCCCACGCCGAGAGGTCTACTCGATCGTCCCGATCAAGAAGCATCATCCGCACTAAAAACCGAAAAGTAAAATAACTCCTCCGACCACCAAGAGCTTAGGGTGCCCTAGAGTCTTGATCATCCTCCTTCATACCGCTTTAGAAATACAGATTAGCCAAGAGGGTGATCGGGATGAAGCTATCCAAACCTGCCCAAGAAGAGGAACGACTCCGACAAACCATCCGAAGCTCTCTGATCTGCAGCTCTCTTTCCAGAACCCAGCCCAACAAATCTCCATCTCCGAAACCGTATATCTTTGAACTCCGAACCTACTCCTCCCGAGCAACCGCCTCCTTCCCGGAAAGGTCGAGACCTCGCTCAACGACCTTGGTCCTTCAGTCGAGGTTATCATCACCGAGGCCATGGGGTCTCCGACTCTGTGGCCTAGATTTAATGCTAATTTTCCCTTCGACCTCTTCGGGGCCTTTGTGAGGAACGCTGACGATCATCGGTTCAGTGATCACACGGATGGGAATCTGCTCGATGAAGGAATGAGCTATCTAGCTAAGGTAAATAGCCATTGCTTTATTTTTCTGTTTTTCTGTTCTTAATTGGATATCCGGGTCTTGACGACTTGCGTCTTCGCTTGGTTGGTCATATCTAGTTAATGTCAGTTTTCTTCGGACGTTTGCGTCCAAGACACATAAATGGAGAAGCCGAGGAAGATTTCATGAGGCAAGAAATCAACATGCTGAAATCGACCTTGGCTCGAGAAAGAAACACCATGAAGACGCTTCTTCACACCATCAATGGCCTCAATGAGACTTAGATCGAGCCAGGATGGACCTGAAGACGTCCGATGATGAAATAAAGGCCATGAGGATGGGTCCGGGCCGCATCCGAAACCGAACCAACAAACTCTAACCGATATGAACGCCTATTGGTCGAAGAAAACTCGCTCCTAAAAGCCAAGAATGAGGAGTTTTCTTGACCAACCGGCTCAAGGCTATTCAACTTCATGAGGCTCAATCAAGGCCCAAGATGAAGGACGGAGGCATAAGAACAAACGCCACAAGCTTCTTCGCCAAAATAAAGGAGCTGGGGAAGGGTCCTTCTTCGTATCAAGAGTTGAAAAAAGCGAATCTGAAGAGTATAGAGATTGGACCGAGCTTAACGTAGTAGATCATGAAGGTCTATTCGGAAGGCTACGAAGACCGCTGAAAGCGAGGTAAAGAGAAATCTGTCACGCTTCAATCGGATCCAACTTTGCTTTCAACTCCGGGGACGAAGGTGGTGCCTAGTGTTCTTCCCGCCATTTCATCTTTATGTAAAAATTTATCTGTTTAATCTTTTTATGTTTTCGGGATCGTTTTGAAAATTTTATATATGGAAGTTTGTCAACGCTACAGATTGGTGTATTTAATTTATAAATGATCGGATCGAATGGATGTTTTAGTTTTCCGATGAATCTGTAATTTCCTTAATTGTGAACTATATTTTCGGTTAGTTTCTTGTCAATAATTCAATATCAGTAAAATGAACCTAAAAAGTGAATCAGTTTAGACATATAATAATTAATGTATGAGACGAAGTAAATTGAATTTCATGGACAGAATTTAACTTAACTGAACTGAAAGGACTGAACTCAACACTTAAATAAAATAAAGTAACACATACATCGGTTCCGAAGTGTGGGATCGGTCATTTGTTTAATGCTCGGGATGAAACAATCATATAAGGATCAAGATATAAGGATCAATTGTGACCATTGACTTACCACCCTGGTAAAATCAATATAGGACCTTCGTCTACCACTTGGGGTAGAACGACAAATGGGCTGCCATCGAATGGCCAGCGAGTCCTACCATACCTCCTTACACCATAGTGACCATAGGACAAATAGGACCATGATCAATAGTGACCATTGATTTACCACCCTGGTAAAATCAATATAGGACCTTCGCTCACCACTCGTCGAGGTAGAGCGACAAATGGGTCGCCATCGAATGGCCAACGAGTCCTACCATACCTCCTTACACCATAGTGACCCTATAGACAAATAGGACCAGGATCAATAGTGAAAAAATGACTTTTTATTGATAATGAACAACAATATCTGAGACTTCATGAATTGACTTGATCTCTCTTGAAAATATTTAAAGCCCCGCCAAGATGCCACGATTTTTTATCTCTAACCATCTAATGCTCTTAACCGATAAGTGCGGTTTTTTGACTTATTATAAATAAAATTGAATTTTCCTTTATTCATTATTCTAAATTAATAAGGGTTAATTTGATATAATTCTTTGGTTATGGGTGAAATGTGCAAAGTTTACAAAATAAGCAGTGGTTATAAAATATTCATTATTATTAGGGAAATATTAGTTTGGTGGTGGAATATTCTTTTTGTCGGGAATCTCTCAAATGCGACGGTAGCGATCATTAGTTGGGCCCCATGTTGAAAAAGCGGTTGGATGAAGGAAAGCGACAAAGATTGAGTTTTATAAATAACGGCGTAAATTATTCTGAATTAACAACATTTGGGTTACACAGTGGTTAAAATCTGATGTCTGGCGTGGTTGCTTGCGATGGCACGCGGTATTACCTGATATTATTGAATTATTGATCCTTACGTGAAGGCCTTTACTCGATAATTATTCTGATGAATTCTTTATTCGATATTATATTTTATTGATTCGATAATTCTTTGCGTTGATATTTTGTATTCTTTGTTGTTTGATAATTGTCATTACTGCGGTATTTTCCATTATCGAATCAATAATTCATATTATTTGAATAATATTATCGAGATAACATTATTGGCGATGTCTAGAAAGTTACATACAGGAGAGGTTTGGTCACTTTAATTGCTTGGCAGGTAGGAGAAATCCTTATTGGAAAGCCCCTCTTTCACAGGAGCGGCACGGTTGTCGATCTTTGTGATTACGTAATATTATTTTTAAATAATTAATTATTGATTATTATGATAAAGAAAATATTTATTTTATGTGGATATAGATGGAGAAAATTTTTTAATGTGACAATTGTTGAAAATTAATATTTTATCTTTTTACGATAAAATAATTCATTTAAATATATTATTTTAATAATATATTAGCGGTGATATTTTATAATGAATGTGGGATATATGAGTATATGAGGAGGTAGAGTATTTTGTGGCATTAAATGTTTAACATATGTTTTGTGTGTGTCGGTGGACCTGAATTCTTGTATAGAAAATTGATTATAGGCGTAAAATCGCTTGGTTTATGGATTTGGGTCAATTTACATTTGGAATTTGGAAAAATTTTCTTACGCAAAGTTGTAGAGAATGGAATTTCCCATGGAAAATTCATGAGTTTTGAATTTTTACGATAAGCAGAGCTATTTTCTACAATTGTTGAAGTTTGAGAAAAATAAAATGATTTTTATTAAATTAATGGGTGGGACCCACTTTTTTGGTTGGTGGATTAAACATGTGAAATTCTTGAAATTTTTCAAAATGATGGCTGGTCTTATTTTCCAAAGCATCATGCGTGGAAAAAAATGATAAAAAATAATATTATTTTATTTTTTAGTCTCGCTTTGGCGTTCTAACATTTTCTATAAATAGAGGCTAAGTTAGAATTGAAAATCACACGAAACAAAGTTTTCTCTCTTTCTCTCTCTAAATTATCGGCGTATTCTTGTGAGTATACTTTGAGTGTTCTTTATCTGGTCTTGGTTTACATCGATTATTATCTGAAATTCGATCGAAAAATACGGTTATTTTGAGGTAAGGGTATTATTTTCTTCTTAAATGATATTTTTTTTCTTGATATCATTATCTTAGAAAGTATTGGTGAACTTTTTATCAAATTTGGAACTTGTTGTGTCGGGAGTTCTTATTCACGTATCTGGCCTTTATTCACGTATCTGACCTTTATTCACGAATCGACCTTTATTCATAAAAAATAAAAAATTTTTTTTTGTCCAAAATATCTAATACGGATCTTAGCTTTGATTGTATCCATGTTTTGATCATTCTTGAATTTTACACCATATGATTATTTTGAAGTATTTTTTTTGGCATGGGTAAAAAACAAAATCGAATCCTTAATCCTTAATCCTTGTCATTTTTTTTCTTTGGATTCGTTTCTTTAAAATGTGTTTTCATCATCCTCGATCTAAAATGGTGATATAAATGAATATCTTTGGCACATAGTGCAAATGAGCGATTAAGCGATGAATATCTTTGGCACATAGTGCAGATGAGCAGTGTTGAGATGAACATGACCCATTGGTGATCTGAATGAATATCTTTGGCACATGGTGCAAAGATGATTAAAGATGTATATTGATTGTTATTACGAGGATAAACTATTGATGATGGACTTTTAAACCTTAGAAGGCGGTAGAATTCTTTCTCTACGTGACTCTTACAATGGATTCTTTATTTCCATTGCATTTGTTGATCTAAAACTTGTTGTCTATTGTATTACATTAGATTTTTCCTGTTGAAGACTAACGATAATTTGTTGTATATTATCTTAGTCGTAATATTATTCTCTTGGGCTAGTTGAGCTCACCACTTTTCCTTTTTGTTCCATTTTTCTTCTCGGGAGGTGAGAACATGGCGAGGATCGAGTCGGGGTATGGAGTGATGGTTACAGGAAGATGTTTTAGGCATCTCCTCATTATTTACGTAAAATAGTGTATGAATAATTAATGAGGACTTATTTGGGTGTGTATATTATGCAGAAGACAATATTTGTATTAAACTCACGATTGTATTGTAAATATTACCACGACATCTGTATTATCAAAGTTGTAGTTTCTTTCTACATACCATGTATTTTTGCGACTTCGAGAATGGGTGTTGTATACTATTTTGGGGCGTCATGATTAATATCGAGCTTAGGGATATGATCTCTGGCGGAGATCGGGGAATAGAACTAGGAGGGAGGCAGAGTAAATCCTTGTTGAGTGTGTCTACTAAGCTTATTTGTTGGTCGGTCGTAATATAGGATATTATGTGATATATTAATTTGTTTAATTAACCCTTGTTTTATGGCGATGTTTAAGAATGGGCTGCTTTGAGAGCGTTAACAATGGAGTTTATGAGGCCAGTGGAGCAGCAAGTCTTTCACAGCAGCGAGGAGAAACGTCTGACAGGTGGCAATGTTCTCACTGTGAAACAACGCCCTTTGAGCAAATGATGAGCAGCGGGATGTTTAGAAGCTTTTTGCGATTCATGCAAAAATCGACGAGGAGACTTCGTGTACAAAATCTGGGAGGAAATGATAGTAACGTCACGGTTTATCACGGCGAACAATTCGAAGTTGGGACCACAGTTTCCATGGGCGGGATCCGTCAAAGCGAAAGCGTGGGTCAAAGCAAATTACAAGATATTCGATGTCTTGGGGTGCGGAGGACGAAAGGTTCCATTCGCCACCTTTATGTTTAAATGGTGAAGCGATTCTTGGTGGGAATCGTGAGGCGTACCAACCGGATCTGCTTAACGTGTCTTGGGAAAGATTTGAAAGCTGTTCGATGATGAAGTACTTTCGAGAAAAAGTATTAAATCGTATGAAGGAGGTAGAGTTTATTAGACTCGAGCGAAACAACATGGCGGTGTCTCGATCGAGGCGAGGTTAGCGAAAATTATCGAGTTTTGCACCTCGTTTGGTGGAGAATGAGGAGCGAATAGCGTATATGTTTACGAGAGGTCTAAAACCGAGAGATTAAATCGATACCTTATCTCTCGTAAATTTTCTCGTATTGAGATGTTGTCAGCGAGGCTCGATTATTAGGCGAGATAGTGAGTATACTTTCAATGGGGACCCTGATCGGGTAGTCGTCGAGCGATGATAACCGGCGAGAGAGGAAAAAGAATCTGGACAAAAGCGGTAACCACTCGGTGGTAATCGTGGACATGATAATAGGAGAGGTGACTCAGTGGAAATTTGAAAGAAGATTCAATGATGACGGGAAGATATCAGCGGCGGCACCGGCACAACAACAAATCTTTGGGGAGGAGAAACGGCCTTGATTAGATATTCTGAAATCACGGGAAGGAGGGGCATATCATTGGCTGTCCTGACAATCAAGGTATGTTCTGTTGTGGAAAGGAAGGCCACGTCGCTCGAGATTGTCTTATCGCGAAACCAAGTTCGGCGAGGAGTGGTGATTCGAGGCATCCCGGATAAGTCGAAATCGGCGGTTCTGGAAGAAGCGTTTGTCGTGGTTGACAAAAGCGTGAGGAACCCAAGCGAGGTGATCACGGGTAAGTAATCTTGAATTCTTGCGAAGTTTATACCTTCTTGAATCTGGGATTCTACCCATTCTTTTATCTCTCTATAACATGCTTTCGGCGTTTAAACTTGACTCAGGAGAAATTAGATTTTGATTTATCTGTTGAAACTCAGTTGGGTGAAACCTTCGTTACATCTACGGTTTATAAATCTTGCATGATCGAGTTAGCCTTTATCACATTACTGTTGATCTTATCTCTTTAAAGATACTTTAACTTTTGATGTGATTTTAGGAATTGATTGGTTAACCACTCATCGTACCAAAATTGATTGTTTTAAAAGGTTGTTAGTTTTCATATTCTAACTTGACTGTCATCATACAATTCAAACCACTAAACCACTAAAATCGATCATTTGTCATATCAAGCCCTGAAAATTATTAGTTTATTGAAAAGCGGATGTCGAGCTTTCTTAGCCCGTGTTATGGATTTGAATAAAAACAAAATCGATTTGAATAATATTTACGTGGTTAGAGAATTCACGATGTATTTCTGAAGAGCTTCGATTTTACCCCGAGCGTGATGTTGAATTCTTTATTGACCTTGAGCAAGATCTGAAAGCCCATTTCTAAAACCCCATGTCGAATGGCTCTATTGAACTTGAGGAGTTAAAAGTCCAATTCTGAGTTATTAGACATCGGTTTCATTAAATCTAATCGTCTCCTTGGGGTGCTCTGTTTTATTAAGTAAAGAAGAAAAAAGCGGGAGTATCGACTTTATTATTATTATCGAGAATTGAACCATGTCACCATCGAGAATAGGTATCCATTACCTCGCGTTGATGACTGTTCGACCCGATTCTGAGGCCTTGATTCTTTTCAAAGATCGATCTTAGATTACGGATATCATCGGTGAAGATTAAAAGCGAGGATATTCGAAAGGCGGCATTCGGGACTCGTCTGGGCATTATGAATTCTTGGTCATGTATCTTTTGGATTGACTAATGCTCCTGCTTCTTTTTTCGTGGATATGATGAGCCGTGTATTTAAGGAATATTTGGATCGATTCGTTGTTGTCTTTATTGATGACATCCTCATCTATTCAAAAAGCGTGAAGATCGTGAGCACCGTTTGAAAATTTGATCTTCTGAAGACTTACGTGAACCTGAAGCTTTATGCGGTGAAAGAAATCGAGTTACGGCTTGAGAAGTAGCATTCCTTGGGCGCGTGGTGTCAAAACAAAGGAGTATCTGTTGACGACGTGAAGATTGAAGCAATCTGAAGTTAGGGAACAGCCGAAAGTCGATGTGGCAAAAATCTGTGACTTTACGGGCTTACTTTTGTTATTATCGGAGATTTGTGGAAGGATTTTCTCGAATCGCTACTCAGATTAACTCGGTGACTCGGAAGGATGCAAAATTCTTATGGGCGAGGAATGCGAGAAGAGCTTCGAGAGCTCGAGAGGGAGACTCGTTTAACTTTGTTACGATATACCATCTGGTTCGGATGGATTTGTTATCTCTGATGATCTTACAGCGAGGGGTTAGGATGTGTTCTCATGCAACATGGGAAAGTCATAGCTTTATGCCTCCGACGACTCGAAAGAATATGAGAGGAATTATCCTACTTCGTGATGCAGGAGTTAGCGGCGATCGTGTTTTGCGTTGAAGATATGGAACCTTTACTTATGCGGGGAGAAAGTAGAGATTTATCGGATCGTAAAAAGCCTCGAATATTTCTTCACCCAAAAAAGAACTCGACGTGCGGCAGCGCGGCGTTGGTTTGGGCTGATTAAAGATTACGATCGCCTTTATTGATATCATCACGGAAAAGCGAGCGTAATGTGGTGCGTTAAGTAGAAGATCGTATCTGAAATCTGAGTGCGATATTGTCGTATGAGCCCATTTTGTATGACTTACGAAGGATGGAGGTAGAATTAAAGACTCGGGGACCCACGTAATGATGGCGAATATCTGAAGTAGAGGCAAGAAACTTTAATCGATAAAGTTAAAAGCTTGCTTTCGATTCTACGGACACAGGGGGCGATCGTATGAAGAAGAAAGTCTGAAGGAGGCTATTAGGAGCGAAAATTGATGAGGAAGGAATACTTGAGTCGATTCTAGACTTTGCGTTCTAACGATTACGACTGAAGCATAAAATCATGATGGAGGCACCTGACACCCGTTTGCGATCCATCACAGGAGTACCAAAATGTATCGTGATATTGACGTACATTTTGGTGGAACAATATGAAGAGAGAGAGATTGCGGTTTATCTCGAGATGTTTAACTTTGTCGGCGTGTAAAGGCGGAGCATCGAGTGCGAAAAGGTCCATTCTGACCACTTGAGATTAGGAATGGAAATGGGAACACATTCTTATGGATTTTTATTCTGGTCTTCCCAAAGTTTCTCGGCGTAGATCTGATTTGGGTTATTGTTGATAGATTAACCAAGTCGCCCATTTCTTTACCGTCTGAGAGACTTATCCCTTGAGCGTCTTGCTTTCGTATATGCGTGAATGAGATTATGCGATTAAATGGCATGCCGATATCCGTAGTTTGGGATCGTGACGAGAGATTCACTTGAAGATTTTGGGTTAAACTGCGAAAAGCTATGAGCGCAGTTCTGATTGATTCGACGTACCATCCTCGAAGCAGACGAATGATCGAGAGAGGACTATTGAAACCCTTGAAGATCTATTAAGACTACGTGTCTAGATTTCAAAGGAAGTTGGGATAAGTACTACCCCAGCTGTGGAATTCTCCTACTGACAAGATTATCAAGCAAGTATAGGCATGGCTCCATTTGAGGCGTTGTATGGGCCGAAAATGTAGATTCTCGATTATCTTTGGGGCGAGGTGGGAGAAAGCAACATTGTTGGGACGAGAATTAAATGCAGCATGACTACTGAAAAAGATCGAATGATTAAATGTATTCAAACTTCACAAGATCGTGAAAGAAAAGAGTTATCTTGATCTTCGTAGAAAGGGCGTGGAGTTTAATATTGGAGATCATGTATTATTACGTATTGCTCCATGGAAAGGAGTTCTGAATTTGGGAAAAAGAGAAAAGCTCGATCGAGGTTTGTTGGTCCATTTGAGATTAACGGCCAAGAATAGGAAAGCGTAGCTATAGACTCGCGTTACCTCAGTATGTCTCGTGTTCCTGATGTATTCCACGTATCTCATCTTCGTAAATATGTGAAAGACCGAACCACATTATTGCATTAGAACCGGGCGAGATAGTGAAGATTTAACTTCGAGGAGATACTGTTGAGATTTTGGATAGGAAAGAGCATGTCTTACATACGAAGGTTATACCACAAGTTAAGGTTTTGTGGAGAAACCATGCGATTGAGGAAATGACATGGGAGTTGGAATCGGAGATGAAAGCGAGTACCTACGCCTTTTATATATATACCGTGCGTCGTCGATTTAGAGGGCGAAATTTCATAAGGAGGGAGGTTGTAAGACCCCACTTATTATAAATAAAATTGAATTTTCCTTTATTCATTATTACAAATTAATAAGGGTTAATTTGATATAATTCTTTGGTTATGGGTGAAATGTGCAAAGTTTACAAAATAAGCAGTGGTTATAAAATATTCATTATTGTCGGGAATATTAGTTTGGTGGTGGAATATTCTTTTTGTAGGGAATCTCAAATGCGGCCAGTAGATCATTAGTGGGCCCATGTGAAAAAAGCGGTTGGATGAAGGAAAGCAGCAAAGATTGAGTTTTATAAATAACGGCGTAAATTATTCTGAATTAACCTTTGTTGGGTTACACAGGTGGTTAAAATCTGATGTCTGGCGTGGTTGTTGCGATGGCGCGCGGTATTACGGTATTATTGAATTATTGATCCTTACGTGAAGAAGGCCTTTTCGATAATTATTCTGATGAATTCTTTATTCGATATTATATTTTATTGATTCGATAATTCTTTGCGTTGATATTTTGTATTCTTTGTTGTTTGATAATTGTCATTACTGCGATATTTTCCATTATCGAATCAATAATTCATATTATTTGAATAATATTATCGAGATAACATTATTGGCGATGTCTAGAAAGTTACATACAAGGAGAGTTTGGTCACTTTAATTGTTGGTAAGGAGAAATCCTTATTGGAAAGCCCACTCTTTCACAGGAGCGGCACACGGTTGTCGATCTTGTGATTACGTAATATTATTTTTAAATAATTAATTATTGATTATTATGATAAAGAAAATATTTATTTTATGTGGATATAGATGGAAAAATTTTTAATGTGACAATTGTTGAAAATTAATATTTTATCTTTTACGATAAAATAATTCATTTAAATATATTATTTTAATAATATATTAGCGGTGATATTTTTTATAATGAATGTGGGATATATGAGTATATGAGGAGGTAGAGTATTTTGTGGCATTAAATGTTTAACATATGTTTTTTGTGTGTAAATGGACACAATTCTTGTAGAAAATTGATTATAGGCGTAAAATCGCTGGTTTATGGATTTGGTCAATTTACATTTGGAATTTGGAAAAATTTTCTTACGCAAAGTTGTAGAAATGGAATTTCCATGGAAAATCATGAGTTTTGAATTTTTACGATAAGCAGAGCTATTTTCTACAATTGTTGAAGTTTGGAAAATAAAATGATTTTTATTAAATTAATGGGTGGGACCCACTTTTGGTTGGTGGATTAAACATGTGAAATTTTTGCTTGAATTTTGGTCAAAATGATGGCTAGTCTTATTTTCCAAAGAGCATGCGTGGAAAAGAAAATAAATAATATTATTATATTATTTTAGTCTCTTTTGGCGTTAACATTTTCTATAAATAGAGGCTAAGTTAGAATTGAAAATCACACGAAACAAAGTTTTCTCTCTTTCTCTCTCTAAATTATCGGCGTATTCTTGTGAGTATACTTTGAGTGTTCTTTATCTGGTCTTGGTTTTACATCGACCTTATCTAAAAATTCGATCGAAATGCGGTTATTTTGAGGTAAGGGTATTTTTTTCTTAAATGATATTTTTTTTTGATATCATTATCTTAGAAGTATTGGTGAACTTTTTTATCAAATTTGGAACTTGTTGTGTCGGGAGTTCTTATTCACGTATCTGGCCTTTATTCACGTATCTCTGACCTTTATTCACGAATCTGACCTTTATTCATAGAAAAATAAAAAAATTTTCTTTTTGTCCAAAATATCTATTACGGATCTTAGCTTTGATTGTATCCATGTTTTGATCATTCTTGAATTTTACACCAATATGATTATTTTGAGTATTTTTTGGACATGGGTAAAACAAAGTCTGAATCCTTAATCCTTAATCCTTGTCATTTTGTTTCCTTTGGATTCGTTTCTTTAAAAATGTTTTCATCATCCTCGATCTAAATGGTGATATAAATGAATATCTTTGGCACATAGTGCAAAGATGAGCGATTAAGCGATGAATATCTTTGGCACATAGTGCAAGATGAGCAGTGTTGAGATGAACATGACCCATTTGGTGATCTGAATGAATATCTTTGGCACATGTGTGCAAAGATGATTAAAGATGTATATTGATTGTTATTACGAGGGATAAACTATTGATGATGGACTTTTAAACCTTAGAAGGCGGTAGAATTCTTTCTCTACGTGACTCTTACAATGGATTCTTTATTTCCATTGCATTTGTTGATCTAAAACTTGTTGTCTATTGTATTACATTAGATTTTTCCTGTTGAAGACTAACGATAATTTGTTGTATATTATCTTAGTCGTAATATTCTTCTTTGGGCTAGTTGAGCTCACCACTTTTTTCTTGTTCCATTTTTCTTCTCGGGAGGTGAGAACATAGCGAGGATCGAGTCGGGGTATGGGTGATGGTTACAGGAAGATGTTTTAGTTGTCCTCATTTATTTACGTAAAATAGTGTATGAATAATTAATGAGGACTTATTTGGGTGTGTATATTATAGAAGATGATATTTGTATTCAAACTCACGGTTGTATTGTATTATACACGACATACGACATACATATTATCAAAGTTGTAGTTTTTTTACATACCATACCATATATTTTGGCGACTTCGAATGAATGGTGTTGTATACTATTTGCTCGTTGAACTTTGAATCCGTCGGACTTGTCAAGATAATTCCCGCCCACTAATGATTAGGGTAGAGGAACCATATGCATATAGAGTCCAAACATTCTCGCTCGCTTCGTTGAAGAACTGCTTATCGCTTTCGACGGACGATTCAACTTCCGTAATTTCGGATCTGTTTCGGTGAACGAACATTCTACCATGAAATCGGCCAAAGCTTGACCTTTGATAGCGGTTCGTGGATGGTATTCGATGAAAAACTGTGACAACTCCATTGTCCATGCCGCTAATCTTCCTGAAACTTCTGGATTGCCCATCACCTTTTTCAATGGCTGATTCGTGTAGACGACCAAGAGCCGACCTTGAAAATACTGCCGAAGCTTTCTACTAGCAATTATCAAGGCGAAGGCAAATTTCTCGATATTGGATACCTGGTTTTAGCATCTCGCAGGACGTGACTGACATAATAGACCGGATGCTGCTTTCCACTGACCTCCCGAACCAATACTGCTCCAACCGCTAATGAACTTGCTGCAAGGTACAAATATAAGGTCTCTGCTGGAATGGGTTTCACCAATAAAGGAGCCGAAGAAAGATACGCCTTTATGCTCTAGAAGGCGTCTTCACACTCTGAAGTCCACTGGAACGTCTTCGAACCTCTCTGCAGACTTGGCGACGAACCTCCTTAACGCTGCAATCCTGCCAGTCAGACGTTGGACGTCCTTGAACGACTGAGGAGTCTTCATATTAAGAATGACCTAGATCTTCTACGGATTGGCCTCAATTCCCCTTTGACTGACCAGATAACCCAAAAACTTCCCTGCACCGAGGCCAAAAGTGCACTTGGCAGTATTAAGTCTCGATTGACGATGACGACGACGGTCAAAGCACTCTCAGATCGTCCCAAATGATTCGAACTTGCATACTTTTCACAATCATGTCATCGACGATACCTCCATATTTCTTCCCAGATGCCCGTCAAGATGAAGTTCATCATTCTCTGGTAAGTGGCTCCGGATTTATAAGGCCAAAAGTCATCTTCAGAAGGCGTACAATCGAATCTGGTGTGTAATAAATGCTATCTTTGGGATGTCCTCTTTACGCATGGATATTTGGTGATAACTTTGAAAAAGCATCCATAAAGCTTAGTAATGCATACCTCAAGTGGCATCGATAAGTCGATCAATATGGGGCAGAGGATAAAAGTCCTTCGGATAAGCTTTATTGAGGTCGGTGTAGTTGATGCAAACCCGCCATTTTCTATTCTGCTTCTGCACCAACACCACATTCTCCATCCACTCAGGATAATCAATCTAATAGATGAAGTCGGCAGCCAACAGCTTTGTGATTTCCTCATCAATGATTTTCTGTCGTTCGGGCGCAAAGATCCGTCTTTTCTGCCGAACTGGCTTCTTCATGGGATCTACATTCAAGTCAGGTTCAAATATCTTCCCGCTTAACTCTGTGCATGTCCTTTGGTTCCCATGCAAAATATCCGCATAAGCAGTGAGTAAGAGTTCTATGAGGTTTGTCCGAAGAGGTTCTTTGTAGAGACCCGAACCGATCTTCACGGCCTTGTCTCGGCTTTCCGATGATCAACTCGACCTCCTCCGTCCCTCCTGCAGGAATCACTATCGGTTCGAAACTACTTTCGGTAAAGGGCTCGATCTCAATCGCCATTGTCTGCTTCGCTTGCATTTGCCGACCCCACTCTGCAGGAAATAACAAGATTCCTAGAACATCGTCGGGCCAGATCCAAGTCCCCGCCACCTCTCTACCCCATGAGCCGTGGGGAACTTGATTTTGAAATGAGGGATGGAGGTCACACTTGAGAAACAGCTTAAGGTAGGTCTTCCCAAAGATAAGCGTTATAAATTCAATCAACGTCACAACATAGAATTTGCATATTATTTCGACTTCTTTGGGGTCAGGTCAAGATAACTGGAGTTCGATAGTGCACGCAACTTTGACCGGATCGTTCAAGCCGCATAAAGGAGCCTCCTGCCCGACCTCCATTTTCTGCTCATCAAGATGCATTCTCTGATAGGCATGGGTGTATAAAATATCCACTGAAGATCCATTGTCTATCATCATGCGCTTCATGTCCACCGTGCCCACTTGTGCTGTGATCACCAAGGCCCCCTCATGTGGTTCAATGGGCTCTGAAGGATAATCAGCGTCACTAAATGATATGACACTCCCTGGAAATGTTCTGTCAACCTTCAGAGGAGCATCTGTCACAGTCATGACCGAATCCAGGTAAGCCCTTCTTTTCTTCCCGATCAACTTCCCTACGGACCCACCAGTTATCACATCGATGACATGCCTTGGAGGCGGTGCTGGAGCCATCTGAATTGTCTGGATAGTACGGTTACTAGTTTGCTGATCATTCGCGGCCACATACTGTACCAACAAGCCATCTTTAATCCTCCTCTCCACAAAGTCTTTCAAATTGCAACACTCGTTAGTGTCGTGGCCTGCAGCTTGATGATAGCCACAATACTTACGAGAGTTACCCTGCCCTGTTCGGTAGTTATCACGGGGTGGCTCGAAGAAAGGTTGATTTTTGATTTGATCCAGAATCACAGATCTATCTGTGTTCAGTTTGGTGTATACCTTATTCACCTTCGAAAGTTTAATGAACAGGGGACGGCATCGCTTCACGCTTGCCAGAATTATTGTACTTCTTCGAATTGCCTTCCGGCCGATCATTATATCCCCCCATTTTCCTCTGATCGACTTCGGGCTTGGGAATTATTAACTCTTTCAACTGGTCCGAGGGAAGATGTTTCAGGCTGTTCATGGCTTCTTCCATAACAATATAGCCTTCTGCCTTCTCAAAGGCTTCGGCCAAGCTCTTCGGATGATGAAACATCAACTTCTTCACCAACTTCTCGGACTTCACCAAATCCAGTCCGTTCTGGAATAAACCCACACTGGAGATAATTAAGGTTGGACATCAATCCGACAAACCTCTCGAACCTCTTTACATATTGGCCCAAAGATTCACCGGCAAATTATGTGATCTGTGCCAAAAGAACCCGTAGCTTTCTCTTCTCCGATTACTCCCAAAACGGCATGGAATTTATCACAAAGTTCGGTCCAAGAGGATATTTAATCCGAAGGCAAAGTTCCCAACCACTGTCTCGCATCCTTTCTCAGCGTCGTAACAAAGGTGTGGCACTTGGCAGCATCAGTGAAGTCGTAATAGTCCATTAACCGGTCGAACACCTGGCTATGGTCATAAGGATCCCCGGTTCCATCGTAACATTCCATGCGAGGCAATTTTTTAGTGATATCCGCCTTTTCCTTGAGAATATCCGAGGAAAAAGGGATGCTTTTTTCCCGGAGCGTCCTTCACTCTTTGGACCTCGGCCCAATTGCTTTCGAGCTCTTTCACCTCCTTTTACTGTAAAATCAACGCCTTCAGTGTGGGGAAACCTCTTTCTCGTGAACAACATTATGTCTCTGAGAGGATCGACCTCCTCCTGCCGATCCAACTGCCCTGGAGGGACTTCTTGATCCGCTTGACACAACTCTTTCCTTATGGTGAGAATGATCACGCTTGATAGTCCATTACCCCGACTTCGCACGACCTCCTCGACCGCTTCCTTTGTCGATAATCATCTCGATGCTGAGAGGTAACGACCATTATTGCCTTCTTCAAGGCCACGGGAGTTCTGCTCCTCGATCTCCTCCTACTTCGAGAATGATCCCTAGAAACATGCGCGGAACGCTTCGGCTCCTTACCCTTTCGTCGTGACTCCTCCTTATGCCCACTTCGTCCTTCGGACTGATCATGGCTAGATGCTTCGTCCCGTAATTCCGCCACCCGAAGCATCTGTTCGGCTATATCCTCTCTTTGCTTTAACAGGACCTCCATGGCTCTATCTGCTTCGTCCGCTATTTTCGCCAACTTGGCGGCTCTATCTTCCTGACCACTTCTATGATAAGTCTTGGTCGGTGAGCCTTCCATCTGCCCTCGACCATGATCTCGCTCTTTATCCGCACCGAAGACCAATCTTCGTCTGGCCCCACCATGAATCTTCGGACGGAGATCTCCTGAATTATGCTTAGAGGCCGTGCTCTCGTGATCACTTTTAGAAGGACCCAAATGATCTTTCACCGAAACACGAGGCGTTGACGAGCTAATGACCATCGCCGCCTTTCTTCAGCGTACCATCCCTACTCCTCGCCATCTTCCGAAGTATGTTTAAACGATTTGTGATTGATAATTAATGACACTAGAACTCAAAAGCCCTCATTCTAACGCCAATGTTAATGCCAAGATCTTCTGTGACGCCCCCAAAATAGGTATACAACACCCATTCGAGTCGCCAAAATACATGGTATGTAAAGCAAACTACAACTTTGATAATACAGTATGTCGTGTAGAATACGACAATACAACTGTGAGTTTGAATACAAATATTGTCTTCTGTACAATATACACACCAAAATAAGTCCTCATTAATTATTCATACACTATTTTACGTAAATAGTGAGGATAATTAAAACATCTTCCTGTAACCATCACTCCATACCCCGACTCGATCCTCTGCTATGTTTCACCTCCCGAGAAAGAAAAATGGAACAAAAAGGAAAAGGGTGAGCTCAACTAGCCCAAAGAAAAGAATATTATGACTAAGATAATATACAACAAATTATCGTTAGTCTTCAACAGGAAAAATCTAATAGAATACAATAGACAACAAGTTTTAGATCAACAAATGCAATGGAACAAAGAATCCATTGAAGAGTCACGTAGAGAAAGAATTCTACCGTCTTCTAAGGTTTAAAAGTCCATCATCAATAGTTTATCCTCGTAATAACAATCAATATACATCTTTAATCATCTTTGCACTACTGTGCCAAAGATATTCATTTCAGATCACCAACAATCATGTTCACCTCAACACTGCTCATCTTTGCACTACAGCCAAAGATATTCATCGATTAATCGCTCATCTTGCACTACAAAATGAAAGATATTCATTTATATCACCATTTAGGGATCGAGGATGATGAAAAAAACATTTTTAAAAAAAAACGAATCCAAATGAAACAAAATGACAAGGATTAAGGATTAAGGATTCGTACTTTGTTTTACCCATGTCCAAAAATACTTCAAAAATAATCATATTGGTGTAAAATTCAAGAATGATCAAAACATGGATACAATCAAAGCTAGTATCCGTAATAGATATTTTGGACAAAAAGAAAATTTTTTATTTTTCTTGAATAAAGGCTTAGTATTCGTGAATAAGGTCGATATCGTGAATAAAGGCCGAGATATCGTGAATAAGAACTCCCACACAACAAGTTCCAAATTTGATAAAAAAGTTCACCAATACTTGGATAATGATATCAAGAAAAAAAATATCATTTAAGAAGAAAATAATACCCTTTACCTCAAAATAATCGTCTTTAACCGAATTTCTAGATAAAGTCTTGTGAAACCCAAGACCAGATAAAGAACACTCAAAGTATACTCACAAGAATACGCTCGATAATTTAGAGAGAGAAAGAGAAAACTTAGTTTCGTGTGATTTTCAATTCTAACTTAGCCTCTATTTATAGGAAAATGCTAGAACGCCAGCTTAGACTAAAATAATAAATTAATATTATTTATAAACCAATTTCTACGCATGCTTTCAAATTTCAATGCTGAAAATTTCAAAGAATTTATATGTGCATTCAACACCCACCAAAAAGTGGGTCCCACCATAATTAATAAAAAATTATTTTATTTTCCGTAACTTCAATAATTCATAGAAAATAGCCCGTTTATCAAAAAATTCAAACTCATGACTTTCCATGGAAAATCCCATTCTCTACAACTTTGCAGAATGGAAATTTTTCCAAATTCCAAATGAAATTGACCAAATCCATAAACGACGATTTTACGCCTATAATCAATTTTCTATTAAGAATTGTGTCCACCGACACACAAAACATATGTTAAAACATTTAATGCCACAAAATACTCTACCTCCTCATATACTCATATCCCACAATCATTATAAAAATATCACCGTTAATATATTATTAAAATAATATATTTAAATGTATTATTTTATCGTAAAAGATAAAATATTAATTTTCAACAATTGTCACATTAAAAATTTTCTCCATCTATATCCACATAAAATAAATATTTTCTTTATCATAATAATCAATAATTAATTATTCAAAATAATATTACGTAATCACAATCGATCGACAACCAGCCCGCTCCTGAAGAGGGAGAACTTTCCAATAAGGATTTCTCTCACTCTGCAAGTGCAATTAGGTGACCAAACCTCTCCTTAGATGTAACTTTCTAGACATTGCCAATAATGTTATCTCGATAATATTATTCAAATAATATGAATTATTGATTTGATAATGGAAAATACTTGTGTAATGACAATTATCAAAACAATAATAATATAAATATCAATGCAAAGAATTATCAATCAATAAGATAAAATAATGAACAAGAATTACCGTAATAATTATTGAGTAGTGCCTTCACGTAAGGATCAATAATTCAACAATCACCGCATCTGCAATAACACCAGACATCAGATTTTAACCACCGTGTAACCCAACAAAGGTTAATTCAGAATAATTTACGCCGTTATTTATAAAACTCAATCTTTGTCGCTTTCCTTCATCCAACCGCTTTTCCGTTATGGGGCCCACCAATGATCAAGCTACCAGTAGTCATTTGAGATTCCTACAAAAAAGAATATTCCACGACCAAACGAATATTCCCGACAATAATGAATATTTTATAACCACTTGCTTATTTTGTAAACTTTGCACATTTCACCCATAACCAAAGAATTATATCAAATTAACCCTTATTAATTTAGAATAATGAATAAAGAAAATTCAATTTTATTTATAATAAGTTGGGGTCTTACAACCTCCCCCTCCTTATGAAATTTCGCCTCGAAATCGACGTGACGATACTGGTATATCGAAAAGGTGAGGTACCGCTTTCATCTCCGATTCCAACTCCCATGTCATTTCTTCAATTGCATGGTTTCTCCACAAAACCTTAACTTGTGGTATAACCTTCGTCATGTAAGACATGCTCTTCCTATCCAAAATCTCAACAGTATCTCCTCGTAGTTAAATCTTCACTATCTCGTCGGTTCTAATGCAATAATGTGGTTCGTCTTTCACATATTTACTGAAGCATAGATATGTGGAATACATCAGAACACGAGACATACTTGAGGTAACGCGAGTCTATAGGCTACGCTTCCTATTCGGTCAAGAATCTCAAATGGACCAACAAACCTTGGATCGAGCTTTCTCTTTCCCCAAATCTTGTAACTCCTTTCCATGGAGCAATACGTAATAATACATGATCTCTAATATTAAACTCCACGCCCTTTCTATGAAGATCAAAGATAACTATTTTGTCGATCTTGTGAAGTTTGAATACGTTGTCGAATCATTTGGATCTTTTCGTAGTCATGCGTATTAATTCGGTCCCAACAATGTTGCTTTCTCCCACCTCGTCCCAAAGATAATTTGAGAACGACATTTTCGGCCCATACAATGCCTCAAATGGAGCCATGCCTATACTTGCTGATAATCATTGTTGTAAGAGAATTCCACAAGTGGTAGGTACTTATCCCAACTTCCTTTGAAATCTAGGACACGAGTCTTAATAGATCTTCAAGGGTTTGAATAGTCCTCTCGATTGTCCGTCTGCTTTTGAGGATGGTATCTTTGAATCGAATCAGAATCCGCGCTCCATAGCTTTCGCAAGCTAACCCAAAATCTTGAAGTGAATCTTGGGTCACGATCCAAAACTATGGATATTGGCATGCCATGCAATCGCATAATCTCATTCACGTACATACGAAAGCAAGACGCTCAAGGAATAAGTCTCGCGTGACGGTAAGAAAATGGGCGACTTGGTTAATCTATCAACAATAACCCAAATCAGATCTACGCCTTGAGAAACTTTGGGAAGACCAGAACAAAATCCATAGTAATGTGTTCCCATTTCCATTCCTAATCTCAAGTGGTCAGAATGGACCTTTTGGCACTTGATGCTCGCTTTTACACGCGCCGACAAAGTTAAACATCTTGAGATAAACTCCGCAATCTCTCTCTTCGATATTGTTCCACCAAAATGTATGTCGAATATCATGATACATTTTGGTACTTCCTGGATGGATTAAAACGGGGTGTTGTGTGCTCCATCATGATTTTATGCTTCAGTCGTAATCGTTAGGAACGCAAAGTCTAGAATTGACTCAAGTATTCCTTCCTCATCAATTCTTGCTTCCTAATAGCTCCTTCGCACTTTCTTCTTCATACGCATCGACCCCTGTGTCCGTAGCTTGAGCAGCTTTAACTTTATCGATTAAAGTCTGCTCTACTTATATATTCGCCATCATTATGTGGGTCCCTCAAGTCTTTAATTCTACCTCAATCCTTTGCAAGTCATATAAAATGGGGCCTCATACGTTGAATATCGCACTCAGATTGCAGACATGATCTTCTAGTTAATGCGCCGCCATTACGTTCGCTTTCCAGGATGATATTGAATAGTGTGATCGTAATCTTTTATCAGCCTCCAAACAACATCGTTGCCGCATGTTGAGTTCTTTTGGGTGAAGAAATATTTGAGGCTTTTATGGTCCGTATAAATCTCCACTTTCTCTCATACAAGTAGTGTCTCCATATCTTCAACGCTAATACGATCACTTTGCTAATTCTAGATCATGAGTAGGATAATTCCTCTCATATTCTTTGAGTTGTCGTGAGGCATAGGCTATGACTTTCCCATGTTGCATTAGAACACATCCTAACCCTCGCTGGAAGCATCGGCATGAGATAACAAATCCATCCTCGAACCAGATGGTATTGTCGTAACAGTCTTAAAATGAGTCTCCTCTCGAGCTCTTGGAAGCTCTTCTCGCATTCCTCGCTCCATAAGAATTTTGCATCCTTCCAAGTCACCGAGTTAACTGAGTAGCGATTCGAGAAAATCCTTCCACAAATCTCCGATAATAACCAAATAAGCCCGTAAAGTCACAGATTCTTGGCCACCGACTTCTGCTGTTCTAACTTTGTATTGCTTCAATCTTCGCGGGTCAACAGATACTCCTTGTTTTGACACCACGTGCCCAAGGAATGCTACTTCCTCGAAGCCGAACTCGCGATTTCTTCAACTTGGCATAAAGCTCAGGTTCACGAAGTCTTTGTAGTACCAAACTTCAAAACGGTGCTCATGATCTTCACTACTTTTGGAATAGATGAGGATGTCATCAATAAAGACAACAACGAACCGATCCAAATATTCCTTAAATACACGGTTCATCATATCCATGAAAGCGGCGGAGCATTAGTCAATCCAAAAGACATGACCAAGAATTTATAATGCCCGATCGAGTCCCGAATGCCGCCTTTGAATATCCTCGCTTTAATCTTCAAATGATGATATCCGTAATCTAAGATCGATCTTTGAAAAGAATCATAGCTCAGAATCGCGGTCGAAACAGTCATCAATGCGAGGTAATGGATACCTATTCTTGATGGTGACATGGTTCAATTCTCGATAATCAATACAAAGTCGCATACTCCCGCCTTTCTTCTTTACAAATAAAATAGAGCACCCCAAGGAGACGTCATTAGATCGAATGAAACCGATGTCTAATAACTCCTGTAGTTGGACTTTTAACTCCGAAGTTCAATAGAGCCATTCGATATGGGGTTTTAGAAATGGGCTTTATGCGGTGCTCAAGGTCAATAAAGAATTCAACATCACGCTCGGGGTAGACCGGAAGCTCTTCAGAAATACATCGTGGAATTCTTTAACCACGTAAATATTATTCAAATCGATTTGTCTTTATTCAAATCCATAACATGGGCTAAGAAAGCTTGACATCCGCTTTTCAATAAACGAATAGCTTTGTGGGCTTGATATGACAAAGGATCGATTTTAGTGGTTTAGTGGTTTGAATTGTATGATGAGTTGGTTAGGAATATGAAAACTAACAACCTTACGAAAACAATCAATTTTGGCATGATGAGTGGTTAACCAATCAATTCCTAAAATCACATCAAAAGCAAGTATCTTTAAAGAGATAAGATCAACAGTAATGTGATAGTGCCAACTTGGATCATGCAAGATTTATAAACCGTAGATGTAACGAAGGTTTCACCCAACGAGTTTCAATGAATAAATCAAAATCTAATTTCTCCAAGTCAAGTTTAAACGTTGAGCACAAGCGGAGAGATAAAAGAATGGGTAGAACCCCAGATTCTAGAAGGTATAAACTTCAAAAGAATTCAAGATTAGCTTACCTGATCACCTCGTTTGGGTTCCTCACGTTTTGTCCAAATCACGATAAACGCTTCTTCGAGAACCGATTTCGACTTATCCGGATGTACCTTCGAATCACCACTCCCACCGAACTTGGTTTCGCTTATAAGACAATCACGAGCGATGTGGCCTTCCTTTCCACAAATTGTAACATACCTTGGATTGTTGTGGACAGGTTTGGTGATATGTCCCTCCTTCCCGCATTTGTAAACATCTAACCGCGGCCGCTCTCCTCCCCAAAGCATTTGTTGTTGGTGCCTTTGCCGCCGCTGATATCTTCCCGTCATTGTTGAATCTTCTTTTCTAAAATTTCCACTGAGTCACCTCTCCTATTATCATGTCCACGATTACCACCGAGTGGTTACCGCTTTTGTCCGTATTCTTTCCTCTCCTCACCGGTTATCATCGCTCGATGACTACCTTCGATTGGGTCCCTCGGTTGAGTATACTACTCACTATCTCGCTCTAATAATCGAGCCTCATTGACAACATCCTCAATACAGAGAAAATTTATGAGAGATAAGGTATCGACGAATCTCCGGTTTTAGACCTCTCGTAAACATACGCTGCGTCATTCGCTCCTCATTCTCCACCAAATGAGGTGAAAACTCGATAATTTCGCGAACCTTGCCTCGTCATCGAGACACCGCCATGTTGTTCGCTCGAGTCTAATAAACTCTACCTCCTTCATATGACGAATACTTTCGGAAAGTACTTGTCATTGAACGATTCAAAAATCTTTCCCAAGACATGTTAAATGCATCTGGTCAGTACGCTTCACGATTCCCACCAAAGAATCTGCTTCACCATGAAACATAAATGTGGCGAATGGAACCTTCGTTCTCCGCACACCCCAAGACATCGAATATCTTGGTAATTTGCTTGACCCACGCTTCGCTTTGATCGGATCCGCTTTCCATGGAAATCGTGGTCCCAACTCCTTAAACTACTTGGTCGTGATGCATCGCAGCATCGCCATCATTTCCACCCGTATTTTGTACACGAAGTCTCCTCATTCGATTTTGCATGAACTGCAAAAGCTTCTAAACATCCCGTCGCTCATCATTTGCTCAAGTGGCGTTGTTCACGGGAGGAACATTGCCACTGCTTGTTATCGTTCTCCTCGTTGGTGAGTACTTGGCTCTCACGGCCTCATAAACTCCATTGTTAACGCTTCTCAAGCAGCCCATTCTTAACATCGCCATAAAACAAGGGTTAATTAAACAAATTAACATATCACATAATATCCTATATTACGACCCACCAACAAATAAGCTTAGTAGGACACACTAGCGAAGGATTTACTCGCCTCCCTCCTAGTTTCTATTCCCCGATCTCCGCCGGAGATCATATCCTAAGCTCGATACCAACCGTGACGCCCCAAAATAGGTATACAACACCCATTCTCGAGTCGCCAAAATACATGGTATGTAAAAGCAAATTACAACTTTGACAATACATGATGTCGTGTAGAATACGAAAAATACAACCGTGAGTTTGAATACAAATATTGTCTTCTGCATAATATACACACCCAAATAAGTCCTCATTAATTATTCATACACTATTTTATGTAAATAAATGAGGATGTTTAAAACATCTTCCTAGAACCATCACCCCATACCCCGACTCGATCCTCGCTATGTTCTCACCTCCCGAGAAGAAAAATGGAACAAAAAGGAAAAGGGTGAAAGCCAACTAGCCCAAAAAGAATATTATGACTAAGATAATATACAACAAATTATCGTTAGTCTTCAACAGGAAAAATCTAATAGAATACAATAGATAACAAGTTTTAGATCAACAAATGCAATGGAACAACAATCCATTGTAAGAGTCACGTAGAGAAAGAATTCTACCGCCTTCTAAGGTTTAAAAGTCCATCATCAATAGTTTATCCTCAGTAATAACAATCAATATACATCTTTAATCATCTTTGCACTACAGCCCAAAGATATTCATTCAGATCACCAAATGGGTCATGTTCATCTCAACACTGCTCATCTTTGCACTACAGCCAAAGATATTCATCGATTAATCGCTCATCTTCGCACTACAGCCCAAAGATATTCATTTATATCACCATTTAGACTCGAGGATGATGAAAACATTTTTAAAGAAACGAATCCAAAGGAAACAAAATGACAAGGATTAAGGATTAAGGATTCAGATTTTGTTTTACCCATGTCCAAAAAATACTTCAAAAATAATCATATTGGTGTAAAATTCAAGAATGATCAAAACATGGATACAATCAAAGCTAGATCCGTATTAGATATTTTGGACAAAAGAAAATTTTTATTTTTCTATGAATAAAGGCCGTATTCGTGAATAAAGGTCGATACGTGAATAAAGGCCCAGATATCGTGAATAAGAACTCCCCACACAACAAGTTCCAAATTTGATAAAAAGTTCACCAATACTTCAAGATAATGATATCAAGAAAAAATATCATTTAAGAAGAAAATAATACCCTTTACCTCAAAATAATCGTATTTAAATCGAATTTCAGATAAAGGTCGATGTAAACCCATGACCGTGATAAAGAACACTCAAAGTATACTCACAAGAATACGCCGATAATTTAGAGAGAGAAAGAGAAAACTTAGTTTCTGCGTGTGATTTTTTTTAATTCTAACTTAGCCTCTATTTATAGGAAAATGCTAGAACGCCAAAAAGGAGACTAAAATAATAAATTAATATTATTTATAAACCAATTTTTACGCATGCTTTCAAATTCAATCAATGCTGAAAATTTCAAAGACTTTATGTGCATTCAACACCCACCAAAAAGTGGGTCCCACCATAATTAATAAAAAATTATTTTATTTTCCGTAACTTCAATAATTCATAGAAAATAGCCCGTTTATCGTAAAAAATTAAAACTCGCGATTTTCCATGGAAAATCCCATTCTCTACAACTTTGCAGTATGAAATTTTTTCCAAATTCCAAATGAAATTGACCAAATCCATAAACTGACGATTTTACGCCTATAATCAATTTTCTACAAGAATTGTGTCCACCGACACACAAAAACATATGTTAAACATTTAATGCCACAAAATACTCTACCTCCTCATATACTCATATATCCCACAATCATTATAAAATATCACCGTATATTATTAAAATAATATATTTAAATGTATTATTTTATCGTAAAAGATAAAATATTAATTTTCAATAATTGTCACATTAAAAATTTTCTCCATCTATATCCACATAAAATAAATATTTTCTTTATCATAATAATCAATAATTAATTATTCAAAAATAATATTACGTAATCACAAGATCGACAACCGTGCCGCTCCTCAGAAAAGAGGGCTTTCCAATAAGGATTTCTCCTTACCTGGCCAATTATGATTAGGTGACCAAACCTCTCCTTGTATGTAACTTTCTAGACATTGCCAATAATGTTATCTCGATAATATTATTCAAATAATATGAATTATTGATTTGATAATGGAAAATACTCGTAAAATGACAATTATCAAAACAATAATAATATAAATATCAATGCAAAGAATTATCGAATCAATAAGATAAAATAATGAACAAAGAATTATCGTAATAATTATCGAGTAAAGGCCTTCTTACGTAAGGATCAATAATTCAATAATATCGCGGCAATACCGCAAGTCTATCGCAAGAACCACGCCAGACATCAGATTTTTTACCACCGTGTAACCCAACAAAGTTAATTGTAATAATTTACGCCGTTATTTATAAAACTCAATCTTTGTCGCTTTCCTTCATCCAACCGCTTTCCGTTATGGGGCCCACTAACGATCAAGGCCGGTAGATTTTAGATTCCCGACAAAAAAGAATATTCTACTTACCAAACGAATATTCCCTAATAATAATGAATATTTTATAACCACTTCTTTATTTTGTAAACTTTGCACATTTCACTCATAACCAAAGAATTATATCAAATTAACCCTTATTAATTTAGAATAATGAATAAAGAAAAATTCAATTTTATTTATAATAAGTTGGGGTCTTACATCTTCTGCCACGTCCCAATCACATAAGACGTCCTGATCCTCGCACAAGAAACACAAAGAACACTACAAGCTCGATTTGGCGGTTCTTCGGGATAAATTTCAAAGTGAGAATTAGTATGTGTTCACAAGGTTAACAGTGGAGGAATGTAATCGCCTAAAGGTTCTGAGAGATAATAATTATTTTTTGTGTATGAGAGAAAATGAATCTTAAAGTGTATGAGAACGTACTTATTCATGCCGTAAGGCTTCCTCTTTAGGTTATACTATCTCACTTTGGATTATCGTGCCACCCACTACTACCTCGACACACCCCTCCGATCCGATGGGATCTGCCGATTATATATAGTTTATCCACCGCTTTTTCGCTTTCATTTTCTACTGCATATCAAGGCATGATCCCATCCACATTAATGCATGGCGAGAACTTTGGTCAACCGTCATGCTTTTTCATCATCACAAGTCAAAGTGATGATATTAAAATATTTAATGGGTCGACCCACTGGACCGATCCGGTCTTAAAGGTTAAAATGGATATAGTATGAGGACTGGGCCCGATGACTTTCACAGATTAATAATAAAGACCCAATATATCCGACCCAAAGATAACAAATATCACGACCCAACACTATTAAAAAAAATTACATTATCACATTTTTTTAACTCTAGAGGTTACCTACACAAGTTATGTTTGGATTTACTTTGTACACGACGACGTGTATTTTTTAAATTAGTCAAATAATATTAAAAAAAAATTGATATATTTTATTGTACTTTCGTATCGTCTTTCTAATCCGTCAATCATTCATTACATATTAATGTAATAATGACACGTGTATTTAAAATACACTTAAAATTATAAATTTAAGATATAAGTTAGAATTTGTGTATATAAAAAACTCATCTATATGGAGTATTTTTTTTAAAGAAAAACGTTTTTACATTTTTAAGATGGGATGGGATGGGATAAAGAAAATCCAAAAATTGGTTATGTATGGTGGAGAAATAAGACCATTGAATGGATTTAGAAGACAAATTTTAGTTGGCGTTCACAAACCATGCCAAGCAATTGAAATACTCAGTATTTGATTTGTACATATAATCAAAATATATACTTTGTGCTGTTGTCCCTATCTCTATCCATTTTCTTTATCTTAGCTACCCAGCCAGCCAGCTAGGTCAACAAATCTTCATTCTCTCTTTTTTACTCACTCCGTCCGAGGATAAAAGATCTGGTGAATTTTTTACGCATATTAAAAAAAGGAATGAAATGACAAAATTATCCATAATAATATTTCATTAATCATTTTCAATGTAAATGAGAGAGTGACTTTCTAATTTTTCAATTCAAAATATTTTAAAACACATAAATAATTATACTTATTAAATATGGAGAGAGAATTAGAATAAGAAAAATATAACATATTTAATGTTAAGGGTATAATAAGTAAAATTGTGTAAAAATTTAATTATTAAAGAAAAATGAATATTTAATATAGGACTATCCAAAATAATAATAATGATATTTTATCTGGACAGATGGAATATTTTGTAGAGACTTGTGCCGTATTGCCTTCCAAGTTTTCTTGCCAAGTTTTCTATTTTATGATTTATATTATGCGGTTACACAATTATACATTATTATATTTGTACGCAACACTTTAACCTTTCCTCATCTTTATTTATAATATTAAGGGTCTTGAAATTTATAATATACGAAGTTTCAGATAATTTTATTTTTTTTAATTATTTATTATTTTATATAATTTAGGAGAATTAATTTTAAAAAATTCAAAATTATTTATAGGTGAGATAGAGAGTATAAGATAAGTATCAATTATTTCTTTAATCCTCAAATGTCTTGTTATAAAATATCATATATTATAGAACGGGAAAAATAATAATTTATAAAATAGTAATCAATTACATAAGATTTATCTAATGTTACGGTGACACTGACACATTATTTAAAATACTTTTTTAGACAAAAAAATTGAGATTCTTGTTATCACTCTTCCCACATCTTATTTAAATGATAAATTCTAAAATTAATACCCATAACAAAATTTTTGTTAAATGTTGAGGACAAACCATAGAAGTTAACACCCACCCTTGACAGAGAACCAATAAATTCTTTCAATATAAGAGATGACGTACAAATCAATACAAAATGAGTTAATTTTATCAAGGAAGGTGATGTTAATAGAATTCCTTAAAAATGATTCGAAATGAACTTTAAGTTATGAACATAAGATGTACCATCAGCCATCTACTCAAAGTTGAATTTTCTCCAAATGAATAAGATAAGTACGTACATGGTTGATAATGATGCGGTTTGGTACGTTCTTATTTGGTATAGTTTCGATTCTAAAATTAATTAAAATAAAAAGATTTTATGCAATTTAAATTAATAATTTAGCATCACACAATATTAAAATTATAAAAGAGATCAAAGGCATCGGAATTTTTATTCCTCGTACTACACATCCAAGAAAAAAAAACAAGCAACAAGGAAGAATATTCAGTATTATTCCATCCAACACCGAATTTCAAAACCACGCTGATAACTCAAGATGATTGCCTCATAATGTGTATAATTTCAATAACTTCAATTCTTTTAACCATAAAAGATATTGAATTCAAATAATTAAATATATATAAAATTTATGAAGTATATATACATATATATATGCTCAAGCAGTTTGTAGTCCAATAATTTTCTACAATTAAGGAATAATTGTATAAGATTTATATGGTGATGGTGATTATGTAAATTGATACCATCCAAATTCAGAATTAGTAGCTTAATTTTTATGAGAGGTTAATTACACAAAGTTAAATAAAACATCTTTCGTGTAATAGGATTGTATAATTAATTAATTTTCATAATGCAATTTGGTTTCAGTTTTATATATACGATTTTAGCTAATAATCAAACCCAAACTGTAAATTTAATTTTTCAATCCTCCTAAAATCGTCACAACGATTTGTGCGATTTTTAATTCGTACCTAACCTTAATGTAAGAAATGAAACATGTATTTATGTATGTGTGTTTATTTTATGTATGCAGCCTCCCTAATTTATTTTCAGATTTTACTATTTATTTGATTAGCTTATCAATTAAACATTTATTACTGTAATTTTTATTTCTCTCTCTCACACACATACATACATACATACATATAAAGGGATGGGGCCCAGACATCACTCTTTTAAAACTTTATTAGTAAAAACATTTTGCATTTTCAGTTGAACTAACATGTAATATTGCTAAAGTTGTCCAAAAAATATACAAGTAGTTGGGTTCTAATTCAATCAGTCGTACTAGCGGTCACAGTGGATAGCTAAGCCCAGTTATACTGATACCGACTTGTTAGTCCGTCTACCAAAGTTAGTAGAGCCTGAAAAACATGTCCTCCTCAGGAACTTCTCCATAAGCCCAAATGTATTGGTTTCTAAGAGTTATTTTTTCTCAAGTTCAAAAATAAGAAGAAAAACTTGTATAAAACTCAAATTTACTAGGAAAATGATATATCTTGGGACATGAATAACTATATGTATTTAATATTGTGGGTCAACCTTTGACTCAATTTATTATCTTAACCCGTGGATATTGGTAACTATTATGAAAATTTGAATTATAGTTTGTGTTCTTTTACCACCCACATATATACTAATTATCAAAATTACCGAGAAATGTTACGAATTTGAATTACTAATAAATATATCAGAAAATATAAGGTAACGATTTTTCAATTATATTTGACCATTATTGTTTAACTACTTGTCGGTTTTGAATATTTTTCATATGAAAAATATTCAAATAATTTAGTTACTGGAATATAAATAGATTTTAGGATCTAAAGTGAATAAAAAAGAGCGAATGAAGAGGAATAAAATAGCAAAAAACACGCGAGAGTTTCGAGTCAACCCGCGTGTTTTTCGACCCGCACCTGCACTCACAAAACTTCGCATATTTTTTTCTTGACATTCTTTGATCTGCTTTTTTTAATTCGCTTTAGATCCTCCCCGTATAAATAAAATAAAACAAAAGAATAAATTATCATATAAAAACATTAGAGTAAATAATACTCTGATGACGATATATACAGTAAATCATGTGACCGGATGGAGAATAATAAGTAATCCTGATTCCTGTTTTCAATAAAATAAATTTGGGTCAACTTAAAAATGAATTTTAGCATAATATCACATCACTCTGAATGCTTAAATAATGGTGCCAATTCCAAAATCAACCTACCCACTATTTTAGTTTTTTGAATCATTTTCGCCTATTTTTTGTAGGAATTAAAAAAAGTCCAGGACATTATAGATTTGTTCATAACCAATAATATTAGCAAACAAATATATATAAATACATAACTTCCTTCTTCTTCTTCTTCTTTTTCTTTTTTTTTTCTTTTTTTTTTTATAAAGAGGAGTTTCTACTTTACTTAATTGCATTTATATCTTCCTTCCCTAATAAGACTTTCAATAACAGATTTACGTTTTGCGATGCCTCAGAATAACACCTATACTTGATGTCAATAAGAGTTGCAACTCAAGACCTTCAAGTTTACGACTGATCTCAAGTTCTTCCTTAAATCACTAAGCCAAACGGCGAAATTAATACATAACTTCCTTCGTGTATAATATAATACCTATAAAAAAACTATTTATTGCATTTACAAAGTATGTAAAGAGAAATTAAATAATATATCTAAGTATTAGTTTCATAAATTATTTTATTTGTTTCACAAAATTTCTTCTAAAATGAAACTCGCATATAGGAGTGATCATTTAGTTATTACCGAACCGAATAGACTATTCAGTTATAATCAAATATCGAATTACCCATAACCCAGTGTTCGCTCATTTAGAGTATCAAAATTTTCTTACCTCACTGATAAATATTTGATACAAGTACATTGATCCTTACTCGTATACAATATCGAGTATACTAGATTTATTTAATATATATTATTTAACAATTAAATTCTCCACATATTTTTATAATTGAAAGTAGTTCATTAATTGTTTCAAAAGTGATAATATCATCTCATTAATTTTTTTTACAAGAGCATAGATATCTAATTTAAATTGTTCAAATTTTAATTATTTTAATTAGTTGACTGAGTTAATTTAATAGACATTATCATAATATAAATGATTCAGTTTTAATTTGTGTATGTCTCAAATGTTCGGGAGTAGTTCAAATAAAAAATAAGTAGAGTCGAGTCGAATTTGAATACAATAAAATGAATTGAAATCGAATATGAGTAAAGATTGCAAAATTTTATTCGAATATAAGTACCTTAAAAAAGTTTCGAGTAGAATTTGAGTAAAGTACTATTCATTTCGACTAGATTCGGAATCATTTTTACCCCTAACAATGGATCATTCTTGTGGAAATATCATTTTCCTATAGGCTATATATAGAGAGAATTAATATTTGTACAAGTACATTTAATACATTTACAAATTCTCTTCTACATGAATAGTAAGTGTGAGTTCACCCTCACGTGAGAGAATATATTATGAAAATAATATTTTCAGTTGTAAAAATATCAACTCTATATATATATATATATATATATATATATATATATATATATATATATATATTTATTTTAGAAAAGAGAACAGTTATTTTGCTACAAGTAGTTTTTTTTTTTTTGGGACGTGCTACAAGAAGTTTGCAACTTGCAAGCATGCTTGCACAAATGAAGTTGAGGTTCACGCTTCCCGGAGTGCCCTTAAATCTAAATCACATGGTCGAGTTAGAAGAAGAATCCACAAATAATAAAAGGAATCTTTCCTTTAATGGAAACATATGTATTGTGGGTGGTGCCACCCTCCCTACTCTCGTCTATTCTATTCCACTCCGCACCTAATATATGCAGTCACCGTCATTTCCAACAACTTGCCCTCTTCTATTTTAGGTCTCAACTCCTCTACTGCTCAAAAGTTAACTAGTAAAAATGTAGATCGGTCGGTAAGAAATTAATTTTTATTAATTAATTAATACAATATCGACATATAAGTCAGGAAGTGTTATTTCTTTGGGTTTGGGGCGGTCCGGTGCACTTTGTGACCGGTACCGTCCGGTGTACCCCTTTTTCTTTTTCTATTTTTTATCATAATTATTAGAATAATAAATAAAAAATAATAGTGCAAGTTTGAACAAAAAATTATAAAAAAAGTATATTTTTATTGAAAAAACACTATAAAAAACTGTTTTACAGTTTACAGTGTTTTTATAGTGTTTTTTCAATAAAAATATACTTACTTTTATAGTTTTTTGTTCAAACTTGCTCTATTATTTTTTATTTATTATTCTCATAATTGTGGTAAAAAAAAAAGAAAAAGTGGTGCACTTAGACAATGCACTGATCACAAAGTGCACCGCATCATTTCCAATTGTATTTCTTTTTTCATTAATATTGTATTGGTTAATTGATTATAAAGTTAACTTTATAATAAGCGAATCCGTAAAAATGTATCCATAATTAAATAAAATGGAAGATTTCCTTATTATTTTCCCTACTGAAATAGTAGAAAAAATTTCATTGTAGTATTCATAAAAACACTATATATATATTCACAGCCCCATGAAATATATAGTGAATTTAAATGCAATTAACTTCAAGGAGGCTTTATAAGATGACGTGCAGAATATATTAGTAAAAAGGAGAGAATAAAAATAGAATAATTTATGGTGAAGAACAATTAATTAAATTACTTATTGTTCGATATAGAATTACATTTTATAATCTATTTAATTTCGGCCTCGATGGATTGCATTTGATTGGTGCACCCAACTACTTTAATTTGATTATTATTATTATTATTATTATTATATATATGCATTTGGCAGCTAACCATTTAATTGTTTGTAACGCTTATATATGCAATTTAAATTGTTATATAAATATGTAAGTTATTAGGAACATGAGAGCAAAACAACAAATTCAAACACGGCAGCGAGTTAGCGAGGTATAAAAAAAATAAGATTATAGTGATATAGTTAATCAACTCTCTATCCTTTATCCAACTCATCCGAAATTTCACCCTCTTTAACAACAGTTGTGACGATTCGATATATACTAACCGTAAATACATCTTTATCAGACCTCAATTTTATGAATAAAATGAATTTTTATAAATATCATTTTTGAATATTATGAACTAAATTTGATATAATGTTATAATTGTGGGTAATATTTATAAATTTTACAAAAGTCGTGAGTTGTTATATAATATTCGATTGGTGGAGAATATTAAATACGACAGCGACAATTATTAGTGGACCTTACATAGCGTAATTCATTATTGTCGGATTGAGAAAACGACAAAAAAATATTTTTATGAAAATAACGGCGGAAGTTTCTGGTTGATCTTGTTGAACTACTGTCAGTAAGTAAGAAATGAATACGTCATTGCATAAGAAAGTAACTACCGGTATTGATTATTAATGCTTTATGTGAAAGTCACTCAAGTTTGATTCAATTATTGTCGATATTTTATATGTTATTAAATCAATAATTGAGATAATGAAGTTGTTAATATTATTATTTGTATTATTAACGATGTCTAGAAATTCCGCCAGGAGAGGTTTGGTCACCTAATTATACGTCGATAGAGTGAAATTCTTATTGAAAAGCCCTTTTTTTAAGGAACGAATTTACATGATTAATAGTGTGAATAATAATAATGATGATGACGTTTTGTTTTATTCAGATTATTAACGTAATAAAACGAAAAACTTTTTATATAAGGCATGTAATACTTTTATATAAAGTTATTCGTTTTATTAAATTAATAAGTAAAATCTTTTTATATAAAATGAATACTTTTATAAAGTTATACATTTTTATTAGAATAATAATTAGAATATATTATATTTTATTATCGTAGTGTTTTTCATAGTCTTTACAGAGTGTTTGTATAGTAAAAAATTTTAAAAGTTATTTGTTTTATTAGATTATAAATAGAATATATTATATTATATTTAAAAGATTTTGCTTTAAATATGGATAGTCCGATTAAAGTAAATCAATTTGGATGAATTCGTGGATTGATTCTTATTCATTCCAATTCTTCATAAATGTAAGCTTCATTCCTTCATTATTTCTTTACGAATTCAATTGAAACTACAGAGAGAAACTATAGAGAGAAAGAATAAAAGTATTCTAACTTTCTTCTTCTCCGATATCAAGTTTCTTTTACTACGGTAAAGGGTATTATTTCTTTTGTATTCATGAAGAGAACTTCTATTATTCCATCGTTATTATTCATTGGAATAACTCAGTATCTGCTGAGCTACCTTTATACTTGGTGAAATTCTTTTGTATTCCATTCTTTATTATTACATTTGGAATATCATGTACATCTTTTACTGTTGGACCTGATTCCGTCTTTTATTATTCTGTTGGAATATCATATATACATCTTTCTGTGCGGACTGGTTCCGCTCTTTATTATTCTGTTGGAACATCTTGTTGGTGTGAATTTCACCCGACTTCAGTTCCGTCATTTAGTATTCTCATTTGAATAACTCTGTCTGTCATCAAGACTGCATGTATGGTGATTTCTGTTGTATTTCATTCTTTATTATTACATTGGAATATCCCGTCGGTGCGTATTACATTTGACCGGTTCCGATTATTTATTATTCTAATGGAATAACACTTTATACATCCGCAATCTGCATGCGTGGTGATTTTTTGTTATTCTATTCTTTATTATACTCAGGTTGGTTAAAGTTTTGACTTCTACACTCTATGAAATTAGTGGTATATTCTTTATATTTGCATTTCATCCAGTATCTTTTTATGAAAATATTCTTCTGAACATTCTTGAATTTTACTTTCTGAAAAGTATCGTGTTGACAATTTGGGCGTTATTAGTTCTTGAATAAATTAATTCTTGAACTTGTTTTATTGAATTCTTATATCATTGTCATCATCCTCATGTTTATATTATTTTTGAAAGTCATCTGTGGCTGTAGTGCGTAGATGGACTTGGTATGATTATGACCGAGAGATTATTCGATTATGTCATGGTAGTAATGTTACAAATGATGTGATAAAAGTCTTCGTTGGCCAAGTGCATTGATGAGCGATTGTTGACATGATAATGACAATTGATGAATACACAAATATTCTTGGCGTAATGCGTGGATAATTTGTGGTCGCTTAATTCTAATGAATATCTTTGGTAGTAGTGCGAGGATGATGTGGATTATTTATTAAATTTGAGTCTCGATTGATAAAAATGATGAAAAACCTTTTTAAATCATAAAAGATAGTAGATTTTATTTTCTACTGACTTTTTTAATGGATTACATGTTCATTTGCAGATTAAATTTGATGTCTATTGTATTTTATCGGTTTAACAACATTTGAGGACTAATGATAATTTATTCTGCATTATCTTAGTCATAATATTTCTTCTTGGGCTAGATTGAAATCACCCTTTTATTCACTATTCTCTTGAGAAATGAGGAAAATTGGCGGAATTTAATGAGGAGCGAAGTGATGGTCCGAGATGGTGTCTTAGTAGTCCTCATTATTACATTAAATAGTGTGATAATAAATGTAATGAGGACTAAATTGAGTGTGGATATTGTCTGATGACAATATTTGTATTAAAACTCATGACGTGTATTTTGTCGTATTTTTCTGCATTATTGTATAATCAAGTTGTATTTTAATTTAGTCTTATGTATTTAGCCACTCAAGAGATGGGTGATGTATCATTATTTTGGGGGTCACATATCTTTAAATGATTATATATATATATATGTGTGTGTGTACTTTAAATACTAAACATTCTTAATTTGGCTACTTTTAAATTTAAGTTAATCATACCATGAATGAAATCCACCGTCTCCGCGATCATTGAAGTCTTTAAGTCCATATTATGGATTTGATTAGCGCGTGAATTGAGGACAAAATTGGAACTTTTTCATGTCCCTTGTAGTTGAATCAATGGTGTCAATCTAATAAATATAGCTAATTTAATTTTTATGATTAAATAATTTATTTTCAAATTTAATAATTTATCATACCAATATTAGAATGATGAATTTGATTTTAAAAATGAAATTAGGATATTTATTTATTGTATTATTCTCATTTAAAATAAAAAAAATAATAATTATACAAGTATCTTTTCAGTGAATTATAGTAGTAGTATTGTTTTCGTATAAAAATAGGTGGGTAAATTGCTCCTCTTGCCTCAATAATGCATGCAACAAGTTGAATACAATGTCGATCTGATACTTGTAGCGAAAGGAGACCTGCGGTATGGAGCAGTGAAGGAGTAAGTTTGTCTTTTCATAATCAACAATCCCACGCTCCGACTCCGACTCCCACTTCCACTCACACTTTTTAATGGACACGTTGTCGTACTGAATGAAACTTCCACTCCCACTTTTTAATGGACACGTTGTCGTACTGAATGAATGTGGGGTGGGGTGGGGTGGGGTGGGGTGGGGTGGGGTTCAAGAACCCAAGTACCCAAGCACATACATGACATTGACATGACAACATTTTACATGTGACCTTCACCTTATTATCATTCAAGTTTCTAAGGATGGTGAAGTCCATGTTTGTTTTGGATCGTAATCTATATTAACAACTCAATGCATTTGTTATAGTTTTACGAGCCACATCTTTATATTAAAAAGTCATTTTAATAATTTAAATTTATATTTATATTTTAATTATTTAAAAAGATTTATTAGAAGATGAACCGTTAAAATGCATTAATTAAGATGCTGCTCCTCATTACCATTACCATTATCATTACCAAGCGCAAAGAAAGAATTGACAGGCCAGGCATAAGGCATGTTAAATTAAGGGTCCTTTACAATAATATACAACATTTAGAAAGTAATTACACTATTAATGCACTTATAAAATATTTATACAATTAATACACTCTCTATATTTATTTACAATATTAGTGCTGATTAGGATTCCTTAATTTAGGGAAATAGTATGCAATTAGGATTCATTCATAATAATAAGGAAACCTAAAATCGAGGAGAAATAACTACCATAATTAATAATTCAAATTCAAATATCTTAGATCTAACAACAAATTCAAATTCAAAAATAATAATTAAAATTCAAATATTCAAAGTTTAACAACGTCGTCTTCCTCCTCCCTTCACGGGTCATCTTCTCCTCCTCCTTTCGCCACCGCTTTGACACCATGGACGCCTTGATCTCCTCATCCATTCTGACCTGTTGTCCGAAATTAAAAGGAGAAAAGATAAATTTTAATGCAATTGGTATCCAAATATTTATCTGATGATAACCATTTTAGTTTTGTGGGGTAACAAATAGAAATTTTAGTGCAGGTTGGTAACCAAAACTTTTAAAGGTAACAATTTTAGTTTTTGTTGGTTGCATTTGTATTAATGTTTAATACCAATTATACTATAAAAAAAATAATCTATAATAGATTTTTATAATTAATTAGTAACCCAATAAAAGCTGAATTAGTTACCTTTGTATTAAGGTTTATTTACAATTGCATTATAAAAAAAATCTATAATAGATTTTTTTAATTAATTAATAACCCAATAAAAGCTGAATTAATTACATTTGTATAAAGTGTTAGCTTTCTTAATTGCCTTTATTAAATAAAAAAATCTATAATAGATTTTTTAAAAATAAAATAGAAATCTAATAACACTGAATTGGTTACCTTGGTATGAATGTTTGGCTACCAACTGTACTATAAAAAAATCGCAGCAACTGTACTTTAAAAAAATCGCAGGTGGAGGATGACGTTAACAAGTTGGGACTGTCTAGGTTAATGGTGGAGGATGACGTTAATGGTGGAGAAGGGCGGATGAGAAAGGCGTTAATGATGGAGGAGGGCAGAGGATGACGTTAACAAGTTGAGACTGTTAATGGTGGAGGAGGAGAAGACTGACAAGGGCGAAGGAAACGTGATTTTTATTAAGAAAAGAGAAGGTGTCCCATATAATTTACTTATTAATTACTTAATTTAATAAGTAAATCAATATTAATCTCCTAAATTAAGGAATCCTAATTGCATACTAATTCCTTTAATTAAAGAATCCTAATTGCACTAATATTGTAAATAAATATAAAAGTATATTAATTATGTAAATATTTTATGAGTGAACTATTATTGTAATTATTTTTAAAAATGTAATAGAATATGTAATTGTTCCTTAAATTAACATCTACTACTAATACTAATAATTAAAGATGATTTACCAAAATAAGAAATGGGCCTAAGTTAGGGTCCACTAAAACCCCAACTCACCAAAACGACTGGGCTCCATTATTACCTTTTCTATACGAATCCAACTAGATTCAATTGGGGCAAGTGTTTAGATTGAAATGCTGCTTCCTTATCTCAATATTATACTAATTTTTACGATTTTCTTAAATAAATTAAATAAAATAGGGTAGCTAACCTTTCTTCTGGTAATCATTTTCATTTTCTGCTTTCATATTTAAACTAAAAAAAATAAATTTGAGTGAACTTATATACGAAAAAATATTTAAATTGGTTTCAAATTGTATAACATAATTTTAATCTGATTACAAGAAATATATCTATTGTAGCAAATTGAAAAATAGATTGAAACCGAGGAGAGTACTGCTAATTCAATGGTATGACTGGGGAAGGCAGATTGGGGCAGTCTTGGATGAGAGCATATCCTCTATTCCTATTTTTATTGTCTCTCTTGTGTTCTCTCACTTATATTTTAACGCCTAATCTTTTATTTAATATCAATTAATTTTAAAATTAAAAAAAAATTAAATTTTGAAATTTAAGTTGAGAAATAAAAAAATAAAAACAGATAATCTGCTCTGGCCTTGAGAGGAGGCGAGGGAAGGACGAGGGGTAGACAAAAATAGGAGTGAGCAAAAATCGGATAAAACCGAACTACCGAACCGAACCGAATCATTTTAACCGAATTATTTCGGTTTTCGGTTTTTTTTTGAAATTTCGGTTATATCCGAATTACTATTCAGTATTCGGTTTCGGTTTTCAAAAAATAGATTATTCGGGTATCCGAATAACCGAATTTGAATATTTAAAAAAAATAATTATTAATCGTATTATCTATTAACACTTAACACTTTCTGATTTACACTTGAGTCTTCATTATCATTCGAGAGACCACGACCGACCACCGATATCAATATTTCTAATCACTCCCCCATTTTGTTTTTACGAGTTTTCCCCAATCTATTTTGCCTAACCCTTACCCACTCAAATGGGTTGCTTGCGATCGCCCGAGATCGAGGATGAGATCTCAAAGAATTTCATTCTCGATTCCTCACTCCGACTCGGTCACTCTCTCGATCGACTCTCGTCTCGACCCTCTCATCTCGACGAACCCTCATCTTGACGTCGTCCCGTTGTCGTCTCGACCCTCCGTCCTCATTGACTCTCTCTTTCCTTTCGTAGAAATCGCCTGCTACTGCGCCTCATGAACCCTAATCGTATCGTCTCTCTATCTCGACGAACCCTCACTGACTGTCGTCTTGACCCTCTCGTCGTCGCGACTCTCCGTCTGACTGAGTCGCTGTCTTTCAAGTAAGCATTAATTATTTTGGTGGTGCTTTTTTTCTTCTATAATTTTTGTCTGCACGTTTGTTGTGATCTTTGAAACTCTATACCTTTTTCACCCTGTAGTTATCTGTGTATTTGTTAGGGTAGAAAAATCCCATAGTCTTATACCTATTCTCGTCTCTGTGAGACTGTGACTCTGTTTGTGAATGCCGAATGACATATGCATCCATGTGGAATTTGTTTCCTTATTATTATGATATTATGACTGATCTATTATGATATTATGGCTGATTTATGGTGATTTATGGTGATATTATGGTGATTTATGCATCCATGTGCAATTTATTTCCTTAAGTTATAGAGTTTGACTTAGTCTCTAATCTCCGTGTTTACTTGTTACATTTTATATAAAATATTATGGTGATTGTGTGTTTTAACGATTCCTATACGTAATTTGATGCATTTGTATGTCATTGTGATTTGTAGATGATGTCGAAAGTATTTTAAATGATTTGCACATGGTGGATGATCTGACGAGCCAAACCTTGATGACGCTTGATCGATTGGACATGGGAGAGAATGAAACGACGGTGTTCCCACCAATATAGAGCCGGGTCGAGAAGAACCCACGACAAGTACAAAAACTACGGGACACTCGGAAAGTGTAAAATGCCAAGAAAAGGATGGCACCTAGATCCAGGTATGGGTGAGGGCACTTCATTCCAGTTAAAGATAAGGATGGTAATGTCATCAAAAGGTAAGTGTACTTATTGTGAAAAAGAATTAGGCTGGCGATTCATCTTCAAATGACACTACTTCTTTAAGAAATCACTTTAGAACTTGTAAAAAAAATCCTATCAACATGGACAAAGATCAACCCCAACTTGTAGGGATTAAAGAGGGTGAGGGTGAGGGGGGGGGAGGGGCATGTGAGGTTACACTCACTTCTTGGAGGTTTGATCGAGAAGCGGTTAGAGGCGGTAGTAGTTCACTATCTTATTGTAGATGAACTTTCTTTCAAACATGTTGAGAAGGAGGGTTTTAAAAGACTTATCTGAAGTTAGCTTGTCTGGTTTCAATTGCCTTCACGTTTTACATTTCTTTAGAGATTGTATTCGACTTTATGAGAATGAGAAGAGTAAGTTGAAAACAATCCTTAGAAAACATTGTGAGCGTGTTTGCCTCACAACCTTCTTGGACTTCTAATCAACGCTTGAATTATATGTATTATTCTTTCATTTTATTGATGAAAACTGGAAATTGCATAAGAAAATCTTGAATTTTGAACCATCACAAGTCATAAGGGAAGGACATTGGGGAAATGGTTGAGTCTTGTCTAATTGAGTGGGGACTTTCTAAAGTTATGACACTCATTTGTAGATAATGCTAGCTCAAATAATCTGCGGCGACTTCTTGAGAGATAGATGTACATACTGAAAAACTAATGTCTTAGATGGTAAATTCATTCACATGAGATGTATTGCTCACATTATTAATCTTGTTGTGAATGATGGGTTGAAATTGATTTAGAAATCTATTGAGACAATTAGGCGTGCAGTGAAGTATGAAAAACAATCTCCAGCTAGGGTCAAGTCATTTAAGGACTGTATTGAGTATTGTGGTCTTGAAGATAAGAAAGGCTTGAGTCTAGATTGTCCAACTAGATGGAACTTAACTTACTTGATGTTAAGCTCGGCCTTAAAATACAAGGAAGCTTTTGATCGATTTGGGTTTAAAGATGGGGCTTTGAAAAAGAGATGGGAAGCAAAAATATTCCAACGGACTCGGATTGGAATAGGGCCAAATTGTTTGTTGGCTTCTTAGAACATTTTATAATCTCAACGTAAAAATTTGGGCTCATCTTATGTCACATCAAATAATGCATTTCTTGAAATATGTGACACTTATATTATTTTGAATGATTTAGGGAAAGAAGCGATGATATAGAATTACAAAAGAATGGCTAAAAGCGATGAAAATAAAATATGATAAGTATTGGGAAATGTTACAAAAATGAATATGTTGTTATATATTCCGTTGTCTTGATCCTCGGTATAAGTTGAGTTTTGTTCAATTTGGTTTAGAAAGAATGTATGGAAAGGGTGAAATTGAAGTTGAAAATCCGTTGGAGGGTTTGGAAATAGATCTTCACTTTGATATTGATAATGAATATAGGAATTTAGAATATCAATCAAGTAATCGAACCACTTTGGATGGAGATTGCCGATAGTGTGAAGAGATCGATGGAAGATTTGTTTAATGAGTGCGGAAAAAGTATTGACTTCGAAAGTGGAAAATCAAGTCACAAGTAACATGTCGATGTCATCCCAGGTTCTAGTTGATGGAATCCCAAAATACAAATAGAATTACGAGAAGAGTTCAAAAGGCGTCGGACCAGGAGTTGTACTTGGAGACAAATCTTAATTGGACAAGTATTTAAGTGAAGATGTGGAAGAAGATATTGATACTTTCGATATTTTGGGGTGGTGGAAAGCTAATAGTCAAGATTCCTATCCTTTTACGTATTACCCGTGATGTGTTAGCTTTATTCCCATTTCTACCGTTGCTTGGTCCGCATTTAGCACGGGGGATGCATTCTTGATGCATTTAGGAGTTCATTGTCTCTAATATGGTGGAAGCTCTCGTATATTCTCAAGATTGGGTTAAAGTGAAGAATCGCATTGATGTGGAGGAAGATATCGACTTTGCTTCTAAACTTGAGTGTGGTAATAATTATTGTTTTTGTTTATTTTATTGAACTAATAAAACAATTGTTTGTTGAAGCTAATGTGTTTAATTAATCTTTTCAATTTTCATTGATATCGACTTGAGCCTTTTACTAATGATGCCAACGTTTAGTGACTCGAACTTGATTAATGAGGTAAATTCGTCTTTTTTTTTTCTCTTTATATAACTCTTCTTTTAATCGATTTCCTTGTTTTTGTTCGATTAGAGTTTAGTAATTATGATATTGGGTTTTAAGTCTCAGATTATGGGAATCTATGGAAAATATTAGTTTATGGTATATGGTGTTTACGAGTGGCCCTTATCTAATGTGCCTTTTGATTTATTCTTTGGCACAGAGGTTAACCATCATGCTCTGTTTTATTTTATCTTCTCAAACTTGACAACTTTTAAGCATTTTGATTATAGTTTTGAATTTTTGATTACGATGATGTTCAACAACAGTTTTTCATGAGTAATTAAATTACATCCCATTTTAAGCATTTTCTCATTAATTCTTGCCTTGTTGTAGCCTCCTCGTCATGAATAATAATTAATAAACATAGATTGTTTTGTTCCAAATGAATATTATAGTAATATCAATGGTTTCTTCTCCATTTTGTGCTCGATGTTCTTTTCAATAGTTGAATTGATGACATGTTTAGTTTCTTCTCGATTTTAGTTCTTTATGACAAGAACTAATGAATTATTATTGACATTCTGCAGTTTAAAGGTCTTTGGGACTTTGGGAGGCCGCTGCCGCCAGAATGAAGCTTGTTGTCTTGTTGATCTTTGAATCGGCGATCTTAATGGTGCTTGTGGTAGGCTACTTGATCTGCCCTTTCTGCTAAACAGGCATTTGATGCGATGGTCTTGTTGCTTGTTATTTTGTTAAAAAACGGTAGGTGCTTGGCTATTGCTTGTTATTCTGTAATGACTTACTAAACATCTCTCGGTTATGCATAATAACTTGTTGAACTTCTTGGCTTGTTTAGTTTTTAAAAGTGAGTGAGTGGCTTAATGACTTACTTTCTTTTATGCTTGTTGTTGGACAATCGGATTTGAGTGAGTGGAGTGAGTGGAGTCTCTTTTCGATCTGGAACAACATTAAACTTTTAATTTGCATTTTGTTGGGCCGGTGTTTGCTATTTGCTAAGCAATTAACAGTGTATGTTGATTCGGTTTTACTTCAATTAAAAAATTACAATTCGATAATTAAATTATTCGATAATAATTCGGTTAATAGCAAATTTGGTTTTTACTTCGAATATTAAAATTAGCGTTATTTCGATTTTCGATTATAACCGAATAGCTTATTCGGTTCGATTATAACTGAATGCTCACTCCTAGACAAAAACAGCGGAGCAGTTGGTCACATAATCTACCCTAGTTTTTTTCATTTTAAATTTTTTTACTAGTATTTCACTAGCTAGTAATTAATTCCCCTGATTGACAACTCGAGGATGTGATAAAGGTGATACAAAAGTTGAACTTTACACCGTTGACCGTCAAGTCAACTATATATAACAATATTACTAACTAATTCACATACAATATTACTAAGTTATTTTTACCATAATCTGATCGAGTATTAAACTATGGTATTAAAATAATACTCAATCAATTACTATTAAAATAGAATATAAAGTAAATAAAACTATGCATATCTGAAAATTCTACTAATTGATTTGATCTGACAAAATAATTATATAAAAATATACTCAGACCAAGAGGGGCAAGTTGACTGGATTCCAAGGTGGAACCCACATGTTATCACTGTTTGTCTGTTAGAGTAAAATCCACGCTCCTTGTGAGCGTGGCCTACAATTATTCTCCTACCCCATTCCCATTAACCAACCTTGTCCAAAAGTGAAAAAGAGGCGGTGGTTGGCTAGCCAGAGGTTGAGCAGGTTTTATCAAGTGTGCTCTATCGCACGGAATTGTTCCTCTATACTACGTACGTGGCGGTAGACTATTGGCGAGAGTCTGTTATTGGATCATTATTTCTTCAGAGTTCAGTTCCCAAGGTCCAATTCTGCTTCAACACGTAGTAGATAAGTATTTCTTTTTACTCCGATTATAATAAAAATAATACTACTATCACATAAAAAAAAATCACGTAATACTCACATAAATATATATGTATACTGCAAGACAAAGACTCACAATATACATGTATGTGTAGGTGAGTATTATATAATTTTTTTTTATTTTTAAATAGTACTTAGCATTGTTGTTATAGTAATAAGTATGCCGATACATGGGGCTGACTGATTAAAATTTCCATATAATGTGGGAAGCTGCCCAATGAGGAGTGTTTAAATCGGGGTGTTGGTGGTCCCATCATATTAAGTTGTAGTGCTGAAATTGTCATTTTATCTGCACCGTCATTTTGGCGGCTAGTTTTTTAACCACAACATGTAAAACCAAACTAAAAGTTTAGGTGAATAGGTTGTTTCACTATTTTTAAAAAGATTTAATTCATCAATTCAATATTAATAATACAAACATGTAATTGTATATTTTTTATGTTGAGTTGTGAAATCTCGGGTCTAAATTAAATCTTAATATTTTTTAAGTCATTTTAGTCAATTATTTGAGTCAAATTAAAGTCGCAATATAATAAAATCCAATGTATTTTTTCAATAGTATATATATTTTTGAGTTATTTTAACCCATCACAAATTTATCAAAAAAATTATGAATAAAAGTATTAATGATTGTAACTTGAGTCGTTAAATACATATCTAAAAAATTGAAGGTGAACCAAAACAAACATATAAAGAGAGAGAGCGTGTGGAATTCTGAGGGTTAAAACAGGAAATTAGGTGTCATTCAGATGCTTTACATAATAGTTATCAAATAATTTTTTAAAAGTTTTTTAGATACACGTAAGAATAAATAAATAATTGTATAATATTAAATATAGTATCATTTATCTATAATAATTTTTATCATATTTATCTATATTTTTTTATGAAAAATAATTTCAATACGATTATGACTTGGAAAAAATAAAATTATTTAAAACATGATCTATATTATGGGACGTACAGTATTTAATAACAATTTTAGTAAGAAGTAAATGAGTTCCTTAACTCATTTACCACGGTTTCTAAAAGTACATCTGGAGGGAGTAGTAATTATTAACCGATTATGTGTTTGGCAGAATTGACCCTGAGCTTCCATCTGTCATCATGGGTGCCATCCCATACTATCCATTCATAACTCAAATTATATAACCCCAAACAAATAAATTGAAGTAGTATTTGATTCAAATAAAGAAACAAAGAGAGAGGTGTCCATTATAATAAGGAAGAACTTTTCAAGTTGCAGTATCCACAAACACCATTACATCCAATCAAAACCCACCACCATTCACCTCCCCCTCTGTTTTCCCCCTGTGGATCTCTGTTTCTCTCTCTTCAAACATTTTAGCAAAAATTAGATTCATTCCTTGAAGCTTGCTAGTTTTGCTTTTCCATTCTCATCATCATCTTTTTTTCCCTCCTCCTTGCTTCTCTCTTTTCCTTCCTTGGTCAGACATCAAGGAAAAGGAAAGAAAGCACAAAACTTTTCCCCACTTTTTCTTCACAAAGTCCCAAGTCCTTAGAAATTCAGCACTATTTTCTCACTTGGGTTTCCATTTCCATCTTTTGGGTTGTCCCTGCACTCTCCAGGTTCTTCATGTACTCTCTCCTCTTTCCTAATTGGGATATCAGGAGGTAGAAGCTCAAGAAAAACAGTTATTCCTTCCTTAATTTCCGGTCACAAGCTCACTTTCTGTTTCATATTCTAGCTACTCTTTCTGGGTTTTAACCCTTTTTTCCATTTCAAATCCCAAAAAGTTCAATGGATTTTGATATTTGTGAGGGTTTTTTTTCTTAGGGTTTTAGATTTAGCATTTTAGCTACTTTATTTTTTAAATTTATTTTGGGAAATTTTCTTTGATTTTGGAAAGTTGGGTTCTTTTTAGATTCCTCAGTGGGGTGGCCATAAAAAAGTTATTCTGATTCCTTGCAAAATGCTCCTTGATATAACATTGATATTGCCATTGTAAAATCTCCACCTCTTTACATTTCCTCTCAGGGGGTTCTCCCTCTTTGCTCTGTTTTTTTTTCCCACCAAAATCCCATCTTTCAGGACAATTCACACATGAAAAATTGTCAATCATACTAAAAGTTTTTAGCTTTTCTTGAAGATAAACTTCAATTATTTGATGAGATTTGGGATGGAGATTTTGTCACCATCCTCTTATTTTTCCAACTCAAGCTGGTTACTTGAAGAAAGCAAGAGCACTAGATGGACTCCAGAGGAGAACAAATTCTTTGAGAATGCTCTCGCTAGATTCGATAAGGATACGCCGGATCGATGGCAAAAAGTTGCAGCCATGGTTCCGGGCAAAACTGTGGCAGATGTGAGGAGGCAATATAAAGAATTGGAAGATGATGTGAGCAGTATAGAAGCAGGGTTAATTCCAATTCCTGGATACAGTGCATCTCCTTTTACCTTAGAATGGGGAAATACTCATGGTTTTGATGGATTTAAGGCTTCATATGATGCTGGTGGGAAGAGATCCTCTGCCAATCGGCCTTCTGATCAAGAAAGGAAGAAGGGTGTTCCATGGACAGAAGAAGAGCACAAGTAAGTTTCCCTTTAAATATCATGGTCTTTATAAAATTTGTGTGCCTTAAATTTGAAATTTTTTTTTTGTGTTTTTTATTTGGGAAATGGGTAGTGTGCTACGAGTTGGGAGAAATGACAGAGGTCTTGATTGAGTAACCTTGGTGTCGCGTTGGTTCAAATCCCCTACGATTGGGCTAGGTTCGAGTAATTATTCGTGAATCTCATAATAATGGCCTGGAAAGGATTGCGTTTGACAGGACAAGTGAGGACAAGGGAACAATAGCTATTCTAGTCATTTTCTTTTATCAATTTAGATTTGGTTATTATATGCTCCCTGGGTTCCGCAAAGAGTCCTATTTCTAAAAACTTTGTGAATATAGTATAACCTGATATAATGTCCCAAACTATAATCACACAATTTCATTAAAAAAATGAATGACCTTAAAATTTGCGACTAAAACCATTTCTGTGGGACAATATTTTTAAATTTCTTTTTTTTTTTTCCTTTTGCTAAGCAGGTCATTCTCTACTTTAGATGTTAACTTTCTTTTCTTTTTCTTTTTTTGCTAAATTGCGAGTATAATAAAAAAGAACAGAGATACAAAAACAAGGGGCATACCCCGCGAGGAAACTATAACAGCCACATCAGAGACAAAACCGATGGCAAAAGACTATAACAACCAAATCCGAAGATATGGATGTTTGTCAACATATGAGCCAATTTTTTGAACATAATACAATCTACATTTTACATTTTTAATACGAGGATATACAGTCTTAACTTTCAAATTGACTTGATCATTGACACAAGTATTGGTTAATTAATTCATTACAGGCTGTTTCTTTTGGGACTCAAGAAGTATGGGAAAGGGGACTGGAGAAACATCTCTCGTAATTATGTGATCACTAGAACACCAACCCAAGTTGCTAGCCATGCTCAGAAGTACTTTATCAGGCAGCATTCGGGTGGGAAAGATAAGAGAAGAGCAAGCATTCATGATATAACAACAGTCAATCTCAATGACAATCAAACTCCTTCACCAGACAACAAAAGAACTCCGTCATCGCATCAGCCTAACCCGCTTTCCCAGCCGCCAATTTCCACAGCCATGGCTCGAACACATGTCCAGTGGAACCAGCCAAACAATGGAGCAGCAGCCATGGCTTTTAACCAAACAAATGGAAATATGTACATGGCTCCTCCTTACGGGGTAAATTTCCATGGACTTAAAGTGCAGGGTCATAATTTACAAAGAGCAAGTATGCATGAATCTTACATGGGACCACAAAATATGGTTTTTCAGATGCAATCAGGCCTGCATTATCCTCATGGATGAAATGTTGTTCTGAAAACTCTCAATTGCTCCGAAACTCGTTACCTTTGATCAGTTCAGTTCAATAGAGTAGCTATTTTTGTGCTTTATGGTGTTTCTTGTGTATATGTTATGTTAGCATTTGAGTTTGTAGCTAGTAATTCACCTCGAAGGGAATTGGATCTCGTGTTGCTTTTAACTTTGAAATTTTAAGATGGCAACGCTCATTCTCGTTACAAGTTTACTTTTTAAAGAAAAATCTATCAGAAAAAGATTATATTCAGAAGCATTCAACATTGAGCATATTGGTGATTGTTAGGAATATGGTGGTTTTAGGAGTCTTAGGAATTGACTTAACGGGCATCAGCAAGATAAGTGACTTCAATGATTAGTTGAAATCTTTGTATGTTTGATGGATCTATAGTTCTATACATAATTTATGTAGTTTTTGATGAGAACAAAGGGTTTATGGGAATGTAGTATATATATCATATCTGGATTTTTTTATTATTTAAAAAAATCACCATTTATGTCTAATTTCAGTATAGAATACGCATGTTGCGCCTTTTTCAACAGTTAAATCATTGTACTTTGCATAGATTTCTTTAAAATATACCTTTTGATCAACTTCATAGTGATTGCAACAAGTTGTTCAACTAATCAGACATTAAGAATGAAATCTATTGGAAGGAATGGTCTAAAATTTCAGTTTTGTGTACCTTTTATGCCTGCCATTTCAACTTGAACCAAGTCTTATTCAATGATGATATCCAATTGGATCATGCACTCTCTTTTGAAGTTCCATAGCTTTTTATTGCTTACTTTACTCTTATTTACAATCATTTTCAGCCAAGGTGATTACCAAAATTGATCACTAAAATGTGCCATGTTAACCATTCTTGGCCTGCAGAGTTTAGTTGAAGCTGAGTCTGCATTACACTTAGATAAGCATCATAAGCTGAGATCCCTCTTGCTTTTTCTCCTATATAAACTTTCTTCTCCTCCGATCTGTCTATTCAAGATCCTCTTGAGAAACATGAAGATCGAATCCAGTTATCATGATGAGAGATCGGTCAATTGACTAAAGTTAATTTCATGCTAACTACTCCCACGAAAATCCTACATATAGGAAAACTGGTTAATGATTAAAAACAATTATAGTACAAAGTAAGATTCACGCTTGTAATATATGATTATTTGGTTAATGTTTTGGTCTAATCCCCTTAGATTCTTCTCTCCCAGAACCAATTTTGTCAATTGTGGTGAGAGTGTTACAAGAAAGTAGTAGTGCTTTCAATTAGTTCATCCAAAAGGAATCATGGCTTCTTGATTTCGAATGTACCATCTCAACCAAGAAGAAAAAAAAATATACTCAATTTGGTTTCACTGTTCTGTATTATGGAGTAGGGCTGACAATATTGATCCTAAAGACAAATTTCTTAGCTTTTCATTTGAGGGAACAGTCGATAATTAGTGCTGATTGTGCAGATACAATCATTTTCTCTTCTAATTTAATTACTCAGCGTATGTATGTCATTTTATAATATATATATATATATATATATATATATATATATATATATATATACGTACGTCGTTTATTGAAATGACACAAATAAAGTAAATTAAAATACATATATCTACATGCATTACACAGTTACCGCACCTCTGGTGTCACACTCATGAATTACAAGTTAGGTAAATTCCGAGTCTCTCTAGTACTGCACTTGGCTTATATATGAATTCCAACAACTGATGATTATTAATTTGATCATTCTCCAGAGTTGGTACTCAAAAAGTATAACAAAGATGGCAAACTTCAATTTGTTTAAATTACAACCATCCAATTTTAACCATTTCCAATTATTTTTGCATTCTCTTCACAAAATTAAAGCATCATATCACTTTGCATATAGCTAGTATATTCCCTCCCCCTCGAACAAATAATTAATTGAAGAGATAAACGTTCATTTCAATTAGTTTTTTTTTAAAAAAAAAATTCTAATGGTAGCTGACAAGTCACAAAACTAACCACTTCCCTTTTCATAAGCGCATGCAGCAGCATATTAGCAAGTTGCACAGTAAAGTATATCTCACCTAGCCTACCTTTATTCTAATTTTTTGATCTACCAAATAACACTACTAGCTAGCTAGCTCTAGCTACTTGTAACAATCATCCACATATATAACACCACAACTTTGACACCTTTCGGTTTTGTCTAATCTATTTCTACAACTTACTCTTATTCTTTTTCCTCAGGAAAATTGATTAAGATGAATCTAATCATATGCTTAATCCACCAATTAAAGGTATATATATATATATATATATATATATATATATTAATAATTGTTTTATATATTCCTCCAACCGACTAGCTCGAATGGCCTGGCGGTGGCCCACCGGAGATCTGCATATAACAAGGGGTGAGATGATTTATTATCATTAATGATATAGCGGCAACTTTGCTCCACATATATAATCTCAAAAGTCTAACATCTTTGATTCCATACATGACTAACACATTTATAAAACCACCCCTATGCTTTCGTCAATCTATTTTTCCCCCTAAACAAGCAATATTATCTTCAATAGGGTTTGACACTTGTGCATAATTGTTAGAAACAAGTGACACAACTTCAAGAAAAGCAATAAAAATTCTCTCTCATGTTGCATATTTTATGTTATTAAGAGTAGATGAATGCATGGTAGCTATCCATCTGATCATAGCTTAAGAAAATAATTAATTTGAAATATATATGTATGTGTTATAATTAAATTGTAGATCATGAAAGAGAATAAAGAAATGTTCCGCAAAGAATATATATCTGAATTTATATGTAGATTAGTGATGGTTAAAAAAAAACCAAAATACATCAATAAAAACTTAATATGTAGATGAAATAATATCTTACTACTACAAAATTAAGCAGTGGATAACATGACTCAACAAAACTTAACTAATAATTAACATATTTCAAGCTGGAAAAAGAAGAAGAGAAGAACTTAACTAATAACAATTACCTAGCTCCCAAATGATCATATATATAAATTCATCAAACAAATTAATCCTCATGATCAAAATGGAAAAGAATAAAAATTAATACATAATTAAACCAGCCCTTTACATATTTCTTGATCGAGCTTATTAATTAAGCTTTTTCCTCACCACAATGATCATCATCATCATCACGATCTAAGTACCTCTTCCAAAACCAATGCTTCTTCCATGCTCTTTCATTCATTTCATCAATTGGGATTCCCTTTGTTTCTGGCAGAAAGGCGATGGCGAAAATGCCCATAATAACAATCCAGGCAGAGAAGAAGAAGAAGATCCCGGCTCTCATGTGGCATAGCATGGTGAGGAAAGCTTGAGCAATAAAAAAGGTGAATAGCATGTTCATGCTGACCGCGCAGAACATACCAGCAGTTCGACTTTCCAATGGATATATTTCACTGGCAATCAACCAACCTAAGGGACCCCAAGACCATGCAAATCCACCCACAAAAACGCAGATCAAGATTACCACAACGTAAGCATACCCCCTTACCATTTCGTTTTTAGCTTTCAAATGTACTTGAAGAATAGCTCCTACAATAACCTACAAATCAACAAAATAAATGACAAATAATTAATTAATGAGACAATTAATTGCTAGCTGCATGCATGTGGTTGATTAGTTTGTTGTAGTGACAAACCAAACCTGGGAAATGAGCATCTGAACGGCAGCCTCAATAAGCAAAGCCCTTCTTCCAAATTTATCAACACCAAAAACCGCAACCGTAGTGCACAACACATTAACCCCACCGGTAATCACAGATGATAATAAAGATGCGTCGCTCCCAAAGCCCATCGTTTGAAACAAAACCGGAGCATAAAACATAATTACATTGATTCCTGTGAGCTGTTGAAACGCTTGAATAATAGTTCCACACACGAGCTGAGGCCTACTCGAACGTTTCCTGAGATTTTTAAAAGGGTGCTTGATTTCTTGAGCCAACTCAGTAGCAAGTACTATTTCTTGATACTCTTTGTCAACATCATCTATGCCCCTAATTTTTCTCAGAGTCTGTAGGCCTTTTTCTTTCATGCCACGCTCAATAAGGCTAGTGGGAGTCTCAAAGATGAGCAAGGAGCCTAAGCCCAGAAAAATGGCGGGGAATGCAGCTCCCCCTAGTGAAACCCTCCAGCCCCATGGGTAGTGAGATGTAGCATAATTAATCATATTTGCTATTAACACGCCTACTGTCACTAGCATTTGGAACAAGATGTTTAGTCCTCCTCGGTACTTTGCTGGGGCGATTTCTGATATGAATAATGGTACTGCCTGCAGTGATGATCAGTTAATGTTTATATATTAATTCTTTATAATTAAAAAATGATATGAATTGAACTAGCTATTGAGGAAATCATTTTCTCTAGTTTAGGGAGTAGAAAAAAAGGATCGATCAAGAAATAGAATTATATTAAAACTTAAAAGAGTACTTAATTTTTTTCTTAATATATATGGTTTTGTTTTCATAATAAAATATATGTAATAAAGAGAGTCCCCCCCCCCCGTCTTTCTATAAGCACTTCAAAGATTCCATCAATTGTTTTTCCACAACCAAATCATGACATTACTATTACTGATATCTTGCAAGTCAGGCTCATCAGAAATTTTCCCTTCTTTTTCCATTCCCCTAGTTTCTCAACTCCAAATGAAACACACTTTAGAAGGGTTGTACGCAAATCCATATTTAGTAAGATTTAGTTCTCTATTCTTTTCACTACCACTATTTGATATTTACACAAATAAAACAAAACAAATTAATGTATATATTTCAATTCCACAAGGTCCTCCATCGATATTTATTATTTGATAATAAATAAATTAAACACTTATGTGAAGGCAAACTTGTGAAAATATTATCTGTTTTTTAATATAACACTTAATTTAATTCCGACATTAATCCGAAGGAGTAATATTTTTTGGAAACACTTTTGAGTTTATTTTGTGCTAAAACTTACTGCTTTTGGTAATTATTTAATTACTACTAGCTAGTAATATAAGAGCGAGCATGCAATTAAGTACCTGGTTCCCAAATCCAACTCCAGCGCCAAGACAAAGCCTCCCAATGATGAGCATGGCTAGGTTTACGGCTGCGACGTTGAAAACAACGCCGATGAAAAAGAATAAAGAGGCAAGCTGCATGGTTCTTTTCCTACCAATTTTTTTGCATGCTTTTGATGCAAAAAAGCAAGCAACCGTGGCGGAGAGGTAGAGCGAAGATGTGAAGAGTTGAAGAAATTGATTATCATATTTGCAGTAGTTGTTTTCTTTAACCTCGTGCTTCTTCACATAAACTTCTGGAAAAAATTTCTTCAAGAAACTATCCATGGATGTCACTCCTCCTACAATATTTATTATTCAATTCAATTAAACATCATCATCATCAAAAATAAATAAATTCAAATTATCGTTTATATATCGTCTTTCTAAAATTTTGAGGAAAAGGTGATTATTGTACATGATATATATGCTTTCTATGTCCCAAAATAAATAAGAGTCTCATATATACTAATTAAAGAAAAAATGAACTTCCCGGCCGGCCGATCAATATATATATATTTACACTTTTTCAAATTAAAGTTGAGGAATTTGGATTCCAATAGGATATATAGTTTGTTGTATTAATTTGTATAATAAAAGAATATAATTATAAAATATCTATCTATATAACAAATGTCATTCGAAATGCAAGACCTGAAATGCCGATATCATAACCAAACATGAGACCGCCAAAGGCAGCAATGATCGAGCAAAGGATGACTTGCGTCGTCAGCTTTGCGGGAAAATCCGAATCCCCTTTCTGGACGGCCATTACTATGGCAGCATTGGCAGGCATGTTTCTAATTAATTACTTTACTTCAAATGATCGAATTATATAATTGTTAAGCTGCTTCAATCCTCTTCTATTTTATAATTTTTATAAGTATATCTGTTCCAATAAATATCTACTATCAAATCTTCTAAATTCTAATCGCTAAAATCTCTCTAAAAGATTGTTATCTAGCTCCCTTCTTTGTGGAATACAAGATACTATCTTAACTAACTTCTTTTATTAAGACTAGTACGTATAATATTAACACTTAATCCAATTAATTAATGAAAATAAATCCAAACATATATATTTTATAATTAAATAAATATTTAAAAAATACTCTATTAGATTATATAATCTATCTATATATGAAAAACATCAACTACCTGAAATTTTCTCACTTATCCCTGGTCTTCTTCTCTTCCCCTCCTCCTTTTTCTGACCTAGTTTTTGGCTTTTTAACTTTCAAAATAAACAACCTCTATCCAATACATTTGATATCAAAATATATTACGATGATTTATTTTTTTTGAAGCATCTATCTAGCTTTGTCTCTATAGCCTCATTGAAAAATATGGGATGAATTAAGTGTCTTACTTGATTCTAATTTTGATTTAAGATTTTATAACATATACTAAAAAGTCAAAATATATTTCTAATTTTGAGAGTATTCAGCACTTCTTATAGCTTTTTAGAAATTCTGATTATTATTTCAAAATATTTTACAAGTACCCTTCAGATGTTTAAGTTAACCTTCTGAACCTTGATGTAAACAACTTATGATAAGTAAGGTTATTTATCTATCAATTAATTTTTAGAGTTTGGATATAATGTGTACTCATCTGCCAGACATAAATTTGAGGAATTTTGTCTCATTTTATACTATCATTCCGTAAAAATGATTCTCTTAATTTTTTGAAAATTAAAAAAATGTCAAAAAGAGTTTTTCTTTTTGGTGGAAATAGAGAATTATTTTTAGTAGTATCCAAAGCAAAACTGATAACAAGCTTCATTTTAATCGAGCTTTATTTAACTTTTGATTAAAGAATGATTATAAAAAAGTAAAAAATATTTAAAACAAGTAAATATGCATATCATAGTTACAACTTACAGCAAAACAAGCTATCTTCATAACAGCATCAAAATAAAATCCTCCTTTTCTAGCTCATACTAAATAAGTACATTTTTGTTTTGGTTTGTTTTTCCTGTAATACTGAAGAACATTTCAACTCGAACAAGAAAGATGACAAGTTACCAGAGAAGAGGGAGACATGATGTGCCATTATTGAGCTTGATACCCATACCCTAAAGAATATGTATAAACTCATGATTTTCACTTCCCTGCTGCCTGTTCGAAACTCGAAATTCAGTGAACTAGTTTTAAACTAGCAAAGACAAGCTACTGCATGCAGGCTATAATCTGTTGTCATCTTTACAACGGGATCTCCCTGCCTGGAGTTCCATTTACTAGAAAAAATCTATCAGATTTAATCAACTCGATATCACCTTTAAGCAAATCTTTAAAATCACTTCGCTATTCTCTGTCATCTAAAGTCTAAACTATCAACTCATAACTTAATTTTTCCATGCTGACCTAACTGGAGTAACTTCTAATCGAACAACCCTTTTTGAGGGTTCAAGAACATACCATGCTCTGTTCATACCTTTAGATGCTTCTATATCGCTTCTACAGTATGACTTAATTCCTTGTCATTCGATGCACTAATTACTGGTTCATTATGACTGAAAATGATATTGCTTTCCTCAGTGGACCTTCCTACAGGAGGATCTAAAGGTTCCTGTCCAATTGAAACAGAACACATTTTAGTGATCATTCTTTTATAGGAAAATGCTTCAAAGAACTAAGTTCATAAATATAATATGCTAGTGGGATGTGTATACAAGGAAAATAAATTTTGATACTAAAACTATAATGAGTAATGCTAGGGGTCTCAAATTTTTTTATCTCAAATGACATGAAATTGAATATTTTAATAATAATTTATTGCCTAGCCAATCACATGAGATCTACCCAATCAATGTTGTGATGACACATCATTTGAAACAAAATTTGAGACCTTTAGTATTACCCAAAACTAATTAGAGTAAGGTCTCCCAAATCTATTTTCCCATCCTGTTCAACCATAAGGAGCCTCCAGGATATACTTATATAATGTATGTATTATGGATTATTCACAACCAAGTCCACATTATTCACAACCAAGTCCACTGATACTAAAGGCACGAAGCTTTCCATGATAAAATGTCTCAAACATTGTGACTACAACTACAAAAGAATGAAAGGATGATAATAGTAGTGTGAACACATCTAGTCCTTATGATGGAAGCGGAAGAAGCACTTAGGAATAGTGTTGATCACTTGATAGTGACAACAAGCTAATTTATATACTAGAGTTAGATTAGAATTAACTAGAGTTAGTAGTGAGGTTAGCTTATCTTTCAAGCAATGTTCTTAGTATAAATAGTTTTGGTGTGTATGATTTTGACTTACTGTTTTTGTAATAATTTTCTGATGAAAATGAGAATATTTTTCTCTCCACATTTCATTGCTACTGTGATCTGTTATTCCTTAGTTTTCATGGTATCAAAGCTACAGCTCGTGTAGAGCATCTGTTTTTCCTCTTTTTTTTTATCAGTTTTTGCTCATCCACTCTACAATTTTAGATCATTTTAAAGATCCTTGGATTTCTATCATAAAAATTCAACTCATTCGATTGATTCAATCTAATTCTATTTGAATATTTTTTTTTATTACTTGAAGAAGTTAATCATGGCTTCCGCATCAAACACAAACACACATGAAGAATCAGAACAGAGCATAGATGATTCTCGTGCGTTTGAGTCTAACTCACATCCATTATTTCTACACAATAATGATCATCCAGGTATGATTTTAATCTCAAAGAAACTCAATGGAGCAGAGAATTTTGCTACTTGGAAAAGATCAATTAAAATTGTTTTATCTGCTAAGAATAAGATGACAATTACTGATGGAACATATCCTACACCTACTGAGACTTCAATCTTGTATAATCAATGGATGCGTGTGAATGATATGATAATAAATAGATTTGGATAATGAATCTTAATAATTAATGTGATGATGAAATCGGTGATAGTATGAAATTTGTTGAAAATGCCTTCTCTGTATGGAATGAATTGAATGAAAGATTTTCAAGCATTGATGGACATCGGATTTATGAACTTCAAAAGGATATAAACACTTTATGGCAAGAAAATCTATCAGTTGATATGTATTATCACAAACTAAAAGGATTTTGGGATGAACATGCTGCTCTTGAAGTAGTTTCTAAATGTACATGCGGTGCATCTAAAGCACAAGATGAACAGGAGCAAAGGAGGAAATTAATGCAGTTCTTAATGGGACTACATGATAGTTTTGCAACTGCAAGGGGTCAAATCCTCATGATGAGTCCTTTACCTACAGTGACTCATGCATATTCTTTGATCAAACAAGATGAAAAACAAAGGCAAGGCTATCAAACTGGAAATACAAATTCTAATGTCATGGCCTTTGCTTCTAGTACTGGTTTTCAAACTGGTTCTACTGCTGGTTTTCAAAACAGAAAAAGATTTATTAATACTCAGTATAATTCTCAGTATAAACCTCAGGTTTCTAAGGAAGGCATGGAATGTAGTTATTGTCATGGCAAGAATCACATTAGAGAGACTTGTTTCAAACTTAATGGCTATCCTAAAGGACATCCTTTACACAATAAAGCTAAGACTCAATTACCTGGACCTGGTAACACATCTGGAATGACTAAGAAAGGTAATTTCACTCAAGGTACTGGTAATTTTTCTCAAAAGAGTTATGTTTATGCTGGACCAAAGGCAATGCAAGCTCAGTCTGAGGAAATTCAAAGTCCTTCTGAGAATGATGGCATATTTGAGCAGCTTGAAGCAAAGTTTGATCATATACTGAGCATCATTGACAAAGGAAAATTCAAAGATTTTTCTATACCTGATGATCATCTAGCAGGTATTGTTCTTTCATTACATACTCATTCAGTTAGACCTGGTATTCAGTGGATCATTGACAGTGGAGCAACAGATCATATGTGTTGTGATATTTCTCTGTTTACCTCCATCATGCCTATTACCCCTATTCAAGTGGTGCTTCCTAATGGATCATGTATCTCAGTCACCCAATCTGGTTCAGTCTGGATTAATCCTAAGCTATCCTTACACAATGTCCTATACATTCCTACTTTCCATTATAATCTTTTGTCTATCAGCAAGCTCACACATGATACTAATTGTTCTGTGAAATTTTCTATACATGGTTGTGAGTTTCAGGACTGACATGCAGATGAGCATACTTACGCCTGATGAGTGCAAGAATGACTTATATTACTTAGACATACCTTCTAATAAAAGCAAGGCTATTTGCCTTTGCTCATTGTTGGTACTACTTGATAATTCCTTTGGCATCAACGATTAGGTCACACTTCATATAAAGTTCTAGGCAAAATACTATCTTGTGTCGAACAATTTGTCTAACAAATGTAACACTCCTTGTTTGATATGTCCTTTAGCCAAACAAACAAAAGTTCCATTTTTGTTAGCAATTCTAGAAATTTGGTAGTTTATTTGAACTTGTGCCTTTGTGACTATATGGGGCCTTATAGGCTCACTTCAGTTAATGGATGCAAGTACTTTCTTACACTTGTTGATGATTATTCTAGAGCAACTTGGACTTTTCTTTTGACTACCAAACAACATGTTTGCTCTACTCTTCAAGATTTTATTTTGTATACTCAAAATCATTTTGGTACAACAATTAAAACTTTGAGATCTGATAATGGTACAGAATTTATGTGGAAAGAAGTCAAACTGTTACTTTCTCGTTTTGGTATTGCTCATCAAAGTTCTTGTACTCATACTCCTCAGCAAAATGGAAGGGTTGAAAGGAAGCATAGGCAGTTACTTGAAATTTCTAGAGCCTTACGATTTCAGAGTTCTACTCCTAAACATTTTTGGGGATATTGCTTATTGACTGCTATATATATTATCAACAGGTTACCAACTTCTATTTTACAATTTCAAACACCTTATGAGTTGTTGTTTAACAAGCCTCCAGAGTATCACCATCTGAAAGTATTTGGATGTTTGTGTTTTGCTTGATCCATCATCTTGATAAATTAGATCCTAGAGCTATTCTGCGCAGTTTTCATTGGCTATCCACATAATCAAAAAGGATACAAATTGTATTCTTTGCAAGACAACACTATATTTGTTATAAGACATGTTTTGTTCCATGAACACATTTTTCCTTTCAAATCTGACTTCAATCCAGATTTCAACCTTATCTCCACTTCTTTGAACGATCCTTATTGGCATTCCACTGTCAATCCTTATATCAGTTCTTCATCCCCCATTCTCAGTTCTTCAATCTCACCTATATCTTCTGCACCACACACCCAACACAACATGATGATTCTCTTCACCACCACACAATGCCCCACTTATTCCACTAAGAACATCATTGAGACAAAAACTACTCCTTGTGGATGCAAGATTATCATGTTTACGGAATTCCAAGTGTGAATACCATCAACGTTTTCTAATGCACTTGACAAGTATGCATTATCTCATTATCTTACCTATGATAAGTTGCCATCTCATCATCAATCTTTTATGGCATCTATTTCTGCCCAAAACAGAAACCAATGTTTTATCATCAAGCTATGCGTAATCCCAAATGGATTGAGGCTATGCATAAAGAATTAAAAGCTCTTGAAGACAATAAAACTTGGATAGTTCAATCTTTACCTCTCCCGAGAAGAAATCCATTGGATGTAAATGGGTTTATAAAATTAAACACTATCACGATGGGCACAATTGAAAGATATGAGGCACGGTTAGTTGCTAAAGGTTTTACTCAATCTGAAGGAGTTGATTATCATGAGACTTTTGCACAATCATAAAAATGGTAACTGTTCAACTCTTTTTTGGCATTAACCACTTAAACAATGGCTTGTGCATCAACTTGATGTTAACAATGCATTTTTACATGGTGATTTAGATGAAGAAGTTTATATGGACTTACCACAGGGTTATACACCTACTTTTCCTTCTACATCAACTTCTCGACCTGTTTGTAAATTGCTCAAATCCTTGTATGGACTTAAACAGGCTTCTCGAAAATGGTTTGAGAAACTGACTGCAGCACTACTACAATTGGGATATACACAATCACATGCGGATTATTCATTGTTCACCATTACTACTACAGATTCTTTTACTGCTGTTATAGTATATGTTGATGACATCTTGGTTTGTGGAAACAATGAAGATCATATTACTCAATTGAAAGTTTTTCTAGACACTCAATTTAGTATAAAGGATCTTGGTTTGATATCCTATTATTTAGGTATTGAGGTATTTCGCACTTCTGATGGAATGTCTCTTAGTCAGAAGAAATATGCTCTGGATCTTGTCACAGATGTTGGTCTTTTGGCTAGTAAGCCTTTGAGTATTCCCATGGATACTAACAAACGCCTCCAAGCTGATGAGGGTCTTTTATTATCTGCTAGTGATGCTTCTTTATACAGACGTTTGATAGGCAAACTTATGTATTTAACCATCACAAGGCCTGATCTCTCATTTACTGCTCACCATCTTAGTCAGTTTGTTTCTGCCCCACGAGAGCCTCATTTCAAAGCTCTTCTCAGAGTTCTTCGATATGTTAAGTTTACTATTGGCCACAGTTTATGGTTTTCTGCTGCAAACTCCTTTGAATTAGTTGGCTATAGTGATAGTGATTGGGGTACTTGTAAGCAATCCAGACGATCAATTACTGGGTATTATTTTCTTCTTGGTTCTTCTCTTATTTCTTGGCAAGCTAAGAAGCAAAGCGGTGGTCTCTCGTTCTCTCTTTGAAGCGAAATATCGAGCTTTAGCTATGACCACTTGTGAACTATTGTGGCTTCATGGATTATTAACTGATTTACAGGTTCTAGTTTCTAAGCCTACAGTTATTCATGTTGACAATAGTGCTGCTATCAATATTGCATCTAATCCCGTTCAACATGCTCGTACCAAGCATATTGAGCTAGATTGTCACTTTGTGCGTGATAAGGTTCTTGAAGGTGTCATTCAACCTGTTTATATTTCTACAACGGCTCAATTGGCAGATATTTTCACCAAACCTTTGGCTCGCTATTCTCACTGGAATATTCTTTCCAAGTTGAACCTCTGCAATCCTTGCACACCTTCAACTTGTGGGGGGAATATTATGGATACTGCAGCCTACAATGACTTACATTCTGATGATATCTCTTCTTACACCAACATGTGCAGCAACCACATTATTCTGACAACCAAGTCCACATGATACTAAAGGCACGAAGCTTTCCATGATAAAATGTCTCAATCAGATTGTGACTACAACTACAAAGAATGAAGGAATTAACAGATAATAGTAGTGTGAACACATCTAGTCCTTATTTTGATGGATGATTTTGACTTCATTGGAATAATTTTCCGATAAAATGAGAATATATTTCTTCCACGATCATCTTGATAGTGACAACAAGTTTTCTAATTTATATATATATAGTTAGATTAGAATTAACTAGAGTTAGTAGTGAGGTTAGCTTATCTTTCAAAGCAATGTTCTTAGTATAAATAGTTTTGGTGTGTATAATTTTGACTTACTTGTTTTTCTAATAATTTTCTGATGAAAATGAGAATATTTTCTCTCTCACATTTCATTGCCGGGATTACATTGATAAGCGAATAGATCCTATTCATAGTCAATTGTCGATAAGCCAAATTATTTCTTTTTTAAATAAGAAATTAAATAACTCTCTCCATCAATTATTTTCATAATAATAACAAAAGCATTTTATAGAATACTCAACATATATATAAAAGTAGGAAGAAACAAGATGATCTAGCCATTATATTTTTGGCTTAATCATGTGAAACAACAAAGAAACCAAATAAAAAAAGTACTCACATCTTCGTTAAGTAAATGGAACAAATGAATTGTCATTTTGCTCACGATGCTTTAGAGGAAGCGAAGTCGAAAGTTTGTCGAACATGCCATCGTGAATTATCTTTGAAAAGTTTGTTATCGGTTTTTCTCGGTTGGTATTGTCGATTCTGCTATAGCCACAGGATCGCTCAATATCCGGGAGTTAGTTTCTATGTTTTCAATGGACTTCAAACTCTCCTTGCCATTGTTGTTATGGTATCCAGATTCATTAACAATGTTGACTTTCTGAGGAATTGGTTCCTGTTCAATACAAGGTGCAATATCAATACAACTGTACAATTACTTTATTCTTTTAATATATCAGTTTCTTGTAAACAAATCTCAAAATGTAGTTTCTGGATGTAATCAGAACAATATCGAGGAAGATGCGCTATTATGTGTGGGACTTGGTGTTTAAAAAAAAATTAATAGTGAAGAAAGATAACAAAAGATGTGAACTTATATATGAATATGGATTAATTTTTAAACAAAAGTGATTAGAAGTTGTTTAGTTTCTTTAATTTGTGTTTAATTTGTGATTAGAGTTCAAGTTAGTTAATAAAGTTGTCTAGAAGTATTATAAATAGTTATGTACTTCATTATAATTTTGATACATTGAATAATTATAATTGGTTGATTATTGTGTCTAATATTTATCCTTCGTCCCAAAACCCCATCCATCATTTTTGTTATTAGAGCGCAACCCAAAACGACAAAGCAGCGACACTACGACTAAATCCTAGCTGTTAGAACGCTAACCGCACAAAGCCAAAATCCTAACCAGAAAACCCTAGCCGCACAAATCCCTGCTACATCAAATCTATCCAACCTATTTGCATCTTGTAAAAACATTAGCCATAAGTTTTTAATCTGCCAAACACAACCTTATTCCAAACCCTTCCTCAAACATCAACTACATCAAAATTAGAAAAGAAAAACAAAAAAAAGTAGAAAAAAAAGGTAGAAGAAGAGAAAAGGTCCCTGCTGAGCTTGTTCATAGCTCTAAGGTCTATGGAGTCTAAAAAAACAACCCTCTGTTGTTTCTTACCTTTTTTTTTCTCACGTTCAAGGATAAAAAACAGCCCCCTGGCGAATTACATTTAGCTACCCCATAATTTTTATAGTTTTCTAGTTTAGTCCCCAAGTTTTCTTAAATTTCAAAATATTCTTGAAATTTTACACATCAGTCCATGTAGTTTCATTTTCTTCCATTTAAGCCTCTGAAGTTTCAGCAGTTTCAGTCAACTCTTGTTTCTTTAAACTTTCTACACTTAAGCCCCTAGAGCAAAAAAAAAAAGTCTATGTTTTTATTTGTAGGAATCATGGTTAATGCTGAAGAAATCAACGTCATGCTTGATGCTTATGTACAACAAGATGAGCGTAATAAGCCAATAAGCCAAATTATTTCTTTTTTCGTAAGAAATTAAATAACTCTCTCCATCAATTATTTTCATAATAATAACAAAAAGCATTTTATAGAATACTCAACATATATATAAAAGTAGGAAGAAACAAGATGATCTAGCCATTATATTTTTGGCTTAATCATGTGAAACAGCAAGAAACCAAAAAAAAAGTACTCACATCTTCGTTAGTAAATGGAACAAATGAATTGTCATTTTGCTCTGATGCCCTAGGGGAAGCGAAGTCAGAAAGTTTGTCGAACATGCCATCAGTATCTTTGAAAAGTTTGTTATCAGTTTTCTCGGTTGGTATTGTCGGGTTTACGATGCTATGGCAGGATCGCTTTCAATATCTGGGGAGTTAGTTTCTATGTTTTCAATGGACTTCAACTCTCCTTGTGACACCCCAAAATAGGTATACATCACCCATTCGAGTTGTCAATACGTAGTGCGAAAAAACAACTACTGACTTTATTATTACAATAAAAAGCTGTGAGTTTGAATACAAATATTATCTTCAGACAATATCTATACCCAAATAAATCCTCATCACATTTATTGATACATTATTTTACAAAATGGTGAGGACTATTAAACAACTCTCTCTATAACCATCATTCCATTACCCAGACTGTACAAATTCGCTACATTCTCGCCTCCCGAGAAGAAAAAATGGAACAAAAGGAAAAGGGTGAGCTCAACTAGCCCAATAAAGAATATTATGACTAAGATAATATACAACAAATTATCGTTAGTCTTCAACGAGGAAAATTTAATAGAATACAATAGACAACAAGTTTTAAATCAATATTCGCAATGAAAATAATAATTCATTAGAAGAGTTAAGTAGAGAATGCAAACTACTATCTTCTATGTATGAATTTAAAAGTTCATCGTCATCTTTTATCCTGTAACATCAATCAATATATATCCGGAATCAAATATTCACCTTTATTTCATACATGCCAAAGATATTCATCGATTGGTCATGTTCATCTAAACACTTTCATCTTTTTCTGGCCAAAGATATTCATCGAAATCATTCATCTTTTGCACTACGGCCAAAGATATTCAATAATATCATCATTTAAGATACGAGGATGATGAAAATATTTTAAAGAAACGAATCCAAAGAAACAAAATGACAAGGATTAAGGATTAAGGATTAGTACTTTGTTTTATCCACGTCAAAAAATACCTCAAAAATAATCATAGTGTTGTAAAATTCAAGAATGATCAAAACATGGATACAATCAAAGCTAGTATCCGAATAGATATTTTGGACGAAAAGGAAAATTTTATTTTAAATGAATAATCTAGTATTCGTGAATAGTATCAGATATCGTGAATAGTCTTAGATATCGTGAATAAGAATCTCAGACACCAAAAGTTCCAAATTTGATAAAAACTTCGGATCAATATTTCAAAATAATGATATTGAAGAAATAATATCATTACGAAAAAAAATAATATCCCTTACCTCGAAAGATTAAAGATTTCATTTGGAATCTTTGGGTATAGTCTTTGAAGGAACTTGCATCAGTATAACAATACTCAAAGTATAAAAATCCTCACAAGAATACGCTCGATATATAGAGAATAGAGAAAACTTGGGTTTAGTGTAATTTTCAATTCTAACCTAAGCACCTATTTATAGGAAAATGCTTAGAACACCAAAGCAAAAATTTATTAAAATAATTTATTTAATAAATATTCAAGCCCACTTCCCAAGAATCCGAATTCACTCATTTACCACACATGTATGCTTGCAAAAAACGTTTTTCATGAATAAAACAATTAAAACCTCCAAAATCAATTATTTCGAACTTGAACTTCAATAATTCATAATAAATAGCCCTTTTGTCGGAAAAATTGAAACTTGCGAGTTTTTATAGGAAATTCAATTCTCTACAACTGCGGAAGAAAGTTTTCCAAATTCCAAATGAAATTGATCAAAAATCCATAAACAGACGATTTTACACAGCTATAATCAAATTTCAATCAAGAAATGGGGTCCAATGAGCATGTTTAACAAGTTTTAAACATTTATTGCAACAAAAATACTCTTTCTTCTCAGTATACTCATATATCACACATTCATTATAAAAATATCACCATTATTATATTATTAAAAATATAATAATATATTTAAATGAATTATTTTATCGAGAAAAGGATAAAATTTTAATTTTCAACAATTGTCACATTAAAATTTTTCTCCATCTATATCCACATAAAATCAATATTTTCTCAACATATGAATCAATAATTAATTATTCACAAATAATATTACTGAGAATCACAATATTGATGATCGAGTGCCTTCCGAAAAGAGGGGCTTTTCAATAAGAATTTCTCACTTACTTGGCGTGCAATTAGGTGACCAAACATCTCCTTAGACGAACTTTCTAAACATTGCCAATAATGTTATCCAATAATATTATTCGGATAATATAAATTATTGCTTCGATAATGAAAAATACTTGTGTAGTAAGGACAATTATTGAAACAACGGTAATATAAAATATCAACACGCAATTATTGAATCAATAAAATAAAATCTTTGAATAAGAATTACTATAACAATTATTGAGTAGTGCCTTCTTACGTAAGAATCAATAATTGGTGCAATACTGCGTGCTTCTTGTCTGCAACAACGCGTATTCATGTGTTTTAAACCACCTGTATTCCAACAGATGTAAATCTGTAACAACTACATGCTCGTTATTTTTAAACAACTTATATTTGTCGCTTTCTTCCTCCAATCGCTTTCAGTTATGGGGTCCACATACGATCTATACTGTCAGTCATCTTAATATTCCCCTTACAAGATCTAATATTCCACGACCAAACGAATATTCCCCGACAATAATGAATATTTTATAACCATTTGCTTATTTTGAAATACTTGCGTATTTTACCCATAACTATCCACATTAATCAAATCAACCCTTACTATTTCAAAATAATAATTAGAGAAAATTAAATTTCATTTATTAATTATTTGGGGTCTTACACTCCTTGCCATTGTTGTTATGGTATCCAGATTCATGACTTTCTGAGGAATTGGTTTCTGTTCAATACAAGGTGCAATATCAATACAACTGTACAATTACTTTATTCTTTTAATATATTAGTTTCTTGTAAACAAATCTCAAAATGTAGTTTACGTATGTAATCAGAACAATATTGAGGAAGATGCGCCATTATGTGTAGGACTTGGTGTTAAAAAAATTTTAATAGTGAAGAAAGATAACAAAAGATGTGAACTTATATATGAATATGGATTAATTTTTAAACAAAAGTGATTAGAAGTTGTTTAGTTTCTTTAATTTGTATTTATTTTATATCTTATTTGATTTGTAGTTATCTTATTAGAGTTCAAGTTGGTTAATAAAGTTGTCTAGAAGTATTATAAATAGTGATGTACTTCATTATAATTTTGATACATTGAATAATTAGAATTGATTGATTATTGTGTGTAATATTTATCCTTCGTCCCAAAACCCCATCCCCATCATTTTTGTTATTAGAGCGCAACCCAAAACCAAAGCCTTACTGACTAAATCCTAGCCAAAAAACACTAACCGCACAAAGCCAAAATCCTAACCAGAAAACTCTAGCTGCACAAAGCCCTGCTACATCAAATCTATCCAACCTATTTGCATCTTGTAAAAACATTAGCCATATGTTTTTAATCTGCCAAACACAACCTTATTTCAAACCCTTCCTCAAACATCAACTACATCAAAATTAGAAAAGAAAAACAAAAAAAAAGTAGAAGAAGAGAAAAGGTCCCTGCTGAGCTTGTTCATAGCTCTAAGGTCTATGGAGTCTAAAAAAAACAACCCGCTGTTGTTTCTTACGTTCAAGGATAAAAACAGCCTCCTGACGAATTACATTTAGCTACCCCATAATTTTTATAGTTTTATAGTTTTCTAGTTTAGTCCCCAAGTTTTTTAAATTTCAAAATATCCCTGAAATTTTACACATCAGTCCATGTAGTTTCATTTTCTTCCATTTAAGCCTCTGAAGTTTCAACAGTTTCAGTCAGCTCTTGTTTCTTTAAACTTTCTACACTTGAGCCCCTAGAGCAAAAAAAAAAGTCTATATTTTTATTTGCAGGAATCATGGTTAATGCTGAAGAAATCAACGTCATGCTTGATGCTTATGTACAACAAGATGTGCGTCTCAAAAGAATTAAAGATTCAATCACAACACATACTGCAAATGTTCAGACTTTTATTACAACACTTACAATAAAAGTTGATGTATTCACGGAATGCGTAGATAAAGGACAAGAAGATGCTCATAAAAATTTGGAAGACCACATCCCGGATCTTAATCATCTGAGACTATAGCAACATTACCATAATCCACGATTTAATCCCCATGTTCCAGATCCTAAGATGAATGCACTGGATAAAGGAGCAGAATTAGATGTTGGAGATTTCAATGGAGATAATGGTCCCGAAACTTTCTTCGATTGAATTCATAGTTTGGAGAGCTTTCGTTGGTATGAATTATCCGATGAAAGGAAACCTTTCTTTGCTGAAATGAAGTTGAAAGGAACAACTCGGATTTGGTGGGATCAACATCAGCGAAATTTGTATACAGCTGTGAGAAGATGAGAAGATATGAAAGTTGCATTGACACAATATTTTGTACCTTCGGATTATAAACAACTAGCATATTTGCAGTTAACTGAACTAGTACAAGGAAGTAAATCTGTAACAGAGTATACTTCAATGTTCTACAGTTTTGTTAAACGGTAATTCTATAGGAGAAGTTTTAATCTCCATGTACCGTCGAGGATTGAATCTGGAGATTACAGGTTGTGTAGCTACATGTAAACTCTTGCTCTTAGATGATGTTGTTTAAGTTGCCACCTAAATAGAGGATAATTTGAAAAGAAATTCTGTTAGGTCTCCAATACAAGTCCAAACTCGGAAGGAGCATACGTTTGTGGAGTCTATTTTAAATAAGCCAATAAAAAGATCATCAACAAGCCCTTCAGCTACTAGCAGGCCTAATCATACCCCAGGTTCTTCTAATGTTGGCAACAACCATACGTTTAGGTGTTATAATTATCGTGGCTTTGGTCACATGTCTTTTGAGTGTCCTTCCCCGAAGATGAATGTTGTCTCTTCTCTCTCTAGGCAACTTGCTTTTGTTCACAAAGCGTGAGGGAAAGTTGACTTAAACGAAGATATTTACAAGCCGATAGACAACGAATATGAGCCTGATGAGCAAAATTTAGAAGTTGATGCTTATTTGGAAGGATGTTTAGGTGTTCTTCGGCATTTACTTGTTGCCCTGAAACATAAGGATGATCCTAAAATCTATCGTGGGCGAATTTTTCAGACGAGAGTCGTATGTACAGGACATGTGTGTTCTTTTGTGATTCGTACTGAGAGTTGTACGAATGTTATCTCAGAGGAAGCAGTTAAGAAACTTGGGTTAAAAGTTGAGCCTGATCACCTGGAGCCGTATGATGTTGCGTGGGTTACCCATACAAAGTTGCGGGTTACCCAGCGGTGTTTGGTTACATTTTATGTTGGCAAATTTAAGGATACCTTTATGTGTGATTCTACCCCTTAGGGTTTGTCACATTATCTTAAGGCGTAAATGGATGCGTAACATGATGCTCGTGCTAATATCAATTAGAAGGCACTACCAAATTCACTCTTACTTGCGCTCTTAACATGCCAAATTTGAAGCTTGCAAATACTTCCTTGGTGATTCGACGTGATTGTTCTTGTGTTGATGTTCATAACTAGACGGAGTCGAGTTTTTTTTCAGCAGAGGAGAAATGATGTAGGACGAGCCCGTGAAAGTTAGTTAGAACAATATAAGAAGCTTTGGAAGCCCATGAATTAGAAGTTGTTTAGTTTCTTTAATCTGTATTTATCTTATATCTTATTTGATTTGTAGTTATCTTATTAGAGTTGAAGTTAGGTTAGGAAAGTTGTCTAGGATTATTATAAATAGTGATGTACTTTATTATTTTGATACATTGAATAATTAGAATTGATTGAGTTTTGTGTGATATTTATCCTTCGTCCCAAAACCCCCGTCCCCATCAAAAAGCATTCCAAAAAAGTGACATCATTTATAATAAATGATTATTTATATAAATAAATGAAAGAAGAAAAAATGAAAATAGGTAGTGCAGTTATAGGAAAGGAATTTCAAGGCATATGTCCACATGCCTTATTACTATCTTTTTCTCTTTGTGAATAAATTTACTTATCAAAATCGCAACTAGCAAACTCCAAGTTATTAGTTTTATCCACCACTTATAAGTCCCTATTGCTCTAAGAGAAAGAGACAAACTGACTGACCTCTGGCTTTTCAGAATTAATAGGAGGAGCTATGCGAGTTGCCACTTCTTTTGTCGAATCTTGTGCTATCTCAAATTCCCGAAAATCCAAATTTTGAGATGAAGATGCATATAAAGAATCAGAAGCACCAGGATGTTCTGGCTTGAAATCCATGGCATGGGCTTGAATGCTCTCAGGCAAGTCAATCTTTGAAGGTGAAGATGAGTCTGAGTTGACGGAATCTTCTTGTTCAACAACTTTTTCTGGCATGTCACATGTAATAGAATCTGACTTATGGTTTATTCTTGAGAACCCAACTTCAATGATGTCTTGCTCACTGACTTCACGCACTTCTCTCGATTTTGATTCATGTTCATCTACTCCAGATAGGTGAGAAGTAACCACACACATTTCCTCACTGTCAGAAGTAATCTCTTTTTTCACGCCCACATGACGATTTAAAGATTCTTCATCAGGGGATGAAATGCTCTGAGGTGAACTAACTTCTGAGATCTCCACCTGCATGTCTGAAGCTAAAGAATTGCTAGGAGCATGATGCATCTCCCTGTTATCATAAAAGAAGGGATCCTTTGTTCTTGTCTTCTCAAAAATATAATATGAATCGTCTTTTGCTCGACCATTATCATATTTATCTTCAGCTGTGTTCTTCCGATTTAAGAAACTGAGGGATCTTAAAATTGCATCTTTATTTGTCTTGGACATCGGTATATTCTCTTCTAATGAAGATGACGAGCTTGATCCATCAATATTTTCGGGTTCAGAGGCTTGTTGTGTGGTGTGATCTTCAACAGTTCCACCATTAAATATTGCATCACTTTCTTGTGATGATTCTTTTTCAATCAGGTTGTCAACATCTTTCTTATCTGAAAGGTAATGGAACTAAAATCATTATATATATATATATATATAACATAAATTAAATGAATTGCACATCTCACAATATGGAGGAGGGGAAAGTAGACCTTATTTTACCTAATTGACTTCCTATTATGGAGTTTTCAGATATCTCTGGAGCTTTCTGTTTTAATGGAAAGTCATTAAAGAATGATTCATATCGGTCTTGCCTGGGAAAAAAAGGACCCAAACTAAAGCTCTCATGCCTGCAAAACATCACGTCCTTCTGGTGATCTGTCAGGAACTCTTGGTGAAAACTGTCCCCCATCAGATTGGGCTTGTCCTCTTGCGAGTCATAAGGAAGGTCGAATGGATTGTGCATTGGTACCAAAACAGAAGGAGCTGAACCAGGAATGGGTGAAGTCGGATTGCTGTGAAGAAAAGGATTGTTTCTCCGCACCAAAATGGAAGCAATTGGATCATGAGAGTTATTGTTGCCTGAGCTCATCAGTGTATTTCTGACCTGAAGACTTAATAATTTCCTGGCTTTTCGTCTTGCAATTAGATTCTCCAGCCTTTTGTTCCTTTCTATCTCGGAATCCCCAAGATCCATTAGATTCTTTTGATCATCAGCAGTCCATTCTACAACCTTATTTCTATCTTTACGTGCATCCTCTTCGCCTTCTGAGTCTTCTGAACTTTCTCCTTCTGTTTCTCCTTTACCACCAGAAATTTTTTTGGAACCTTCATCGCAACCAAAATTAGGTGGAGGCCTAACAAGTTGGGAGGCATTAGACGAAGAATACTCGGCACTCTTATTTACAGAATCTACCTTCACTTCTCTGATTTCCTTTGGATGTTCCTCCAGAACTGCCCTTTTATCAACCAAATCATCATTAAATTTTTTGGAACATACAATGTTTTTGTCCTCAATATTGGCACGTGTATCTTCTTTATCTTTCTCCTTGGCATTTCTTCGTCTAGCTGTCTGATCATGAGCCGAAATACTAACATTTTCACGATCATCGCTAACAATATAAGGGTTGTTATCATTGTTCTTATAGCCTTTGACATTTTCAGTCCCTTTATAATTTGTACATTTATAGACTTTATAAATAACAACAGCCAAGGCCAAAACAAGCAAAGAGTACATTAAAAAAGTGAAGACTGAAGGAAGAAACATATACACAAGGAAAAATAATATTGAAACAGAAGAAGGAGTTGGGTATTTCCTTACAAAATTATAACAAGTTTTCATTGAAAATTTAACAACTTTCCTCAAACAATTTTGAATACTCTTTGTATCAACAGCCATGTCTATTTCTCTGGAAAACTTTAACCTGTATGATTTTTCACCAATCAACAAAAAATGATTGCTATAAAATTAAATAATAATCTATCTACTTAGAACCCATATCAAAAAATATATAAAAATCTCAGCATGATCATTGAAACAACACTAACAAACTAGTTGAAGATAAATAATGGGGAAAAAAGAGAAAAGATTAGAGAGAAAGGGAGAGACCCTCATTTCAAGATCGTGCAATGGGGAAAAATTAGGTTCTAACAAAATAAAAATTTACTGGTTATGATAAATAAATTGCAATTGATAATTGATGACAAGGGTTCTGGAGGGTCTCTGCTCTCATGGGTTGTTAATTTTAGAAATCTTTCTTCGGCTGATCGCTTCGTTAGCTCCTCAAATTCAGGACTTGTATACTGTAGCATTTTCCTTCCTATGTTCTTGGCATTACTCAACAAAATGGCTAAAACAAAAAGGATAAAGACTGGCCAATAGTTAAGGGTGCTAGTACTATTTTATGGACTACACTATTTTGACACGTGTAACATAATATATTTTGACATGTCGCCGATGGTAAAAATCTACATAATTATTTATGATTAATATTATTTTATTTTTAAATATAATATTTTTTATTAACATATAGTAAAAAAATTACATAAAAGATATAATAGATGCCTATTCTGATATGTGAGACCACCTTAATTTTATTTATAAAAAATTTGTATTTAAATATTAGAAAAGTTGCAAAGATAATATTCTCCTAATTATATTACGAAGTTCTAAAATCTAAAATTACTTATTTTTGTAATACAAAAATGAGTGTATTTTTTGCTTGTCTCTAGATGAATCTGTTATATTATGAAGATCTCCTGTCATTATATATTTAGATCCTTTTATACTAAAATACATTTAGCAAAAAAAAAATTCTTTATGTTTTAAAATATATTAATATTAAATTTTAAAATTAATGCGAGTAATTTTAGGACTACTAATAGTAGTTTAATTGTTTTTAAATATTTAAATGGATTATTTTAATTTAATGTTCACAAAATTTTAAAATATTTTTTTAAAAATAACATTTATCTTATATTTTTTATCTAGAAAAAAAATTGCTCGGCATGTAAACGTGTGGTCGGTAGGTTGCCACATGAGTATGCTAGAATGTGTGTTCTGTTTCCCGCGAAGCAAATCTGCATTTCCCTCCATCTGCCAAACACGTGCTGGAATATTTAACAGATTTATGGACCAAACAGAAAAACGGATAATACATCACGCTATTCTGACCGTCAATATTTACGAAGCTACAAATCCAACGGCTCACATCTCTCCCTGCAACCTTCTCTCTCTCTCCTCTTGGCGACGTGGATACGTTCTTACATACTATCAAGTTTTATTTTCTTTGATTTCTAGGGTTTCAAAAATGTCAGCAATTGAACCTCTACGACCAATAATTCACACCCAAATCTATGTAAATTCAAGCAACAATCCAAAACATTTATACAAATACACCTTTTTTCGCGATCGATTTAGGGTTTTACATGTCAAGTCGAAGCTTTTCGTCGCAAATTCCTTATCTTTTCGACCCAATAATCTGTATAGACAAACTAGGTTTTCGAAAAATCCACAGAAATTCGATCTTTGTGGTGGCTTTTTAAAGAATCAAGGTAGTAGAATTCGAGCCAATAGTTCGTGTGAACACGACAGTGATTCCACAACCGAAAAGAAAGAAACAAAAGGCACTGAAAACAAAGGAGTGAGTAAAAATTCTCCTGGTCCGGGTTCCAGCTCCAGCTCAAGTTCTTCGAGGAGAGAGAGACAAGGGAAAGGTGGATGGTGGGGGAAAGGCGGAAAATGGCGGTGGCAGCCGATTATTCAGGCGCAAGAAATAGGTATAGTATTGGTGCAATTAGGGATTGTAATGTTTGTTATGAGGTTGCTTAGGCCGGGGATTCCATTGCCGGGTTCTGAGCCCAGGACTCAGACGACATTGGTTAGCGTGCCTTACAGTGATTTTTTGAGTAAGATTAATAGTAATCAGGTTCAGAAAGTTGAAGTTGATGGGGTTCATATTATGTTTAAATTGAAGTATGAAGCTGGTGAATTGGTGAGTGAGGTGGGGAGTGCTAGTAAATTGCAGGATTCAGAATTGTTGTTAAAGAGCGTAGCGCCTATGAAGAGAGTTGTTTACACGACAACTCGTCCCACTGATATCAAGACTCCATATGAAAAAATGCTTGAAAATGATGTTGAGTTTGGGTCACCTGATAAAAGGTCCGGGGGCTTCTTGAATTCTGCATTGGTAAGTTCTTTTTTAATAAGCATTTAAATGGATCATATATATAAATATAAATAAAAGGTTAATTTGAAATTTACGGTTACTTTGGTACCTTTTGTAAGAAAGACTATAAAAAATGTATGCAAGAGCCTGTGAACTTTACTGATTTGATTATCAGTAGTTAGAGGATAATATAATTGAGCTCAACAAGCATATTTTTAACCTAATGACAATTTATTTACTTGCTGTAATAAGTAGACATTCTTACATAACTCAAAGATACTTGAGACAAATTGATCCATTGATAACATCTTTGCACCAGTATGGAACTCATCTAATTTTATTTTCTTTTAAATGCAACCGCCTCAAAAATATATTGAAAATATGATGTATAATTATGTTTACGAAATGTCTTACAATTTGTGTCACAAAAATCCCCCCCCAAAAAAAATATCGGCGAGCTTTGCAGGATTGCTAGAGTATTATTTGGGGGTTTTGTTTTGTGGGAGGGAGGGAGGGGGGGGGGAGGGGGGGAGGGGAGGAGAAGCATTCAAGGATTAAACCTCCTACCAAAAAAAATTAGACAATCTCATATATCAGAGTATTACGTTCTGTTTTATGAAAGACTTTCTTGTGTTATTACACCTGGATCACTGGTCAAAGTTGTTTTTAATTATAGAGAATCAGAACAAATAACTGTACTTGTGCTTCATTACTGGTCATAATGATTATAACTTACCCTAAACTATTTATAACAGAGATATCAGCACAAATAATGGTACTTAACGTGTGCTTCTTTACTTCTAGTAACGATAGTTACATACCTTAAAGTATGTATAACAGAGATAATAGTGAGGTATATTGGTAACTATACCAGTACATCTTCATATTTTAACGTCCTTATATATATGCATATATTGGTAGGTATTTTACATCCTTATATTTCATTTGATAAATTTACTTTATGTGGAAGTTTTAGTTTGCTAACATTAGTCTCATAATTTTTTAGGGTAAACTTTTTTATTCTCCTATTACTTATTGGAGAAAATTCATTACAACTAGCAAAATAATGTGAAGTTCAGCAAATGTGGTTACATATAGCATCTGTTCTGGTAGAGAATCGATAATGTTGTGCCCATCTAGCTATTTTGCGTGTTTTATGTATACAAGTGTTGTAACTTGTAGTGATACTGATATTCTTATTGCCTTCGCCACTTCCCACCCTTCCCCTTTTCCTGAGGAAAGTAGAAGAATTAACTGAAATTCACAATGTACGATAGCCTAATGTGTGATACCAGTTATGGGGGTAATTTCTAAGGAAATAAATGTAAATTGAAATTACCTTTTCAGCAATTTCTCAAGTATATATCATTGTCAAGAGAAAATTAAAAAAGAATAACGAATGCAAAGTATGACATCATTTCTTATATCATTTTTCTTCTTTCTGAGGTGTCATGGACATTGCTTTTTAGTCTCTTGTCTTTTCCTTCCTTGCCATGATTATGTTGTAGCATTTTCCGCATTACTCCAAGGCTATGTTAGTTTGCATGGACTATTTTCAAGGGAGTACAATATTGTGGAATATAGTCCTTGGATTAATATTCCCATCACTATTCTATCCTTTTAAAAAATAGCCAGGTGTTTGTTTAGAAGGGACTACATGTGGAATTATATGTGAGATAACTAGAATAAAGGTATTTTTGTCCTTAAAATTTTAATGCTAAGGTAATTTAAGTGAGATTATTTAATATCTAAGGGGAGGGGTAGTTTAAATAGTCCCTCATTTTGGATATTAAGTTATCGTATAACTAATATTCCATTGTACAAATTTACATACAAACATGGGATTAAAATCTTAGAGGACTAAATAGTTCTATCCTCTCCTTAATCCTTGCAAACAGACATAGGGAAAACTTGAGCAGTCATATAGATCAGGTGTTTCATACTGTCAACTGGAATCATCAAGTTTTGCATATTTCTGGTTATTATATACTCCTTTTATTTTGAAATATAAGATCAAGTTTAACTTTTTAAAGTCAGTTTGAGATATTTTTAAATTCAAAATTGATGGGATTCATTTAAATTTTGAAAAAATAATAAGTCTTATAATTAGTAGTACTATTTAGATAACTTACAAGTTTTGTAATTGTATTATGAATTCATATCAATTTTGAATTTGAATATATTTCAAATTGTCGCATTGAAAACAAATTGACGCAAAATTGAATATATTTCAAATTGACTTCAAAAGGCAAATATTGATATTTGGGAAGAGAGGGAGAGTATATTTTATGTACAAGTAAGTTAACACTACATTCTTGTAGCGAACGTTGTGTTGTCTTGAGATTTTAAATATGATTGACCTTTTTTTAATGCATGCAGATATCTTTGTTTTATGTCGCTGTGCTGGCAGGGCTTCTTCACCGTTTCCCTTTTAGCTTCTCTCAGGTGTGGATCAACATATATTCACTTGCTCATTGGCACTAATGCAATTGCTTCCTGTGAATGGTTTTGAGTGATTACTTGCTGGGTGTGTACAGCATTCTGCTGGTCAGCTTAGGAATCGCAAGTCTGGGGGATCTGGTGGAGCAAAAGTCTCTGAACAGGGGGAAAGTATCACATTTGCTGATGTTGCTGGCGTTGATGAGGCTAAGGAAGAGCTTGAAGAAATTGTGGTATGTCTGTCTTACTCAACTCTATCAATTATACTTTGCACTCATTTGTACTTTTTATTTTCTTTCCCCCTTTTCCCCCATTGTTATAGAGGCTCATTTTCATTCACAAAATGTTATTAATCATTGACGTTTACCACTGTAGGAGTTCCTAAGGAATCCAGATAGGTATCTTCGAGTTGGTGCGCGTCCTCCTCGTGGTGTTCTCCTGGTGAGTTTTGGGTGCTGGTTGATCAGAATAAGATAAAACTTTCTTGTAAACTAATTCAATGAAAAGGTCATTAGCTGAGACCTTAAGCCTTGTCTTAGGCAGAGTCTATACCAGCACTTCTGTGCCACATGGGATGTAGATGCAGAATTTGGTAGGTCTGTTCGACAGCCAGTTCTATCCTGAAAATGAAATTTTTTAACGGTTGTCCATTAGGAATCTTGGATAACAGAAGATCTGCCACACAATAACGAAAATCCTTAAGTGGCTGAATTTTAGTTAGCGAGGTAATTCTTCAGCTTTACCTTTTTAGATAAAAATCATAAAATAATTCTTTAGAATTATCAAGCAGCACCAACATTATTCTGTGTAAAAGGTCACACTACTAGTTACCTAAATGTATTTATAACTCGGTCTATATAATCTATTGGCATGTCTCTTACTCTTGTTGTCCCTTTGTTGTAAATAGCTACGCATTAAGTAGTTTGTTCATATTTAGGCTAAAATTTAACTTTACTAGGATGTTTTGTTTTACAACCTAGACGGTGTTGCTGCGCAAGTTACTGCTTGTATGAATGTTTATATTGGTATAGCATTCTACCAAGGACGGATGTTGTAATTCAGCTCTCTAATGTGAGTTTTGATGTATGAATTGTAAGTATGGCTATGGTTATCTTACAGGTGGGTCTTCCTGGGACAGGTAAGACTCTTTTAGCAAAGGCTGTAGCGGGCGAAGCTGAAGTGCCATTTATTAGCTGTTCTGCAAGTGAGTTTGTAGAATTGTACGTCGGCATGGGAGCATCCCGTGTCCGAGATCTCTTTGCCCGGGCAAAGAAAGAGGCTCCATCAATTATTTTTATAGACGAGGTTAGAACTCTCTCTCTCTCTATATATATATATATATATATTCCGATTCATTTTCCTTCGGTGGTTTTGGAAAGATGGGGGAGTGGCATTCTTCTTGAACTCGTAATCTTCTTGGATGATTCTTAGCCTCCTTTCACCATTCTGTGCAGATAGATGCTGTAGCAAAGAGCCGTGATGGTAAATTTCGCATCGTCAGCAATGATGAGCGAGAACAAACTCTGAACCAGCTGCTCACTGTAAGATATCTTCATACTGTAGCTTTGCTTCCAGAACATAGTGGAATTTCTGGATATAATTCATGTGTTTACACTGAAACTAGTGGAATTTCTTGATATAATTCATGTGTTTACACTGAAACTGCAGGAAATGGATGGTTTTGACAGTAACTCAGCAGTGATTGTTCTTGGAGCAACAAATCGATCAGATGTTTTGGACCCTGCACTTCGTCGACCTGGAAGATTTGATCGTGTGGTTATGGTTTGTGTTTTGTTTTATTGGAGTATGACCTCACTGCATATTGCAATTTTCATTGAAGCAAGTCACCTGTCGCCTTAAGTGCTTTATAAATTTCTCAGTTTTGACTTTGGGTTTCTAGGTGGAAACACCTGATAGGATTGGAAGAGAAGCTATTTTGAAAGTACATGTTTCTAAGAAAGAGCTTCCGCTAGGAGACAATGTTGATCTTGTTGACATTGCTTCTATGACCACTGGTTTCACTGGGTAATGATCCTTCCTTTTCTGATTTAGTGAGATACCTAGCAATTTCTTCTTTGGTTAACACTTCATAGTGATTTGTGAATTCTGGATGCTGTGCAGGGCAGACCTTGCAAATTTAGTCAATGAAGCTGCCTTGTTGGCAGGAAGACAGAATAAAGTAGTAGTGGAGAAAATAGATTTTATTCAAGCAGTGGAGCGATCGATAGCTGTAATTCTCTATCCCTTTTTGTGTTATGTGTGTGTGATAGGGCACAGATAAATGCACAAACAGGCATGCACCTGTGTTCTTGTGGCTGGGACAGTTGTTAGATGGTGTTACATACATCTCTGGTTTTCTGCTTATTATATAATGCTTAGACCATGTTCAGCTGCCCCGTTCTTTCAACAAGTCAGTAGGTCATAGTGCATGAGAATCTTATTGCATGCTAAGTATTAGAAGTCAGACAACCCATGTTCTTTTACTGGATTGTCTTTGTTATTGTTATCAAATATTATATCTTTCGGTGGGCACAGCCATCTTTTTTGATAGGCTTATACTGTTCTGAATTGCATGATAAGTTATTCCCTTTTGTATTTTTATATTGATTTTACTTGGTGCGCAGGCCTGGATGTTTTTATTTGGGCGTATTTTTGTTTTGGGTGCTTAGTGCAGAACTAGATGAGAAATGATTGGAATGTAGTGAGGAACTGAGGATATCAAAATGTACTTCATGGACGGAGAAGATTTTTGTGAAGCCTTCTGCAAATAATTAATCCCATGACTAATATCGTTTTTTTATTATAAAAATATAGTATTATTGTTGTTGATCTTGTTATTATTATTATTATGTGTGTGTGTATATATATATTTATTCTTCTTTTTTTTTGTGGGGGGGAGGGACAGTTGATTTACTACTTATGGTGGTCTTATTAAGCTCATTTACATATATTACAATTCATCATGTTCTTGATTTGGATTGTCTGTGTTGAGGTTCTGGATGATTGGGATCAATGTTACAGGGTATCGAAAAGAAGACTGCTAAGTTACAGGGTTGTGAGAAAGCTGTGGTTGCAAGGCATGAAGCTGGTCATGCTGTAGTTGGGACTGCCATTGCAAATCTTCTTCCAGGACAGCCAAGGGTTGAGGTAAACAGAATCATTGTTCCTTTTATGTTTCCTCTCTATGTATGGGAATTGGGAAGGTGAGGAAATTGATGCCTGTAATAATTCTCACCCTAACTGACTATATAAATCAAATGAACTCCTAAAGAGCAACAAAAGGGAAGGGAACCCCAGTGCATGAGGAGCACATAAGAGTTAAAGGAATAAAATAAATAAGAAAAGGCAAAATAATTTGAGCTCCATCTTAGGGATTTCCATACAAAGAGTGGAGCCTTTATTTGGTTTGGATTAGTTTTGACAGCAAGAATAGAATTTGAGGAATAAGGGAATACAGTAGGGGGGGCTTTGCCTTTTAAGTAGAGACTTTACCTTTTCTTGGAATTGATTCTGTTTCATTCTATTAATTGGATTCCTTGTCTGTCCAGTGTACATGTATATATTTTTCTTAAGTGAATAATTATTATCTTATTTCACATTTATATACAGTAATCTTGAGAACATAATAATGTCATGTCATTTATGAAATTTGAGAAACAAGGATTCCCATTTAATTAGGTAGATCTTATTAACAAGTATGCAAATTCACACACACACACACACACACACACACACACACACATATATATATATATACAGTCCCCTTCTCCACAGTGAACCAAAAGCTTACTGGCTATAGCGACGGTTTTTTCCGTCGTTATAGCATACAGACATAGCTATGGCGACGGTTCGAAGCGTCGCTATAGCTCAAATAACCGTCGCTATAGCCGGTTCGCTTTTGGTTCGCTCCATTGAGATCGTCACGTGTACTGGACAGATACTTAATTATAGTGTGTACCATAAAAAATTGATGTTGTGATTTGATATTTTTTATCAATAGATAATTCAATCATAGTAATCCTTTTTTGTTTTATCAGAAGCTGAGCATATTACCTAGGTCAGGAGGCGCATTGGGGTTTACTTATACACCTCCCACCAGTGAGGATAGATATTTGCTTTTCGTTGATGAGTTGCGTGGACGACTGGTTACTCTCCTTGGTGGACGTGCAGCTGAAGAAGTTGTTTACTCAGGTCGTGTGTCAACAGGTGCTCTTGATGATATACGGCGAGCTACGGACATGGCATACAAGGCAATTGCTGAGTATGGTCTGAATCAGACCATAGGCCCTGTTTCATTGGCAACACTTTCTGCTGGTGGGATTGATGAGTCTGCGGGAGCTGCTCCATGGGGAAGGGATCAGGTTCATCCTTTTGTTCTTCCTTTTTTTGCTATATTTTTAATGCTGCAAACCTTTTTATATTGGCTCTGGTCCAATATTAGAGATACATTTCTAGAATAACGACTTTTAAGGAAATTTTATTTTTCCAAACATATTCCTAACATTAACTAGAAATGTAGTATTGTATTATTGGTGTCATGATAGAACTCAATCTACCTAGGTCATGTTTGTTTACTAGGATAACACTTGGGATTGGACTATTAATCCCAAGACCCTTGTTTGTTTTTAAAATTAGACTTGAGATTATCCCAGATAACAAAATGACTTGAAATGAGGGATTATTTAATACCATGTCTAACAAGGTATTACAATTCCACCATGAGAGATTAAAATTTTTTGGACAAAACTAACTTTTACTTTTTCTAATATGACTAAGCGTATCCTTAAATTGTAATTATTTTATATATACAGTTTATTGATGTTATTAAGTTTATATGTTACAATATGTTACTATTCACGAGCATACAGTAATAACAGTAAATCACATAATAAGGTTTGAACATTGAATACAATATTACTGTTTGTTCATTTTTTTTATTTGTTATTACTGTATGTTCATTTTTTTTATACTTTTTTGTCTATTAAATATAATGAATACAAAGATGAACACTGAATACAGTATTTGCAAATGGAATTATATTATGACCCGTTTCTTATTATAGTTTAAATAATGCCCATGAGTTATTACTATCATTTTTTTTGCTAATTTATTACTATCATTTTTTTTGCTAATTTATTACTATCATTTTTTTATGTATAAACAAGTTTAAATTATAGTTTAAAATATGTTATTATTAGTAAAGGTATAATAGTCCAAACGATATTTTTTTTATCCAATCATTTAATTAATCCTAGAAAAAACAAATATAACATGGGATTATTTTAAGTTATTCCACCATAAAAAATAAATATGTGAGTAGGATTATTTAATCCAAGCCTTGAGATAATAATCGCATAGCCTTGCAAACAAACATGGCCCTACAGTACAATAGTTGACGGATAATGAGCTTCATGTCACTTTTGTAGTCTAATATAGAAATGTATCTCTAATTTTGGAACAAATTAAAAAGGAAAATGTATCTCTAATTTTGGAAAGGAGGGAGTACTTTCTTTCCTGCTTTTCTTGGACATGCCATTGCAATTTCTTTTTATTCTTTCGAGGTGAAGTTTCTTTACTCTATTAATCATGTGCTCGTATATCAGGGGCATCTTGTTGATCTTGCTCAAAGAGAGGTTAAAGCACTACTGCAATCAGCTCTTGATGTAGCACTCTCTGTTGTGCGTGCTAATCCTACTGTCTTGGAGGGGCTAGGTGCCCATTTGGAAGGTAATATGCCACTACTGCTCGACTTAACCTCTCTTCATTGGGCACATACTGTAACATTTATATGATGTTTAGTAGGTGTAGTGAGGAGAACAAAAATCTCTTAATTGTCTTTCTTGCAGCATGTTTACGAAACAAGCTACCTTAGACTTAGGTGTTGGACTTGCAATGTTTTTTATGCGCAGAAAAAGAGAAAGTAGAAGGCGAAGAACTACAAGAATGGTTGAAAATGGTGGTTGCACCAGCGGAACTTACATTCTTCATTAGTGGCAAGCAAGAGTCTCTTCTCCCATTGCAAACAGGTCCTGGGCAACGTCTCTTTGATGTTAAATGAGAAACTGGTGTTTTTGTGAATGATTTGTTAAGCCACAGCATCATCAGTTTGAGGAAACAAACCCACAGGCCCTTCTTGCCATTATAATGGCGATAGACACCTCGAGACTGGTACCAGCTCAATCCTGCAACTTTGTATAGTTCAGTATGGTAATCTTCAGTTCACTTTAGCATCTACCCACCTCTTATATAACTGTACTGATTAGAACACAGGAAGGACAAATATATATATATATATATATATATATATATATATATTGATCCAAAATGATGGAAGCCTGGCGATGTCTGACACCATCTTTAGCACCGAAAAACAATGGGCTCCTGCTAAGTAAAATTGTTTTCGCTCCTCCTGTGGAGTGAGTTGTTTTTCTGACATGGTATTTTTTTGCTAATATACAGTTATAGTTATATCACTGTATACATTTTTTTCACGAATTATATACCAGGTTCACATGTTTTTTTCGATAAAGGTTCAGTGTGTTTATTATCTATCATATAGCTTTTACCGATTTATGTATGCCAGTGCCACTCCTTTCTGGTGGAATGAGTTTCACTTCTCTAAATTAAGTTTTTATACATATATGCACGAGAGACATATATTACTTACTACCTCTTGGAATAATAATGGTTTCATTGAACAAGGAAGTTGTTAAAACAATCGGGACTCCCTCTTGCGTGTTTCATTAAATTGCTCCATTTCTCAAAAAAATGTTTTCCGAGTTCACAAATATTTTTTTGAGGAAAATTGTTATTTTTACAAGAAAAAATTGATATTTTCGCAGGCTCTATTTACTGGATTAATTTTTATTTGAAAAATGTTTTTTTTGCTAATGGAAATAATAATTTCCTATTTTTTATGTAAACTAAACATTTACCTAATTTAGGAGGTAATATGTTGCAAAAATATATCTTTATGAACCAAGGAAAAGAAAATGAAATTTAAACCTGATCTGATGTAGTCAATGTGTCCGTAATTATTGAGACGGATGATAGATAAACAGAGAGAGGCCAAGTCAGTAAACAATAACCTATGATAGTTGACTAGAATTCAAAATTCGGATGACCCATGTACATCCACTGTTTTCAACTTCATAATGTTGCCTATTGATATTTTTCAAATGACAATATATTAAGGAAATTAATATTTTTATATTATTTTTTTAATATTTTTATTGACTAATATGTGGGTCATACGTGTGAAAATATTAATTTTTTATAATAAAAAAATGATATTAAGTGTCTCAAATGATGCGTCCTCATAAAATATACAAAAATATCAATGTTGCTTTCAGAAAGTGATCGTATCCCCATCATCTTTTGTAGGCTGGGCAGCCATGGTAAGAAAACAAAAGTACATACATAACCTGGACCACGCTTTTTATGGACCACAATTGTTTCTTCTCTTTCTTCACTAGTAGTGTAAACAAGTTATGCATCTTGCAAAAATTTCTTAATAATTATCGTGTTGTATTTATTTTTAGTTACTTTGTTAGAATCTCTATAAATTAATATTATTAGAACTAGAAAATTTATTAATTATTAATCGATAAATTAATAATTTATTAATTTAAAGAGTGTTTTTTTATTTGGTGAACATAAATTTAATTACATTAAAATTTTTGCATTTTATTAATGTTTATATCATACTTTTTTTGATGCAATGTATCTTACTTATTAAATTAATGTATCATACTTGTGAGGATGATATAATACATTTGGAGCCAACAACGGGAAATAAAACACTCATAGCGTCAACAACTCTTCACAAGTTTTTATTATAATTCGAGAACGCAACACCTGAACTTTTGGACGCAATGAGAAAAAATAAGGATGAAATTCAATTAGATTTGAATTTCAAGACAAAACAAACGAGAATAGAATTATATTTTACAATATTACCCTATATATATTTGTAATTTAAAATAATTATTAATTTATGATTTTGATGAAACCATATATTTATATAAGGGTCTTTTTAAAAATTATTATTTTATCGAAATTATTAATTTATCCCATTAATTCAAGTCGAGAGTGGGAAAAAATATTATTTTATAAAAATTATTAATTTATCAAGTATTAATTTATAAAGATTCTCTACTGAATATCAAAAAAAAAATTATAAATGTATAAAATTGGTAAGTTTATGTGCTGATATAAAACAAATCATTTCTATAAAAAAAAGATCAAAACTTCGGCATAGAAATGCACAAACGGTAAATATAGTTGTATAACAGATGAGTATAGTTTCATATGATTACAAATTTCGTGTAGATATAAATACTTATCCAATATAAATACTTATCCCCAATTCCATTCATGAATTGATATCTTAGGTCCCTTCCCGAAGGCAAAGAGACATTTAGCGTCGGTCATCGTCGCAAACACTACATGACCAAATAGGTGGAGGCCAAACCTCTTCAAACGATCACCAAATAGAATTTTAAAGAATCAATGGTATCTCGATTTAGTATCCCCATTGTTATGACATCGGATAATGGGTGTCAGTTTGTGAGATCAATCAATTCCTATGTGATTTGAACATTTAATCGGGCACCAACCTTAATTAAACGGTTTGATGAAAGTGTCAAATCGGACTTTGTTGAATAGTATCAAGAGGATATTGGATGAGGTCAAGGGTCGATGCCCTAAAGAATTTTATACAGTCTCTTATGGTTTTACTGAACCACACCTCGAACTACCACGGAAATTCTTCTTTTCGGTTGGCGAAATGTACTAATGCCCTTATTTTAGTAGAAATCGGGTCTCTCTATCTTCTAGTTAGTCAGTTCAAGGAGTCGTATAATGATAAAGATATTTGGTTAAACTTACATCTGCTTGATGAGTTTGGGATTCGAAAAATGGTGAGGTTGGTTGTTCACCAGCAAAGGATTGGTCAACATTACCAGGGTGACAAAAAAAAAATGGGCATTTCATTAATTGTTGTTAAGATAGGCATAAAAAAAACTAAGAAATTTCTCTGAACAAAAGAGCATAAATACAAAAGAAAATTGAATATAATAACCGACTATTTCAATATTTCCAAAGCATCATTTAGATATCACATTATCGCTAAGACTGCATTAAGATTTGGGCCTATTTCATTGGATAAATTTTTTGTGGGCCTTTAAAATTAAACTGACGTGGACTGGACTCTTTTATTTGGATATATATATATATATATATATATATATATATATATATATATATACAAAAATACCTATTGGGGGCCCTAAAAATTTGTCAATTTTAGTGGGCCTAAAGCCCAGACACCTTAGGCTTTAGCCCAGGGTTGGTGCTGAACATTACAATCAAAAAGTTAAGCAAATAAGATTTGAGTTTGGGGACTTGGTCCTTCGAGAGACCGAGGCTTTTATTGTGACGCCCCCAAATCAGACACTCATATCTTGAATTCGTTACATCACATGCTATTCGAATATACTACTAAAATCACCGACAACGAAAATAATAAAATAATTTACATTGATTTAATATAATTATTCTCATCATAAGGTTTCGCAACCGTTACTACAACATTACATAGATAAATCTAAAACATCACTTATACATAAATTAGTCAATTCTTAATACATCATAATAATAATATTTCTAACTTGAATGACTAAAGCTATTACGTAGCCTTGCACTTACCCTTGTCATTCCCGGAAGTACTATCTTGCTCTGCCTTAACTGTAAAGTTTTTAGGGAAGCAAGAATGAGCAACAAATTTGCCCAACAAGTAATATAGCAATACGGGTAAACAATTATAAAGTTCGAAATCTCAATGTTATAACAATAGATGATAGTTCAAGGATAGCAAGAAGTATCAATAGTTCTCAATAAGTGTCGCTATGGACTGAAAGATATCAACAAGATTCAAAGGTTTAATCATTTCAAGGTTCAAGAATAATGAACACTGAGCAGTCACTAAGGACTAAGAATTCTTACTATAATTAACATTATTATACTGAAAATTCAATATAAGCAAGTACAACATGTGATCAGCCTAAAGTACCATACGTTATGCATAACATTCAAACATGCTAGTATGTGCGCACGTCGGTTCCTTGACAATTATATAATTTTTTCTTCATTGAGGGTTGTTCATCTCAGTAGATTTATAAGAGTCGCACCAAGTCGATTAGTTTGGATAGCTTTCTAACACATGATATTGGTCTAACCGAAACAAATGGCTTAGACAACTTTTATAATGCATTTAGGAACGGTAAGTTCAATATTTGCAACAACATCAAGATATAAAATCGATTCCCGGATAATAATAGATAATTGCTCGATGTAGATATGGTCGATATAGCAACAATTCGGATTTTACACAATAGGTACAGTTAAGAGAGTTAGAGAACTTGTCTTATGCTTAGTTTACCAACTCTATAGCTTATCAACACTTCAAATTTCCTATTATATCGTAGTTATGTATACAACATATTTATTAGTTACTCAAACTGTAAGACCCCAACTTATTATAAATGAAATTAAATTTCCTCTATTTATTATTTTGAAATAGTAAGGGTTGATTTGAATAATGTGGTTAGTTATGGGTAAAATGCGCAAATATTTTAAATAAGCAAGTGGTTATAAAATATTCATTGTTGTCGGAGAATATTCGTTTGTCGTGGAATATTCTTACCGTCGGGGAATATTAAATATTTACAACAAGAAATTGTGTGGGCCCCATAACTGGAAAGAGATTGGATGAAGAAAACGACAAGTATAAGTTGTTTATAAATAATAGTAGCGTAGTTGTTACCATTAATCTTGTTGGAATACCCGTTGGTTAAAACACAAGAGACACCAGATTGCACTGCAATTATTGATTCTTACGTGAAAGGCACTACTCAATAATTGTTACGAGTGATTCTTGCTCAATATTTTATTTTATTGATTCAATAATTGCTACGTTGATATTTTATATTACGGTTGTTTCAATAATTATCACTACACAAGATTTTTCATTATCGATCAATAATTCATATTATTTGAATAATATTATTAGATAACATTATTGACAATGCCTAAAAAGTTCTGTCTAAGAAGAGGTTTGGTCATCTAATCAACGCCAAAGAAGGAGAAATCCTTATTGGAAAGCCCTTCTTTCCCGTGAACTACCGGTTGTTTATATTGTGATTCCAGAATATTATTTATGAATAATTAATTATTAATTTATATGATACGGAAAATATTGATTTTATGTGGATATAGATGGAGAAAATTTTAAAGTGACAATTGTTGAAAAATTGATATTTTATCTTTTACTCGTTAAAACAATTCATTTAAATATATTATTATATTTTAATAATATAATCATGGTGATATTTTTACAATGAATGTGGGATATATGAATATATGAGGAGGAATAGTATTTTTGTTACAAAGTTGTTTAAAAACATGTTAAACATGTCTCAGGGCCCATTTTTGATCGAAATTTGATTATAAAATTTCATAAAATCATCCGTTTGTGGATTTCTTTTATTTACATTTGGAATTTGGAAAAACTTTTTTCTGCAAAGTTGTAGAGAATGAAATTTCCTATGAAAAAGACATAAGGTTCAAATTTTTCTGATAAAAGGGCTATTTATTATGAATTATTGAAGCTCCGAAGTTCCGAAATAATTGATTTTTGGAAGTTTTAATTATTTTATTTATGAAAAACGTTTTTCTTACTTTTTCTAGAAGGTGGGCATGTGAGAAATGCTAAGATCTGATTTCTAAGAAGGCGTATGAAATTTTATTATTAATAATATTATTTTATTAAATTTTCTGTTTTGGTGTTCTAAGCATTTTCCTATAAATAGGGTGCTTAGGTTAGAATTAAAAATTACACCAGAAACTGAAGTTTTCTCTCTCTATATTATCGAGCGTATTTTTGTGAGTATTTTGAGACTTTGAGTGTTGTGAGTATTATCGAGCGTATTTCGAGCGTAGTCAGAAGTACCGTCTTTTCGAGGTAAGGGATATTAGTTTTTTAAAAAATGACATTATTTCTTTCAATATCATTATGGCGAAATATTGGTAAGATTTTTTTTTGTGAAATTCTTGTCTTTTAGTGTCGGGGTTACTATTCACGTATACAGAACTATTCACGTATACGACACTATTCACGAATACGACACTATTCACATAAAAACTAAATTTTTGTTTTTTGTCCAAAATATCTATTATGGATACTAGCTTTGATTGTATCCATGTTTTGATCATTCTTGAATTTTACTTCACTATGATTATTTATGAAGTATTTTTGAACTCGGATTGTTTAAAGTACGAATCCTTAATATTTGTTTTTTTGTTTCACTGGATTCGTTTTCTTTAAAATATTTTTCATCATCCTCAGTCCTAAATGATGATATTACTGAATATCTTTGGCCTGTAATGCAAAGATGGTTGAATTTCTTATGAATAACTTTGGCCCGTAGTGCAAATATGTACATATGTTGAGATGAACATGACCAGCTGATGAATATCTTTGGCCTGTAATGCAAAGATGAATATTTGATTCAAGATGTATATTGATTGATGTTACAGGGATAAAATATTGATGATGGACTTTTAAATTCATAGATTTTATTCTCTACGTAACTCTTTTATGAATTATTATTTCCGCTGCAAATATTGATCTAAAACTTGTTTTCTATTGTATTTTATCAAATTTTTTCGTGTTGAAGACTAATGATAATTTGTTCTATATTATCTTAGTCATAATATTCTTTACTGGGCTAGTTGAGCTCACCCTTTTTCTATTTGTTCCATTTTTCTTCTCAAGAGGCGAGGATGTAACGAGTACTAGTCGGGGTATGGAATGAAGGTTCTAGAAAGTTGTTTAGTAGTCCTCGCCATTTTTATAAAAAAATGTACCAATAATTGTAATGAGGACTTATTTGGGTGTGAATATTGTCTAGATGGCAATATTTGTATTTAAACTCACAGTTTTTATGTTGTATTAATAAAGTTGTAGTTATTTTTGTACCATGTTATTGACGACTCAAAATGGGTGATGTATACTTATTTTGGGGGCGTCACACAAACTCTATAAGTCAATAATCTCATACATGTTCGATCACATAAGTTAACGACATACATTTATTATTATCTTAGTAACACAATCAGATTTCACATTAGCACATAATCGCGCTGTGTAGTTTTGTAGCCACCGTTTAGTTTTTTTTTAAAGTATAATTAGATAATTTGTAAAAACCTTTAGATTCTTGATTTCGCATAACCATTATGTATTAGAACACTTTATATTAAGCATCATTATGATTTTGCGTTACAGTTTAGAATGGAAAGGTAAACATACTTCCAAGTTACGATCATGCGAGCAATGGGCATTATGTAGGGTTTGCTTACATGCACGCAAATTAGCTTATTCTGATTTGTCCTAGGATGGGTAATGCAGATATCGTCCCCGAAAGCGAACCAAACTTAAATTCCTGATTGCTTGTTCCATTTTGATTTCCTAGCATGCGTATTGTTACTATTATTATTACTATTATAATTATAATTATAATTATAATTGTAATTATTATTATTTGTAGTGTGAGATAAAATGTGAGCCTTTAGATTAAATTGAAAGAATTAAGATGAAATCTGAACCGTCCTTGTACTTTGTAAAATGAAAGATTGAAAATGAGTTTTGTTTTATTATATAGATATCCAGAAAAATCTAAACATATTTACAAAACTTATAATTATCAATAACAATTTTCATAATTCACCACACCACCACAATAACAATTATTATTATTATTATTATTATTATTATTATTATTATTATTATTATTATTATTATTATTATTATTATTATTATTATTATTATTATTGTTATTATTATTATTATTATTATTATTATTATTAGTATTATGATAATAATTATTACTATTATTATAATAATTATAATATTACTATTATAGTTATTATTATTATTATTATTACTATTATTATAATTATAATTATAATTATTACTATTATTATTATTATTATTTTTATTATAATTATTGTAATAATTATTACTATTATTATCATTATTAGTATTATTATTATTATTTATTTATTTATTATTATTATTACTATTATAATTATAGTTATAATTATTGTTATTTTTATTGTTATTATTATTATTATTATTATTATTATTATTATTATTAATATTATTGGGCGGGAATTTTTAAGGGTGAATGTGACACCCCCAAAATAGGTATACATCACCCATTCTGAGTTGTCAATATACGGTACACAAACAACTACAACTTTATTATTACAACAATAAAACTGTGAGTTTAAATACAAATATTGTCATTTAAACAATATCCACATACAAATAAATCCTCATCATAATTATTGATACATTATTTTACAGAAATGGTGAGAACTACTAAACAACTCTCTAAAACTATCATTCCATACCCCGACTCGTACTCGCTACATTCTCGCCTCCTGAGAAGAAAAATGGAACAAAAAGGAAAAAGGGTGAGCTCAATCTAGCCCAAGAAAAAGAATATTATGACTAAGATAATACGAAACAAATTATCGTTAGTCTTCAACAGGAAAAAAATCTAATAAATACAATAGACAACAAGTTTTAAATCAATACTGCAATGAAAAAATATTAATTCATAGAAGAGTTACGTAGAGGATGAAATCTACTAATATCTATGAATTTAATATCCATCATCAATATTTTTTTATCCTCGTAACATCAATCAATATATATGTGAATCATATATTCATCCTCGCACTACAAAGCCAAGGACATTCACCAATCGGTCATGTTCATCTAAACACTGCTCATCTTTGCACTACGGGCCAAAGATATTCATCGAAATCATTCATCTTTGCACTACAAAGCCAAAAGATATTCCATAATATCATCATTTAAGACCGAGGATGATGAAAATATTTTTAAAAGAAACGAATCCAAAATGAATCAAAATGACAAGGATTAAGGATTAAGGATTCGTATTTTGTTTTATCCACGCCCAAAAATACCTCAAAAATAATCATAGTGGTGTAAAATTCAAGAATGATCAAAACATGGATACAATCAAAACTAGTATCCACAATAGATATTTTGACGAAAAAGAAAATTTTTCATTTTTCGATGAATAAAGGTCGATTCGTGAATAAGACTCAGATATCGTGAATAAAGGCCAGATACGTGAATAAGAATCTGACACCAAAAGTTCCAAATTTGATAAAAACTTCAGATCAATATTTCAAAGATAATGATATTGAAGAAATAATATCATTACGAAAAAAAATAATATCCCTTACTTTGGAAAGACAAGATTTAACCTAATATCGGATATGAAATATAACTTGAACTTTCACCGTATAGCAATACTCAAAGTATACTCAAAATACTCACAAGAATACGCCGATAATATAGAGAGAAAAACTTCAGCTTACGGTGTGATTTTCAATTCTAACCCAAGCACCCTATTTATAGGAAAATGCTTGTAACACCAAAAGCAGAAAAATTTATTAAAATATTAATATATATATATATATAATCTTCACGCACACCTTGGACAATCTGATCTCAGCTTTTTTTTCCATGCTAGTGGGAACACCTACCTTGTTAAAAAACGTTTTATTATTTAAAATAATTTAAACTTCCAAAAATCAATTATTTTGAGCTTCTAACTTCAATAATTCACAATAAATAGTCCTTTTGTCGGAAAATTCAAATCTCATGAGTTTTTATAGGAAATTCAATTCTCTACAACTTTTCAGAAGAAAGTTTTCCAAATTTCAAGCGAAATTGACCGAAATCCACAAACGAGGCAAGTATTTTAGAGGCTATAATCAAATTTCAATCAATAAATGGGGTCCAATTTACATGTTTAACATGTTTTAAACATTTATTGCAACAAAAATACTCTTCCTCCTCATATACTCATGTATTCCACATTCGTTGTAAAATATATCACCATTATTATATTATTAAAATATAATAATATATATATTTAAATGAATTATTTTATCGTAAAAAGATAAAATTTCAATTTTCAACAATTGTCACATTAAAATTTTCTCCATCTATATCCACATAAAATCAATATTTTTCTCATCATATGAATCAATAATTAATTATTCACAAATAATATTACGTAATCACAATATCGACAACCTGCATAGCCCTGTGAGAGCAGGGGCTTTCCAATAAGAATTTCTCCTTATCTGGTGCCAAGCAATTAGGTGACCAAACCTCTCCTTAGATGTAACTTTCTAGACATTGCCAATAATGTTATCTAATAATATTATTCGAGATAATATGAATTATTGCTTCGATAATGAAAAATATTGTGTAATGACAATTATCAAACAACAACAATATAAAATATCAACGCAACAATTATCGAACCAATAAAATATCGAATAAGAATTATCAGTAACCATTATCGAGTAGTGCTTTCTTACGTAAGAGTCAATAATTGGTGCAATACCGCGCATCATCAAGCAACAACGCCATTATTCGTGTTTTTAACCACCGGGTATTCCAACAAAAAGGTAAATCTAGAATAACTACGCCAAGTATTTTTAAACAACTTATATTTGTCGCTTTCTTCCTCCAATCGCTTCCAGTTATGGGGCTCCACATATTTGTCACTACAAAGGCCATTTAATATTCCCCGACAAAGATTTAATATTCCATTTACCAAACGAATATTCCCCGACAACAATGAATATTTTATAACCACTTCTTATTTTGAAATATTTATGTATTTTACCCATAACTATCCACATTAATCACATCAACCCTTACTATTTCAAAATAATAATTAGAGGAAATTAAATTTCATTTATTAATTATTTGGGGTCTTACAGTGAATTTGATTTGGACGAAAATTTTTAGTGTGAGATGAAATGTGAGCTTTTAGATTAAGTTGGAAGAATTGGAATGAAATCTAAATCGTTCTGATGCTTTGTCAAACAAGGATAAAGGAAATAGATTTTATGTGATTGATTATGTTATAAATTATTATTAAAATATTTAATATTATGTCATTCGAGACAAAAAATAAATAAAAATAAAGATCCCTAATACATTACTCTCAAATAAAAAAGAAAACAATTAAACCAACATTCCACGGTTTCCACCTAAAGAATTTAAATAAATTAGTATCTGGTGGAATACACATTGTGTAAATCTTAAAAAATGAAATTAAAAAAAATTATCATCAATTATTTTTAACTCTTTTTTGAAAGAGATTTAGAAATAGTAACCGATTCCATAAATTTATGGAAAAAATCAATATAAAAAATTTAAAATAGGAATTACCTTAAAAGTTGAAGAATATTTTTAGAAAAGACAAAAAGTTTCAAAAATGCTGTGGCCTCCAACTTTATATATTTTTTGTTTCAAAAAAAGAAAGTATTAAACGTTAAAATATTTTAAAAATCAATCGTAGTAATTTGTTATTATGACAGAGTTTTAAATTAATAATTTATTATTTTTAGAGATAAATTTGAAATAAAAATACTGGAGTACATATTAGTCTTTTTCTAATATTTTGTTTGAAAACGTCCTATAAAAATGGCCCAGCGTTCGTCATTCTTGTATTCTTCGCTTTTGAGAAAGTACTGGAGTGAGGATTGAAGAGATAAGAGGAGACTACCTGAGGTTCATATTCTCTCATATGTCATATATTCCTTTATATTAAATGTAATTTACAATATTTATATGTAATTATTATATGTTTGTGTTAGTGCAAACAATTTGCATAGCGGCGAGTTGATTTATACCCTGAATTGATTTTGCTTATGGTTATAATTTCATTTCTCTCTTGTATAAGGGTTCTGTTAGCATTGCTGACTGTAATTTTGGGATTTTATGGTTAAGTTTTTATGCTGGGATTTTGAGGTACTATTTCATGTTGGGTAGATCTGATTTTAATTTTGTTCAGCGATTGGTTATGTTGCAAATCGCCTGTGGTCATTAAATTACAGTAAAAGGTGATGGGTAAGGGAATTGAAGAAATAGTTTTGTGTTTTATTCATTCTATTTGCCTTTCTATATGTGTTGAATTAAAATAGCAAAATGATATTTCCCTTGCGCTATGATAAAATGAATAGTGAATTGGCCCACATCTATATTAGATGCAGCTTTGATATATCTAGTTTTCCTTTCTATTTAGATATAATTGTGTGCCTCTCAATTTATAAATATTGAGTATATAAAATGTCTCGACAATAAATACACACGCACAAATATATATATTGGAAAAACTAAATAATATAATTGTATTTATTAGATCGTCATATGTGTTTGTAGGTTAAAAATTTATTTTTATACGTATTTAATTTTTGAATCTTGAAAAGTTACTAGTGGATTTTCGCTAACAAAATGTCTCATATTGTTATTTAATATTTATATAATTTTTGACAAAAGATATAATCTTTGTATAAATAATAAATATATCTAATTTTGGACCTATTCTAATTTTGTATAAATAATACAACTTAAATCTTTGTGTTAGTAATATCAAATTTATATTTTCATGCTAGTACTATCTTTTTTACCCCAGCTAAATATAAGTTCTGGTCTCATGGCTACACGTGGATGGAAAATGTGTTACATGATTACAATTTAAAGGGAATAAATTTATGTTTGCCTTGATTGACTTGAATTTTTTTGAAGTCTATAAATCAATTATTTTTTATAAAATTGTCTTTATTTTGTTACCAATTCATAGTTCAATCGGGTTGCAGCCTGAGAATGTGGCCCTTGGTTCCCCACTTGGATATATATGTTGGTGCATTTATGTTTGTGTTAGGTCTAAGGAGTTTGGAACTTTTGATCCACAATCAAAATAAAAATATCCAAAATAATACAAAGAAGAGCTCATAATAAGTTACATACATAAATAAAAAGGTCTTTCTTTCTCTACAGGAATTTTGGTTATATTTTCTCTTACAAAAGCTGATTCTTTTTGAGTATCAGTCCACTAGCTAAACATTATGAAATCACAGTGGTAAAGTTTAATGTTTTAAAACAAAGCGTTCATTAAGAATTTTTACTGGATGCATTAATATGAACAAAGTGGTAAAAGAAAAATGGTAGTGCTAAAAGTTAGTAGGAACATGTGATATGTCAATGTCTGAGGGGGCTACCTAGTACCAATTGTAAGAGCGACCATTTAATCAAATGCACACCTTACATATATTGACTATAACCTTATGCGCGCGCACACACACATATATATAATAATAATTTTTTTTGGGGAGGGTCATGGACTAGCACCATACGACCGGTAACTATTATAGAATCGACTAGCACCTAATATTGCATGAATAATAACTTCTATTAAATTGAAAAGCACTTATTATCAGTGTTCTAAAAGTCGCTAGTCGGTCCCAGGTCAGTTGGCTACTGATTAGAGACTAGGGGATTAATCAGCTAGTCAAAATTTTAATTTTTTAAAAAATATATAATCTCCTCCCTCCTTCATAAGTTTTGAGTAAGTAGAATAACACAAGTAACACAAATCATCAAATAAAAACATGGAGACCAAGTAAAATCAGTGTTCTAAAAATCCCCGCCTAGGCCTTGCCTAGGCGCTAGGCCCCCCCTTGGCGTCCCGCCTAGGCACTAGGCCCCCCGACGCCTCACCTAGGCCTAAGGCGGCAAAAAAATTCCTCTAGAAAATTAGGCGGGGCCTAGGTAGGTCTAAGCGGAGAGTTTTTTTAATTTTAATAACTACCCAAACCAGATTTTAATATATTTAATTTTCTAATGATTTACCATATTCATAATACATGTTGTAGTATATCAAATCACAACAAAAAGTGAACAATATCAAGTCAAAATAGATACTTTTATTATAGTTGTAATTTTTTGAACTTGTACCAACTTCAAATTATATAAATGATGATACATTTGTAATATTTAGTTTAATTCAATATAATTCTTAAATTTATGTTTAGTTTCTTAAGTTTTAATATTGAATTAAATTCTTGAAATTTTAAATTTTTTTATTTAATAGCAATCTTGTTTATGAATAAAACTAATATGTTAAAAATATGTTTGAACTTTGAACAATTGCATATTTATGTTTGAACTTTGACATTAACAATATGGATATGTGTTTGAACTTTAAGCAAAGGCCTTTATTATCTTTATTATAGATTGTTTTGCTTTATATTATTTTTTTGTTTGGATAAATGTAAGATAAAATATTAAAATTGGCTTAAATAAAAAATTCCGCCTAGGCCCCTAGGTGCTAGGCCCCCCTCGGCCGCCCACCTCCCGCCTAGCGCCTTTTAGAACATTGAGTAAAATCAAATAGTTCGACGCTCTAAGTTCAAAGCTAATTAACCAAATGAAACTAAGTAGCACAAAATCAAATAGTCAATCACTCCTCCTCCTCCTCCTCCTCCTCCTCCTCTTGTCCATATTACTCAAACTCATAATTCTCATCTTGCTCTTCGTTGTCATCATCTTCCGACACAAACTCGTCTTCATCTAGTTCTCGTACATTTCTACCACTTCTTCTAGGTAGAAGGACCTCATCCGCTCCATTTTTTTCCGATTTTCCCCGACTTCTTCCGATTTTTCCCGACTTGTTCCGATTTTTTAATTTATTCCGACTGGGCAACTTTACCGATTAGTTGCCTGGAGCCCGACTAAGTCGGCCATCGACTAAGTTAAAGGACTAGGCCCTAGTCGACTTGTTGAGGCTCTGACACCGACCTATTCGCCGACTAGTTGGTTGACTTTTCGAACACTGCTTATTATCTATGCATGTTCTTGAATACCACATGAACGCCTGTCCTATGAATCTTAAGGACACAGACAAATGGTTGTTCCCTCACAAATAAGTGTAGAAATGTATTATCTCTCTTATATTTCTTAGATTACATGAAAACTTATTTATACAAGAAAAAACTTTCAACAAGTACAAGGAGCCCATGCTCCATTAGGTGTTGCCATACTCTACTAACAACTATATCAACTGATATACTCTACTAACAACTAACATGACATCTTCTAACACTCTCCCTCAAGTTGGTGTATAGATATCTCGCATACCCAACTTGAAACACAATAGATGAAACATCTTACTACTAAGACCTTTAGTCAAATATCAGCTAGCTGATGATCTGTTTTTACAAAAGGTAAGCAAGTAAGACCACTGGTTAACTTTTCTTTGATAAGTGCCTATCAATCTTAATGTGATTCGTTCTATCGTGTTATACTGGGTCATTTGCATACTAATAGCTGCCTTATTAGCACAAAATAATTGCATAGGCCCTTTAGTTATAACACCCAAATCTTCTAGAAAAGTTCGAAGCCACATTAGTTCACATATACCCAAGGCGATAGCTCGATATTCAGCCTCAGCACTAGATCTTGCCACCACAGACTGTTTCTTACTATGTCAAGTAACAAGATTACCTCCAACAAATGAACAATATCCTGATGTAGAACGACGATCCTCAATAGAGCCAGCCCAATCTGAGTCGGAAAAAGCTTCAACTCTTATATGGTCGTGTGGTGAAACAATAATCCTTTTCCTGGAGCAGACTTGAGATACCTCAGAATTCTATAAAGTTTCCATGTGACCATATAGTGACTCACTATTCCCACAACATAAGATATGTCAGGTCTAGTATGAGAGAGGTATATCAATCGTCCCACTAAACGTTGATACCTTTCTCTATCAACCGTAGGTCCCGTGCCTCCTTTTAGATGATGATTAACTTCAATAGGAGAATCAACATGCTTACATCCTAACATGCCAGTTTTTGTTAAAAGATTAAGGACATACTTCCGTTGAGATAGAAAAATCCCACCGGAAGATCTTGCAACTTCAATACCAAGGAAATATTTCAAAGGACCAAGATCTTTGATTTCAAATTCTTTGGCCAGACTCACTTTGAGATTAGCTATCTCTTCTTTATTATCCCCTGTCACCACAATGTCGTCAACATAAACAATAAGAATGATAATCTTACCCTTTATTTGTTTGACAAAAAGAGTATGATCTGCTCGACTTTGCTTGTACCCAAATCTTGTCATTGCTCTGTGGAGTCTACCAAACCAGGCTTTAGAAGATTGCTTCAGACCATACAAAGCCTTTCGTAGCTTACAAACCTTGCCCACAGTGACGGATGAAGCAAAACCAGGAGGTATGTCCATGTACACTTCCTCCTCCAAGTTACCGTGAAGGAATGCATTTTTTACGTCTAATTGCTGAAGATTCCAGCTGAAGTTTGCTGCACATGATTATGGTACGAACAAAGTTCATCTTTGCTACAGGAGAAAATGTCTCCTGGTAATCAATCCCATGGGTTTGAGTGTACCCTTTTGTAACTAGTCTGGCTTTGAGTCTCTCAATTGTCCCATCAAAATTTTGTTTGACTGTATATACCCACTTGCATCTAAATGGTTTTTTTCCATAAGGAAGAGTAACTAGTTCCCATGTATCATTCTTCTTCAGGGCATTCATCTCCTTAATCATATTCTGTTTCCAATTCTCATTGCTCATTGCTTCTTTCCACCCCTGAGGAACAGATATTGAAGACAAGGAGGAAACAAAGGAGAGGTAGGATGCAGATAATTTATTATAGGCTAAGAAATTAGAAATAGGATGTTGAGTACAAGCTCTAACCCCTTTTCTAAGAGCAATATGAATATCGGTATCATCAGATGAGGTAATAGGAGCAATAGGAATATCAGTATTATCAGAAGAACAAGTAGGATTAGGATTCTCACCATTAACATTATTCTGACTAGGTTCGGAGCAAGGTTGGCGTAGTGGTGTAGAAATGATTACCTTATGTTTGCCTTTTCCAGCATAGGTCCTAAACTGAGGCTCAGGCTCAGGCTCAGGCTCAGGCTCAGGCTCAGGCTCAGGCTCATTCTGTCTAGCACTCTGTAACTCCCCCTGTGTAGAATTATCATGAACAACAATAGGAACTTGAAAAATAGGGCTTGAAATACCAGCCTCAGAGGGAAGCTTAAGGAAGACGGTTTATAAGAAATGCAACAGTCAGAACTGCATTTCCCCATAGAAATTTAGGGGTGTTCATGGTAAACATAAGAGATCGTGCAACCTCTAGTAAGTGTCGATTTTTTCTTTCCGCCACACCATTTTGTTCTGGAGTTTTAACACAAGAGGTTTGAAGGATGATGCCATGTTGAGAGGGGTAAGATGCAAACACAATATTATTACTATATTCACGACTATTATCACTGTGAAGAATCCTAACTTTAGCGTCAAATTGAGTTTGAGAATCATTTTGTGAAAATCCTGAAAACAATCAAACACCTCATTTTTTGATCACAGAAGATAGATCCAAGTGACACGAGAATGACAATCAATGAAGCTAACAAACCATCTAAAACCAGGACAGGAAACAACTCGAGAGGGTCCCCATACATCAGAATAGATAATAGCAAAAGGCTCAGTGTCTACTATGAATGACAGAATAAGTAGAACGTTTGTGTTTACCTAATTCACATGGTTCACACAAAAACTGAGTTTTGTTACATTGTTTAACTAAAGATGGAAATAAAGACTCCAATACAGAAAATGAAGGATGTCCCAAACGTCGATGCCATTGATGGAGAGAGATCAGACGAGAGTCAAGAGTAGAGTGTAGAGCCTGAGTAGAGCACACTTTTGACGAGGGAACATCTAAATAGTAGAGACCATTAACTGCGCTACCATTCCCAATTTGTTGTCCTGTCACCAAGTCCTGAAAAACACAATGAGTTGGAAAAAATGTTACGGAACATTGTAGAGATTTGCAAAGATGTTGGACATATAGTAAATTTGCAGTAAATGAAGGGATATGAAGAATGGATGATAATGTTAATGAAGAAGTACAAACAACAGAACCACGCTTGGAGATAGAGGCCATCAGCAATCCGAATCTTGTCTTTTCCAGAGAAAGGTGTGTATGAAGTAAAGAGGTTGGATGACCCAGTCATATGCTCGGTGGCACTTGTGTCTATAATTCAACTAGGACAAGTGGATGAAACATGTAAAGCACAAGAATGTATACCTGACGGAGCATAAAGAGAAGGAGTAGATTGAGAATAGAATTTTCGAAAAACTGAGATCTCTTCAGGGGTGAGAGCAGTAGTAGTTTCAGAAGTACTGGGTGTGTCAACAGGAAGGGGTGGAGTAGATATGTAGACCTGGGATCCACGTCCACGGCCAGACCGTCCTCCATGTTCTTTAGGACGCCCATGAAGCTTATAGCAGCGATCCCTGGTATGATTTCGCGGAACTCCTCAATAAGAGATGGAATGTGAATGCTCGGCTTAAGATTCGAAGTAACCAAGGCTGATTTGTCCACATGATGGAGATTTAGAACCATCACCCGACGTCTACTTTCCTCTTGCTCGCAGTGATGGAAAAGGTGTCTGACCAATCAGTTGGGCACGAACTTGATTAAACTCAATGTTTAAACTAGCCAAGAAATCAACAACTCGATCCTCGCTAACAAACTTCTGATAAGCTGCGGTATCCTCAGTACATTTGGCGGAAAAAACCCGGTAATGATCAATCTCCTGCCAAAGGGGCATTAATTTCTGCAGCAATCTTGTCTGGCAACAAAGCCCCCGACCGCGCTCACGGATTTATGTCTTTAATGTCATATGCCTTGGACATATCACCAGAAACAGAGAAAGTTTGGGAAATAGCCTCCCAAACTTTATAGGCAGTGCCTAGAAACATGTAACTATTCCGCATATTTGGTTCCATAGAATTAAAAATCCATGTTTTGACCATGGAATTATCAGACTTCCATTCTTCTTGAGTCATCCCCGGTTGTGTAGGCATAGTAGTTGTCCCATTGATAAAATGTTGCATACGATTGGTCTCAATTGACATACGGCATGCTTGAAACCATACCAGGTAATTGGATCCATCCAATTTAAAAGGACTGAGAGCCAACGCAGAATTGAGATGATTGTTTCTAATTAACTGCCCTTTATTTGTTTCTGTAGTATCATTATGAATGGAACTAGATTCGGCCATGGTAATAGGAGTGGCAAGAATTATCCAAGGAAATATCAACGAGGATAATCTAAAGGCTCAACAAAAATGGCAGGGTTATTCCAAAAAATGCAACGGACAACAGTAAACAAATGGCAGTGAATGAACAATAAGGGAGAAATTTGGTTTTCTGAAGCGGTTGGGTCAATTTAGTGCAATAAAGCTAACAAGTATGTTCAATACAACAGATAGTGAACAAATAAGCCCAGTACAGACCAAATAGGCCAAACAAATGCTCAGTATAGAGGTTTAGAAAACTAACAGTGAACAAATAGGCCAAACGAATGCTCAATACAAGCAAACTTGAATTTCACGCTAGTCGACTACACTGGAACAAACTGCGCCAGAAAAAGTCGTCTGAAACTGTCTCACGCGCCGATAGAGAGTGGCGCGTGGTGTCGGCGAACGACGAATGGGGAAGCGCGTGGAGGCGCGTGTGTGGTGAGTCTGACACTTATGTGTTGATCGACTGACAATGGGTGAACCACTTATGTTCTTAATTTCTCCAAATGGATTGATTCGATCAGCCACAAACAGAGGGAGAAAAAAATTGAAGAACAGTGGGTTTTTTTTCTTTTTGATAAGGATCAAGCTCTGATACCATGTAGAAATATATTATCTCTCTTATATTTCTTATCTTATATTTCTTAGATTACATGAAGCTTATTTATACAAGAAAAAACTTTCAACAAGTACAAGGAGCCCATGCTCCATTAGGTGTTGCCATACTCTACTAACAACTGTATCAACTGAAATACTTTACTAACTAACATGACATCTGCTAACAATAAGCATCCCACATTTTAAGAGAGATCTATCTAACTTTTTCTCTAAAAACTTCTGTTAATTAAGTATGATCAATCCAATACAAGGACATGGATCTGTAGTAGATCTTGATTACATTTACTTTAGTAGAGGACTTTCTTAAAATTTAACAGGCTTGCAGGATTTTTAGGATAACTTCATTCATTTTGAAATGACTATAACTGTTACAACTTATACCATAATAATCCTTGTCATTTCATAAGAGTATTATCCCTTTCTAAGCTTCTCTTATTAGATTTTATAAATTTATGTCTGTCTGGTGTAATTTGAAGGCGTCAATGTTACAACGTAAGCTTGATATTATGTCACACTTTGTTAGGTCGTTCCAGATATGGCGTCGGTGCATACTACTTTGACATCATTGACCTGTAAGAATGCCATCCATTCTGCTTCCTCAAAGTTGCAAAATACTACATTCTTGCCTGGGTTTGATGTGGTTGGGCATGCTGCTACATGGAAGAAGGAAATATATCCCCCTTCCTTTTCGGGACCTAGAGCTACGTTAACCTTTGATCCTTCGTCAGCCAATAGAGAGAAGACGACTAAACAAAGTAAGCACACAGTTGATCCTGCATCCCCTGATTTTCTTCCCCTTCCATCCTTCGAACAGTGTTTTCCGAGGAGCACTAAAGAATATAGGTATGCCTATGTTTTTTGTTCCAGTATATAGCTTATTGTTTTCATTTAAGACATGTAGATTGTGAATATGTCTCAGAATTACATTAAATCGAACGTGCATGTTGTCCCCTATCCCCCCCCCCCTTCCCTGCACCCTATTTTTATTTATTTACTAAGAAACACATTCATTGACATGTAAAGTGCACGCATGCGCTCTCAGATACAGTGTTTTGCAAAATAATGATGCAGTGATTCTTCTTTACAGGGAGGTTACTCATGAAGAATCTGGTCATGTGCTTAAAGTTCCATTTAGACGTGTTCATCTAGCAGGGGACGAACCACATTTTGACACCTATGACACCAGTGGTCCTCAAGACATAAGCCCTCAAATTGGTATGAACTTAAAATTCTTGCTTAAAAATAATTTTCATCTTTAGTCGATTTCATTCTCTCTCGCGGGCATTGTGTTCTATTGGATCTTCAGGATAGATACTTTTCTGTTTCTTGCATGTTTGTCATATCTGTACTATGGGATATTCTTTCAAGTTTTATAAAAATGATTAGTTTCTTCCTCGAGAGATTCAGTAGTTGATTGCTTTAAAAGGCATCATCTCTATTCCCCATCTCTTGCCAGTAATTTCTAGACATTTCAACTCACCTAACTGTTTTTATTCACATCAAAGCCATTTTATCTTTTATTTATTTCTAGACAACTGGTTTTATTAAACAGGACTTCCCAAGTTGCGCAAGGAATGGATTGACAGGCGGGAGAAATTAGATTTACCGAGATACACACAGATGTTCTATGCTAAGCAGGGAATTATAACAGAGGAAATGTTGTATTGTGCTGCTCGTGAGAAGCTTGATCCAGAGTTTGTGAGGGCAGAGGTTTCCCGTGGCCGTGCAATCATTCCATCTAACAAGAAGCACTTAGAGTTGGAGCCAATGATAGTTGGAAGAAATTTCTTGGTAAAAGTGAATGCAAATATTGGAAATTCTGCTGTTGTGAGTTCTATCGAGGAAGAAGTTCACAAGCTTCAATGGGCTACAATGTGGGGTGCTGATACTATTATGGATCTCTACTGGTCGTCACATCCATGAAACTCGTGGAGTGGATTCTACGTAATTCTTCTGTTCCTGTTGGCACCGTTCCCATCTATCAAGCACTTGAAAAGGTAAATGGAATCGCAGAGAATCTGAACTGGGAAGTTTTCAGAGGGACCTTGATTGAACAGGCTGAGCAAGGTGTAGATTACTTCACAATTCATGCTGGGGTCCTGCTTCGCTACATCCCATTGACCGCAAAACGAATGACTGGAATTGTTTCTCGAGGGGGCTCTATTCATGCAAAGTGGTGCTTAGCTTATCACAGGGAAAACTTTGCTTATGAGCACTGGGATGACATACTGGACATCTGCAATCAATATGATATAGCATTGTCTATAGGTGACGGACTCAGACCAGGGTCAATTTATGATGCTAATGACACTGCCCAGTTTGCAGAGCTCTTAACTCAAGGAGAGCTGACACGTAGAGCTTGGGAAAAGGATGTACAGGTAATGATCTTGTGAAGTATGCTAAATCATGTAACATTATTTAATATAAGTTTTTTTTTACATTGTAACATCTTTTCAAAACCTAGTTCAATTATATGTGGTGGAATCAATTATTTTATGTTGTTCATTACAGCTGGGGTTGTAAATATGCTGAAACTGGTTGTAGCAGTTACGTTTTTGTTTGACTTCAAAGGAACACAAATAGATTCATCTTCTATGACTTCTAGCTATTGCACTAAAGCTTAGTTTATCAAAGGAAAACAACTTTATTCAGCCTCTGTCTACTAAACTAAACTAAACTGAGTCTGCTTAAAAATAGCATGGAGAATAGTATATATCTCAATGCTCAACTAAATTATGTCAATATTCTTCCTCTAACTTGTTCTTATCATACGAGCCAGCATAAGATTCCAAATAATGTGTTTTAAGAGTAGATTGTAAGTTATAAATAAGCATCATACAGTAAGGCGGATGTAATTTTTAACATGTTATTGTCATGTTATAATTGACAGTCTATTTATACACACTGGGTGTAAGTTAGAGCGTCTATTAATGTGATATTTTAACATTTTAGTGTTCTCTTTATGGTTATAATTATTGCAGAATGTGATTTTTAATGAAAACTTGGAAACTTGTGATACATTGCATGTTCTATTACATCTCTCATTATTATTATTAATGTGCCAAAACTTTGGTTTAATCTTTCTTGTTAAATTACCACTATGATTTAGGACGATGTGTTATTTCAGGTAATGAATGAAGGGCCTGGACATATTCCAATGCATAAGATTCCAGAGAACATGCAAAAACAACTAGAATGGTGTAATGAAGCACCCTTCTACACCCTTGGACCTTTGACTACCGATATTGCTCCTGGATACGATCACATCACGTCAGCTATAGGTGCTGCCAATATTGGAGCCCTTGGCACTGCACTCCTCTGTTATGTCACACCAAAAGAGCACCTTGGTTTACCTAACAGGGATGATGTAAAAGCTGGGGTTATAGCATACAAGATAGCTGCTCATGCAGCTGATTTAGCAAAAGGTCATCCACATGCTCAAGACTGGGATGATGCACTTAGCAAGGCTAGATTTGAGTTCCGATGGCTGGACCAATTTGCATTATCGTTGGACCCAATGACTGCCACATCCTTCCATGATGAAACCCTGCCATCAGATGGTGCAAAAGTGGCTCATTTCTGCTCTATGTGTGGGCCAAAGTTCTGTTCCATGAAGATAACCGAGGATGTTCGGAAGTATGCTGAGGAGCATGGTTATGGGAGTGCTGAAGAAGCTGTGCGGGAAGGGATGGATGCTATGAGTGCTGAATTCCTGGCAGCCAAGAAAACTGTGAGCGGAGAGCAACATGGTGAAATTGGCGGAGAAATCTACTTGCCGGCAGATTACATCAACTCTTCAAAGAACTAAAGGTCAGTAAGATTCTATTAATTTTGCTAAATGTATAAGGTTGTGGATTTTTAGTCAAATCAGCTGTGTGTGAGAGAGGAGATTATCTGCTGGAGAGAGGGGGGAGAGGGGTGGGGGGAGGCAGTGTACATAATTTACTGTTGCAATGGTAACTGAATTGAAATGCCTGGAACTTGAGAGTTTTCCTTTAGTTTCTCAGTTACTTCGACAAGGCTAGTTGACCTTATAAAAGAATTTGTTATATATGCTACTCAGTTCTTGGTAGTTTCTCCATTAATGATTAGTGTACCATTTTTGCCACATGCTTATGATGCTGGTGAACATGTCCTCTAGTTCTATCAAAAAGGAAAAAATGTAAATACTATGACCACAATAACACCATAATAGAGAATATAACTAAATACGAAGTCAAGGATAACTTGATGGGTGAAAAAATTGTAGAAGGGGCAAGTGATTTCTTGTATTCATATTTGTGCTACTCCCCAACTAACCTTGGTCTCTCTTCTTTTTTTTCTTCTTCCTATATTTAATTTCAAGAAGTAAAGATAGTTTGCCATTTTAAGATTTTAGCTCCAAATTAATATATGCTGATTCAAAGAAACGTGAATGCTTGAGAGGCAGGCACTTTGAACTTCAGATTTGTACAGTCATGTGGAATTTTTGAATGTTTTTTGCTAGTAAATGCTTCACTTTATTAACCCTTTACTTGAAAAACTAGGTGCTACGATTTCCATGATGATCTCGCTTTGGTTCTTGCATCAGTTACCACAAGGCTGTCTTAACAAAACTTCTGTTGCAGGACCTTGTGAAGAAAAAGAACTGGTTTGGAGCTTCTAGGAGCATTTGTGTGTGTGGGCTACACAAGAACGGTGATTCAGGATTTTGATGTTCAAGCTCTAGGTAAGTTCGTAGCCGTAGTTATGGCAAATAATTTGAGACAAAGGAATCTTTCTTTGTTTTAGAATGTTGCAGTAATGAAAAACTTTAGCAGCGAGTTTTATTTATTTATTGGGACTTCTTTTGTTCTTCCATTAACATAAGAAACGCACCGGGGGTGTCTGTATCTGCTTGGGCGCTGGATCTTTTGGCCAGGATGCGAGCAGGTCAGGCTGAGAAAGTCCCTTTGCACCTGAACAGGATAATGCCTGCGTAGGGAGAGTGCATTTTCTTGTTCATTTTTATGTGGTTTCACAGGGAAGGAGATTCCATTCATGATTTGGGCTTGCATATCCATGTCGGGCAGGTTCAACATATAGGCTCATCTCTCTGGTGGCCTGGGAAGTAACTGAAACTACAATGAAATGAAAAAGTGGTATTATATAATTCCCTTTTGCGGCATTAAATAAAAATGAGCACAAATAGTCCATATATTATATAATGGGCTAATAATGAGATAATATAGTCCGATAATAAAATTAGTACAATAATCATATCGGGACATTTCAATTTTCTATTAAGGTCATGGAGGAATTAGGGTGGAGAATTGGCTTCACTGTATGAATGAATATAAAGAGAAGAAGACAGTAAGGATTTGAGTATGACACAGTAACCAAAAATTTAATAACATTATGCTGTTTTTTTTTTTTTTTGAAACAATAACATTATATGCTGTTTAAATATAAACTAGGGGAAGATTTGTCAACGAGTTAAATCAGAAAAAATCATGTTTTGAATCTACTAAGTATGATAATAGAATGATTTGACTCATTATGTAATGAAGCATTAATCTGCGGCATGATTCAACAATTTGTATTATTATTTAAATCGATCAATTTAAAAAAAATAAATTTGTACAATTATATTAATTTATAAAATATTATTATTTATAAATTATATTAACTTATAAAATAATATCATTTAATCTCTCTAAACTTTTTCAGTTCTTACTTTAATTTTTTTCACTTTCTCTGTCTGAAAAATTAAATATTTTCATGTTCAAAAATCACTCCCAAAATTTCATTTAATATAAATACAATATATCTATATAAATTAACTTAAAGTAAATACTTGTATATGTCTTGACGAATTTGTAAGATGGGGAATTATTGGACAATTTGTCCACTTTCTTTTAATTTATTTATTTATTCATTTTTCTTAACGGAGAGAAAAAGTAAGACTAACTGATTCTTATTTATGTATGAGTACACAATTTTAGTATCCGGAATAATCCAATATAGAGTTGAAAATGAATCAGTGGAATAACCTTGAAGTGAAATTTAAATCGAAAAATACTTTTGCAATAGGATTGCAAGAGAAGACAAGTATTTTTACTTCCCAAAAAAAAAATTGTTTACAATCAACAATATTTGATACATATACATATTCTTTCACATCTTTCCATTTTTAAAAGAGTTTTTTTATAAATTAAAAAAAAAGTGACTAATGTACTCTAGCAGATGGATAGTTGGGTTTCCATTTACTGTAACTCTTACACTATGTTTCTGAATTTTGAACAAAAAAGAAAAGAATAGAAAATTTAAATTAGAATAGAAAAGAAAAGAATAGAGAACTTGAAGTTTTCATTTGTGTTGTTTCTGAGTTTTTAATAGAAAAAAATAAAAAATTTAAAATTAAGGATATGAGTTGTAATTTAAAATTTATTATATTAAAAATTGAGGATAATATGGGAATTATAAAAATATTTTTTTAAAATTTCTTTTTCGTCTAAATCAGGTCAATTTTGAACGGAAAATTTTGGCAAGAAAAGTGACCAAATTTTCTATCTATTTTTTTTTCTTTTTCGTTTATTAAAAAACTTAGAAACATAAAAATTAGAAAGAAAACTTAACTTTTTCGTCCAATTCTTTTTTTTTTTCCGTCTATTTTAAAACTAAAAAATAAAACGTTAATGTAAAAGACCCTAATTTGAATGTGCGAGAGGAATATATAGTTTTTATTTTTGTTTTCGTACATGAATGAATCAAATCAAATAAGATTCATAATTTAAAATATTAATTAAATGAATCATATATCTTGCTAGAATTTTGATCAAATAAAATACTAATATTAGAGCATGTCAAGTTTGACTCATTGACAAATTGAAAGTAGAAACGTTGAAGATAAAGAGAAAACAAGGAGGGCATAAAAATCACGAAGTTCATAGGGGTTTTCTAATTAAGTAAAACTTGAGGGGCTTGCAAAACTGTTCAACATACAAATTCCAAAGTCGGTAGAAACTAGAACTCTAGATTTCATCAAGAGAAAAAGGAAATGGCGACGATTTATCACGAGCGGCAAAGATTACAATTCTGTCTGTTACACTCCCTCAACAATCTTTTCCAGGTACCCACCCCTTCACTCGATCCCTCTCTCTCTCTCTCTAAATAGATAGATAGATCCCCTTTTACTTGACAAAAATTGGGGATGGAGTTTGAATTTTGTTTATAGCTAGTACTCGTCTTTTGATATTTGGGAAACCCAGAAAGAAAAAGAAAACCTGAAAAAAATAATGATTGTGTTGGAAAGTTTGGTGAATGTGATATATGTTATTATATATATGTGTAGGAAAAGAATGCATTTACGCGAGCAAATTTGGATGGTATTGCTGAAGAACTAGTTGTTGTTGTTGATGATCCAAACAAGGGAAAGTGGACACCTTTGTCTGTTATCTTCAAGCCTCATCATAATTCACTTACCGGGAATTATGATATAAATGTTCTAATTTCAGCAGTGGAGGGAAAGGGGAAGAGGGTTGTGTGGCATGATCGGCGTAATGGAATTGATCTGGATGAAGGCAAGTTATTTGGTATCGTGGTTAATATTCCAGTAAGAAAGTATGGTGGGCTTTGGAGAAGTAGGCATTGGGTTGCGATGAGAAGGATTGAGGGGGTTTGGTATAATTTGGATAGTGATTTTGATGCTCCTTATTCTTTTAAAGATAGTGAAGAGGTTAGGGAATCCTTGGATAGAGTCATTAGTGGGGGTGCTGAGGTATTGCTTGTAATGAATGAATGATTTAACACTCCATGCCATGCCCTGCTTGCTTGCTATATATATATATATATATATATATATATATATATATAAATGTTGTAATTAATGGTGAATTATTTTTATCACATACATGATATATATATATATACTTGTTGTTTGACAATATATATCGTCTTTGCTAAAGAGCTTCTTTATGCAAAAGTGATTAAGTTTGGCTTTGCATAGTTGCTTGTAATGATCTCAAGTCTGATTTGTGTTTTAATGTCAAAGAAAACCATTGAGGTATATATATATATATATATATATATATATATATATATATATATATATATAAAAGCAGGATAAGTACATCTTTATTTTCTACGTACATGCTTTTAGCTTTATGCGGCAGTTTCGGTCATACAACTGTTGTAAATGCTCTTGCTTAATGACGGACAACATATAGCGTCATAAAAGTATAGATCGACGATTGTATGACCGAAACCGCCGCCTAAAAAGGGGTGAGCACGGTAGTAAGATAAAGTAGATGACTGATCCTCACTATATATATATATATATGGATGGACACTTTGTTATCAAAACTTAGTTGGTGTGCCTTTCTGTGTACAAAGATGAGAATAAGGCTATAAAATGAGCAAACAGTTCGGGCTCGATTCGTACTTGTTCGATTAAAAGTTCGATTCGAGCTTGACTCAAACTATAAATGAGTCAAATATGAGCAAATTTTAAAGTTCGATAAATTACTCGAATCATCTCAAATTACAATTTTCTATTGATACTTTGATCATATTCGTTTAAAAATTCAAACTGCTCGGGATCGTGCTCGGCTCGATAGCTAAATGAGCTTCAATCAAATCTTATTTTATACTCAATATATTTTGTGAACCAAATTTGAGCAACTCAATAAGCGGTTCGACTCAGTTTATTTACACCCTTATATGAGAGTGATCAGCAACATATGTTATAACTAAAAACACTCGTCTCCTTTCCTTTCTTTTCCTTTCCTTTCATCAAGCTTGAGCCAACAGCCAGCCAAGGTTATATATTAACAGAGTTTTAAACCTATGTTATTATTCAACTTTAACACGAGTTTCGTGTTGTTCAAACTAAACTTGCCTCCTTATAAAAACAAGAAGAGAAAATTTCACTTTTATAATCAATCAATAATAACTTGGAATTTCTGAGCTAATAAGCTACATGAAGGAATATTTATAGTAGGAAACATTTTAACAAAAAAAAAATATATATGATATTTTTACACATGGAAGTGGAAATTTCAGTTCTCTATTTATATGAGACCATCATGTATTGGAATATTACTATGGCAACTCTTAAAAATAAAATTAGTAACGAATTATTTTAAAGAAAAAAGAATAACGAAATAAGATTAAGTATATCTTGTAAGGGATATCTGAGTAAATATTATATATATGATTCGGATCTTAAAATTCACTTTTATTCAACTCACTGAGTTCACCTTTTAGCGACGGACCACGACGGTTCGATCCATACAACCGTCGTCTATACTTTTAACGACGCTATATGTTGTCCGTCGCTAAAAGTATAAACAACGGTTGCATTACCGAACCGTCGTCGGGTCCATCGCTAAAGAGGGATGAGTTCGAGTGAGTTGGATAAGGGGTGAGTTTAAGATCCGGACTTATTATAGATAATCCATGAGAGTTTAGGTAATTTATTTAAGCATCATACTTTTTCTTAACCTGTTATGTTTTTTTATAATGTGACAGTAATGATAATCTTTTTGTTTACTGTGCAATGTTATAAATTCGGGTTTCATGTGGGTGTCATCGAGGCAAGAAAAATTTCCATGTTAAAATTTAGCACCACATAAAAAGCTTAAAATTTTGATTAATGTATTTTTTGAAAAAAATATATATGAGATGACATAAAATTATAAAATATAATATATACGTTTTTTTAATAATAATTAGATTATCTTTTTTTAAAAAGAAAAATAATTATTTTTATTTAAATAAATATACTTTTATGAGCCCGTTCGGCAGTGACTTTTAAGTTGGTCAAATCAATTTATAAGTCATTTGTCACAATTATTCTGTTTGACAATAACTTATTTTTCTATTTATAATTTAATTTTTAAGTCTAAAAAAATAAGTCAAGTATTTTAACTTATTTTAAATTAACTTATAAGTTTTTTAAAATAAGTTAATTTGACCAAATATAATGTTTATTTTATTCCTCTTTTTATCAATGTTCTTTTAATAATCTTTATATTTAATTTTAACTTATAAGTCATTGAACCGAATACTTTCATAACTTATTTTAACTTAATTTATAATTTATAAATCAAATAATCGAACGTTTTTATTTATAAGTAACAACTTAAAATAATTTATAAGTAAATTTATATTTTAAATATGAGTTATTTTAAAATAAATAGTTGCTGAAAGGGCTCTATGTACAAAATAAAATAATGGGATAAATAATCTTTTGGTCACTGTACTGGGGTCCGGTTTTTATTGTGGTTACCGAATTTTTTTTTGTTACAATCGAATAACTGTACTCTCAAAAACTTACAAAATGGTTATTCCGTTCGATTGCCGTCCTAAAATTTGACGAAAATGCTGACTGTGCATATTGAGCCGTTATTTTTGCTGACATGGAGGATTAAAATTTTTCTTAAAGAAAATGTTACTCACAAGTCTCGAACTCTAGACCTCTCCAAACTAGAAATCTTATATTCCAACAAAAATCATTGTAACAACTATCTACCATGCTTAAATTTATATAATTGTAATAATGATGCTAATTAGTATTATTATTATTATTATTATTATGTTAATTATTATTATTTTTATTTTTTTCTACATTAATTACGTGTTAAAAGTATCAATATTTTTTTCATTCCAAAGTCCTATGCATGTCTCCTGCATAAATTTGCCATGTACCCTCTTGTTAGTGTAGTAATATAATGGAACAAAGTTCGCAATTAAAATAATTAAAACTTACAAAACTTTGAATTCATAAATTAATGTTACTGTTTCTATATTTTTTAGGCAAAAAACAAAATAAAAACTGCAGTTTAAAAAACAAAAAACAACGAAAAAAAAAAACCAAACATAAAAAACAACAAACAACGCAAAAAAAAAAAAAAAACAAACAACGCACACAAAACAAAAAAAAAACGCAGTTTAAAAAAAGCGCAAAAAAAACAAACAAAAAACTACATAAAAAAATTGCAGTTTTTTTATTTTTATTAAAAAAAACAAAAAACTGCATAAAAAAGCTGCAGTTTTTTTATTTTTATTTTTTTTGTAATAATAAAACTGCGTTTTTTATAAATAAAAAAAAACTGCATAAAAAAAAACAAAACACAAAAAAAAACTGCAAATTACAAAAAACTGCATTTTTATTTTATTATAAATAAAAATAAAAACCAAATAAAAAAAAACGCAGTTTTAAAAAAGCTCAAAAAATAAAACAAAAAACTACATAAAAAAACTGCAGTTTTTTTATTTTTATTAAAAAAAAACAAAAAACTGCATAAAAAAACTGCAGTTTTTTTTTTTTGTAATAATAAAATGCAGTTTTTTTCTTATTAAAAAAAACTGCGTTTTTTATATAAAAAAAAAACTGCATAAAAAAAACAAAACACAAAAAAAAAACTGCAAATTACAAAAAACTATATTTTTATTTTATTATAAACAAAAATAAAAACCAAATAAAAATTACAAATTACATAAAAGCTGCGTTTTTTTATGTTTTTTTGCGTTGTTGCTTTTTGTTTTTTTTTTGCATTTTTTTTAAACTGCGTTTTTTTTTGTGTGCGTTGTTTTTTTTTTTTTTTTTTTTGTTGTTTTTTTTAATTAAAAAAAAATTGTGTTTTTTTTTATTATTACAAAAAAATTGCGTTTTTATTTTATTACAAAAACTGTGTAGTTTAGGATAGTAAATCATATTTAAGCATTATTATTATTATTATTATTATTGAAATACTACAGTGTATTATCCCTTTTTGGTCATTATATTATTACAATAATAATAATTATTATTACAGTTATTACAATTATTATTATTATTATTATAATTCCTAGAAACGATGCTACTTAGTTTAAATATTAGTATTACATAAATTTAAGTATGGTAGATAGTTGGCACAATAATTTTTGTTGGAATATAAGGTTTCTAATTTGAAGAGGTCTAGAGTTCGAGATTTATAAGTAACATTTTCTTTAAGAAAATTTTTAACCTCCACATCAAAGAAAAATATCGAATTGACTCAATATGCACAATCAAGATATTTTAGGATTAAAATTGAATGAATAATTCATTTTATAAGTTTCGAACGAAATGACCATTTTATAAATTTTTAAGAGTACAGGTACAATGACCAAAACGTTATCCCATAAAATAATTATCATGTCCTGTAGGCTACACGACTTGTACTTTCTGTGGTGTTAATATCAATACTCAACCTCAAAACCTCAACAATTTCAAGGTTGATCACTGAATCCATCTTATTTCCTGAAAATCTGCTTTTTCCCGACCCAAATTTAGCAGTGCAGCAGTGTTCGTCAAGGCACCAAGGTTTCTAGGTATATCGTATTTCTCAATTCTCATATAAATTTTCTCGAATCGAATCCTTTCCCTTTTGTTGGCTTTCATTGAATCAGCATCCGTCTAGGGTTAGGGTTTTTGTGTAATCTTCAAAAAGTCAGTGTTTAATAAATATATCTCAAGTAATAGGTGAATGTGTGGGGGAAAAAATTAGCTGGGTATTAAGTAACGAATTGAGTATTGCAAATCGTTTGTGAATAACTCGGTTTATCCTGTTTGTTAAATTGCCTCAGAGAAGTTCCTGATTTGTAGCCTCTGCTTTTGCATTAATGGAACAAGACATTGCTAGTAATTGCGCTTCAGAAGATGTTTCAGGGTATGAACTTGGCTGTAAATTCACTGAGGGTCTAAAAATTCGACATGATCAGAACAAGAATACTAATATCCTCAATGTGGGTAAACAAGATTATACATACAAGGATGAGGAAGAAGAAGATGAAGATGATTTTGACGATGACGACTTAACTGCTGAAATATTAGCACAAAATGGCTACGCAAAAACTGAACCAGCTAAGCATAGCAATGTGGGAAATCAAGAATCTGTTGACGAGGATGAGGAGGAAGAGGAAGACCTAACTGCTGCTATATTGGCACAAAGTGGAGCAAAAAATGAATCACCTAAGCATAGTCCAATGACTTGGCTTAGTGATAAGAAACTTGTATCGGCCTTCAAGGGTAGTCGTGAGAAGGAGGGATTGCTGGAGACAAAGGTCTGTGTTACTTGGGCGCCTGATGTGTATGATCCTCCTCCTACTTCAGAGGACCACTTGGTCCAAAATAGGACCGAAAGGCATAGGAGCGAGAGCAAGAAGCCGAAGAATAAGCAGAAGCGGGGTGGCAAGTCTGCCGGAGAAGGGTAAGGGGAAAGACAAGAAGCAAGTTCAGAAGTATGGTGGGAGTTCTAACAAGTGTTTCAAGTCGCTGGAGGATAACGAGAAATTGGTTGGTTCGCCTTCTACTGCAACAGACCACTTGGCGAAAACCAAGACTGAAAGGCCTAGTAAGAGTAATACCAAGTCCACGGGAAAGGGGAAAGGGGAAAGGGAAAGACAAGAAGCAAGTTCAGAAGTGCAGGACTGTGGATGATGATGATGGATTGACTGATTCTCTTGTGCCCTATGCAGAATTTGAAGACCGCTACTGAGACTTTGTAAGTACATTAATCTTTTCTTTTTTTTTTTGAATTGGTATATAAGATACTTAGGTAGGGGGTATATATAATGAGTTTTGAAGATTTCTAACAGGAATTGAGAAGATGGTTGAGTGAGTTATATGTTATCTCCTCATTTTGCTCCATTCACTTACCATTGCATCATGGTTTTCCTTTATATTATTGCAGCTTTTCTTTGAAATGATGCACCAAATAGGGTTGGAAGCTTTTTGTCTTTGCCATTTTATTTGTTAATTGATGGCCATCATGTTACTGTATATATTTTGTTGTAAATGTTGAACAAAACAGCATCCTTACTTGTGTAAGTATCTAGAATAGTAAGCATATTTTAGATTTTTAATAACAGGACCAAGATTGTTCTATTTAATATATTCCAAATATAGCTTCTGTTTCTATAGCATCATTTGTCACATACTTGAAAAAAAAATTGTTAGCCCTTTAGTTGCATAAAACAGAGTAGAAGGCTACTCTTTCATTGCCTCGTCAATTTATTTTTGCAATGATGTCAATCCACTCCTACTAAACTAGTTAATCAATAAAATCCAATAGCCTAAAGAATAATAATGAATTAAAGAACCAACGGCATTTTCCAACTCTAGGAAATTGATTAAGCAATATAACATCTCGGCCAGACCTCATTCCTTCTTAACTTTTTGCTGCATCTTGCGAGTACGAACCAGAGGCAGCAAAAGTTAGATTTTCACAAGGTTAACTTCTCTTGCCTAACTTGCAGAACTGAGGCATTTGATCTAGTACTTACCCAAGAAAATGTGGAGGAATTTGATTAGTGTTCAGGCGTCTTAAATGCTTTCCTTACTCTTCGTATTGATTAATAACATTCATATCTGTATGGTTAGTTCAGCTATTAAGTTGGTTGATGAATTTTAGGCCAATATGTAATCAATTTGACTGGAACATTTCATTGTTGCAATACGAGTATAGATGCATAGTAGTAAATTTGTAAACTAGACTCAGAGAATCATCAGATACAATATGCTACTATTCAGTCCTTAAGTTTTCATTGACTAGCTGCATTTAAGCATAATATGGTAGCAACCTTTATTATTAACTGCCAGATACCAGTTCTTCTATGCAGTTTTCACATGAAATCATTCTCTTTCCTTTCTTTAGAATTTGATAGTATGGTTGTTTGTAGGGTAACAGGGGAATGTTGAGTATCTAATAAATCAATACTTAACCATAACCAAGTCATCTTATACATATCAATGTAATTGAATTTAAAGAGGATAGTAAAATTCACAGAAGGAAAACAATAGATAGCAGCATAGTGTTAAGATCATTATAAAAGATTTAATGCGATATATCAACTTGGAAAATTGAATGAACTCGGAGAGACTCATTCTTTCTTTGCAAAGAGGCCTCCAAATCCACCAAATCCACCATTTTCTTTCTTTGGAGGAACTGCCACGGAATTCTTGCGGCTGGTAGTGCCACTAGTCTTCCCCTCCACCTTCTGGAGGATTGGATCAACCTCCAACATTTGTTCTTCCTTCTGTAATGCCCCAAGGACAAAGTCTAACAGACTCTTCTCCTCACTGCCTCCGCCGGAGCTCTTTGATGCGGTTGCCATTGTTCGTACTCCTCTTCCTCGGCCGCCGGGGATGACCACGGGAGAGAAGAATAAGTTCAAAGAAGCCATTGCAGGCAATGTTATAGTCACAGTTTTTTGCGGCTTTGAAAGTTTATGATGCTGCAGCAGTAAGAAAAGAAGAAGAGAGGAATGGCAACGTAGGTGGGATAATACAAATCTTTGGCCTAGTTCTATTATGAGATAGTTGTGATAAGAATTATATGGACGTGTTTATAGCACGAGCACTCCACAAGTGTCTTATCCTCCTCTTTTGGCTTTATTTTTTTGGGTCCATTTAATTTCTATTTTGCCCCACTCGTATATTTCTACTAATTTTTTCATGATGGAAAAATGAGGTGGATGGAAGCTCAGCTCATCCTTATTAATATGGTTATCGATCTGACACATGGCATCATACTTACCTATGACCTTGAGTAGATTTGGAAGCATGGCTTGTGAATGGATTTTTAGTTGCGAAGCTGGACTGAAAAAAAAAAATTGAAAAAGAAAAAAGTGGTAGCTTTGTTGTTCCTAAAGATCACCAGTATTTTTTCATATGTAGCCAAAGAGGATAGATAGATGGTCTTTGTTGAGTAATTTGGAAACTCCATCTTTAATATTCCTTCCAATTCATAATTAGTTACACCTTTATATATATATATATATATATATATATATATATATATATATATATATATATATATATATTCTATCCGGATCTTAAAATTTCACCCTTATCCAATTCACTTTTGAGTTCACCCCCATTTAGTGACGGATCCGTGACGGTTTGGTCATCTGACCGTCGTCTATACTTTTAAATGACGACACAACATATAAGCGTCATTAAAAGTATAGACGACGATTTACTATCAACCGTCATCCGTCAAAATCATCATCAGTTAAGAGAATGAACTTCGGGTGAAATTGATAAAGGTGAGTTAGAGATAAAAAGTGAGCTTGAGATCCGATCCCTATATATATATATATATATATATATATATATATATATATATATATATATATAAAAGACTTAATTCTTACGTTAAATAAATTAAGCACTAGTGCGGTTGATGAAAATCTATTTTAACATTGGCAGAGCCCAGATATGAAATCCCAAAAAGTAGGAAAGGTTTTCTAATTCTCTTTTTTACTTTTACTTTTCCTTAGGCTTTGCTTTTTCCAGATGAGATGAGATGCGATGCAAAGCTGAGTGTCAAACAAGTTAAAAACCGACCTTCAACAAAATCTTACTAATATATTGATTCGCTTTCATGTGACTTTTTATTAGTAGATGAAATCAAGTATGCATTGATACACACCCCTCTCTTTATATATCGATGGAACACAAGAAAGGGATTAATCATGCAAAAAAAACGACATTTATTTTTATTTTTATTTTATGCGTGTTAAATCATGTAATTAATCCTAACAGCTAATAAGGGATTAATTAAGAAAGAAGTATAGAAATAAGTACTCCTCCAATTGAACATTAGTATTAATTTTATATAGGCATAAAAGGCAAGTGGACAAACATAAAACAAAGAGTAATTGTCATTTGTTTGTCACAGATCACAATCAAAAAGATGCATGTTCAATTATTACGCCTTTATTTGCCTACTCAGTATGTCGAGGCATGTACTAAAGTTTATATATATATATATATATATATATATATATATATATATATATATATATATATATATATATGATTGAATCTTAAAATTCTTAAACTCACTTATTTTTGGTTATCTGCTTATCATCCCGCTTTAAACGAATTTGAACGACGATTCGACCCGTCGCTATATATAGAAAAATAAATATATATATTGTGCTGTCATTATATATTGTTAAATCATTTAAAAACTAAGACGACGGTTACATATGTAGCGACGATAAGATCGTCGTCCGGTCCAAAATCATTAAAGGGGTGAACAAGATGAAATTTAGATAAAGGTGAGTTTAAGAATCAACTATATATATATATATATATATATATATATATATATATATATATATACTGATCGGGATCAGTCATACCCACTTATCTTATTCATTTAAGTCTTACCACCCTTTAGCAGCGGACGGCGACAATTCGGTTATACAACCGTCGTACATATTTTTAGCGACGCTATATGTTGTCCGTCGTTAAAAGTATGTATTTAGCGGCCGTTTGTATGATCGAAATCGTCGTCGTCGTCCGTCAATAAAAAGGGTGAGCTATGAGATGATAAGATAAGGGGTATGACTGATCTCTTATATATATATATATATATACTGGTAGTGTATTACATAGTAGGCCTATGACGATAGATTTTTTGGGCTATAATGACAAGAACCGTCATTTATAGCCCAGAATAACTATGATGACGGGTGAAACCGTCATTATAAATTTCAAAAATCGTCGTCATAGCCTCATCTTATAATACTACATGTGTGTATATATATTTTTCATATATATATATATATATATATATATATATATTTATTTGGCCTACGTATACATCGTAATAACATATACCCAAAGAATCATAAGAATTTTTAACAAAAACTTTACTTTGAAGAAGATGTTTTATATATTTTACTTGTTCGTAAATGAATTACTTAGATAAATAATTAAATGGTTAAAAAGATTATCATTCCATCAACCACTTGGAGACTGAGCAAATTCATTTTTTTTGTTATATACGTAAAGAGAATTGATATTTTTACAAGTAAATTTGATAATTTTACAAATAATTTTTCTTCACATGAATAGTAAGTGGGGGTCTGTCTCATATGACATAGAATCTTGTTGTGATGCCCCCAAAATAGGTATACATCACCTATCTTGAGTCGCCAGATACATGATATAAAATTCAAATACAATAGTCGTGTAAAATACGATAAAATTTATGTTGTGAGTTTTAATACAAATATTGTCATCTAGACAATATCCACACTCAATTTAGTCCTCATTACATTTATTATCACACTATTTAACAGAATAGTGAGGACTACTAATGCTATTATCTGGACCATCACTCCGTTCCCCGATTAGTCCTTGCTACGTTCTCATTTTTTGAAGAGAACAATGAAAGTAAAAGGGTGACCTCAACTAGTCCAGTAAAAAATATTATGACTATGATAATACAGAATAAATTATCGTTAGCTTTCAACAGTATTAAACTGATACAATATAACAAACATCAAGTTTAACTGCAGCGGAACAAGTAATCCATTAAAAGAGTCAAGTAGAGAATAAAATCTACTATCTTTTATGATTTAAAATGTTTTTCATCACTTTTATCATTTGGGACTCGACAATAAATAATCCACATCATCCTGCACTTCTGACATAATGATATTCATTAAGTATCACAACCATAAATTATCCATGCACTACGGGCGAGGATATTCGTGTATTCATCAATGGTCAAGTGATCATGCCAACAATCATCCATCAATGCACTACAGACGATGAGGACTTTTACCACATCATTTGTAACATTACGGTCATGATTATACCGAATAATCCTTGGTCATAATCATCATACCAAGTCCATCATGCACGCACTCACAGCCACGAGATGACTTTCAACATAATATAAACATGAGGATGATAACAATGATATAAGAATTCAATAAAACAAGTTCAAAAATTAATTTATCCGAGAACTAATAACGTCCAAATTGTCGACATGATACTTCTTTGTGAGAGTAAAATTCAAGAATGCTCGTAAGAATATTTCCATGAAAAGATCTTTGGATGAAGCCTTGAAATATCGAGGATATTCCACTAATTTCATGGAGTATAGAACTCAAAACTTTAACCAATTGAGTATAATAAAGAATGGAATAACAAAAAGAAATCACCGAGCATGCGATGAATCGCATGACATATGTTATTCCAACGGAATAATAAATAACGGAACTAGGTCAAATGCGTAAGCATGAACGAGATATTCCAATGAATAATAAATAATAGAACTGATCGGTAAATTAACGCATCCGGCTGTGATGTTCCTGAAAATAATAAATAACGGAACCCGGTCATGCGTAAAAACGCACGCGAGGATGTTTCAATGAGAATAATAAAGAATGGAATAACGAGAAAAATTTTACCATTTATGCGGTGCTTGGCATACATAAGTTATTCCAACATAATGATAAAGAATGGAATAACGTAAGAATTTTACCAAGTATAGGGTAGAAGCACATATCTGAGTTATTCCAATGAGAATAAAGAAAATGGAATAACGTGTTCTCTTCATGAATACGAAAGAAATAATACCCTTTACCTAGAAACAACTAGATATAGGAGTAGTGAAGTGGCGAATATACTTTCTTTTCTTTTCTCTAGAGTTTCGATTGAATTAAGTAAAAATAATGAAGGAATGAGCTTATTTATAGGAGAATGGATGAATAATAACTAATTCTGAGCGGTCCGGATTGATTTACTTTTAAGCGAGACGGTCAGCATTGGTTTAATATAAAATATTCTAATAAAACAAAATCTTTTAAATAAAATATAATATATTCTATTTATAATCTAATAAAACGAATAACTTTATAAAAGTATTCGGTTTTATATAAAAAAGATTTTTACTATGCAAAACACTATGCGAGCCTTATCTGCAAACACTATGCATAATAAAATATAATATATTCTATTTATAGTCTAATAAAACGAATAACTTTATAAAAGTATTCTATTTTATATAAAAAATTTTTACTATATCAAAATATTATGCATAATAGAATATAATATATTCTATTTATAGTCTAATAAAATGAATAACTTTATAAAAGTATTACATTTTTATATAAAAAGCTTTTCCGTTTTATTACATTAATAATACTAATAAAACAAACTTCATCATCATTATTATAATTCATACTATTAATCGACTAGGTCGTTCCGGAAAGAGGATTTTTCCAATAAGGATTTTTCCTATTGACGCCTTAATTAGAGTGACCAAACTTCTCCTTGTGAACTTACTAGACATCGTTAATATTGCAAATAATAATATTAATAACTTTGTCATCTCAATTATTGATTTAATAATATATAAAATATCGACAATAATTGAATCAATTAACGTGAGATCTTATCACGACAATTCTTGAAGCAATAATTGAACAAAACTGAGTGACTTCTCACGTAAGCATCAATAATAAATACCGGTGTCTTCTTGTGAAACCACGCATATTCACAGCATTTTTAACACCGGGTGTTTCAACAGTTAACGATAAAACTTCCGCCGTTATTTTCATAAAATATTTTTATCGTTTTCTCGATCGACAATAATTACATTGTGGGGTCCACTGATGATTCTCATTGTCGTCATGCGAATATTCCTTGTTAAAACGAATATTCCCCGACCAATCGAATATTATATAACAACTTGTGTACTTTGAAAAATTTTTAACTATTACCCACAACTATAACATTATATCAAATTCATTCCATAATATTCAAAAAAAATGATAATTATAGAAAATTCATCTTTATTCATAAAAGTTGGGGTCTTATAATCTCCCATTCTTATGAAATTTTGCCCTCGAAATTAGGGTACGTACCTGGTATGTCGAAGAGGTAAGGATACCTTGATTTCATTTCAGATTCTAACTCTCAGGTCATTTCCTCAACATCGTGGTTCCTCCATAAAACTTTGACTTGAGGTATAACCTTGGAGCGTAGAATATGTTCCTTCTTATCCAAGATTTGAACAGGTACCTCTTCATACGTTAAAGCTTCCGCTATTTCGTCCGGTTCTAACTCAATAATGTGGTTCGGGTCTTTCACATATTTACGTAACATGAATATATGAAAAACGTTATGAACACGAGACATATTTGGCGGTAAAAGCGAGTCTATAGGCTACGATCCCTACTCGATCGAGGATTAAAAATGGGCCAATGAATCGAGGATTGAGCTTTCTCTCTTTCCAAATCTCGTAACTCCTTTCCATGGAGCAACACGTAACAACACATGATCTCGATATCGAATTCCACGTCCTTTCGAAGAAGATCGGCGATAACTCTTTTTTGTCGGTCTTGTGAGGTTTTATCGTTGTCGGATCGTTTGAATCTTTTAAGTAGTCATACGTACCAACTCCGGTCCCAACAACGTTGCTTCACCCACCTCATCCCAAAGATTATCTTTGAAAACGACACTTTCTTCCATACAACGCCTCGAATGGAGCCATGCCAATACTTGTTTGATAAGCTGTTGTTGTAAGAAAACTCCACCAATGGTAAGAACTTGTCCCAACTTCCCTTGAAGTCGAGGACACAGAGTCTTAATAAATCTTCAAGAGTTTGAATAGTCCTCTCGATTGTCCATTCATGCGAGGATGATATCTTAGAACTAAATCGTAAATGGCCGTGCCCATAACTTTTTGTAAACTAACCCAAAATCGTGAAGTGAATCTTGGGTCTCGATCAGAAACTATGGATACTGGCATACCATGCAGTCTTACAATCTCGTTTATGTACATACAAGCAAGACGTTCAAGTGTATAAGTTTCTCGTATTGGTAAGAAATGAGCAGACTTGGTCAATCTATGAACAATGACCCAAATTGCATCTATGCCTTGAGAAACCTTGGGAAGACCAGTAACGAAATCCATGGTAATGTGCTCCCACTTCCATTCTGGAATTTCAAGTGGTTGCAATAGACCTTTTGGTACTTGATGCTATACCTTGACTTGTTGACAAGTTAAACACCTTGAGATAAATAGCGTTATCTCTCTCTTCATATTGCCCCACCAAAATGTATGTTGAAGATCATGATACATTTTGGTACTCCCAGGATGGATTGCAAATGGTGTGTTGTGCGCCTCCATCATGATTTTATACATTAACTCAGGATCGGTAGGAACACAAAGTTTGGAGTTGACTCAAAGTATTCCTTCTTCATCGATTCTTGCTTCCGGCATAGCACCTTCTTGTACTTTCTTCCTCATATGTATCAGCTCCAGGTCTGTAGCTTGAGTAGCTATCGATTAAAGTCGGTTCTATTCGTATATTCGCCATCATCACGTGGGTCCCTGGAGTCTTTATCTCTATCTCAATCCTTTGTATGTCATACAAAATGGGCCTTCTTTCGTTGACAATATCGCTTTTCGTGCCCATGATATGACCTTCTACTCAACGATCGTCGGCTACCATGTTTGCTTTTCCAGGATGGTATTGGATGGTATGATCATAATCTTTCAATAGTTCAAGCCAACGTCGTTGTCGCATGTTGAGTTCCTTTTGAGTGAAGAAATAATTGAGGCTTTTATGATCCGTAAAGATCTTCACTTTCTCCCCATACAAGTAATGCCTTCAAATCTTTAGTGCAAAAACAACAATTGCCAACTCTAGATCATGAGTAGGATAATTCCTCTCATATTCTTTGAGTTGTCGAGAGGCATAGGCTATGACTTTCCCATGTTACATGAAAACACATCCTAACCCTTTGCCTGAAACATTATTGTAGATGACAAATCCCTCCGAGCTAGATGGTATTGTCAGAACAGGTGCTGAAATGAGTCTCCTATTGAGTTCTTAAAAACTCTTCTAACATTCCTCGTTCTAACTGAATTTTGTATCTTTCTGAGTTAGCTGAGTTAAGGGAGTAGCGATTCGAGAAAACCCTTCTACGAATCTCCGATAATAACCAAATAAAGCAGAGAGAGTTACGTCTTGATCCATCGATTTAGGTTGTTCCCGACTTTGAATAACTTTAATCTTTCTTTGGGTCAATGATATTCTATGACTTGATACCACGTGCCCAAGGAATGCTACTTTCTCAAGCCAGAACTCGCATTTCTTCAACTTGACATAAAGCTTATATTCACGAAGCTTTTGAAGTATCAGCCTCAAGTGTTACTCATGATCTTCACGGCTTTTGGAATAAATAAGAATGTGATCAATAAAGACGACCACAAAGTGATCCAAATATTCCTTGAATACTCGGTTCATCATATCCATGAAGGCAGCAGTAGCATTAGTCAATCTAAAAGACATGACTAGGAATTCATAATGCCCGTACAGAGTTTTGAAAGCCGTCTTTGGAATGTCATCGGTTCTAATCTTCAATTGGTGATATCCGGAACGAAGATCAATCTTTGAAAAGAATTTGGCGCCTTGCAGCTGGTCAAACAGGTCATCAATACGTGGCAATGGGTACCTATTTTTGATGGTGACATGATTCAACTCCAGATAATCAATACAAAATCGCATACTCCGCCTTTCTTTTTCACGAATAGAGCAGAGGACACCCCGAGGAGACGTCTTAGGGCCAATAAACCGATGTCTAACAATTCTGCGGTTGGGTCTTTAACTCCTCGAAGTTCAATAGGAGCCATTCGATATGGGGCTTTGGAAATAGGTTTTATACCGAGTTCAAGGTCGATACAAAATTTAATTTCATGCTTTCTGGGGTAGGCCGGGGAAGTTCTTGAGGAATACGTCGGAAATTCATTAACAATAGAAATATCATTCAAAAGCCCATTTATTTTTGTTTAGATCCGTGACATGAGCTAAGAAAGCTTGACATCCGTTTTTCAATAAACGAATAGCTTTATGGCTTGAGATGACGATGATTGATTTTAATGGTTTGGTTGTTGAATTCGCATAATAGGTTGGTTAGGAATATGAAAGCTAATAACCTTACGAAAACAATAAATTTTTGCATGATGAGTAGTTAACCAATCAATCCACAGAATTACGTCCAAATCAAGTATTTTCAATGAAATAAGATCGACGAGGTAATGTGAGGGTACCGATTTGAACCAAACAAGACTTATGAACAGTGGATGTTGTAAGACCCCAACTTTTATGAATAAAAATGAATTTTCTATAAATATCATTTTTGAATATTATGGAATAAATTTGATATAATGTTATAGTTGTGGGTAATATTTATAAATTTTGCAAAAGTACGCAAAGTTGTTATATAATATTCGATTGGTCGTCGGAATATTAGGTATGGCGACACAATCATTGGTGGACCCCATAATGAAATTATTATGCGATTGAAAAAATGACAAAAATATTTTTATGAAAATAACGGCGGAAGTTTTACTGAATTGATCTTGTTGAACTACTTTCGGTAGTAAAAAATGCGATGTCTGGCGTGGTTGCATAATAAATCCTTATTGGAAAGCCCCTCTTTCCTGGAATGACTGAATCGATTAATAGTGTGAATAATAATAATGATGATGACGTTTTGTTTTATTAAGATTATTAACGTAATAAAAGCAGAAAAACTTTTTATATAAAATGTAATACTTTTATAAAGTTATTACGTTTTATTAGGCTAATAATAAAATCTTTTTATATAAAATGTAATACTTTTATAAAGTTATACATTTTATTGAATAATAATTAGAATATATTATATTTTATTATGCATAGTGTTTGCGTAGTAAAATCTTTTTAAAAGTTATTCATTTTATTAGATTATAAATAGAATATATTATATTTTATTTAAAAGATTTTGCTTTTAAATATGGATCGTCCGATTAAAGTAAATCAATCTTGACCGTTCATGGATTGGTTATTATTCATTCCATTCTTTTATAAATAGAAGCTCATTCCTTCATTATTTCTTACGAATTCACTGAAACTCTAGAGAGAGAAACTATAGAGAGAAAGAAGAAAAGTATTCTGCTACTTCACTACTCCGATATCAAGTTTCTTTTTACGGTAGTGGGGTATTATTTCTTTTGTATTCATGAAGAGAACTTCTATTATTCCATCTTTATTATTACATTGGAATAACTCAGATACTGTAAGCTACCATATACTTGGTGAAATTCTTACATATTCCATTCTTTATTATTACATTGGAATATCATGTATCATGCTTTCTGTGGGACACAGTTCCGCTCTTTATTATTCATTGGAATATCATGTATGTGCTTTACTGTTTGACCCTGGTTCCGCTTTTTTTATTCTATTGGAACATCTTTGTTGGTGTGAATTTCACGACTTCAGTTCCGTCGTTTAGTATTCTGTGGAATAACTTTACATCAAGCAATCTCGCATGCATGGTGATTTCATTGTATTCCATTCTTTATTATTACATTGGAATATCACATGCCGGTCGTATTCGCTTTGACCGGTTCCGTTATTTATTATTACGATGGAATAACTTGTCTGCGAAAGTACCACATGCATGGTGATTTCTTTTGTTATTCCATTCTTTATTATACTCGATTGGTTAAAGTTTTGACTTCTACACTCTGTGAAATTAGTGGAATATTCTTGATATTTGCGCTTCATTCAGTATCTTTTCATGAAAATATTCTTCTGAGCACTCTTGAATTTTACTTTACAAAGAAGTATCATGTTGACAATTTGGACGTTATTAGTTCTTGAATAAATTAATTCTTGAACTTGTTTTTATTGAATTCTTATATCATTGTCATCATCCTCATGTTTATATTATTTTTGAAAGTCATCTGTGGCCTGTAGTGCATAGATGGACTTGGTATGATTATGACTAGGGGATTATTCGATTGTAATCATGGTAGTAATGTTACAAATGATGTGGTAAAGTCCTCATTAGCAAAGTGCATTGATGGACGATTATTGGCATGATCATGACCATTGATGAATACACAAATATTCTTGGCCCGTAGTGCATGGATAATTTATGGTGCGTGACCACTAATGAATATCCTTGGCAGAAGTAGTGCGGGGATGATGTGGATTATTTATTGTCGAAGTTTCAAATGATAAAAGTGATGAAAAACCTTTTAAATCATAAAAGATAGTAAATTTTATTCTCTACTTGACTCTTTTAATGGATTGCATGTTCATTTGCAGCTTAAACTTGATGTCTATTGTATTTTATCAATTTAACAATTTGTTGAGGACTAATGATAATTTATTACGCATTATTTTAGTCATAATATTTCTTACTGGTCTAGTTGAGCTCACCCTTTCTTTCACTGTTCTCTTCAGGAAATGAGAACGTAGTCGGGGAACGGAGTGATGGTCCGAGATGGTGTCTTAGTAGTCCTCATTATTCTGTTAAATAGTGTGATAATAAATGTAATAAGGACTAAATTGAGTGTGGAACTAGATGACAATATTTGTATTAAAACTCACAGCATGTATTTTATCGTATTTTACACGACTATTGTATAATCAAGTTGTATTTGAATTTAGTACCATGTATTTAGCCACTCAAGATGAGTGATGTATACCTATTTTGAGAGCATCATAGTTGGTATCAAAGCTTAGGGATATGATCCCAGGCTGAGATGTGAGATAAGAACTAAGAGGGGTGAGATGGGAAATTCCTTCGCTAGTATGACCTACCTAAGTTTATTTGGTATTTAATTGGTCGGTCAGAGTATAGGGATAATATGTGATATGTTAATTAACCCTTGTTTAGTGGCAGTATTTGAAAATGGCATCCGAGAATGTTGAGAACATCAATGGAGCACATGAGACCGTTGAGTCTCCACAGATCAATAATCAGGATAATGTGCATCAGGAAGGCGATAATCCTAATGCAAACAACAACACGGACCAAATGATGAACGGTGGAATGTTTTGAGGCTTCATGCAATTCATGCAACATCAGGCGAGAGCGGCTCCTGTCCAAAATACAGGTGAAAACACTATCAACTCTCAGACGGTCACCGCCAAACAGTTCAAGGAGCTGGGACCACCGGAGTTTTTTGGAGAGCTAAAACCACTTAGGGCGGAGACGTGTATAAAGCAGATCAACAAGATATTTGATGTCTTGGGTTGCTCCGAGGAGCAAAAGGTTCCCTTTGCCACTTTCATGTTGTGGGCGGAGGCGATTCTTGGTGGGGAATCAGTAAAGCGTCTCAACCTTCCTGCTTGAAGATGTCTTGGGAGAAGTTTCAAGAACTGCTCAACGACAAGTACTTTCCGAAAGTATTAAATCACATGAAAGAGGTAGAGTTCATTAAACCTGGAACAAAATAACATGACCATGTCACAAGATCTGAAGCCAAGTTGCTGAAATTTGTCGAGGGTTTGCGTCTGTTTGGTTGATAATGAGGAGAGAATGACGCGAATGTTTCTAAGAGGTTTGAAACCGGAGATATGTCAATATCTTATCTCTCATAAACCGTGATTGTATTCAGATGTTGTTAATAGGGCTCGATTATTGGAGCGCGATAATGAGTCAACCCAACCAAAAGAGAAGCGGTAAATGACAAAATGATAATACCGGTGATAACGATCATCGAAGCGGTGACAATAAGCGTGGAGGAATCAACATGCGAAATGGTAACCACTTCGATGGGTAATCATGGCCAAAATAATAAGAATGGACATTTCAAGAAAAGAAGATTCAACAATGATGGAAAGAAAGTCGATCGCCGACTTTGTCGTTAAGGAAGGAGAACGACCACCTATCATATGCTTCAAATGTGGAGGGGAGGGACACATCAGTCCAAACTGTGCGATGCCCTCCAAAGCATTTTACAATTGTGGAAGAGGACACCTGGCCCGATTTTGTCGTGCACCGAAGACAAGTCCAGCTGGGATAGAGGCAGCAAAGGCCGTCCCAGACAAGATAAAACCGGTTGTTCAAAGGAGAGAGTTTGTCGTGACCTCCCAGAAAGCAAGGAACCTGAACGAGGTCATCACGAGTAAGCTTATCATAAATTCTAGTGAAGTATATACCTTATTTGATACCGGTTCTACCCATTCTTTTATTTCTCCTACTTGCGCTCAACGTTTAAATTTGACTCTGGAGAAATTAGACTTTGACTTATCTGTTGAACTCCGTTGGGAGAAACCATCATTACATCCACTGTTTATAAGTCTTGTTTGGTTCAAATCGGTACCCTCATATTACCCATCGACCTTATTTCATTGAAAATACTTGCATTTGACGTAATTCTAGGGATTGATTGGTTAACTACTCATCATGCAAAAATTAATTATTTTCGTAAGGTTGTTAGCTTTCATATTCCTAATCAACCTATTATGCGAATTCAAGCAACCAAACCATTAAAATCAATCACTGTCATCTCAAGCCATAAAGCTATTCGTTAATTAAAAAACGGATGTCAAGCTTTCTTAGCTCATGTCACGGATGTAAACAAAAATACGCCGCGGTTTTGAATGACATTTCTATTGTTAATGAATTTCTGACGTATTCCACTGAAGAACTTCTTGCCTACCCCGAGCTCGAAATTGAATTTTGTATCGACCTTGAACACGGTACAAAACCTATTTCCAAAGCCCCATATCGAATAGCTCCTATTGAACTTCAGGAGTTAAAGACCTAACTACAGGAATTGTTAGACATTGACTTTATTCGTCCTAGTACTTCTCATTGGGGTGCTCCTGTTCTATTCGTGAAGAAGAAAGATGGGAGTATGCGACTTTGTATTGATTATCGGGAGTTGAATCATGTCACCATTAAAAATAGGTACCCATTGCCACGTATTGATGACTTGTTTGACCAGTTGTAAGACGCCAAATTCTTTTCAAAGAATGATCTTCGTTCTGGATATCACCAATTGAAGATTAGAACCGATGACATTCAGAGAGGCGACTTTAAACTTCGGTATGGGCATTATGAATTCTAGTCATGTTTTTTTGGATTGACTAATGCTCCTGCTTTGCCTTCATGGATATGATGAACCCAGAGTATTCAAGGAATATTTGGATCACTTTATGGTCGTCTTTATTGATGACATCCTTATTTATTCAAAAGCCGTGAAGATCATGAAGCAACACTTAAGGCGATACTCCAAAAAGCTTCGTGAATATAAGATTTATGCCAAGTTGAAGAAATGCGAGTTACGGCTTGAGGAAGTAGCATTCGTTGGGCACGTGGTATCAAGTCATGGAATATCTGATGACCGTGAAAGATTGAAGCCATTCAAAGTTGGGAGCAACCTAAATCGATGATCGAAATCGTAGCTTTCTCGAACTTGCCATTGGTTATTATCGAGATTAAGTAGAATGGTTTTCTCGAATCGCTACTCCCTTAACTCGGTGACTCGGAAGATACAAAATTCGGTTGGAGCGAGGAATGTGAGAAGAGTTTTCAAGAATTCAAAAGAAGACTCATTTCAAAGACTGCTACGACAATACCATCTGGCTCAGAGGGATTTGTCATCTACAGTGATGCTTCAGGCAAGGGGTTAGGATGTGTTCTCATGCAACATGGAAAAGTCATAGCCTATGTGACGCCCCCAAAATAGGTATACAACATCCATTCTGAGTCACCAAATACATGGTACAGAAAGCAAACTACAACTTCAATAATACAATTGTCGTGTAAAATACGGCAACACATACTGTGAGTTTAAATACAAATATTGTCTTCTAAACAATATCCACACCCAAATAAGTCCTCATTACAATTATTCATACACTATTTTACAGAAATAGTGAGGACAACTAAAACATCTTTCTAGAACTGTAAGACCCCAACTTTTATGAATAAAGATGATTTTTCTATAATTATCATTTTTGAATATTATGGAATGAATTTGTTATAATGTTATAGTTGTGGGTAGTATTTATAAATTCTGCAAAGTATGCAAGTGGTTATATTATATTCAATTGGTCGGAGAATATTCGTTTTAGCAGGGAATATTCGTACAATGGCGCAATCATTGGTGGACCCCACAATAAAATTATTGTCGGATTGAGAAAACGACAAAAATATATTTATGAAAATAACGGCGAAAGTTTCACGTTATCTTGTTGAACTACTACTCGGTAGTAAAAATGCGATGTCTGGCGTGGTTGCGTAGTAACACTTACGATATTGATTATTGATCTTTACGTGAGAAGTCACTCGGTTATACTCAATTATTGCTACGATAATTCTTTGCATCATATTTCTCATATTATTGATTCGATTATTGTCACAATTATCATCTGCGTAATATGTTAATTTATTAAATCAATAATTGAGGCGACAAAAGTTATTCATATTATTAAATTGCAATATTTACAATGTCTAGAAGTTACATCGAGGAGAGGTTTGGTCACCTAATTGCTAGCGCCATAAGGGAGAAATCCTTATTGGAAAGCCCCCTCTTCACAGGAATGACACGGTTGATAAATATTGTGAGTTATAATATTAATGATGAATGTTATTAAAATTGAAGTTGTGCTCAGAGTTGAATTTGGAGACTCGGACGTGATATTTGAGTCTGGAACGGTGAAATTAGTAGAAATAGACTATAAATACAAAATTTTCTGAATTTTACTATTTGGTCAAAAAGTCAACAGTTGACTTTTTCGGAAAAAGACAAACTTCGAAATTTCAAAATTTATATTTTTGATAAAAATAGTTTCATTGTGTTGGAATTATTTGTGTTAGTGAAAATCGACATTTATGTCGATAATAATTGATGTCTGGAGATTATATTGACCAATCGGGTATTTAAGCGGATAAATGAGCAATTGATTGCTATTATTTCACATGATTATAACTATTTGTTCACATGTGTATACTATTGTTTCACATTCTTGTTTCTATTAGGGGTGTTGGTGCAAGATTGATAATACTTGCATGACTAAGTTAAAAATTGAGGTATATATGGAGGTAGTCTTATCTTTGTAATTACATATTTTCACATGTCTAAAACTATTGATTCACGTGATTTACTATTGAATCACATTATTTACTATTAGGGAGGTGGTGCAAGTTTGATAATACTTACGTGACTAAATTTAAAATAAAGAAAAAGTTGGAGGTATTGTCTTTGTAATTTTTCGAGCCCCAAAACGTCTGATTATTGAAACTATATTTTCTATAAATAGAAGCTCATTTTCCTTCATTTCTCACCAATTCACTAAAGCTATAGAGCAATTATTATAAAGAGAAATTGTAGAGAAAAATCTATAGAAGAAGAAACGTCTTTACCTCACTATTCCTATATCCAGTTTCTTTCAAAGGTAAGGGTATTATTTCTTTCTTTCGTCTTCGTGAAGAGAACTTCATTATTCCATTATTTATTATTATGTTGGGATAACTTTGATTATCACAATCTGTGTATACATGGTGAAATTCTTACATTATTCCATTCTTTATTATTCTGTTGGAACATCACATGCATGCATCTTTCTGTGGGACTGGTTCCGTCTTTATTATTACTGTTGGAACATCCTGTTTGTGCTTTCTGTGGGACCTAGTTCCATCTTTATTATTACATTGGAATATCATGTGCATGCGTTTTCTGTTGGATCTGGTTCCGTCTTTTTATTATTTTGTTGGAATATCACATTCGCATTTTTATTTCAGGGACTGGTTAAAATCTTTATTATTCTATTGGAATAACTTTTGCTGCATGCGATCTACCACATGCTTGGTGATTTCTTTTGTTATTCCATTCCTTATTATACTTAGTTGGTTAAAGTTTTGACTTCTATACTCCATGAAATTAGTAGAATATCCTTGATATTTAGGCTTTCATCTAAATATCTTTTCATGGAAATATTCTTCTGAGCATTCTTGAATTTTACTCTACAAAGAAGTATCATGTTGACAATTTAGACGTTATTAGTTCCTGGATAAATTAATTTGTGAACTTGTTTTATTGAATTCTTATATCATTGTCATCATCCTCGTGTTTGAAAGTCATCTGTGGCCTGTAGTGCATAGATGGACTTAGTATGATTATGACCAGGGATTATTCGGTATAATCATGACCGTTATGTTATAAATGATGTGATAAAAGTCCTCATTGACCCGTAGTGCATTGATGGACAGTTGTTGGCATGATCATGACCATTGATGAATACACGAATGTCCTTGGCCCGTAGTGCATGGATAATTGTGGTCATGATACTAAAGAATATCCTTGGACGTAGTGTAGGGATGATTCGATGATGTGGATTATTTATTAAGCTGAGTCCCAGCGATAAAAGTGATGAAAAACCTTTTAAATCATAAAAGATAGTAGATTTTATTCTCTACTTGACTCTTTTAATGGATTGCTTGTTCTGATGTAGTTAAACTTGATGTCTATTGTATTTTATCAGTTTAACATTGTTGAAGATTAATGATAATTTATTCTGCATTATCTTAGTCATAATATTTCTTACTGGGCTAGTTGAACTCACCCTTTTGCTTTCATTGTTCTCTTCAGGAAATGAGAACGTAGCGGGGACTAGTCGGGGAAATGGAGTGACGGTCCAGAGGATAACATTAGTAGTCCTCACTATTCTATTAAATAGTGTGACAATAAATATAATAAGGACTTATTCTGAGAGTGAATATTGTATATTAAAGATTGTATTTGTATTCTGTACCGTGTATTTGTCGACTCAGGATAGGTGATGTATACCTATTTTGGGGGCGTCATAAGAACCATCACTCCATACCCCGACTCGATCCTGCTATGTAAGAAGAAAAATGAAACAAAAAGGAAAAGGGTGAGCTCAACTAGCCTAGTAAAGAATATTATGACTAAGATAATATACAACAAATTATCATTAGTCTTCAACAGGAAAAAATCTGATAGAATATAATAGACAACAAGTTTTAGATCAACAAATACAATGGAAACAACAATCCATTAGAAGAGTCACGTAGAGAATGAATTCTACTATCTTCTAAGATTTAAGAGTCCATCATCAATATTTTATCATTGTAACATCAATCAATATACATCTTTTAATTAAATATTCATCTTTGCACTACAGGCCAAAGATATTCATTTATTTCATTAGGTTGGTCATGTTCATCTCAACACTGCTTCATCTTTTTTGCACTACGGACCAAAGATATTCATCGATTAATCTTTCATCTTTGCCTACGAGGCCAAAGATATTCAGTAATATCATCATTTAGGACTGAGGATGATGAAAAATATTTTAAAGAAAATGAATGTAAGACCCCAACTTATTATAAATAAAATTAAATTTTCTTAATTTATTATCTTGAAATAGTAAGGAGTTGATTTGATATAATGCTTTGGTTATGGGTGAAATGTGCAAATTTTACAAAATAAGCAAGTAGTTATAAAGTATTCCTTTTGTCGGAGAATATTCGTTTGGTCGTGGAATATTCTTTTTGTCGGAAATATCCATACGACGGCGCAGTCATATGTGGTTATAAACGCAACAACTATCAACGCAGCAATATCTGAAATAAATAAACGGGTGATTTTTAATACCTCCATTCTGACAAAATACTAATAAAACACCTCAGCATTAATTCCTTCATTTATAACCACATAAATAAATCCATTATTTATATCCACATCAAATAAATATTTTCTTATCATATAAATCAATAATTAATTATTCACAAATAATATTACAGAATCACAATTATGACAACCGGTAGTTCCCGAAAGGAGGGCTTTCGATAAGGATTTCTCCTTGCGACGACATGATTAGGTGACCAAACCTCTCCTTAGATGAGAACTTTCTAGACATTGTCAATAATGTTATCTAATAATATTATTCAAATAATATGAATTATTGATTTGATAATGGGAAATACTGTGCAGTGGCAATTATTGAAACAACAATAATATTAAATATCAACGCAGCAATTATTGAATCAATAAAATAAAATATTGAGCGATAACTCTTTGTAACAATTATTGAGTAGTGCTTTCTTCTACGTCACGAATCAATAATTCAATAATCTTGTGCAATCTGGTATTATTCTTTATCTGACCACGCGTATTCTTGTATTTTAACCACTAGGTATTAAATGGTTAACGGTAACAACTACGCCCGTTATTTATAAAAACTCATACTTTTGTGGTTTTCTTACTCAAGCGGTTATTACATTATGAGCCCCACGAATGGTTGCGCCGTCATACGAATATTCCCCGACAAAAAGAATATTCCACTACAAAAAGAATATTCCACGACCAAAAGAATATTCCCCGACAAAAATGAATATTCTATAACCACTTGCTTATTTTATAAAATTTGCACATTTCACCCATAACCAAAGCATTATAACAAATTAACCCTTATTAATTTAGAATAATGAATAAATAAAATTCAATTTTATTTATAATAAGTTGAGGGTCTTCTGACCTCCCTCCTTATAAAATTTAGATCCTCGAAATTGGCGTCACGATACCTTGTGTTTGAGCAATTGAGGGTACCTCATTTTCATTTACGATTCTAACTCCCATGTCATTTCTTGATAGCATGGTTCCTCCACAAAACCTTAACTTGTGGTATAACCTTGAGTGCGTAGGACATATTCTTTCTATCCAAGATCTTAACAGTACCTCCTCGTCGTTAAATCTTGGCTATCTCGTCTAGTTCTAACTCAATAATGTGGTTGGGTCTTTCACATATTTACTGAAGCATAGATATATGAAAAACATTATGAACACAAGACATGTTTGGAGGTAATCTTGAGTCTATAGGCTACATTTCCTATTAGATTCGAGAATCTCAAATGGAATAACAAATCTTGGATTGAGCTTTCCTCTCTTCCAAATCTTGTAACTCCCTTCCATGGAGCAACACGTAACGATACATGATCTACAATATTAAACTCCGTCCTTTCTATGAAGATCAACATAACTCTTTTATCGATCTTGTGAGGTTTAAATCGTTGTCAAATCATTTGGATCTTTTTGTAGTCATGCGTCTAATTATGGTCCCAACAACGTTTCTTCTCCCACCTCGTCCCCAAAGATACTTGGAGAGGCGACACTTTCATCCGTCTGACGCCTCAAATGGAGCCATGCCTATACTTGCGATAAGCTGTTGTTGTAGGAGAATTCCACCAGTGGCAAGTACTTATTCCAACTTCCTTTGAAATCTAGAACACAAAGTCTTAATAGATCTTCAAGGGTTTGAATAGTCCTCTCTGATTGTCCGTCCGTTTGAGGATGATATGCTGAACTAAATCGTAAATTCGTGCCCATAGCTTTCTGCAAGCTAACCCAAAATCTTGAAGTGAATCTTGGGTCACGATCCGAAACTATGGATACTGGCATGCCATGCAATCTCACAATCTCATTCACGTCTGTCCTGAAGCAAGGCGTTCGAGGAATAAGTTTCTCGTATCGGTAAGAAATGAGCAGACTTGGTTAATCTATCAATAATAACCCAAATCGCATATATGCCTTGAGAAACTTTGGGAAGACCTGTAACAAATCCATGGTAATGTGTTCCCACTTCCATTTCGGAATCTCAAGTGGTTGCTGATGGACCTTTTGGCACTTGATGCTTCATGCTTTACTCGTTGACAAGTTAAACACCTCGAGATAAACTCTGCGATCTCTCTCTTCATATTGTTCCACCAAAATGTATGTTGAATATCATGATACATGTTGGTACTTTCAGAGATGGATTACCAAGCGGGTATTGTGTGCCTCCATCACGATTCTATGCTTCAAGTCGAGATCGTTAGAACGCAAAGTCTAGAGTTGACCAAAATATTCATTCTTCATCGATTTTTGCTTCTCGGAATAGCTCCTTCTTGCACTTTCTTCTTCATACGACGCCATCTGTGGTCCAAGTAGCTTGGCGACTTTAACTTTGTCGATTAAAATCGGTTCTACTCAGTATATTCGCCATCATCACGTGGGTCCCTGAGTCTTTAACTCTATCTCCATCCTTTGCAAGTCATACAAAATGGGCCTTTCGTTGACAATATCGCTTTTCGTGCTTGCATATGATCTTCTACTCAATGCGTCGAAGCTACTATGTTCGCTTTTCGGGATGATATTGAATAGTGTGATCGTAATCTTTCAATGGCTCAAGCCAACGTCGTTCTTGCGTGTTGAGTTCTTTTTAGGTGAAGAAATATTTGGGGCTTTTATGGTCCGTATAAATCTCCACTTTCTCCCCATAAAAGTAGTGTCTCCATATCTTCAACGCGAATATGATTCTTTTGACTCCGGATCATGAGTAGGATAATTCCTCTCATATTCTTTGAGTTGTCATGAGGCATAGGCTATGACTTTCCCATGTTGCATGAGAACACATCCTAACCCTTTGCACGAAGCATCATTTGTAGATGACAAATCCATCGAACCAAATGGTATTGCGAGCAGTGCGAAATGAGTCTCCTCTTAAGCTCTTGGAAACTTTTCTCACGTTCCTCGCTTCCATACAATTTTGTATCTTTAAAGAGTCACCGAGTTAATGGAGTAGCGATTAGAAAAATCTTTCCACAAATCTCCGATAATAACCAAATTAAAGCCCGAGAAAATTTGCATACTTGATCAATCGACTTTTGGTTGCTCCCAACTTTGTATTGCTTTAATCTTCACCGGGTGATAGATACTCTGTGTTTGACACCACGTGCCCCAGAAATGCTACTTCCTCGAGCGAAACTCGCATTTCTTCAGCTTTAGCTTGTTTTCACGAAGCCTTTCAAGTATCAGCTTTAAATGGTGCTCATGATCTTCATGGTTTTTGGAATAGATGAGGATGTCATCAATAAAGACAACAACGAACTAATCCAAATATTCTTTGAATACTCGGTTCATCATATCCATGAAAGCAATGAGGAGCATTAGTCGATCAAAAGACATGACTAAGAATTCATAATGCCCATCTGGGGAGTTACAAGGCAATCTTTGGAATATCCTCGGTTTTAATCTTCAATGATGATATCCGAGCGAAGATCGATATTTGAAAAGAATTTTGCTCCTTTAGCAATCGGGTCAAACAGTCATCAATGCGAGGTAACGGATACTATTCTTGATGGTGACATGGTTTAATTCTCGGTAGTCAATACAAAGTCGCATACTCCCGCGTCTTTCTTCTTTACAAATAAAGCAGGGCACCCCGAGGAGATGTACTTGGGCGAATGAAACCGGATGTCTAATAACTCCTGTAGTTGGACTTTTAACTCACGAAGTTCAATAGGAGCCATTCGATATGGGGTTTTAGAAATGGGCTTTGTGCAGGTTCAAGGTCAATAAAGAATTCAACATCACGTTACGGGGTAGACCGGGAAGTTCTTCAGGAAATACATCAGGAAATTCTCTAACAATAGAAATATTATCCAAATCTGACTTGTCTTTATTCAAATCCATAACATGGGCTAAGAAAGCTTGGCATCCATTTTTCAATAAACGAATAACTTTGTGGCTTGATATGACGGTGACTGATTTTAGTGGTTTAGTTGTTTGAATTAGTATGACAAGTTGGTTAGGAATATGAAAACTAACAACCTTACGAAAATAATCAATTTTGGCATAATGAGTGGTTAACCAATCAATTCCTAAAATCACATCAAAAGAGAGTATCTTTAAAGAGATAAGATCAACAGGTAATGTGATAGTGCCAACTTGGATCAAGCAAGATTTATAAACTGTAGATGTAACGGAGGTTTCACCCAACGGAGTTTCAACAGATAAATCAAAGTCCAATTTCTCCGGAGTCAAGTTTAAACGTTGAGCACAAACAGGAGAGATAAAAGAATGGGTAGAACCGGTATCTAGTAAGGTATAAACTTCACAAGAATTCAAGATTAGCTTACGCGTGATCACCTCGTTCGGGTTCCTCACGTTTGGCGATTCGACAAACGCTTCTTCCGAGAACGGCCGACTTTGACTTATCCGGATGACCTTTGGAGTCACCATCCTGCTGAACTTGGTTTTGCTTCTGAGCGGGTCTCGAGCTATATGGCCCTCCTTTCCACAGTTATAACATACCTTGGATTGTTGTGGACAGTTTGGGCTGATATGTCCCTCTTTTCCGCATTTGTAACATCTAACTGGCGGTCGATCTCCTCCCCTAGAATTTGTTATTGGTGCTGGTGCTGCTGCTGATGTCTTCCCGTCATTGTTGAATATCCTCTTTCTGAAATTTCCACTTGACTCACCTCTCCTATTATCATGGCCACGATTACCACCTGAGTGGTTACCGACTTTGTCCGTATTTTTCCTTCCTCGCTGGTTATTATCGTTCTGATGACTGTTGTCACCAGTATGACCCTGGTTGTGGTCCCTCGGTTGAGTATACTCACTATCTCGCTCTAATAATTGAACCCTATTGACAACATCTGAATACAGAGAAAATTTATGAGAGATAAGGTATTGACGAATCTCGGGTTTTAGACCTCTCAGAAACATCCGCGTCATATGTTCCTCATTTTCTACCAAATGAGGTGCAAACCTGGATAACTCTACGAACTTCACCTCGTCTTTGAGACAAATCCATGGTGTTACGTTCTAGTCTAATAAACTCTACCTCCTTCATATGGCGAATACTTTCGAGAAAGTACTTGTCATTGAGCGATTCTAAAATCTTTCCCAAGACATGTTGAGTGCGGTGGGTGGGTGCGCTTCACGATTTCCCACCAGATAATTTACCTCTCCACGAGAACATAAAAGGTGGCTAATGGAACCTTCATTTCCTCGTCAAATCCCAAGACATCGAATATCTTGGTAATTTGCTTGACCCATGTTTCCGCTTTAATCGGATCGGGCTTTCCCGAAATCCGGTGGTCCCAACTTCTTGAACTTCTTGGCTGTGATAGACCGCATGTTGCCATCATTTCCACCCGTATTTTTTACACGAGTCTCCCTCGTCTGATTTTGCATGAACTGCAAAAAGCTCCTAAACATAGCATCATTCATCATGCTCGGTAGTGTTGTTTACAGGAGGAATATTGTCTTCCTGTTGCACGTTCTCCTGTTTTGTGACTAAAGGTTATTCCACGATCTCATACACTCCATTGTTAACGTTACCGGTGACCGTTCTTAAATCTTTTGCCATAAAATAAGGGTTAATTATGCCCGACCAACAAATAAGCTTAGATAGGACACCTAGCGAAGGATTTACTCATCTCTCCTCTCAGAGTTCTATTCCCCGATCTCACTTGGAGACCATATCCTAAGCTTTGAAACCAACCTGTGGCGCCCCCAAAATAGGTATACAACACCCATTCTAAGTCGCCAAATACATGGTATGTAAATCAAACTACAACTTCAATAATACAATTGTCGTGTAAAATACGACAACACATACTGTGAGTTTAAATACAAATATTGTCTTTTAGACAATATCCACACCCAAATAAGTCCTCATTACAATTATTCATACACTATGTGGCATACGAAAATAGGTATACATCACCCATCTTGAGTGCGCCAAATACATGGTACTAAATTCAAATACAACTTGATTATACAACACGATGTGTGTAAAATACGACACAAAATACATCTTTGTGAGTTTTAATACAAATATTGTCATCTGAACAATATCCACACTCAATTTAGTCCTCATTACATTTATTATCACACTATTTAACGAGAATAGTGAGGACTACTAAGACACCATCTCGGACCATCACTCCGGATTCCCCGACTAGTTCCTAAATTACGTTCTCATTTCAAGAGAAAAGTGAAAGAAAGGTGAGCTCAACTAGCCCAAGTAAGAAATATTATGACTAAGATAATGCGAGAATAAATTATCATTAGTCCTCAACGATGTTAAGCGATAAAATACAATAGACATCAAGTTTAAGCTGCGATTGGAACATGCAATCCATTAAAAGAGTCAAGTAAAGAATAAAATCTACTATCTTTTATGATTTAAAAGGTTTTTTATCACTTTTATCGGCGAGACTCGGTTTAATAAATAATCCACATCATCCACGCTTTACTGACGAGGATATTCATTAGGGTCACGACCATAAATTATCCATGCACTACGGGCCAAGGATATTTGTGTATTCATCAATGGTCATGATCATGCCAACAACTTATCCATCAATGCACTTGAATTGATAAGGATTTTTACCACATCATTTGTAACATTACGATTAAATGATTACACCCAATAATCCTGGTCATAATCATACCAAGTCCATCTATGCACTACTGAGCCACGAGATGACTTTCAAAAATAATATAAACATGAGGATGATGACAATGATTTAAGAATTCAATAAAACAAGTTCAAGAATTAATTTATTCAGAACTAATAACGTTCAAATTGTCGACATGATACTTCTTTGTAAAGTAAAATTCAAGAATGCTCGGAAAGAATATTTCCATGAAAAGATCTTTGAATGAAGCGCAAATATCAAAAATATTTCACTAATTTCACTAAAAATATTTAACAGAATTAAAGTTTTGACTTCTACACTCCATGAAATTAGTACTGGTATATATTTCCATGAATGGGTAGAACTGGTATCAAATAATGTATATACTTCGCTAGAGTTTATGATAAGCTTACCCGTGATGACCTCGTTTGGGTTCCTTGCTTTCGGGAGGTCCACGACAAACGCTCTCCTCTTGACTCTTGGGCTTTGACTTTTTTGGGACGTCCTTTGGTGCCTCCATCCTAGCTGAACTTGTCTTCGGTGAATGACAAAAAAGGGCTAGATGACCTTCTCTTCCACAATTATAACATGCTTTGGACGGCATCGCGCAGTTTGGACTGATGTGTCCCTCATCTCCGTATTTGAAACATATGATAGGTGGTCGTTCTCCTTCCTTAACAACGGGTGTTGGTGCTGACGTCTTTCCATCATTGTTGAATCTCCTCTTCTTGAAATGTCCATTCTTATTATTTTGGCCATGATTACCACCGAAGTGGTTACCATTTCAGCATGTTGATTCCTCCACGCTTATTGTCACCACTTCAAGATGGTATTATCACTTTGGTATTATCATTTTGTCGGCTGCTCTCTTTTGGTTGGGTTGACTCATTCTCGCGCTCCAATAACTGAGCTCTATTAACAACATTTGAATACAAACACGATTTATGAGAGATAAGATATTGACATATCTCGGGTTTAAACCTCTTAGAAATATTCGCGTCATTCTCTCCTTATTATCAACAAAATAGGAAGCAAACAGGGACAATTCGGTAAACTTGACTTCGTACTGCGACACGGTCATGTTGTTTTGCTCCAGCTTGATGAACTCTACCTCTTTCATGTGACGAATACTTTCGGGAAAGTACTTGTCGTTGAACAATTCTTGGAACTTCTCCCAAGTCATCTTCAGTGCGGCAGGTTGAGTACATTTTATAGATTCCCACCAATAATCTGCCTCTGCACGCAATATGAAGGTGGCAAAGGGAACCTTTTGCTCCTCAGAGCATCCCAGGACATCAAATATCTTACAGATCTGCTTTATCCATGTCTCGCCTTAAGTGGTTTTGCTCTCCAAAAACTCGGTGGTCCCAGTTCATTGAACTACTTAAGCGGTGACATCAAAGAGTTGCTTGGTGTTTCCACATATTTTATCTGAGAGCCGCTTCTTTACGATGTTGCATGAATTGCATAAAGCCTCTGAACATTCCATCGTTTATCATCGAGTCGATTGTTGTTGTTTGCCTAAGGATTGTCGTCTTCTGAAGCACATTATCCACGATTATTGATCTGTGGAGACTCAGCGGTCTCTCACCTGCTCCGTTGATGTTCTCAACATTCTCGGATGTCATTTTCAAATACTACCACAAAACAAAGGTTAATTAACATATCACATATTATCCCTATACTACGATCGACCAATTAAATACCAAATAAACTTAGGTAGATCATACTAGTGAAGAATTTCCCGTCTCCCCCTCTAGTTCTTGTCTCACATCTTAGCTGGGATCATATCCCTAAGCTTTGATACTGGCCTGTGGCGCCCCCAAAATAGGTATACATCACCTATCTTGAGTCGCCAGATACATGGTACAAAAATTCAAATACAACTTAATTATACAGCGATCAAATGTAAAATACGACAAAACATATGTTGTGAGTTTTAATACAAATATTGTCATCTGAACAATATTCACATAATGAGTCCTCATTACATTGATTATCACACTATTTAATAGAATAGTGAGGACTACTAATGTTATTATCTGGATCGTCACTCCGTTCCCCGACTAGTCCCTGCTACGTTCTCATTTCCTGAAGAGAACAATGAAAGTAAAAGGATGACCTCAACTAGCCCACTAAGATAATGCAGAATAAATTATCATTAGTCCTCAACAGTGTTAAACTGATAAAATACAATAGACATCAAGTTTAACTGCAGTGGAACATGCAATCCATTAAAAGAGTCAAGTAGAGAATAAAATCTACTATCTTTTATGATTTAAAAAGGTTTTTTTTATCACTTTTATCGCTGAGACTCAGTTTAATAAATAATCCACATCATCCCTGCACTACGGCCAAGGATATTCATTAGGGTCACGACCATAAATTATCCATGCACTACGGGCCAAGGATATTTGTGTATTCATCAATGGTCATGATCATGCCAACAACTGTCCATCAATGCACTTCGGGTCAATAAGGATTTTTACCACATCATTTGTAACATTACGGTCATGATTACACCGAATAATCCCTGGTCATAATCATACCAAGTCCATCTATGCACTACAGGCCACAGATGACTTTCAAAAATAATATAAACATGAGGATGATGACAATGATTTAAGAATTCAATAAAACAAGTTCAAGAATTAATTTATTCAGGAACTAATAACGTTCAAATTGTCAACATGATACTTCTTTGTAAAGTAAAATTCAAGAATGCTCAGAAGAATATTTCCATGAAAAGATACTGAATGAAGCGCAAATATCAAAAATATTTCACTAATTTCACTAAAAATATTTAACAGAATTAAAGTTTTGACTTCTACACTCCATGAAATTAGTACTGGTATATATTTCCATGAATGGGTAGAACTGGTATCAAATAATGTATATACTTCGCTAGAGTTTATGATAAGCTTACCCGTGATGACCTCGTTTGGGTTCTTTTGCTTTCGAGGTCACGACAAACGCTCTCCTCTTACTTCTCGGCTTTGACTTTTTGGGGCGTCCTTTGGTGCCTCCATCCTAAATTGAACTTGTCTTGGTGAATGACAAAAAAAAATTTAGATGACCTTCTTTCCACAATTATAACATCTTTGGAAGACATCATAGCGATTTGGTGATGTGTCCTCATCTCCGTATTTGAAACATATGATAGGTGGTCGTTCTCCTTCCTTAACAACGGGTGTTGGTCTTTGGCGTCTTTCCATCATTGTTGAATCTCCTCTTCTTGAAATGTCCATTCTTATTATTTTGGCCATGATTACCACCAAGTGGTTACCATTTCGGCATGTTGATTCCTCCACGCTTATTGTCACCACTTCGATGGTATGTTATCCTTTGGTATTATCATTTTGTCGGCTGCTCTCTTTTGGTTGGGTTGACTCATTCTCGCGCTCCAATAACTGAGCTCTATTAACAACATCTGAATACAAACACGATTTATGAGAGATAAGATATTGACATATCTCGGGTTTAAACCTCTTAGAAATATTCGCGTCATTCTCTCCTTATTATCAACAAAATAGGAAGCAAACAGGGACAATTCGGTAAACTTGACTTCGTACTGCGACACGGTCATGTTGTTTTGCTCCAGCTTGATGAACTCTACCTCTTTCATGTGACGAATACTTTCGGGAAAGTACTTGTCGTTGAACAATTCTTGGAACTTCTCCCAAGTCATCTTCAGTGCGGCAGGTTGAGTACATTTTATAGATTCCCACCAATAATCTGCCTCTGCACGCAATATGAAGGTGGCAAAGGGAACCTTTTGCTCCTCAGAGCATCCCAGGACATCAAATATCTTACAGATCTGCTTTATCCATGTCTCCGCCTTAAGTGGTTTTGGCTCTCCAAAAAACTCCGGTGGTCCCAGTTCCTTGAACTACTTAGCGGTGACATCCGAGAGTTGCCAGTGTTTCCACCTGTATTTTATACAGGAGCCGCTCTTGCCTGATGTTGCATGAATTGCATAAAGCCTCTGAACATTCCATCGTTTATCATCTGGTCAGTGTTGTTGTTTGCCTAAGGATTGTCGTCTTCCTGAAGCACATTATCCTGATTATTGATCTGTGGAGACTCAACGGTCTCCTGTGCTCCATTGATGTTCTCAACATTCTCGGATGTCATTTTCAAATACTACCACAAAACAAAGGTTAATTAACATATCACATATTATCCCTATACTCTGATCGACCAATTAAATACCAAATAAACTTAGGTAGATCATACTAGTGAAGGAATTCCCCGTCTCTCCCCTCCTAGTTCTTGTCTCACATCTTAGCCAGGGATCATATCCCTAAGCTTTGATACCAACTGTGACGCCCCCAAAATAGGTATACATCACCTATCTTGAGTCGCCAGATACATGGTACAAAATTCAAATACAACTTAATTATACAACAGTCGTGTAAAATACGACAAAACATATGTTGTGAGTTTTAATACAAATATTGTCATCTAGACAATATTCACACTTAATTGAGTCCTCATTACATTGATTATCACACTATTTAATAGAATAGTGAGGACTACTAATGTTATTATCTGGATCGTCACTCCGTTCCCCGACTAGTCCCTGCTACGTTCTCATTTCCTGAAGAGAACAATGAAAGTAAAAGGATGACCTCAACTAGCCCAGTAAGAAATATTATGACTAAGATAATACAAAATAAATTATCGTTAGCCTTCAACAGTGTTAAACTGATACAATATAACAAACATCAAGTTCAACTGCAGCGGAACAAGCAATCCATTAAAAGAGTCAAGTAGAGAATAAAATCTACTATCTTTTATGATTTAAAATGTTTTTCATCACTTTTATCGCTGGGACTCAGCTTAATAAATAATCAACATCATCCCTGCACTACGGCCAAGGATATTTATGATGCCCCCAAAATAGGTCCAATCCATCCAACCTATTCTGAGTCGCCAAATACATGGTACAGAAAACAACAACACCTTTATTACTACAATTATCGTGCAAAATACGGCAACACATATACTATGAGTTTTAATACCAACTGTGACTCATGTCCCAACTATGGACAACACCTCACATTGATACATTACATAAAGGTGCGATCGATAACCTGTTTTTAGAAATTAAAATCTTTGGGAAGTGCTCAAGAAACCTTCGTACATAGGGAGGCCATGAATCTAAGTTATGATAGATATCATATGTCCGGAGAATTATCCTTGGTTGATCCAATAGACCCCAAAGAAAAAGCGGAAGATTACTATCATGTTCCTTCCAATGGTGAGTCTTCTCTTGACATATAACTATCTCCACCGTCTGCACATTGAATATTATGTTTCAACCCAACTCCAAGATCATATAGGTAGTGCTTTCGTAGATATACTCGTGAAGTGGATGTGCACAACTCTTTCTTATGATAACACGAGATTGTATGTCATTAGACATCTTGTATAATAGTGGCAAAACACCCTTCCAAAGTTAGGTTCACCTCACCCTATTGTTGTTCACCAAAATCAATTATTAAGTGACGTATAATATACGACACACACATCTTAGGTCCTCAATACAATTATATATTGTATGTCATGCCGTTTTATAATGTGTTGAGAAACTTTGATAGTCTCGGACCACCACACTATTCCCCTGTTATCCCCGCTAGACCCAGCAACACTTTTATTACCTAAAAGGAATTGTGAAACAAAAGGGGTGAGCACAACTAGCTCAGTAAACAATATTATGACTAAAGATAATTAAATTATAAATAGCCTTCATCAGTGATAAATCAGAGATTTAGAACATATGGTAGATGATAAAACTTTTCAACCATAGTTAACGTAGAACGAAGCAATCCATTAGAAGAGTCAAATAGACCATAAAGTCTATTATCTTCTCCATGTTAAAAGTCCACCAACAATTCTTTAACCACCGTAACATTAATCAATGATCTTGTTCACGATCGTATGAATAACTCATAATCATAATTGTAGTTTTAATTTTCTTTCTCATCCCAAATCGAAGATATTTTTCATCACATGTCTTTACCCAAACATCAAAGATCATGGCTATAACAAATCACAGTTCTGCTTTCATAATCATACTAATAAGTTCATCTTTGCACTACATGCCAAAGATATTCAACAACAGGTCATCTTTGCACTACGGGCCAAAGATATTCAACAACAGGTCATCTTTGCACTATAGGCCAAAGATGTTAATATTTCAAAGAAATATATAATCATTTCAGAATTTATATAAACAACAATTATAACCATATTGATCAATTCACCTTTGCACTTAAGCTAAAAATATTCAATTGTAAATTCAATGGTCATGATCATACCAGTCAACAATTCATCTTTGCACTACTGGCCAAAGAGAACCCATAGTTACGATCATACCAATAATCTACCCATCTTTACACTTAAGTCAAAGAGAAATTTCATCACCAGGATTATAAAAATGTTATATATGATAATAAAAACAATACGATCAACAACTGCATTTAATTTCAAGAGTAATATTCATGAATCAATGATTTCCTAACACCTTAATCCAAATGTTATAAATCACTTAATAATCTCATATTCTAATATTATTAATATTACCACAATATTTTAATCATTTATTAAACTTATAAACAATTTATTTTAATTGTATACACTTTACTAATTAATGCATTTAATCGTACTAAAATGCCAAACTCATAAAATTTCATCACCAATAACCAACAACCTCATCAAAAATCTGCATATACCATATATAGGATTCCAAGCCATAAAATCCTATTTTTCAATTTTGTTACTTCACATAACATATTTAATTTATTTAATCATAACTAGTCTATTTTCATGAAAAATACCAAATAAGTTCCAAAACTATTTCTTTTCTGGAATTTAGCAGAATATAGTCCCATATTGAACATATATTTTTCTCGGAATTTTTAAAATTCATTTACTATTTTTCACATTTCCAAAACTGCCGAATATTTAGACATTTATCATAAATTGTACTTTTGTCTAAAAATTCCAAAATTTACAGAATATACTGATGTTATATAGATGTACTCCCAATAAAACTTTCACCAATTTTAGAGTTAACCACAAGGAGTTATAAGGGTTTATTTTTAAAATAGTCTTTTCTCATAAAATCCATAACTCCTAATTTATACATCCAAAAATCGCCATTTTTGGACACAATCAAGAAAACTCATCAAATTATCATTTCAAATTTTTCCAGAATTTTTGAAGGTCCGAAAAATTATGAAACATGATAAACATAATAATCCTTAAAATCCCTTACCTCAAAAGAGCAGTACTTCTGACCGAACATCGGATGTAAAACCGAAGGAAACTTTCACTGAATATCAACTCTCAAAGTATCTAAATCCTCACAAAAATACACTCGACAATATAGAGAGAGAAAACTTCAGTTTCTGGTGTGATTTTCAATTCTAACTTAAGCGCCTATTTATAGAAAAATGCTAGAATGCCAAAGGAGACTAAATTAATAAAATATTAATTTTTCATTTCCTTCTTTCTACGCCTACCTTATTAGAAAGCCATCAGTAAGCTAGCCATCTTGCAATAACAATTCAGCCCACATGTTTTGAAAAGTAAAAGTGGGTCCCACCCATAATTTTAATAAAAATTATTTTATTTTTTGAAACTTCAGTAATTCATAAAAAAATAGTCCGTTTATCAGAAAAATACAAATTTTATGTCCATTCCGCATGAAATCGAATTATCTACAACTTTGTAGCTTTGAGTTTTTCCAAATTCCAAACAGAAAATATCCGAAATCCACAAACGGATGATTTTCAACACCGTTTCAACACCTTTTAAAATTCATAACAAATCATGCGTTAATTTTCAATGGTTCAAAATTTGTGGACATATACTCAACTCATACATGTATAACATATCCAAAAATCACAACAATCCAACGGTCGGATTAAAATTACAATTCACGCAATAAAGCTTTAAGAACACCGATTTGAGTTTTTAATACCTCCAATCCGACAAAATACTGATAAAATACCTCAACATTAATTTCTTAATTTATAACCACATAAATAAATTCATCATTTATATCCACATCAAATAAATATTTCCTTATCATATAAATTAATAATTAATTATTCACAAATAATATTACAGAATCACAATTATGACAACCAGGCAATTCCCAGGAAAGAGAGGGCTTTCCAATAAGGATTTCTTCTTACTGGCTCGCAATTAGGTGACCAAACCTCTCCTTGAAAGAACTTTCTAGACATTGCCAATAATGTTATCTAATAATATTATTCAAATAATATGAATTATTGATCTGATAATGAAAAATATTGTGCAGTGACAATTATTGAAACAACAATAATATAAACTATCAACGCAACAATTATTGAATCAATAAAATAAAATATTAAACAATAACTATTGTAACAATTATTGAGTAGTGCCTTCTTACGTAAGAATCAATAATTCTAAAAATATCTTGTGCGAATACCGTGCTATTTTCTTTATGCAATCACGCGACATCGTGTATTTTAACCAATAAAGGTATTCCAACAATGTTAATGGTAACAACTACGCCGTTATTTATAAAAACTCAAACTTGTCGCTTTTCTTTCATCCGATAGTTATTACATTATGGGGCCCACAAATGGTCGCACTTGCTGCATTTAATATTCCCGACAAATGAGAATATTCCACCACCAAACGAATATTCTCCGAATGTAAATAAATATTTTATAACCACTTTGATTTTGAAAATTTTCATATATCACCCTTAGCTTTAACTTTTTATCAATTTAACCATTTCTTTGAATAGAAAAATTGAATAATTTTATTTTATAAAATTCGGTCTTACAATATTCATTAAGATCCACAACCACAAATTATCCACATGCACTTCACGGACAAGAGATATTCATATATTCATCTATGGTCATTAGATCATGCCAACAACTCATCCATCGATGCACTACGGGCGAACGGGACTTTTACCACATCATTTGTAACATTACGGTTATGATTATATCAATAATCCTCGGTCATAATCATACCAAGTCTATCTATGCACTACAAAGCCACATATAACTTTCAACATAATATAAACATGAGGATGATGACAATGATATAAGAATTCAATAAAACAAGATCAAGAATTAATTTATCCAGGAACTAATAACGTCCAAATTGTCAACATGATACTTCTTTGTAGAGTAAAATTCAAGAATACTCAGAAGAATATTTTCATAAAAGATATTGATAAAGCGTAAATATCAAGGATATTCCACTAATTTCATGGAGTATAAGTCAAAACTTTAACCAACCGAGTATAATAAAGAATGGAATAACAAAAGAAATCACCGGGCACGTAGAGATAGACAAAACAAAGTTATACCAATGAATAATAAAAATAACGGAATCGGTAATGCGTAAACGCATTGATACGATATATTTCAATGTAATAATAAATAACGGAACCAATTCAAAGAAATTGCACAACAATGGATGTTCCAATGTAATAATAAATAACATAATTGTGTCATGCGAACGCATGCATGCGGATGTTCCAAATGTAATAATAAAGAATGGAAAAAATGAAAAAATTTCACCATGTATGTGTATACTTGGATAAAGGTTATTCCAACATAATGATAAAGAATGGAATAATAAGAATTTCACCAAGATATAGGGTGATCACGTATCTGAGTTATTCCAATGTAATAAAAAAATGGAATAACATAAGTTCTCTTCATGAATACGAAAAGAAATAATACCCTTACCTTAGAACAACCTGGATATAGGAGTAGTGAAGTGACATAATACTTTTCTTCTTTCTCTCTATAATTTCTCTCTCTAGAGTTTCAAAGAATTAAGTAAATAAAATGAAGGAATGAGCTTTATTTATAAGAGAATGGACCTAATAAGAATTAATTCTTGAACTATCTGATTGATTTACTTTTAAACTATCGGTCCAGTTTGGTTTAATATAAAATATTCAATAAAATAAAATTTTTAAATAAAATATAATATATTCTATTTATAATCTAATAAAACGAATAACTTTATAAAAGTATTCTGCTTTATAAAAAGATTTTTACTATGCAAAATACTACGCAAAGACTACGCAAATACTACGATAATAAAATATAATATATTCTATTTATAGTTACTAATAAAAACGAATAACTTTATAAAAAGTATTCTGCTTTTATATAAAAGATTTTACTACGCAAAATACTACATACATAATAGAATATAATATATTCTATTTATACTAATAAAACGAATAACTTTATAAAAGTATTCTGCTTTTATATAAAAAGTTTTTCTGTTTTATTACATTAATAATACTAATAAAACAAAACTTCATCATCATTATTATAATTCACACTATTAATCGACCAGGTCGTTCCTAAGAAAGAGGGGGCATTCCAATAAGAATTTCTCCCAATCATGCACAATTATTAGGTGACCAAACCTCTCCTCGCGTAACTTCTGTACATCGTTAATATTGCAAATAATAATATTAATAACTTTGTATTTAATAATATATAAAATATCGACAATAATTCAATCAATTAAAGTGAGATATTATCGACAATTATTGAAAGAATAATTGAACAAAATCGAAACTGACTTCTCACGTAAGCATCAATAATCAATATCAGATGCTACTACGCAACTCACGCTGTATTCCTGTTTTTTTAACACCGGTGTTTCAACAGCTTAACGATAAAACTTCCACCGTTATTTTCATAAAATATTTTTATCGCTTTTCTCAATCCGACAATAATTTCGCTGTAGGGTTCACTAATAATTGTGCTTGAGTCGTCTTTAATATTCTCTGTTAAAACGAATATTCCCCGACCAATCGAATATTATATAATAACTTGTGTACTTTACAAAATTTATAACTATTACCCACAACTATAACATTATATCAAATTCATTCCATAATATTCAAAAAAATGATAATTATAGAAAAATCATCTTTATTCATAGAAGTTGGGGTCTTACAATTGTAAAATTATCAAAATTCATTTGTAAAAATATCAACTCTCTACACAAACTACAAATCTCTCTCACTCTCACTCCCTATATATATATATATATATATATATATATATATATATATATATATATATATATATAATCTTTTAAACTCCATTATCCAACTCACTCGAGTTTCCCCCCTTAAATGACAAATCCAAAGATCTGCGGTTTATAAATATGTAAATCATCTATACTTTTAAAGAATCGGAAAACATATAAGCGTCATTAAAAGTATAAACGACAATTTGTATGACCGAACTGCTAACTAAAAGAGAGGGTGAGTTGGATGAGTTGGATAAAAAAGTGAAACTTAAGATCCCAATTCATATATATACCTAAGATCCGGATCATATATATATATATATATATATATATATATATATATATATATATATATATATATATATCCCTTTTAGAAATTTAATCCTTTCAAAATCTATAAGATATACTAATAAAATGATGATCTAGTTGGACAATTGGACAATATCACGAGTAATAATGCACATGTCCAAGGTATCTATTTGTAGTACGTATTTGTTTAAGAAATTTATACTCCACGTACAATCATTTTATCAAAACGTTGGTTTATGTGTTTATATACATACATACATCCATATAATTGAAATAGACAAGATCATGCGTTACATTTCCCTAATGAATGTAATGTGATAAGCTCAATTAAATGAAAACAAAATATAACCCTTCAGCTGTGAGCACAACTCTAGTCATTGGATTCTCTTTGCGCAGTGTAACACACAAAAACAATATAAGGAACATTAATAAGTATACCTCCCAAAATTATCCACAACACGTATCCAAATTCCAAAAGAATAATAAGAATGAAATGATTGGCATGGGTACCCTGCTTCATCGTAGCAAGTTTATATAACTTTTTATTATATTATGAGTTATAAAAAATATTGAAAGTTATACAACTTAGAAAATTAATATTATTATAATATTTTTTAATATTTTTATATAAAAAGTGTCGCTATAGATGTATAACGACAATTTTCATGTGAAAATATTATTTTTTGTTGTGACTTCATCAGTTTCTTATAACTTATTAATGTAACATTTTCTATAAAACTTACTACGATGAATTAAATTAATATCAATTCCATCCTAACTGGATTCACCGCATGTACCACACTATTCCTGCACAATTTGAATACGGTACTTAGTTTGTCCGATAAAAGATTTTCTTAAGTTATTAATAATGCTTTAATATGATGGAGTTTTTGATATATTTTTTTATGGATCCGGTTAACATAAATTTTATTTTATAGTAAATTAATCAATTCTTAATTCACAACAAAAATCAATTGAGTTGGTCACTTTTGTCAGTAAAATTTAAAGTCATGTCAAATTTTTTACTCGATTTAAAAATTTATTGATCTAGATCAATACGTATATACATTTTGACATTGATTAGGATACATGTTTAGATGTGACGATTTAGTCAAGTTGTTACATCCACAATCCCTTAATAACGTACATATTGTAACGTTATATACAGTTTATTGTTGTACAATTTAGGGCCTGCACAACCGTCTGTATTCCACATATTCGAATACAATTAAACATGTTGTATTAGGTTAAGTCCATGTAAAGCAAGCATTTTGGGGTTTAAAGGAAAATAAGAAAAACATATAGGATATGATGACATGACCCCACAACACATAAATTAGAAAAGAATAAATAGGGAAACAAAACATATAAGATTATTTTTATAAACATTTATTATACCTTTTACATTATAAACATAATAATAATAAAACTAATACAAAGATAATTTAAATATGAAACTTAAATATTTTTTTTTATATTAACTTAATAACAACCTAAAAATAAATATATAAATGTTCTAATCTTTTCTTTTACATTATTAATTAAATTCTTATTCATTATTTTATTTATTTTTTTCCGTTCTAAACTAAAAAATAAAGTGAGTTTCTATTTATGGGAAACTGAGAATGATATACATGAGAAAGTAATCATCTTTCTTTCCCTTCACAATATCACACAGAGAGGGAGACGTGGTGAGAGAAATTTCGATACCATGATGTTGTCTTACACCTGCCCTTCAGACCTTTATTCTTCCGTGTCCCTACCTAAAAACCACTCCTTCCTTTAACATTCTTTTCCTTCTCCATTCTCTCTCCTCCCCCACCTCCCCTCCTATCATTCACCCCATCTCTAATTCCCTTTTCTTTCTCTCTCATTAATATTATTCCATGGCCATAACAGAGCTAACAGAGCTCAACTTCAACCTCTTCTATCTATATTAATGGCAACCTTTCGCCCTCTCTTTAACAACTTCGTCTCTCTTCTCCTTTTCCTTTTCCTTCATTTGGGTTGCTTCAGTCTCACCTCTAATCGCCAAAAACATCGCAACTCCAAAAAAACTAAAATTTCCCCGATATCTCTTCGCTCCTCTACTTCCCCTACTCGCTTGAAATCAAAACCCCACAAAGCTCTCTCCTCCTCTTGGTCTTTCTTCAAACGGATCTTCATCTCCTCCACACCCATCCCCATAACACACCCGAACCCGAGTATCGGGTCCCCATGCTCCTCCACTAGATCCTTGCGACAATCCTCCATATTCTCCGTCATACCAAATGACACATTTGTTTCGGATTCAAATCCTCCTCGTAAAAGATTCCACGGGTCGTTCTCAGAATCTGACATCTACTCCGACCACAGCTTCTTCCCTCTCCGAAATGATATCTACCCGTGTCCGATTTGCGGCGAAATTTTCCAGCGACCCAGTACTCTAGAACAACACCAATCCATCAAACACACCGTATCGGAGCCCATCGATGGCGATTCGGGTAAGAATATAGTATCCATCATATTCAATACGGGCTGGACTAATACCGCAAAGACTCCGAACATCCATCGGGTACTGAAGATCCATAACAGCCCAAAGATATTGACCCGGTTCGAAGAATACAGGGAGTGCGTGAAATCGAAAGCAGCTCGAAACGGCGACGTGAGGAGGCAAGACGTGCGGTGTATAGCCGACGGCAATGAGCTGCTGAGGTTTCACTGCGCCACGTTTTTGTGTGATCTGGGGCTAAACGGTAATTCCAGCATCTGTAGCCAGCAGTACTGCAGCGTGTGTGGGATTATAAAAAGTGGATTCTCACCCAAGATGGACGGAATCTCGACGGTATCCACCAGCTGGAGGGCACACGTGGCGATCCCTGATGAGATCGAGGAGGAATTCAGGTTCATAAACGCGAAGAGAGCGATGTTGGTGTGCCGGGTCATCGCGGGGCGTGTCGGGTGTGATCCGGATGTTGTGGATAAGGAGGATCCGGGGTATGACTCGTTGGTGGGTCGGGGTGATGGAAAATTGGAGGAAGAGGATGAGTTGTTGGTTTATAATCCGAGGGCTGTGCTTCCTTGTTTTGTGATTGTGTATAACGTGTGATTGTCTAGTGTGTTTTCCACCGGAGTTATGGTATGGTGGAGAATGTTTGTGATCTTTGCCTTATTCATGATGATTAATATGTGTACTTAGTGATTTGAAAGGTAGCCGGTGTCTGTCATCGACTTTTGGTCACCATCACTTTCACATGGTTGAAACTTGACTAAATATAATCATCCTGACGAGCGAGGGAGGTCTATTACATTTTGGTACTAAACTTTTTCGATGCGTAATTAATATTATTATATTAATTGTTGTTGATAATTACTTTTTTTATTGACGTTTTAGAAGAAAAAATTTATTTTAATTTATTTGTGGTTTATAACTTTTGTTGGAGAATAAATTATTTATTTTCTTATATTACCTCTATCTTCTCTCATTGTTTCAAGAAATTTTCACCCTCAGTATTAATAGTTTTCAACTTCCCATAAAGGGGTAGCCATAAAATTTCACACAGATTTTAATTATTAAATGATAATATTAAATGACTTTCTTAATCTATGTATAAAAACTTTAAACGACATTTATTTAGGAATGGATGGAGTATATATATATGTGCGTGCGTTTTTTATAGTTGTATATTGAGAAATGATAAAGATAATGAATATTATTAGTGTAAAATCCTAATAAAAGATAGTACTATCGTTATTAGGATAATATATAAATTAAGTTTTGATAGTAATTTGTGTGTATAGTAGTTGAGTCGATAAAAACAGTCTTATACATGTTAGTTATGCTCAATTATATGGAGTATGTCAAATACTAGTATTTGTTGGCATTAATTAGATCAATAATGTTGACGACATGCAGACTACATTTTTAGTGTGGGTCTTGATCACGGGCCATATGACCTGTGGAGATAAGAGAGTCGAGGATATAGAGATTTCAATAGAGAATACTCCTATATAGTAGTAGTAAGAAAGATTAATTTTTCTTACAAAAGCCTTGCTCGGTGGTATTTATAGGAATCCGGTTAGTAGCTAGATTTCACCCTCAATAATGACATGTCAGCCTTGGACCAACCAACAATTAATCACTCACTTTCTGGCATTGCACTTTAAGGACCACTGAGCCTGCACATCAATCAGTATTCGTCTTCCTCCATCGGTTCTGCTCCTCAAACTTGTAGTATAGTCGAAGCTCGCTCTACCTGACCTTATACAATTTGTCATTGAATTGATCACTCCAATTCTATCTTACCTACCCTATAATAAGGTATATCTTATCTTTAAGTTCTTAACAAATAAATATCCTAAATTTTGTTCAACGTACATTTTTCTTAATCTCCAATAGCTCTGTTTATTACTATTAGTTATTTTAATTATCTGATCCATATTAATTCAGTTAAATACCTAATAATAAAATTCATTCTATTTGGGCTGGGCCGAGTCCATTTTGAACTTTTCAATGGTTAAAAAATATGGGTAAACCCGACCAACTCATATGGTATTAAAATTAACAATTTAATTTATTTATGTCTTTAACTTTACTAGGAGGTCAAAATACATATGAAATTCAAATACATTTATATTTAATTTTAATGTTCACTTAGGGTTTTTATAAAATTAATAAGTTGGGGTTGAGCTCATATACACCCTGACATTCTGCCAACCGGCAAGGCCAGGTCAGAGGCCGGTTGATCGATCCTAGTCGTCCGAATTAGTAATTGACATGGTCGATCTCAATATATATATATATATATATATATATTACTCCTCTTGGAGTAAAGTAAAACCCCATGCCAGCCGCCATTTTTCCCGCAAGTTTCAAATATGCACTTTCCAGCTCTCTTTACATTCATCTTGGCAGCATTGCCTAGATTCGATGGTTATGGCAAAGTTTGCTTTCGCCTCAAATAAACATAAATACTTTCCGTTTCTCTCCGTTGTGTTTGAAGCTAGTACTACTATAATGGATGGTTTGACTTATGGAGCCTCGGAAACTGTTCCCCCATTTCAATATTCAGACGCTTCTATCTCTTTCTCACACCTGGATTCTCGCTATCCCTTTGTTTCCTCTCCACTTTCAATTTCCATTTTAAAACCATCCGGGGTTTTTGCAGCCTGCTTCAGATCCACGCTTTAAGCTTTGCGTTCTTCGCAAAAGAACTGGAATTCACGCTATTCGCATGACCCTTTTCTTGATCTACGTCCCTTAGGTGTCTTCTTCCTGTTCGATCAATTCTGTTGTAATATACTAATGTATATTTTTTCTATGAGTTTTACAATCATTTGAATTCTCTTGATGGACACTTGTGGGTTAGCTTGATTTTGATGTTCCTCATAGCCTAACACTAAAAACACATGCTCAAGTTATATGTAATGGATCGGAGTTAAGTCACAGTGTCAGAACATTCCATTAGCATCTTGAAATTTCTAAAATTCAAAAGGCCCCAATCCCATGCTGACATTTGAGTCGTGCTAAATTTGTATGTTGATTGTCCAAAGTTTGTTTTTCTGTGTTGAAGTTATAGCTAATGTTGTTGTTGAAGTTTTACTCGTACGAGGAATCAGTATACTCTACATATCAAATATTTTGTGCCAAAGTCTTTTGTAGTTTTGCTGTTCTGGTTGTTTATCTGTTTATATAAGTGAAAACTGATTGAGAAATTGGTTAGCATAGATATTTTAACATGGAAGTAGATGACCGCAGCCACCCTTCATCCTTTTGTGGTATTTCATTCTTTAATTTTCATGATCTATCTATATGGTTAATTCAGAGCTTTCGGTATTTATTTGTCATTTCATGTCACTTTTGTATCCTGCTTTGGTTAGGTTTCTCAAACAAGGTTTTGATCATAATTGCGCCAACAACAATTTCAGACTCAGCATGAATGCTGAAAACATTTGGGCAAAAAAATAACTTGTCAATTTTTAACTGCATAATATATAAATTTAAATTCAACAAGTCTCTGCTTATATTCAAAGTTTTCTTTTCATTTTTAATGATTTCAAATCAATCAAATGACATTTAAGAGTTATTTGACGAGTTACTGTTTAATATCAGGGCGATAGCAAATGGACATTTATAGATTGTGCACTTGACATTGTTATACAAAAGTTTATACTGTTTCTGGTCAATGGTAGGTTGGTTCCATGTCAACTGATTTGAAGTTAGATTCAGTTATTTGCCATGATGGCAGCGAACCAGAATTTAGCCCCTTAAATGAGAAAGTGAATGTGGTACACAATTTACTTGATGGCTTCCTCCAGCAAGGAAAGTGGTCTAGTAACAATATATCAACACCAAAAGAACGGAGAACAATAAGTGACAACAGGTCAGTAATTTATAATATTTCTTATCTTAAAGATCTTCTCTCCTCTTGTATTATAAATGATAATTCTTGAATTTGTGATTGGATTTCGTTTGTTCAATGGTGATCCTCTTTCCAGTGAAATATTTTTCTTACTCTGGGTGATGTATCTCGTTGAATTTGACATAAATCTGAGTTGGTACTACCAATCTACCATGATTATATTCGGTAATACAGCCTATATTTTTGGGGCCTTTAATTTACGAGATTTGGATGTAGCCCATGCTACGTAGATTGCTTCTTGCGGAATGTTCTCAGCTTGATCTTAAATCTTTCCTTTTTTGCTTCTTCCAGATTGTTCTAATAATTTATTTTTTTTGGGTATTATTAATGCCAACCTGTAGTTGTTTTACTAAAGCCCTTTCATTCTTTCATAACATATACTTATAAGTGGTTTCAAAAGCTGTTTCATATTGCCACTACTTTTAGCTTTAATTAGTAAGGAGTAACTCATCAATAAGTAACTTTTTGTATTTACCTCCTCTGAACAGGTTTTCCAGAGCTAATCAAGCAACACTAGATAACAATGCTGAATTTCAAGTTGATGTGGATGATAAGAGAGAGCACGGATCTGGACGAACATGGGGACCTCTATTATCTGGAACTGCATACTGCATTTCTTCTTGCGGTATGATATTGCTGAACAAAGTTGTTCTATCAAGTTATGCTTTCAATGCAGGCATATCATTGATGTTCTATCAGGTACCTCCACTTATTCATGTTCTATCTTCTTCTTGTAAGGGTAAGAATATGCCGTTGTGCATCTGTTCTCAGGTTCACGTCTATGTAGTATTTTTCTTAAAATAGTGTTTGCAAGTACTGGTGTTCCCAAAATAACTATTGAAAAGCTTGCATTTAATGTGCACCTATTTATCCACCATCAAATGTAGTTTCTTACCCATTCTTCTTGCAGAATCTTATCAGTTGTGTACTCGTTGTTATTTTGAGATTATGTGGAGCAGTTTCAGTGGAGAAGCTCAACTGGAAGCTGATCAAGTTGTGGCTCCCTGTCAATGTCATATTTGTGGGCATGCTTGTATCAGGCATGTATAGGTATGCTATGAACCATAGTTCATATTAGTTTATCTCTTTGACCAAGTAATTGTTGGACTAGATTGTTCTGTACTGAATTCTAACTCTATGTAAAGAAGATCATGGTGACGAAAATGGCAGTAGAAGTTAAATTTGTAAATATGGAAATCTGCTAAAAAAATATTCACCCTTGTATTAATGCTTCCTGATATTTTTTGGTGAATCTTTTCAGTTTAAAATTCATAAATATTGCAATGGTGACTATTCTGAAGAATGTGACAAATATTTTAACAGCATTTGGGGAACTATATATTTTCCAGAAGCGTCAGAATCAGAAAGTCTGGACTGCCATGCTTCTTATGGTACATTATTTCCCTTTTGACTGTGACCTTTTCAGATTGTTCGTTTCAATTTTTTGATCTGTACTTTTTTTGGTTACTGGGTATGATAATTATGCTCAGTGAAAATGATGTATGTGTATTTCTGAATCACAAATGTATGGTCCAGACTCCAGAGACTTTCTATGTATGTTGGAGGGATCTGTTTCTGTGTTTACTATATTAGTGTGGCTGTCTCCTTAGGAGGACGCTGAATGGATTCAACTCTTTATTTCATAAAGCTGTTTTTCCACAGAGGAAAGCTTAAATTGTAATAACATTATATCTTCAGGTAGTTACCTATCCAAAGAAAATAGTTGTATCTTTAACAATTTGCTAAATTTGTATATATGAAAGTCGAAACCTCTCACTTTCTTTAAAAGTTTTAGATTCCCGTATAAGGTAAGCTTTCTGTGTCTGTTTTCTTTTTCTTCTTTCTCCTATCCATATTTTTTCTTGTTTCTAAACAATGGAAGACAAATGAAAGCTTAAATTTATGAGGAATAAGACGGAAAATTAAAGCCGACATCAATGAGACCCAAAACTAATATTGAACTTTTCAGTATGAAGGTCATCAATTTGCCAATAATGTTACTAGCTTGTATGAGATTTGAGTTCCATACTATACTCTACCCACAGTTTTGCTAATCTAATTGAATTTTTTTTATTGCTAACTGCCAAGTCTTTGGTGCAGATTATCTCTGCAATAACTGGCGGGATCACAGATCTCTCATTTGACACTGTGGGTTATGCATGGCAAATTTCAAACTGCGTTCTAACTGCAAGCTACTCTGTATGTAGTTTCCGCAAGCTTGCTCAATTCATCTTGCCTACTTCCACTTTGATTGTGTGTGCTCACAGATTTGCTTTAGGGAGATCTGTGAACTTCACATAAACCATAAAAATAGTTAGTTAATAAAAACATTTCTACATTTTCTATAATCTTATGCAGTGTTTTCATATCTTGCTACAGCTCACCCTGCGTCGGGTCATGGATAAAGCAAAACTGTTGACAGATTCTGGATCTCTTAATGAAGTTTCAATGGTTTTGCTAAATAATTTGTTATCCTTACCATTTGCTGTCTTCTTGATACTGCTGTTTGATGAATGGAATTATGTAATTAAGGCGTAAGCAAAATGTTTCATTTCTCAATATCTGTTTCAGATATTTTATTATCGTGCATCCTCATTGATTTTGAATTTCAACTTTGCAGGGACGTTGTTAGGATGCCTATGTTTTGGGTAGTTGCAACAGCTAGTGGGGTACTTGGACTTTCCATTAGCTTCACTTCAATGTGGTTCCTAAATCAAACTGGCCCCACCACTTATAGGTAATATTAGTATAAGTCTAGCTGAAGTTATGCTGAAGGGGTAGAAAACAACTCTATCAAGTGTTAGCATTAGATGGAGCATCTTTTTGTTTGTTGATTTACTCCCAATGAAGTTATTGGCATGTTGAACTTTTAATATTTGTTATAAAAATGAGATTTTCTGGACGGTTCAGTACTCTATATCAAAGCTGCAAAAACACACGATCGATAAACTTAATGTGGATGGTGCATATAACCTCAAGTTGTGCTTTGTCATTTGAATAATTCTCCCATTTCAATTAAGTTCCCTTGCTCTCAACTTGAGATACTCCTCCTATGCTTAACGTTGGTGTTTTTTTTCATTGTTATGGTGTTACTTGTTTACATACAGTCTGGTGGGTTCGTTAAACAAGATTCCTATCTCTGTTGCTGGTATTTTAGTATTCAAAGTTCCAGTCAGCCTACCAAATCTCTTCAGCATACTATTTGGTAATCTAAATGATCATATATAGTAACATTATGAATGTTTCATGAAATTAATTAATCTCGATCGATCGATCGTATAATACATTTTACAGGTGTATTCGCTGGTGTATTCTTTGCCAAGGCGAAAATGTCTTGATCCGTGCTTGTAGTATTTAAGTTAAGCTTACAGGGAGTGGGGGATGAAGGAAATCAAAGCATTAGCTACTACCAGTTTTAATGTGGGTACCTGCCAAGACCTGAAAGAATCTAAAGGTTCTTGCAGTTGAAGACTTTATATATTTATATTATTATTAATAAAGCAATGACAATACATATGTGCAATTCTTAAGAGGAATAGGATTGAGAAATGAAAATTAGTCGGATGATATTATAATGTTTCCACTTTCTAGAGGAGCACAAATGGCAGCTGATGAGATGATATATCATATATGTAGTGGTCTGTCACTGGTTTGGTTGTTATCTTCTTCAGTCTGTGTTTTAATAACATTTATTGGCATTCATTTTTGTGTAAACCAAATTGTAACGATACTTTTAAAAATATATTACAAGGATTAATTACTAGTGTATAAACTAGGATAAGAATACATTATTATGCTATACTTTCTAAGCCTACTCTACTTGGGTGTATTGTGCTAAAAACATAGAGAATATATATATATATATATATATATATATATATATATATATATAACCCTTCCTTTTCCTTTTCTCTTTCTACTTGTGTCCAAGGAGAAATTAGCTCAGGTGCCACAGCCATGCACCTCCGATTCTGTCTATGGACTTCCAATGTGAAAGATCACTTTCAGCACATGCATGTAGCAGCTCATTTCAAGGCTTTGTTCAAGCTCTTTGTCCAATTATATATATAATTATGGACTTAATTAATACCCTAATTACATGTAGAATTAAAGGGGTAAAAAACGATATTAAATTAAGACCGTTCCTAGCTAACTAAATTAAATCAAATTAACACGGGTAAAAATCAGGTTAATTTCCTCCTAATGCAAGTTCCTTTTTTTTCTTTTTTCTCCTTTTTATGGTATAATAATATTTTCCTCCTAGTTGGATCAAATAATTAGTAATAATGAGTCGCTATTAAATATAGTCATTCATCATTATCCAAATAATACTCCTTTTGTTTTACAAAATTAATTACGAGTCTCATTTGTTAAGTTTTTATGTTCCAAAAATAAATATCCCATTAATTTTCTTTATTTTTTTTTTGATAATATAAATGACACAATGTCATTAATAACCATGATAACCTCACTATCTTTCTATTTTTCTTATAGTTTATAAAATATAACAATCACTTCCGTTGATGTGGTGGACTAGCAGATTTCAACTAAAACTTATAGTAATATACTAACTAGGTAGTTCCACGTGCTACGCTCTTCATTAATTAAAGCTTTCTGATTATTTTATTATATTATACAAATCTGCAAATAAAAATGTAATTTATAGTCGTATTACTTTGTTATATATATTTTTATTTAGCATCAAAAATAGCGATCTTATCAGTTTCGCATTCAAATTATGCAAGTCTTTATTTAGTTTAATCTGTTTAGCATTAAAATGAACAACAGTATCACTATTGCCTTTAAAATGATTCCTACAACTTAATTATACAAGTCAATCTTCATTAAAAAAAAAATTCTAATTATTTCATTATTTTATCGACATGTTAAGTTTATGTCAAAATAAATTGATTGATATTAGTCATTTCCTTCACTAAAATATTAATAAAATTAATATATATATATATATATATATATATATATATATAATGACTAACAACAACTTGGACGCTAACTTTTAATATGATGTAATTTTAATAAAAAAAAAAAAAGAAAAGAAAGATCAATATAAATTATTATTTAAACCTATTCTTTTCGATACAATTAAAGTAATACCATCTTTTATTTTACAATCTATTTGTTGTATTTTTTAAACTTAAAACTTAATATAAATTGTTTAATTTTGAAAATAATAAATAGTTAATGAATACAAAGTTGTAAGTAAGGAAAAGATAAATTATAATAATTAACTAAAAGTGCAAATTGGCGAGGTTGAAAAATATTGTTAGAATGTCATCATTTGTAACAATCCTAGATAAAGAGCACAAATTAAAATTTAAAGTAATAATGTGTGCGAGTAAAATAAAATAGGTAACCTATCATCGAAAATGTTAATCATTGCTTCAATAAATTTTTTTATTGTCTCATTTGCTTTGCTTTCTGCAAACCGAACAGTAACTTTTTATAATAAAAATAAGCCCTCTATGCGTGCAACATTTTGACATTACACAAAATATTTATCATAATTGAAAACAACATCATGAATGAATACAGGGGAATAAATTATGACTAATGCGAAATCGTCTTCGAAATAGCATGTGAGGAAATGTCGGGGTTGGGGAGAATTGTAATCTCGTACAAAGTTTTTATGGCCCGTCTTACGATCATGATCGATGTAAACACGACCAAAAACAGAGCCTCGACGTGTTTTCGCTTTGCCTTTTCTATCTAAAATTTTTCCTTCCATGGTTAAACAATTTTCATACAGAAACTTTTAATTGTTCAGCAAAGTCAAGTAAGAGATATTAATGCCTTCTTCGAAAAAATTAAAACATTTGTGATGTTAGAAGTAGGAGAAGAATGCTAAATTGGAATGATCGTTGTACTTTTTGATTTCTAGTAACATCTATTTTTAAATTAAAATAATAGCATTTAATTTTTTTAAATTCAAACAACAATTATTTTGAAATAAAAAATAGTTACAACGGTCAAAATATGCTTTGACTGTTGGAACTTTTAAATTTTATTATTTAACGAATCAATATAAGGAACATGTTGGGTACATAATAAAAAAATTAAATCATTATCCTGCAAAATGACCCAATAGCACTATAGAGTAAAGATAGAGATGAGAAAACTATTAACTTAGAGATTAATACCTAACTTTTTATATGATGTAAATTTTATTTTTATTTTTATTTTTATTTTTAATCTACTTTTATTTTATTTTTTTAAAAAACGATAAAGAAAGATTAATATAACTATTAATGTTCATCTTTTATTTTACAATCAATTTGTTGTATTTTTAAAAGTTAAAATTAATAAAATTCTTTAATTTTAAAATAATAAATAGTTAAAGAGGACTAAATTCATAGGTAAAGAAAAGATAAATTATAATTATTGTAATCAACTATATAATTAGAAGCACAAACTTAATTTGGTTTGATTTCACTAATTTTTTGTTCAACTTTCCTAATTCATATTAGCATAAGCAGTATCCAAATTTATATTAATTAAATACTATCCAAATTTAAAATATTCATATATCTAAGAGGAATAGAAAAAAAAGATCATTTTCTTTTTCATTTCAAAATAGTATAAATACTCTACAAATTTGAATAATTATTACGTGTATATATATATATATATATATATGTGTGTGTGTGTGTGTGTGTGTGTGTGTGTGTGTGTGTGTATATATATATAGAAGTTGGATCAGGTCCGGGAGGACCTGATAAAATGCGGACCAAAATTTTTTTATTATTATTTTTTTTTTTTGTAGAACAGCTAAAAAAAAAAATTATGGAACTTGAATTTTTACATAATATAGTATTTTGAGTGTGATTTGAATACCTATATCAAAAAATGTATGTACAGTCTGCACAAACATGTTTTGTTATATGTATCCAAATCACGCCCAAAACACTGTATTATGTAAAAATTCAAGTTTCATAATTTTATTTTATTTTTTTAGTTATTTTTTTTATAAAAAAAAATCCGCATTTTAAGAAAATGCAGGAGTCCGGATAAGATCCGGACTCTCTCTCTCTCTCTCTCTCTCTCTCTCTATATATATATATATATATATATATCTTGATAGATATGTATAGGATAATTTATTGCTACAATTTTATTAAAATATTAAGATGTCAAAAAAACTTCATAACATATCAAACGATTTAATTATAATTAATATTAGTCATAAAATTTATTATTAAATTAATATCCTAACTAATTTAACTTATTAAATTTTGAAATTTTATCAAATCATATAATTAATTATATTAATAATATATGCGAATTTAAAACATAATAACTGTATCATTAGTTGAATAATTATAGTGGATTCATTGTTAACTACTTGTCATAATTAAATTAAAATTTATTAAAACTTAAGTTTAAGTAATTCTATTTGAATTATAATTTTGAGGAAATTTTGTCAATATTAACGCTAATATAAAATTTTATTACAAATTTAATTAAAATTAAAATAATTATTTTCTTACAATCATAACTAAATAAATCTACAATAAATTATTTAAATATTTAGCTTACAAATTGATTGAAAAACCTATAATATATATTTCAATCATTAGTTATTTGAATAAATATTTAACTATTTAATAACTATAACTATATATGTTTTTCAAATCACAATTATTTTTTAATTATTAATATAATATATTATTATTTATGCCACTAAAGCACGAGGTTGGTGAACTTATTTATACTATAATTAAATAGATAATTTGGTTCATCTGTTTTTTTTGTTCGACCTTAGACTTTTATTACATTTGTCAACTTTTATTATTTATCAATTCAAATTAAAAATTAGAATTAGTATAGTAATTTTATAAGAAAGCGAGAATTAGTAGTATAGTTTTATAAGATTATCTTACATAGTACGTATTAGTTTGTTATTTTTATTATATATATATATATATATAATATAAGTTTATTTAAAATTGAAAGTAATATCTCAATTTTATGAGAAAACGAGAATTAATAGTATATAGTAGTATAAGGAAACAAACAAATAAAGATCATATATTACATAATATTAATTGGTTTATTTTATTCAATATATATAAAATAATATAAATTTAAGTAAAATTATATTTCCAATTAGATAAAATAGTTTGACAAGAAAAAACTATTATAAAAATCATATACCTAGCTTAAAATTTTTGTTATTATTTAAATATAATTATAATAATAGTTTTGAGTATAAATGAGATTTAATAATTATTTAGATGATATAATTGTTATTATTATTTTAATAAAAAAATATAATATACTAATTGATCATATAATTCAATTATTAACTAAAAAACAAAAATTAATTATTTAGAGGACTCTTGCTTATGGTATGGCTTTGCTATTTTTAGGAAGGTAATAGATGTTAGCGCAACCTTAAATTAAAAAAACTTAGGCATAATTTCTTAAATTTACGTAAAACAAAATTAGGCATAGCTGCATTCAATTAAATACAAAATTTAATATTCATAAAAAATATGTAAATTATTATTGTCTAATATCAAAATTAACATAAACAACTCTTAATAGAATTTATCCACAATTAAAAGACAAATTATAATAGTCATAAAAAAATAAACGACCACAAAAAAAATTTATTACCAAACGATCGAGGAATATAGTATATATATAGTATTACATGTACTTTTTCATTCAACAATATCATAACAAACATACACTAACATAATGTAATCAAAATCATAATATCAAACATTTAAGATAGATTCGAGGTAAATTTAACATATGAAATCATAATATATATCAAAAATTCAAGTAAATAGTTTACAAGTATAAATAAAAATAAATTATCAAAATATCCAACTTACCCTAATCACAACAATTTAATTTTAAAATTCTTAATATTCATATCTATTTTCCAAAAATATTTTTGAAACTATTTTTTTTCATTAGTTATACCACCAATTTAAATGAGACGAAAGACGAACATTTGTTATATATAAACATAATTGTAATTGAAAAGTGTATTAAATTAAAATAGATAGGGTAGGTTTGTCATTGGCAAAATAAGCATAATTAATATTTATTAAATTTTAATTTTATAATAAATTAAGATAAATATATATTTATTATGACAACATCAACATTTGTTATATATAAACATAATTGTAATGAAAAGTGTATCAAATTATATTAAAATAGCTAGGGTAGGTTTGTCATTGGCAAAATTAAATAAGCATAATTAATATTTATTAAATTTTAATTTTATAATAAATTAGGATAAATATATATTCATATATTATGATAACATCACTTTTATCAAGAGTTTTTTTTTTAAAACCAGCTAGAATAGGATTAATTAATTGCTGAGGAGCTAGGTTTAATGACAAGCGAGCCCACTAATGAATCTCTCCTCCCCCTCTCTTTCACATTTGCATGGAAAAAGGAGGTGAGAAGTTACACCATCTCCAATTCTCAGCCGTTAGATTAGAATCTAGATCAACGGCTGTAAGCCCGTCTACCTCATCCCAAGCCTTACTTGAAGCTCTTTAATTTGTCCAAATTACTAACAACTGTAGAGAGTTCTCTCTTCTATATC